>VSJF01000006.1:1200000-1800000 GCA_009739215.1 Floccularia luteovirens
GTTTTTCACGTTGAGTGACGCACTTCCGTTCTTCTGCGGAAGGTCCTTTTACGGCTCTCCTACGTGAATTTTCTATACGTCTTCTCGGGCTCCTAGGTACTACTCATGAGCCTGCTAGTTGTGCTCTGGAATAGATATCACACTTACATATAAGATCTAGCTCTTTTTAGCCATTTGGCGGTCCCATTTGTTGCAAAAAATAAATGTTGACTAGAATGCAAGGTACGCCTTTGCACCGCCGGCTACTGTCAATCTTTTCCAAACATGGATTGAGAATAGTTTGGCGCAGAGAAACGTCCCTAGATTTCACAATGGTATTTCCGGCTCAACGGCCCACCAAGCTGCGTGGGTTTCGCTTAAATTCAAAAGCAACGTTGTAACCACGATTTCTGGGCTGTACCGTGCATGTGTTAAGATTTGTCTAAGACTGGTAAGCAACTCCTCTCTGCCATGTGTTGTTAGCCTTCGGCTCAGCTGGGATCCAAGGTAAAACTAATTCATACTGACCAAGTCATGGATCCTCATTCAGATGGTGCAAAGCCTAAGTGTAGGGCATTTTCTATTGGTGTAAGGGCATTTAGATTCTGAATCGTCGTGAGTGTGGAGACTTTGCAAGGTTTATATATAATTAATTAATTAATTGATGGGTTAGCTTATCAACGTGACTTTGATAGTTAATAATAAGTGTAAACAGAAGACTGACGGGTCATCATTGCGCCTCTTCTTAACAACATCTGCTAAATACATACATTCTCGCAATTGGTGGCTTTGATACTCTGACGACTTGCTGGAAATGAGCGCCAACGACTACTACGGAAAACCCCAGCAGAATTATGCTCCCCCCCAAGGATACTATCCTCCTCAAGGTAATTGGATTTTCAGATAGCTGCGCTTCCGTACTCTTCGTTTTATACGGTGCACTAATTTGTTATTATCAGGTCCACCTCCCGGGCAGGGTGGTTATTATCCACAGGTGAATACTTCCTTCGAGACTAAGCAAAAAACATCACTAATACAAATGGCCGTCATGTAGGAACCTCAGCAAGCATACCAGGGGGGATATAACCAGCAGTATCAAGGTCCCCCTCAGGGGTATCCTCAGCAGGGATACCAGCCACAACCACAACCACAACCAGTCTACGTGTAAGCTGAATCTACTGGATTATTTATTCTGGTCTCAACTCTTCGTACAGTCAACAGCAACCTGCCCAAGGTAGAGGATCATCGACGGGATGTACAGCCTGCCTAGCCGCCATTTGTCTCTGCTGCTGCGCTGAGGGTTTGCCACTCCGCTAGGATTCTTTCAACCGCTAACCTTATCAACTTTTACAGAAATCTGTGACTGCTTATTCTAAGCACGTTTCGGAGCGACGCGGGCCGTTCGTGGGTCTCGATGCTAACGATATTGGATATGTATCTCCTACACCTCATGTTCTGTCACCCTCTGGACCAGTCCTTTTATACTTCTTATCCACTATACACCTTGAACAGTTTGGCACTTACTTATTGTCATTTATCCGTGTCCCAAAATAATTAGTATTGCAATGCCATTACAAGTAATGTCGGGTAGGTTACAAAGGTCTGTCGTCCGGCTAGACTGAATCAGTCATTTGTACCCTCGAAACGATGCCTTAATTGGAAGCGCATATGTGAATAACCTGTCTCTCGTTCTCGCGACGATCAAGCGATGTGGACTGCTCGGGTTTCCAGATGTTTGCTATGAGAATATAATTTACTGCGAAAATCCAGGACGTGTTGCGATCAGCTTCTTTGATAACGGCCTGGATAAACTCATTACCCAGCCGTAAGACTATGCTTAAAACACTTGGGTTCTTGTTGATTGTCAGTAGCACAGTTATTGGTGAGATCCTCCAAGCACCTTGGCGACTGGGTTATCAAACATGTAAGTTACGCGGAAGATACTGCGGTTATTATCACTTATACTTCTTTTGCATGGTGGAACCTCTGAGAGATATCTTATTATCAAGAAGACGGACCTTGCTCATTGATCAGATCTGAAGGAGCCATCATGATCTTGGGCCTTGGGTTGAGTAATACATAGTCCGTAACATAGAAGCATTTTCGCTGTCCATAAATGAGTTGGTCAGTTTCTCGCTGGAGCATCACATACTGTACACTAAATGTATTCCAAACGACATGTACTACGTTAAATAATATAATGAATGCTCTTACGGGACGACACCCCCACTGCATATTCCCCTGCTGGGTATTCCGACTCCATCGTATTCTGCAGGACAGATGGATGGACGAAAATGTCGGGAATGGAGGTCATCTTCTGGTTTGACTCAGCCACTCAGCCACTCGAAGTTGTGAAATAGAGCCGTCGGAACTGGGTGAAGAAGTTGTAGTAATACCGTTCTTAGAACTGTTAATGTCAGTGCACTATAAAAATGTACATACCATTGACATCGGCAACCCTGCAAGGCTATTAACTTGACCTCGAGTTTGAGCCTCTTGATCTCAAGGTTGAGCGCCCGCGTCTCGGCGTGCAAAGTTTTCGTCTCTTCAGAGAGCCCGTCATTCATTTCCAAGGAATTGCTTAACAGTGTCTTGAGTTCTTGTTTGCCTGTCTCCAGTTCTTGTACCAGTTTGACAACATAATGATTTTGCATCAAGTCGGCGAGTTCCAATCCTCTACGGAGAGGCTGGGTACAGTTGACATGTTGTATGATTCAACGACGTTGATTGGTTGAAACAGGCTTTTTCCGATTCATTCCGTCCGTTTAGTAACGCGTGACTCGTCACCCAATTTCTTCCCCTTCCACCAAAATCTCTGCAACCAAAATGTTGTCGAGGCTGTCTGCAGGAGCGTTGAAAAAAGCGACGAGCTTGGGGGCTTCTCGCTCATCAACATTGCTATCTGCCACGCGATCAGGAACGGTATTGATTTCTTTCTGTCTCTGGGGGATTGTAACTGAACTGGTCATAAGGTCCGGTTTTCTTCTTCCAATGCTTCCTCTTCCAATACATTCGAGGTATGTCGAAACTCGAGTCGTAGAAATGTTGACTTAGCAGTATGGTCCATTACAGTCGCTTCTGAACTCTCGCGCGACATTAGCTTCTCTTTCGCTCCTCACTGCAGGCTCGATAGCTTGGTACACCCACCTTTACGGTTCTCTCCCTTTTGTTGGCGAGGCACATGCAAGCCATCTCAGTGACGAAGGTCTTCACCCGGCCTCATATCCCTGGTCTCACAAAGGTATCCTTGACACCTTTGACCACGCTAGGTAAGGACAAATTTTTCTACTCTATATCCACACATGCCAATTCCGCTCCAGCATCCGGAGGGGATACCAAGTCTATAGAGAGGTCTGCGCTGCGTGCCATTCACTTGACCGTATTGCCTGGCGCAACCTTGTTGGTGTTTCACACACTGCGGATGAGGTGCGCGCGATGGCGGAAGAAGTCGAGTACACAGACGGACCTAATTCGGAAGGCGAGATGTTCCAACGTCCTGGTAAACTTGCGGACTACATGCCCGCTCCTTACCCCAACGAGGAGGCTGCTAGGTCCGGTAATGCTGGTGCTCTTCCACCAGATTTGAGCTTAATCGTAAAAGCTCGTCACGGTGGTGCCGTACGTTTATTTTACGCATCTTTTATTCTTCGTTCCCTCATTTCATCCCCAGGATTATATATTCTCTCTCTTAACTGGTTATATTGACCCCCCTGCTGGTGTCGAAATCCGAGAGGGTATGAATTATAACCCATATTTCCCCGGTGGTGCTATTTCTATGGCTCGTGTTTTGTTCGACGGCTTGGTTGAATATGATGATGGTATGTATAGCAAATATTTTTGAAATGTTCGAGTTGACAGAACAATTTATCAGGTACACCTGCTACTACTTCGCAAATGGCGAAGGATGTGGTGACTTTCCTCAGCTGGGCTGCAGAGCCAGAACATGATGAACGAAAGAAATACGGTATCAAAGCTGTCATTTTGTTCTCTACCCTCTTCACTCTCAGTCTTTACGTGAAACGATTCAAATGGGGACCTATTAAGAACAGGAAAATAAGTGAGTATCGCCTTGCATCGGTGGTTCATTCATTACTGACCTATTGGTTAATAGTCTATAAGCCTCCAGTTGGCGGATCGCATTAGAAGACAGTATTTTTGTACTATTCTAGTAGACATTAGCATAGTGATGGGGATTGCTCGAAAAGAGACCTGCATGAGCAGGGTGCATACTTTATTCCATTACATAGCTTGACATTAGAAAATCTGTTGAGTTACACGAATACTTGATAAAATTCCCACGGTGCCGTGTAAATAGGTCCGACCGACTGGTAGGGTTAGTCTTCTACTATCATCATCTTTCCCTCCCTCCATTCTGTTTCCTGGAAATTTCTCTCCTAGTCCAACACACTTTCTGGTTTGATCTCGACAGATACCACTCTGAAAGTAAATCTATCTTGTGATGTCTTCAGATTCGTGGCCTCCCCAGCTAAAGTGAGCAGCACGTTAAACGCCAGCAACTCAACTAACCACAAACTGTAGGGACTGGGTCGCAAAATGCTTGGGACAGATGACCGACATGAACAGAACTGAAGCTCAGGCTGAACTTAGACAGGTAATTGCTGACGCTTTCGCCGCACACACACTTTGGACGACAGACTGGGCTGGGGTAGAACTCAAAAGGTTTTTAATATCACTCACATCGCCCTTTGTTCTCGCTCAATCAAACTCTCTCATTCAGTCTACTCTCCAAGCCTGTTCCAATCTTCAATAATCTAAAACGCAAAAGGTATACTTTTACTTACTCACGTCTGGTGCATCTCTAACAACGTTAAAGTGGTGAAAATCCGGTCATGAATAAGAAAGCAAAGAAAGCAGCAGTAAAAAACGGTACAGATACGTACACCATGGATTTTAATGATCAGGCAGCACTTAGTCGAAGAGCGGAGCGGTTCCAACGAGAGCATGAGATTGAGCGTACTAAAGGCATGAGGAATGGTGGTGCGACTACTACACTCAAATTCCCTTCCCAGAATTTGTTTATATCCAAGTCATCAACACCTACATCCAATAATGATGAGCCAGAATCATCATTGGTACGTATTACTATAAAGTTTCTGCCATGTGTTCTCAATTTTGTACAGAGCGTAGTAGATTGGGATCGGTCTACTATTGTTGGAACATCCCAAACGATCTTCAAGGATTACCTCCGCTTAACAAGCGTAAGCCTGCATACTCTACTTTCCTTACTCTGACGCTAGTCAAATGTAGGAACCCAAAGCGGAAACTATTAGGCCATACCCTGTGTTGCAACAAACTCTCACAGAACTAAAGAAACGATGGAGAGAAAAATGCTCCTACAATTGGATATGTAGCCAATTTAAAAGTCTGAGGCAGGATCTAACAGTGCGTCCTTTTTCCATCTTGGTTGAGTCAGGGTCATTCCTTTCAACTTGTTAACCCTAGGTTCAACGGATAAAAAATGAATTCACAGTGCAAGTATATGAGATTCACGCCCGAATGGCATTAGAAAGTGTGCGTAGGTTATTACCTCCCTCACCGGTAATATATGACATCATCATCAGAGCGACATGGTAGAATATAATCAGTGTCAAGCTACACTGAAGACTTTGTATGAGCTCGGCATACCAGGCAAAGTTGAAGAATTCACGGCATATCGCATTCTCATGCTCCTGCATGGCAGAAATCGTAGTGGTGCGCAATTTATGTTCCATAAATTTAGACCCTCAATTAATTGTCCTTTTCATTGCCAGAATTAAATATATTTGTAGGTCAGCTAACAACCAGACAGAAAGCGGATCCGGCAGTGCATCATGCTTTGGCAGTGCAGCGTGCACTTGCCATGGGGAACTATCATTCACTCTTTGAACTGTACCTCTCCGCCCCAAATATGGGTGCATATATTATGGATCATTTCATTGACCGAGAGAGGGTCAAGGCTCTGATGGTTATCACAAAAGCGTGAGTACACTTCATATATTTTGCATACAAATTTAAATCAACACAAACCTTAGGTACAAAACTATTTCTTTGGTCTTCCTGCAGAATGAACTCGCTTTTGATTCGTTAGACGCTGCGCAAACGTTCCTCGTTGACCATTCCGCTTCGTTTTACGTGAATCCCAATAGCCCTGACAGTCAGAAGACTTTAGACTGCAAGCCCGCAATTTCTCAGCTTGCTCAAGTGTTTGAAGAAAAATACCGCAAGATCATGATCAAGGGCGCCATCTAATATACCGGATTACGACTCATCTTCATCCCCGCAGTTACGTCTATCTTGATTTCATCAATTTTATGGTTTCAACTCCTTCCTTCCTCATCCTGAACGACCTTCCAAGGCAAGATCCAAAAAATACCTCAATCCACAACTCGCACTCAGGTCCATTTGTTAATGGATAAATTGGTTAGAGGGGTGCTGAATTCCACGCAGAATGTAAGGATTTGTATTACACAACACTAATTAAACACAATTGTGATATACATAACATAAATTATATGTCCAAAATAGGAGATACTAATCACGCATTCGGGCTGGAATGAACCTTCGTAGAATAACTTCTCGGACAGAATAATGAGCCAGACAAGCCGGAGAATTTAATATCTCCAACGACAGCCTTGATCTCGCAGGTATTGTCACATACACAAGAACAAGAGTCTAAAATCTCGTCAGCGATTGGTCTAACGAGATCCAAATATTACAGAAGCAAACCTTCTGCACTTGAGAATTCACTCGATTAAGAGTGCTAAGCCAAGTCCAAGAAAATGGCGATGAGTTTAGAAGATTCATTGTAGAAGAGGCTTGATCAGCGGAATCTTCATAGACGGGACAAACTACTAGTGCGAACCTAATAGCCATTGATATGATGGTTAACTAAGTCTATGAAAGAAGATTGGGACTCACTCTGCATGGGTAAACACAGGACCACGCTTGTACAAGAGGTAATCGACGCAAAATTTGATACCCCCTTTAACTACCCATCCAAGAGAACGGTAGTGGTGGTAAACGACATAATTTACGAGAAAGGGATTGTCAAACAATAGAGGTTGAGAAGGCGTTAGATGTGCCCTCTGAAAAGCTACCCATACATCCTGTATGCGCATAGGGTTGTGCTCCTTGAACTCCGTGAGTAAACCACATTTGTAAATATAATCTTTAAGCATACCAGATGGTCGTAAAGGACAGTCAGACAGTCCAAATTCCAAAGCAAAAAAAAAGCTTCTTGCAAGGTAAGCTGAAGATGCTCAACGTCTTCAAGACGTTCTTCTTCCAAAGGAACCTGTTCCTCGACAACTGGAAGTGGTAAAGGCTCGGTGGCTGATGTACTAGGTTTCCATGTTGCTGCTGATGGGATTGCAGGGCCTGATAGTGCTGGCTGTATGACTCGACCTTCAGTTGCGAATATGAGCTCAGCCTCTTCAGCTACAGCTGCGATGGCCCTTGCTCGATCCTGTTTGAACTGTTTACGTTCCTCTCGGCGCCTCGCAGTAACCTCCTCAGATGTAAGTTCTGTAAGAGTTTCAGAAGTTTCTGCTTAGCCTTGCGTGGAAAAAGCAGAAAGCTAAGGTTTCACCCACGTTTTCCTCCCGATTTTCTAATGTTAATTTGCCTTGCTAACCAACTAGGTTCGCTTCTCGAGAGATTTCCTTTGCCAAAAAAACCTCTTTTCCATAGGATCATTGACATATCCCTGTCTATGACCCATACTGAACGGGTGATCGGATCGAATATTCCTTCACAATGAGGATTTATGACTCGAGTTAATGACAGCCCCAGAAAACCTAAGATGGATCCAATACGACTAGGAGGCGGATGTTCAAAAATAAGTGGGAGCGGGTTCCCATATATTCTGTTGTTTTCATTTCGTTTAGCATTTCCTTTGTACTGTCCTTTAGGGCGAGAGCCAGTAGGCGCTATAAGAGACATATATTTACGCAAGAACAGAGATTTTCCAGATTTTCGTTGAGTTACCTAAGCAAGCTCTGATAATAACACGCATAAACCTACCAGAAATCGCGTCGTGAATAGTAATTGTTCCTAACGACAAAACGCGCATCTTGTTACTACAATGTCTGATAGACGTAGAGCAGAAATCGAAGCGAAGCGACAAAAGCTCGCAGAGCTCAGAAAAGCGAGGGCAGATAGACAAAAAGCGGAAACAGAGAGAAAAACATCTGAGGTTCCTGTTAAATCTATAATATGCGCCACATCTCATTCTGATCTATGCTTAGGCTTCAGGACCATCTGTTGCGCGTAGGGATGTTGATGATCTCGTCAATTCGCTCATAGCAAGCACCAGCCGAGGTGGCCTTTCTAGCACAGACCTCACACCTTCATCCTCGGTGCCTGGAACGCCAGCTATGGGCAATCCCGTCGGTTTGCCTGTCCAATCTGCACTCTCCATGTCTGGTAGAGCAAGTAGCAGGCAAAGCGACTTCTCTTCAGAACGACAAAATACGGGGTCTATTCTAGCCCAATCAACAAGTTCAGCAACTAACCATGTCATTGAAAGGTAGGTGTATCCCAGCAACTCAATATGCTATCGCTAATTAAAAGGAAGAGCAATGACACCCAGGTCATATCCCGATCTTATTGATGTGGAACAGGAGCTATTCGAGTTTCCACAAAAAGTACGGGTCTTCTTTACATCCTCTGCAATGGTTGGTTTAATGGCTAGTCAAGGAACGCGTGATTTACAATAAAGAAGTTCAAACCACTGCAATCGAGATGGGTCCTTCAAAAGATTATGAAGAAGAAATAAGGCAACGAATATATAGGGAACGGGATGTTGAGGCTGAACGGGCAGCTCGCGACAAAGAACTAGAAGAGGAGAGTATAAAGCTTGAGCAAGAAATAGAAGAAGAGATTCGAGGTGTGTTTACCTGCCTTCACCCAGTCCTTGAATCTGAACTAGCCATCATGATATACCAGAACTATCTGAAGAGGAACGCGCGAGCATTCTTGCAGCACCAGAATTCATTGATTTCGTAGAACAATCATCCAAGATTGTACAACGTGCACTGAATGACCATTACGATTACATCCGCGATTACACAATTGGTGCAGAGTCAGGGGGGTAAGTAGTCACTGTTGTGTATAGCTAGACAGCCTTGAACGTCGCTCCAGTGACGAATCTGAGGGAAAACGTGTCAAGCGCATCTGCGAGTTTTGGGACGAACGGTATTGTAAGAATAGATCAATAACAGACGTCGATTGGTCACCTAAAGTTGGTGCCTTTTCGTGTCAAGATAATGTTTTGCTGAAATCATTATTTTTCTATAGTATCCAGAATTGAGCGTTGCGTCTTATAACAAAAACCCAGCCGCTTTGAATGAACCAGATGGTATTGTGGCTGTTTGGAATTTGCATATGCTTGAACGACCAGAATTTGTCTTCCACTCACAGGTACATTTATTAAAAACAATATAATACACCACTAATTCTTACCCTAGTCCGACGTCCTCTCAGTCACATTTTCGCCCTTTCACTCTAATCTTATATTTGGTGGAACATATTCGGGTCAAATCTTGTTATGGGACACCCGCTCTAAACACCTTCCCGTTCTGAAAACTCCCTTATCTGCTGCTGGACATACACATCCCGTGTATGCTATGCAAATGGTTGGCACCCAAAATGCTCACAACTTGATCACAAGCAGCACGGATGGGACTGTATGCAGCTGGCTAGTCGATATGCTTGCTCAACCACAGGTAAAGCGAATATGTTACGTGAGGACATTTATATAAACGTCTTACATAGGAAACGCTGGAACTTGTGCATGCGGGCCACAATAAGACAGGAGAAGTGGCAATTTCTACCCTCGATTTCCCGTATAACGAAACAACAACCTTCTGGGTAGGCACAGAGGAAGGTAACGTATATCAGGCGAATCGGTATGACCGCGCCGGTGCAAAAGCCGGTCTAAATCAGTATGATGTTTATA
This sequence comes from Floccularia luteovirens, assembly GCA_009739215.1. NCBI lineage: Eukaryota > Fungi > Basidiomycota > Agaricomycetes > Agaricales > Squamanitaceae > Floccularia > Floccularia luteovirens. The sequence continues at coordinate 1,209,938 of VSJF01000006.1, forward strand.
GGGGTCATTCTGGACCCGTTATGGGCCTACATTTCCATCCTCTCCTTGGTCCTGTAGATTTCTCTGATTTGTTTTTGACGAGCTCTGTGGATTGGACGGTAAAACTATGGCGTGCTAAATCGTTGGCAAAACCATCAACAACCCCACATAATATTGCTCCCCTTCATTCCTTTGACGAGGCTGATGACTACGTTTATGATGTTAAATGGCACCCAGCACAACCCGCTCTATTCGGCACCGTGGATGGTTCGGGTAAATTTGATCTGTGGAACTTAAATGCTGACACAGAGGTTTGTGCTTGCAATATCTTTCCAGTAGAATACTGACCCTTTGCATAGGTTCCTGTGGTATCGACTTCCCTGGCTTCTGGACGTGCTATCAATAAACTACAATGGGATCGTAAAGATGGGCGTCGGGCTGCTCTAGGAGGGAGTGATGGACGGTTATATATATATGATATTGGAGATATGGCAGTACCTCGAGAGTCAGAATGGACTGATATGCAGAAAACAGTAGCGGGTATTGTCGGTGGTGGAGCTGCTCAGACGAATGGGGTTGCAGAACCTGATCCATCACGCATACTTGCTGGTCGATGAGCGTGGGGTTGATTTACTCTGAAATCAATCAACGACTATAGTTGGTGACAGGTACCGGACCTTACACCTCTCCTTGAGTTTTTGCACTTTCCGTACTCTTTCTCAACCAAGGGAATGCCCTGGGTTGCGCACTCAAATGACAATTGTAGTTCTCACTACACAAAGTAGAATATGTCATATATCATCCCAAGTTATCAGCCCTGTATATACTCCTCATTATAGCCGGTAAGTCACAACATTTTCCTACCGCTTCACTTAAGCGTTTTCCAAAGTCAGATATACAGGATCATCTATATGTCAACGATGACTATTGCAACCGTTACAAAACAGAAAAACCCTGTAAAAATTCGGAGCTATCCCCATTACTGAATAGGACTTCATTAAGAACTCGAACAATATGGTTCGATAGAGCCAGAACTTTGGTATTCCAACTTTCAGCAATGGTGGATATGCGCTCATTGTTCAACGAATTATTCTCATGCCGTTGTGTTTATGTTCTAGAACATGCGTGACACCATAAGTCTGCTTTAAACTAGACCCGCCATCTAACTGGCCGTCATTCTGTGGGAGAAAGTATAAAACACGTTTTTGGAATACAAATCTCGAAAGTGCTATTCAATTAAAGGGCCCAACGGCCGACATGCAACCTAAAGGCCTGACGGGTAGCATGGGTAAATGGACACGGTGTTGGACTCTCACTCATTCGAATTTGTAAGATACGAAGCAGTGGTAAACTGTAACTGTATTTTTGGCATTTACGAACATGGAGACTTCCGCAATTCAAATACCAAAAGTTAGGTCCATCTGGAGCCAGGTACGACAGTCAACCCTCGTATCGACTATTTCTAAGTATATTTTTGAGTTAGTGTCATATGGTGGGGCTATTGCATTCCCCGGTTCCAATTGACCGTATGTACTATTATGAAGAACTCGGTACGAAAAGCGGTCACCTAGTCCTCTGCTTGGTTCCGTAACAGGCAATGGTACCAGATGATGGGAATAGAAAGGAAGACGGGAGATAGAGCAAGCGGCGGCCTAGGCCACATTCCTACGGGAAGATGATGGATTTTGGATTGATAACCGCAACTCTGACCCACATTCTATGTCGTAGAACATTAGGAACCATGCAAAATCTTACTTGTCTACTGATCATAGCACAAAAGGTACTTGTGTTATGAGCTTCTAGTTGTTCGTTAATCAGCTGATTGCCGCTACAAGGAGGCTGATGTATACATCACCACATACCTAAGAGTGAGTGATAGCTTTAATAGGTGGGTGGTGGAAAATAACCCCTTTAACACAGTCGGTAGGCATATGTATAACAAAGTCTATTGGACTCGAGCACTAATAAAGGCACAGAACATGTCCGTGTATAGTAGGAAACACCAAGTACTTCCAAGACACGATATGTCGATTCTTGAACTCGGCTTACGACACAGCTGACCGCTTGAATGGCTAAGCGCTGGCTCCGACTTCACGAGTATGGCGAAATTTGAAAAGTCATCATCGAATGTCGAAACCTGCGTAGAATGTATAGTCACTATTAAACGTTAAACGACCGTCAAATGGAACTATTAGAGTATTTGATGGGCAAACAACGTATGTTTTCTCACAAACCTCCATTAATATTGTATGCTCGGTATATCCTAGAATTTAAATATGTATAAGTATTTTAACGAGCTGCAAAACTAAACGAGGGCTCTATGTGGTTCGCTAATTCCTGTTCTTTGCATATCCAGAGAATTGATTCGTTCGTATGTTTTCCATGAGAGACTTGGCAAAGAGGAGCAGCTGGCCGCTGTGAGACAAACCAATCAATGCCGGGTTGCTCATCATTGTTCCTCCATCTCGAATAACCTTGTAGAATCCGGATCAAAACCAATATAGTCAAGCTTGATAGCGTTATCACCGATATTGCGTTTTTTATGGTATGTCTAGGTAACTAGCTGCCAAAGGAAATAGTGTATCCTGAGGGACGAGGATATCAGGGGGACTTGACTCAGCAACTATGCATCCTCAAAAGTAAGTTCGCCTTAAAGTCAAGAATTGATAATGCTGAGGAAGTTATCTACCAACAACGTGAACCCATCCACGACAGAATGACACCGAGATCGATTGTTGAAGAAACAGGAGGCAGACCAGTCAATTGTCAATCAAAGTTAAAAATGCACAGTTCTGAAATTCGGGTTGCAAAACCCATGATCTGGATTACACTCAAGGAGCTGATTGATAATATACTTTGATCAAGTCACCTGGACACTATTACTTTGCATCTTGTAACGTGTTATTTCGGCCGGGCAATGTTCATGGTCTGAATAGAACATATCTCTGATGCGGGATGCGGGATCCATATGGAGAGCGTTCCTGGAGTTCACAGTCCAATACATTGGTTCAAAATGCGACGATTTTATTATCCGGCTTTCTCGGTAGCTATTTTGGAAGCAACTGAGCCAGTTTCTGAACAAAGATTAGGCATGTGTTGTAAATGGGCGGTCGACACGGAGCTGACCAAATCAAAAATAATGACCATGGTTTGCGGCAAATCCAAAAGAGTAAAATCCTTTCTTCATTATTACTTGGTTGAGTCTAAAACGCATTACTCCTTACAACTGTTTGGCCATCGTAGACCGTTTGTGAGCGAATAGTTTCTGCATCAGATATTCTACTTATCAGCACTTCACAGGTCCGGAGATTCCACCAACTACCAATCATACGTGAATGATAGTAATTCCGGAGGTATCGTTGAACCTTCTGGACTGTAGCAATCGGAAATGGTTTAGTTATCAGGTTCGTAAAGACTCCACACGTTGAGGTTTCCATGAATTTTAGATGTAAGAGATTCGCTCTTGTATGCAAGATCCGTCAAGGTCGGTCTGATGATGCATACCCTTTAGTCGAATTTGAATACTAGAGAAGCCGTATCGAAACCAAAATGTACATGAGTTCAGTAACTCGAGAAGCTGTGGCAGGAACGGACAACCAAGATGAATACACTGCGTGTGATTCTGTAACCACCTTTTTCCAACTTTTTCTCATTTAATTGTCCGGAATAGGCAGACGACATGGCGCTTGGAAGAGCCTAGACGCTGCTACGAAGCTTGAAAATTTGAAAGGCAACCCATTTGACTTGGAAATCAACTTGGTGTTGTTTCAGGTGTCCTTGCGGTGCATCTTTGATCCAGTATTCTCCGAAGTGATGGTTCCACCATGTAGTAATGCCTTTGCAGTATGAATAGTGAGCACAAGCTGATAGAGGAAGTCAAAGATGACGACAAAGTGTATATGAAGCGCAGAGTTACATAGCTGAGCGAAGTAAATGTATAGTCAGCTGTTCTCTTCTTTGAAAGTATGGATTCCAGCCACTTTGAGCCACTTCTCCTGTCTAGACCTCGCTTTTTCATTGACGCCGTGTTCTTCCCGCTCTTTCAGGTAGACGAGTGACTACGTCGCTTCAGTTTTCTCGCCAAATTGATAGGATTTTCCAACCCCAGATGTTCTAAATAAGGTAAGACAGCCTCGAAAAGAGAATCCCGAAGTAGAAGCGATTGGCTGTTCTCTTCCCTCCAGTTGCTCAGACCCCACGTAACAGCTGTACTATATTCTCATCTACATCGTAGTAACTGTCAGACTCAACACAACTAAGCTGACATTGGAAATTATAATAGAAACCCCAGAAATCCGAAAATGTATGAACGGAGCAAAGCTTTGAATCCGATCCAAATTGCGTGATTGACAAATCGAGTTTGATAGCAAAACGTTAAACCTCCGCTGATATAGATGATGCGCGAGGCGCGCGTGAACTGGACCGAGCATGCGTCCTTGCTCTGCCAATTTCTGCCGTGTTTCCGTGTTGTATTCTGAATTGTAACAGGAACTCTGCCTATTTTGTGTCCTTCCCGGACCCACTGCGGCGAGCGAAAAACTTCCTGACGTGGTAATGCCTCGAGTGCATCTTATAAGTACCAGGAATCCTTTTGAAGAAACACCATTAATTGGTAGTTCCTCTCTGGTTGCTTTCTTCCCTCATACCCTTCACAGTACGTACAACAAGACCCTTCGCTTGACCCATTAGCCTCTAACTTTACTGTCAACAAGCTATCTACCGCATCCAAGACTTATATTTAGCGAAAAATGTCTCCTTCAGCTAACTCATCGGCCCCGTTGCTTCCTCATCTTACACAACCGGCGCCTCCACAGGTACGTGGAATGCTCGCTATGATGCTCCTGTATCTGACTCTCTTGCGTTGTCCCCCTCGTTATTCCCCTTATGCGATGTCTGTTGTGCTGTGCCCATTGCCATTGTACGTCATTGTTTTACTCTGGTCCTCTCATTTCCCCCTTGTAGCCCAAACACAAGTACGCATCTTGTTTTTATCGCCCGCGGACGGCGCTGATTGAAGTAATTCTTATTGTAGATTATTAGCGTAAGTGTCTGGAATAGCCTTGGTTTTACTCAGCCTTCCTTTATTGGCTTTTGTCCCTGCCTTATGCGCTGCCCCCTTTGGTGTCGCATATCCATTCTGCGTTTCATCCTTTCCCCTCATTACAACATGGAAAATTGATTGACACCTTCTCCATATAGCATCCCAGGACCTATTGAAGTCACAGATGAGGTTATGCATGCTCTGGCACAGCCACCTGTATCGCACGTCTCCCCACAGATTGCCAAGATATTCTCAGAATGTTTGACCATGACAAGGTGAGCCTAAAAAACTATATTTAGCACGAAGCTGCAGATCGACACCTAACCACTATCACCATTAGAGAGGTAGTGTGCAGCACAACTGGTCAACCATTCATTCTCGCTGGAAGCGGTACACTTGGATGGGACCAAGTCGCCGCGAACCTCGTATCTCCTGGTGACAACGTTCTCGTCCTCCGGACGGGATACTTTGGAGATGGTTTCAAGGACTGGTAAATTTCTTTCCTCCAAAAGGAATGGTGTGATGTACTGACTTTGAGAACCCAGCATGGAGACTTATCAAGCTCACGTTGATATGCTCAAGCCGCGCGTGTTTGCAGGCACAGTTCATCTTGATGACATCGAGAAGGCACTCCGGTCGAAGACCTACCGTGTATTGACTGTAACCCACGTAGACACCAGTACTGGTGTTTTGTCCGACATTGCAGCTATTGCAGCCCTTGTGAGGCGTGTATCACCAGAAACACTTGTGGGTTCTGATATTTTCAAGGTGTCGGCCGTGCTGAGTTCGTAACACTCCATAGATTGCTGTTGACGGTGTATGCTCAGTTGCTTCTGAGGAGATTCGCATGGATGCTTGGGGTATCGATGTGATACTCACAGGAAGCCAAAAGGGTCTTGGTGCACCCCCTGGTTTGAGCATCTTGGTTGCCAGCCAAAAGGCAATGAAGGTTGGTATCCCAGATATATTCGACGCAATTCAGTAACCCTAACTGTCATTTAAGACTTTCGAAAACCGTAAAGCACCTGTGTCGTCATACTATGCTAACTGGAAGAAGTATGACCTTCGCCTCATAAACGTGGCACTATATGTGTTCTAATGAATGATCACAGATGGCTTCCCATAATGCAAACATTTGAGAAGGGACAAGTTGCCTACTTTGGAACACCCGCTGTTAACCTTCTCTACGCATACCATGCATCTTTGAAGCAGATTTTGCGCTCAACAAACGGGCCGAGTCTCGATGAGCGATTCAAGTTGCACCAACAAGCAAGTAGACGTATCAAAGCTCTAGGAGAGCAACTAGGCATGCGTCAGGTTGCTCCGCAGGGCGAGAGTGCCAATGGAATGACCGCCGTGAGTATCAATCCCTCTCCACAAACATGAAACAGTAGAATTAATTCGTTTTTGTAGATGTACGTACCTGATGGTGTAAAGGCTGCCGACATTCTAGCACGGTTGAACGCAAAGGGAATCATCATCGCTGGAGGTCTACTTGCAGAAATCAAAGATAAATACATCCGTATCGGACACATGGGCACATCCGTGGTTGACAATGCGCGCCGTGGGGATTTAGACATTATCGCCAAGTCATTGCGTGAAGTTATCGGTGAACTCAAAGCTGAGCACGAGAGACAGGTTTCGGCATAATGTGAGGGAACTGTGTGATTGTGCTTTCTAAATTGTTAAGCATAATAATAAATGTAATAATATTAAACATTAATAGCAAAATAAACCTCTAGTCCTTCACAGATAAGCTTCTAGATTTCAGAGCATTTCTTCCTGTCACATGAACAGTGAACAAAGTACAGATCAAACCTTGAACCTATCCAACTGACGAATTTAACCGCAATCATGATGTGATAGAAAGAGCGTCTTGATAATAGGAGTGGCGTCAGGACCTCAACCAAATTATATGGGAAGATACACAACTCTTGGTCTATTTAGTGACTCAAGGATCTCGAGACAGATTATTATCAGCATGGTTTGCGGCACGATACGTTTGCTCCTCCCGAGAACGGAGTTAACTGGAAATGGTAGAGGAGAGGACGGGCTACGAAGTTGAAGGTTTCCACAGACGACAAAGGGTGCCGTTGCCTCTATAACATCGCGGTAGTAACATTTGGTTTGACAGGAGAGGAATGCACACGATATCCTGGGTGAAGGACGTAGAAGAGTTTCTGACGGCTACCCGTTTTCACATTATCCCCGCTCCGGGGAAATAATACTTCCGTTTGTTTCTTCTTCCTTTCTTCTTTGAGTAAGCTCAGTATTTTTAGGCTTCTTCATTCTCTCTACTACACAAATCTTGCCTGTGGTTTTTTAGATACTGGTACACGTATGCATTTACTCACGCCTTTTGCTCCTGTGCTTCCTGGATCACTTCCTTAAGGGCGTCAATGACGCGGTCGATCTCTCCACGATCTTTCTCAACAACCGTGATACCCATGTGGCTGCAAGGGAAATCAATTTGTAAGTGAAAATCAAAATTAACCCGATAGAACGCACCCTATCCGGAAGTATTGATCTTCATTTTGACAATTAACGTCAAATTCAGAAGTAAAATTTTGGAAACATACCCTTGATTTCCACATGTAACCCACCAGCTACCACGATATCGCGCTTAGAAAAGCGAGGAATGATGTCTGAAGCCGAGAGACCAGTGGGGTAATAGAACTGTAAAGTGGTGTTAAGTTTCGTACAATTGATGCGTATTCCCAAGCTGCCAAACTCACCGCGCTCATTCCGTTTGCGGCCTCGCCATCGCTCAATGGAAGTTGTTTCAATCCGCAACTCCTTGCAGCATCTTTCACACGACGACTCGCCTCTCTATGCGCTGCAATTCGTTCCTCAATACCACCATTTGTGATAGCAGAAAGGGATGCGTGGTAAGCATACATGAGGTTGACTGGTGGTGTGGCAAAGTAAGAGGGTTTGTGTGACTCGTAAGCTTTCATAATCGGAATCCACCTGAGTATAGAATAATGAAATACAAGATAGGATGATGGAACATCAACAAACCTGTTCCAATTTGCGTAGTAGGATGTCACTGGCGTTTTGCGCGATTCAAGCACCTGGAAACCGAATCAACGCCGATGGCATACACATAATTCAGAAGCACAAACCTTCAAAGCCCGTTGACTAGCAACTACAATGCTCAGCCCAGGTGGTGTACCTAGCCCTTTTTGTGAGCCTGTGAGTACGACATCAAGTCCCCATTGATCGAATCGAAGTTCTTCTGATGCGACTGAGCAGACACCATCAACTACAACCTAACAGTCATACCCGACATCTGGATGAGGCAAAGACAGGAAGATAACTTATGTCGCTTACCAGAGTTTCAGGTGACACACGGCGCACAATTTCCGCAATAGATTTGATGTCAGAAAGTACACCTGAGGAAACATTTATATCAACAAATTTTAAATTCGCACCGAATGTTATAAAACCTCACCGGTAGAAGTGTCTACATGAGTTACAGTAACAATTTTGTATTTTTTCTCTTTCAAAGCTTTTTCAACTTGGCCAAGTGGAACAGAGCGTCCAATTTGGGCCTTCAGTTGAGTCGCGGTAGCCCCATATGTTTGAAGGCTAAAATAAATATGTGAAAATCAAACAAGGTGATGGCAACACTTAAACATACCAGTCTGCAAAACTATCACCGAAGTAGCCACTGTGTAGAACGAGCACTTCCTCGCCGGGTTCTACAAGATTAGCAGCGACCTAGGGGCGGAATTAAACGACTACAGCGAAATTTAGAGATAATGCGAACTTGGTCCCAGCCGAGGGTTCCACTCCCACCAATGAGAAACGGTTGTGCACTCTCTGTCAAGAACACCTGCCTACATATAATCGTTAGTGGTGTAGTATCTAACATGTAGAAACGCAGCGCACCTTGTCATTCGAATACAATCGCCAAAAACTGGAATGAAATCGGGGGATACATGGGACATAGATGGATGCGCATTAGCAAGTAGGACCTGCATGAGTGTGCTAAGCCCTGAGGCGGATTTCCGGATAGAAAATGGATAGAACGCACGTCATCAGAGATCTCTATAGGTCCAGGGATTCTAAGGAGGGGAAAGTTATATGATATATTAGCGCATATAGCTAGCCACACTCACACCAAAAGGCTACACGGAAGCAAACACAAAGCAACGTGTTAACGAGGGGCAATTGATCATTTCACTGTCACGAACCTGTGGGGTGCCTGGTGAAATTTGTGTTGTGCTGAAGACATGTTGCGAATGTAGGTTGGAGGAAAAGGACGACGAAGGAAGAGACGACGAGCAGTAGATATAGCAATCATAACAACAACTGCACACAACCACGTACTCAGTTGATCTTCCCGTTGTATTTTGGCACTTTCATGGAGGCGGCTCACCCGGTCCCATTTCCATCCGATAATTCCTCAATCCCGCTGACTAAGCATCTGTCCTCCGAGGACTGCTTAATCGCGGAACGGAACACCGCAGCTTTTATTTAAAAAGTTCTCGTTTAACGTCCAACCGAGGACTTTTTCCTCAAGTATCATCTACGCACTGGCCCCAATAGTAACCAAATAAATACCTGATGTATTTCGTATCCCCATGAACACTTATCTCACGCACCAGGTAAGGAAGACCGCTAGTTTGTAACATTTGGGCTAAACAGTGATTTAAACTTTACCTTTTAAACCACCTACCTGATCTTTGTGCCCTTATTTGAGTTCAACCCCGCGTATTTTCCAGCTCGGTATGTGCCATAAGGAATAAAACATCCCAATGTCTATCTATTCTCTAGGTATTATGTAGGTTCCAGGCACTGGAGACAATCATAAACGGCGTAACTATGTTTCTTACGCGGCGTTAACACTTCGTCCGCAACAAACGCAATTGCTCGTCCTGCAGCTGCTCTGTGCCAATCAAAAACACATTTCCTCAGTCAGACTTTTCGAATTGCCATTCCTCAATATTCAATATTTGTTCTGTACAAATACTTACAATCATTTCATTGTACTGAGGACTCTCGCTAATATGGAATCGATGATCGATCGAACCCACATCTGCGGAGGTGGCACTGCACACAACATCTCGAGGCACAACTATGGCCGACGGGTCTCCGTAGTCTCATTTTCGTGCAGAGAAGTTCCATTTCGTGCCATCTACCAGATAAAACGGGCGCATCCAGCTCTATAGTGTGCGGATTTCACTTAGAAGCCAGAATTGATGTAGATGGCACTTATAAGCTATGGTAGGTGAAATTGTGACTTTCGCACATGACTCAGTGGAGCTTTCTGAAATAATATGATAAACCAAATGCATTGCATCTGTGAAGAACGCTCTCATCTTTGTCACATTTTATCTATCCATCGATTCATGTACATGAAACCTGACCTTGGATTCTATCACCAGTATTCATCGCGGCCTCATTTCTGTTGGTTCTACGCATGAGGCAGTCTGACTATTGATGAACTGCCATATGCTTCGGTGCTCGGAAGGAGTCGAGTTATTCGATTTCGGGTGCGTCTGGCATATATTCATATTTGACGATTCTTTAACTCCCCAAACAATTCCCATCATCTGACCAGTTCTAGTTATCAGTTATCTGATAGATCGAGAACATATTGATTATTTTATCTTATTGTCATGATATCATTCTTATCGATTAAACATTGCGCCACCATATTTAGATTGCCAAGTTTCTAGGTGCGGCCTCAAGCTCAAGTTGCAAGTGAGACTATTTAGGGTCGTTATAGATCTCAATGGCCGCGTCGCGCGCGATTGCAGCCCCCTACCGTTTTTAGAAAATGGGGCCGTCATTTAGCAAAAGCTGCATGTAGTGTTATGTATATGCACAAAAGTGCGTATAACACACTCGTGTACTAACTACATCAGTACATGATCTACCGCAGGTTTAACAACTTTGGGTACAATTTGCTCCTCATGACTCCAAGCACGCGACTGCTATGTCTGCATAGAAGACAAGCCCTAGCAACCATAGTAATCGGACTCATGCTCAAGAGCGCTGATTGCTGTTGAGTCTGCACGCTGGTGATATTACTTAAACGAACACTTGTCTGAGTACCGTGCATCGCAGCAGAACCCATCATTCCAATGCCGAGCGTGTGTGGTGTAAACGCCCCTTTTATATCCGAGTACAGCAATCATACAGCTCCGGTTAGAGCTCTTTCACCCTCCCGTTTGTAGAAGCTTGTTCTACAAAGAAGGGGTCCCTTTACAGGGCTTTAGTAATGGCAACTTCAATGCACGCGTTGAGAGTGAGGATGAACACCCTAAAACAAGGCAAAAAAAATGTCGAGCAGTATTTTCTGATGGGGAGGAATGAAAGATACAGAAAAAATAATATCCTTTGGCGCGTGTTATCCCTAATTTGTCTTGCAAGTCAGCCCATCATGGTGGGGCTAGCCGGTAGCCCTGAGAGCCCTGTTCCGGGAGGTTGTTCTATTCAATTATTCATTCTGACATATTTACGCGCAAAAATGTGCACAAGATGAGGATTTTTTTTACACACCATCTTCCGTCACGGTCATTATGACCTGTTCTTGCTAACAATTTCTCATTTTTAGAGGCGTAAGCAGCTACTTATAGCACGGGTGCAGTAAGGGTTGACGTTGAGACCGAGGGTTTATGAACACCTGTTTCTTTTAATAAAGGAATAGGGGTGGTAGAGCTTACTTGGAGGTAAAATCCCTTCCATTCAGTGAAAGTGTATCGAGGGAACCAGATCAGGTGCTGTGATGAAACGTTTTTGGTGTGGCATTAATATCGTTACAATTACATACTTTGCTTGGCTACATGGATCTTGTATGGTCCGACTCCGTGAGAGACTATATTCCTGGATCTAATTGCTGCGTAGTGCTGTACTTGAACTCGGGAGATTCGTGATAGCTTGGGTGTAATCAGTGTATTTTCTTCATATACCCTACAATTGTCTAACACATACCTGCGCTCTTGTATCACTATAATTATTAAAACAACGTTCCATACTTGATACAACACAGACATACAATTACAACTAGTTATCGGGACCAATAAATATTAGTAGATAGCAATGACGATACATATAGAATTTTACAAATAGATAGAACAAACAATATAGGGAAACCTTTGCTTGGATGCCACCAAGAATAAATATTGTAAAGTAACTGCGAGTTTGTGGGGGTGAGAAATAATCGAAAGACCCAAATTTATTCATGTCAAATTTGTTATGTCAGTCCACAGTCCCCTCCTTAGTTGGGTAGAATGCCTGCCTAAGCGGCGTGGGTTGATGTAATTGGGGCATACGCGACATTGTCCGGAGAGAGCTAGGCGAGATGGAATATGATTTGGTGGACCCTCTGAAATCAGGTGACTTGGCGCGATCCAGGGTGACTGGTGAACGAGGTGACGGTCCGTTCATCTCGTTTTCGGTACTTGCAGGAGGTGAACTTGCGTCCGTACCGGATTTGCCAACAGACACGAGAAAAGATTGGGAACGAACAGCATTGATATAGGGGTGGCTTGTGTTTACATGCAGACGAGGAGATGTTTGAGAAGCTGGTGATTTGAATGCAGCAGTAGACCTGTTTGGGGCGAGTTTCTTGAAAAAAATTTCAGCATCTGAGCTGGGAGTTCTGGGGGGTGTCGGCAGGGTTGACTTCGTTAGTGATACAGGTGAAGCATGTCCGATAGACTGTCTATCGCCATGAGGTGGCTTCTCGGACTGCATCATGTCCATTGGATATGACCCGTGTCGTGAACGTCTTTGAATCAAACTAACAGGGTGTTCAGTGTCTGATATCAAGGGTTCGTGGGTTGGTGTGCTAGGCGTGGCTAGACCATATGAAAGTTTAGCCTTCGGTGAACTGCTATTCGGGTGTTTCTGGGGAACTGGCTCGGGAGCTTGGCAAAGCATCATGACATCCGGACTATTCAGAGTCAGATCCGTTGGATCCGACTTACGACTATCACCAGAATGATTCACTACTGTGGTGTTCTTTTCCATAGTAAGACGTTCAGTGTCCAGATATTCATACAGATTTCTGCGTTCGTTTTCTTTGATGCGTCCCCAAGGGCTGCTGGATATTTCTATTGGAGATGCTATGGAAGATGGGCGTGACTGTTGTTCGCGAAAGAGGGAAGATGATATCTCGTCAAGGGACCTGCTGACAAACGAAATATCTGGCCGATCGACAGGGTTTTGTGCCCAGCACTGTCCAACGAGATTCCAGGTTTGCTCCTCTTGCGTAGTCCAGTAACCTTCAGGAGGTAAATGGGGCCTTCTGCCTTCCAACACCTGCGAAGCAGCCATCGTGCCGTTGTAACGTTTGGCAAAGGGTGCCTTGCCCGTATATATCTGAAAGATGCAGGAATGTTTGATAGGATTTAGGTGAACACAAAGAAAAATACCTAGTTCAAACATTGTGCACGCCAGTGCATATATATCGCCTGGGAGTGCTGCTACCTTTTCTTTCGGTTCCCGCATTGGAATGAGTTCTGGCTGAACCCCCGTCGGGAAATGAGGTGTTTAAGCGATGAGATAGAGATTCTATAACGTAAGAAAGGCCAAAGTCACCAAGAACGCAAACGTTGGCTTCGTTAACGAGTATATTTGCTCCTTTGATGTCTCTGTGAGCAACTGGAGGGTTGAGCGTGTGAAGATACCGAATGCCTTCAACGATTTCGTAAATCTAAGGGCCAATTCAGTGTCATATTGAAACATCAAGTAAATTTGATTGTACAGACGTCAACTTATCATGATCTGGGTGTTTCGACAGGAATTGCATGATGTTACCGTGAGGCATCCAGATAGAAACTATACAGAATCTTGACGGAAATAAGTCCACGTTGGCGCCGACGAATGGGAGAATGTTTGGGTGTTTAAGTTGCCTAGATACAAGGACTTCACGAGAGAATTCCTGCAGAGCTCATAAGCATAGGCTATAGGAGGAATATATAATAAGGCTTACTTGGTACACCTTTTTCCGCTTTTCGTCTGAATGGCCTGTAAATATCCTTAATACTTTGAGGCATACTTTTTTGCCTTTGTATTTCCCACAATATATATCCTAGACAATTTGGATTAATGGGATAGCATTACATCAGGTCGACCATAATCCTACCGCAGAGGCGCCACCTGTGACTGGAAAAATGTCATCAAGACTTATGTTCTGAAGGAAGAGCGATGGTGGCAAATAAGAACGAGTGTCTGAAACTTCGGCAAGGCGTTTCAACCATCGGAAGTACATGCGCCGCATATAAAGTCCCAGGGTTCGTTTATCCAATTCCTGCAAGAGAACCCAGAAGGATGAGTACTAGGCATCTCTTTATTGACTGAAACCAACATACCAGTTGCAAAAGCTGTGAAATACACGCCAATCTTTGCCAATCAGTGTCTCCATCAAGGAGTTGGTCGAATTTTTCTTGAGAAAGCGATTTCAGATCTACACAGGATGATGGGAATGGGATAGAAGTTGATTGCTCTGAAGTCGAATGGATCTGCGAGCTCGAAGGAGTCGCCAAGACATAGTATTTGACTTCATTAACATTTGCACAACACTCTAACCGATATCCAGTTGGCAATAAGCCATCAAGGCCGGAAAGCAATTCTGGTGAATGCTTGAGAATACGTGCAATCGACGTGATTGCAGGCACAATATCGAAGCTGAAACTATATCACATTCTCATCTCATCAATCCACAAATTCCAAGACTTACTTGTTGTCAATATAGACGATGTGAAGAATCAAGTCAAGCAAGTGACGGAAGGTAAGGGGGTCCTGGGAAATTTTGTTTTTGATTGAGGTGATATATGTAGCTGCAGTGGAGTCTAGTGAATTATTGGTTGAGATCATGTCTGGAAGAACGAATAGAGATTGAAGACAACGACATGACAACAGTATTTAAAGAGAAAGATGTAAAATTTTGAATATTGAGCGTGGTCGACATGAGGCCTTCCAGTGGGCCAGTTAGGCAGCGGACAGACAAAGTTTGTTTTCTATTAAGTACTCGGCTCGGCCCGGATACACTAGAATTAATGCCCACCCCACGCGTGAGGCACATGCCAATCGTTGCTATTACGGGTGATAACTAAAGCAAGATATATGTGTCAGAATGTAATAATTTTGGGATCTCTTTGCTACACTTCCCTCAGCTATTATCACATTATAACAGCTATTACTCTATTTGATGTGCTATAAAACAGCACAAATGCGAATTCTCGAAAGCAATCGAAAGCACTTGTGACAAAAACAAACAGGTTTTTTTAATACTTTTCCAGTCAATCAGTCGAGGAAAAGTATCACGTATGCAGAACAACAAAAAAAAAGGTATGGAACAAGCATCTGAACATCGAGTTCAAGGAAGTGTTCGGAATATGCAATGCAAAAATGCGTGTGTTTTAGGATCGTCCGATGAGAAAAAGGAAATGCCGGGTATCAAAGGTATGAGGGGTGTGATGATGAAGGATGTGGTATGTAGTATGCGGTAGATTCGGACGGATTGTTTTGTTGTTACAGTGAAGACGCCTAAAAGCCCAAAATGGAAATGAAAATGAAGAAAAGAAAAACTCGAAACATCGGCTTGAATTGAACGGTTTTTGAGTTGATGAAGGTTATATAGCCAGAACCGTCACGTTTCAACAGCAAGCGGGTGAGAAATGTAGAATACGAGTACAGGTAACATGCTCGGCTACCTTAACGGCAAAGGAATGACAGCCACCAACACCAGGAAGGGAGCCAGGGTATACGACTGTGCTATCACAGTTCCTCCAGGGACAAAGAAAGGAAAAGAGAATGGCCGAACTGAAGACCCATTATTGAGAGATGTTCATGTTCCTATGTCCAGTTATAGATTTGTCAGTGTGAAAGTTTGTCAATTGAAGTGACTGCCAAAGCGGGGAAGGCTGGTGTATGCGGCGTTTTAACCTGGAGAAATTTTTGGGACGACGAGTTCTTGCACGCATCCCAACATTGAGAACATCGTCGGGAACGTCGGAGCTGTAACGTGAAAAATCACTCTCGATTGATATTGCTGAGGAGCCTTCTACTTCTGAATCGGAGGGATACACAGAGGACGAGGAGGGTGAGGATGAAGAGGAAGTTGAGGATCGGGATGACGGTGTACCAGGTGGTGTACAATAGGGTTTCAATGATAATAACTTGAACGTGGAGAACTTTGGTACAGCCACTTCGGGTGACTTTCCGCGATCAAGGTTGTGGATGATAGGTGAAGGGAGCAGGGGTTTCTTCTGATTGGGAATGGAAGGCAACGTGCTTATCTCTGCATCGCTCTCGATCACAACCCAATTCTCATCCCTGGCAGCTACAGATGAAGAGCCCTCATCCATGCGAAATTCATTGATTGTTCCGAGTCGAGATTTGGCGCCGAGAATGTCCGTACTCTTACGGGAGCGTAGGGTGTTCATGTTGTTTGTTGTAATGATGCGTAAGCTTCGAGGAGATGTCGGAGAGATGGGGGATGTGGGTGCCATTGGTCGGTTAAGGATGTTCATCCTCGAAAACACTTCACCATCAGAACTAGGAGTCATGGGAGGGGTAGGTAGGGCTGTATGCTTTGCTGGTAACACCGACAAGTCAATAGAGCCGTGCCTCGTATATTGTCTGGCGCCTTGGGATGGTTTGTTGGGCTCCATCGCATCCATCGAGAAGGATCGCGAGTGAGAACGTTTTCCGTTCGAGCTCATTGGAGAAGGAATCTCACCATCGGATGTCAGGTACTCGAATCTTGGTGTAGCTAAGCCAAATATAAATTGGGCCTTCGGAGAATTGCTATTAGAGAGTTCCTGGGGGGCTGGTTCAAGGGCTGGGCTGGGCATCGTGGTATTTGCGGAAATTGTGGAAATTGAATGTGTTCCGTTCACAGTCAGTTTCAACGGCATTGGCCTCGTCTTATTATCACAATCAGTCGTTATCGAGATATCGTTGTTATTGGCCAAAACATCCAAGGCACGAAGCTCATTGTCCAGCAATTCATGCAAACTCCTGCGCTCCTTGTCTTTAATGCGTCCCCAAGGGCTACTAGATATTTCAATGGGAGAGTTGATAGAAGATGGACGAGACTGTTGCTCGCGAAAGAAAGAAGTAGATATATCCTTAAGGGTCTTGTCAATGTAAGACACATCTGGTCGATGGGCAGGATCTTGAGCCCAACATTGATCGACAAGATTCCAAATCTGCTCTTCTTGCGTCGTCCAATACCCTTTGGGGGGTAAATGCGGCCGTTTGCCTTCTAACACCTTCGACGTGGCCATCGCTGAGTTGTATCTTCTTGCAAAAGGTGCCTTACCAGTGTATATCTGTGAAGATGGAGCAAGGCTCGATCAGATAACAAATGAAGATAAGTTGAAAAGACAAACTTCGTGGATGGTACAAGCAAGAGCGTATACGTCCCCCGGCAAAGCAGCAACTTGCTCAATTGGCAGTCGCATCTCGATAAGTTCTGGTGCAAGCCAATATGCCGAACCCCCCACAGGTGCCGAAGGGTTCAAACGATATGACTGTGATTCGACAACAGACGAAAGCCCAAAATCCCCGAGGACACAGACATTAGCTTCGTTGACGAGTATGTTTGCCCCCTTGATGTCCTTATGTGCAACTGGGGGATTGAGTGTATGTAGATATCGGATAGCCTCGACGATCTCGCAGATCTGTGTGTAAGTTAGTGCTGCTATCGAAAACAATAAGCAACACTGATCGCACCGATGTCAGCTTGTCATGATCCGGATGCCTTGAGAGAAACTGCATGATGTTACCATTGGGCATCCAAAGAGACACGAGACAAAATCGTGACGGAAACAAATCCATGTTGGCGCCAACGAAGGGAAGAATGTTGGGGTGATGCAGCTGTCTTGATACGAGAACTTCGCGGGAGAATTCCTGAATGGCTCGTCAAAAAACGCCAAGGAATACGGAATACACCTGCGGTGTGCGGTGTGACGTACCTGATACACCTTTTTACGCTCTGCGTCGGGCTGGTTCTCGAACATTCGGAACACCTTGAGACATACTGTTTTCCCTTTATACTGCCCCCTGTATATGTCCTGCAAATAAATTGCGGTTAAAGTGAGGTTCCGTGAAATGGATTTGTGCTTACTGCAGAGGCACCACCTGTGAATGGATGGATGGAATCAAGAGTAATGTTGTGAAGAAAAAGAGATGGGGGCAAATAAGAACGGAAATCGGAAACTTTTGCAAGGTTCTTCAACCACCGGAAATATTTCCGCCAGAGGAAAGAATCCAACTCCTGATGATCCAGTTCCTGAGAAAACAATGAGCTCAGAGTCTACGAAACCCAAAGTGACTGACAAGCTGTAATAGCTGTGAAAGGCAGGCCAGCCATTGCCAATCGTTGTGTCCTTCGAGGAGCCGTTCAAATTGGAATTGGGAAAGTGTTTGAAGATCTACGGATGTTGATGGGTGTGGCGCAGAGATGGATTGCGGCGATGTTGAATATATTTGTGAGGCTGAAGGTGTTGCAAGGACATAGTATCTCACTTCCTCAACACCTGCACAGCATTCTAACCGGTACCCGGTTGGCAACAACTCGTTAAGGCCGGTCAACAACTCTGGTGAGTGCTTGAGAATCTGCGCTATTGAGGTAATCGACGACACAGGGTTTGAACTGAAGGCATATCACATACTCTGGTCAGCAACCGGTGATTCAGACAGATCTGATACTTACTGGCCATCAAAACGAATGGCGTCGCGAATCAAGCGAATCAGACGGTTCAACGTGGAGATGTCGCTGGCATACTTGGTCTTCAATGAAGCGATGTAAGTTAGGGTAGAATCTGAAGAAGCGGCAGCATTAGATATACGATGATAGCTCATGAGGAACGGTAGAGGACTAAAAGCATGACGATGATCTGGGATATTTAAAGGGTGTTTATAGCAGGTCGTGTTGGGCACGAGGCATAGCCAAACATGACAGTAAAAGGGATTTTCACACAAGATTTATTAGGGTGATACCCGGGCAAGGGTTCATAAAATGAACATTGCATCCAAACAAGGATAGTCCTGATGAACTGCATTGCTGTGACGTACACGTACTTTTTGAAAGCACTGCTGGAGCCTGTCTGCTGGAGCCTTTCAAGTTGTCATGGGGAGCCATTAAAGCGTGCCATCGGATCGCATCTACAGCTATCTTGTGCACACGCCGTCGAATTTGACAAATCGTACCATGCCTTGAGCGCTAACACAATTAGCGCTATTGAGGACGGCTGTAGTATTATGTATTTCATACGAGTTGTCGGTTTGGTACGCCATACATGACCACCACCCTTGACCCAACTCCATGCAGAACTTTATAAACAGGGTACATTTCTGCGGAACATGATGCAAGGTGTGTGGCCATACTAGCGTATGTGGAGAGTACGTACAATGGAATGTAGATCCTGAGCGGTGATGGTGGTCCGAGAACTTATCTAAGTCATCATTATTATTAATCAGCTGTTAAAATCAAAGCTTGTTATGGCAAGTCGTCATGAGATCAGATATACGTGTTGTTGAGCAACGTTATAGTCTTGGGGTCCGTGGTAAGTTACAAGATGACAATATTAATTAGCAGAAATAATGGGTGTAGAACGGTGAAGAATGAGAATACCTCGGGCAGAGAGAGTAAAAACAAATGAATAGGTTCTGTCAGAAGACAACACCGAGTCGCACAGAGCTGCTAGAATTGCCAAACAGTCACAAAGGAATGAGGTGCTAATCGGCAAATTCATAGCTCATCATCAAATACTTAAATTCAGCTAATCCTCTTTATCATGGAACTTTGTTCTTCTCTCCTCAACTCTCTGGTCAGTTTCTTTCTTTCTTCTTATTACCTTTGCCGCCTAATATATATTTTATATTTACAGTTTCAATGTCACTTGATCAGGCCCTTTCAGCGGTCGCTCGCATCGCTTACCTTTCTGCAGATGTTGTGGTAGATTCGCTACCCTCTTTGCCAGCTGTTTCAGCTTTCGCTGCAAAATACACGTCACTATCTAAATCTTCTTCTCACAGGCCAAAGGTCATCCCCGCCCCGTTCGGCGCAGATCCAGGTTCGACTATCCTCCGTGATGGTGCTAGTCTTACTTCTTTCACCGTATCTTCAAACACCCAAGTCCTTACACGATTGGTGTTGCATCTTGCCGAAATCTCAAATTTACCTGTAGTTTTGCATCTCGCGGTTAAAGATGACCTTACAGATGTCCTCCTCCTTCGTTCCGTGGTACCATATTTTATTGTATCATACACTGCCCAACAAGCGCACGACAACGCTTTACTTGCATCAAGACTTGCGCGCACTGAAAAGAAAGCGGTTGTGCACGCATTTTATACTCAGGCGGCCGGCCCCTTGGAGGAGATATCGGAAGATAAGATTCAACCCTTTCTGCTTAGTGGGAAACATCAGGGCTCAAGTTCTGCCAATAACCATGTGACAGAGCAGGGTGGTGATTTAACTTCAGAGATTCTTTTCAAGAATTATGAGTCAGCAGCACTCGACACTTTATCCCTGCTGAAGCGTCCTATACGCCCTCTTATCTCAAGAGGTCCAGCCGATAGCGAGACCGTCATTGTGATCCTCGGACAAGATGACATCACCACTGCAACTGTCCCTAACGTAAACTTCGTCTCCGTGTCCCTCATTAACCCTATTCCCCACTCTCGCATTCTTTCCGCAATTCCTAAATCAGCAACACGCGTAATTGTCCTCGAACAAATTCATCGCTGGACAACAAAGTGGACTCCACTTTACCTTGAAGTCGTCAGTGCTCTACAAACTAGCACTACGCGTCCCATAGTACACAGCGCTGCTCTTGGTAATACCGCAAATGTCACAACTTCCGACATTTTGAAATTGATTCAAGAAGCTTCAATAGCAACTCCATCTACTCGCCTTCACCTTGGTGTCACACCCACTTCATCTGGACTAAGCTCTGGTCGTCCACATATTCCAAAACACGAATCCGCGTATACCAGGGTTCTCTCACACTTGTTTGGTGATCGTTTGGAAGTTTCTAATGACCCTTCGCTTGTTGCTTCTCAAGGACAAATTGCGACCAGTCCAGAGTTTGCCCTTGGACGTGTACGTGGCCAGTTGGACCTCAGAGCGGAGCTTATCAGCTCCGTGCAAGAACTCCTACAGAGCTCCGTTCTTAGCGCAGAACTTCACTCCTTGCTGAGTAAATGGGTACTTGCAAAAGACGATGGGACAAAAAGTGCTTCTTTAGGCAAAGAAATCGTCCAGGCCCTGTCTGACACTCCCATTCCCCACCCGGCTGCCGAGCGCATCTTAGCTCTTCGTACACATTTCCCGGCCCTGTCCAGATGGATTATCGGCTCGGATGCTTGGTCCTATGATCTCGGCTCATCCGGGCTTCACCATGCGATTGCCTCCGGATTGAACGTCAACATTCTCATCATTGATAACCTCCCATACTCAACCAGAAATTCCGCTGATCCCCACCGCCGTAAACGTGATGTCGGTCTATATGCTATGAACCATGGCGACGTCTATGTTGCCAGTATTGCTGTCTTCTCCTCTTACTCACAGGTTCTCCAATCACTCGTTGAGGCTGATCAATACAACGGTCCTAGCGTCATACTTGCATACTTGCCGTACCACTCGGAAGATTCCCCTGCCCTCGAGGTATTGAAAGAGACTAAACTTGCTATAGATGCTGGCTACTGGCCACTATACAGATGGGATCCTAGCAAAGACCAAAAAGGCGAAGAGCCTTTCTCTCTTGACTCGGATGCAATCAAGAACGACTTGAGGCAGTTCTTGGACCGCCAGAACCATTTGTCACAACTTGTACGATCGACTCCTCAGGTGGCCGCAGATATCGTCAACAGTCTCGGCAAAAACATCAAGGAAGTGAGGAAGAAGAGGGCTCAGCAATCTTTCAACGACCTAGTTTCTGCAATTGATGCTCCTCCCCTCTTGATCTTGTATGCTTCTGATGGCGGTGCTGCTGAGAAGAAAGCAAAGAGACTCTCAAACAGAGCCCAAGCAAGAGGGCTTTCTGTCACATTCGCTACCTTTGATTCTATGTCTTTGGACAGTCTCGCACAGGAGGAGCACGTAGCCTTCGTTACTTCGACTGCAGGTCAAGGAGAGCCCCCACAAAACGCGCGTACATTCTTCAAAGCGATCAACAACGCAGCCACTATTGGTGGACAAATCTTTACCAAGTTGCGCTACACCGTTTTCGGAATGGGTGATAGTCACTATTGGCCTCGTGCTGAAGACGCACACTATTACAACAAGCCAGCAAAGGACCTTGATGCACGCCTAGAGAAACTCGGAGGAGAACGTATTGCTGATTTGGGACTTGGAGATGACCAAGATGCAGACGGTGCTGAGACGGGATACAAAGTCTGGGAACCCCTTCTCTGGAAGGCGCTTGGAGTCGACTCGGTTGAAATTACTGAAGCTGAACCAGAAGCGATTACGAACGAACACATCAAAGCCGCTTCCCAACACCTGCGCGGTACCATCGCCGAGGGATTAGAAGACTTCAGCACTGGTGCTCTGGCGCCTAGTGATACACAATTGACGAAGTTCCACGGAATTTACCAACAGGACGATCGTGACATTCGTGATGAACGACAAGCACAAGGTGTGGAGCCTGCATTCAGCTTCATGATTCGTGTCCGTATGCCTGGTGGTGTATGCTCTCCTGAACAATGGCTCGCCATGGATCAGATTTCTGATGAACACGGATGTGGAACGTTCAAGATCACGACCAGGCAGACATTCCAATTCCACGGAGTTATCAAGCGACACTTGAAACCTGCTATTCAAGATATCAACCGCGTCCTCTTGGATACCCTTGCTGCTTGTGGTGATGTCAATCGGTGAGCTCCTTTTTATTCACTTTTTATAACCAGGAGGACTAAAAAATAACTGGATAGTAACGTCATTTGCTCTGCGATCCCGACCATGTCCAAGCTCCATGCACAAGTCTCCGAGTTTGCTAAGGAAATTAGTGACCATCTCATTCCAAGGACATCCGCGTATCACGAGATCTGGCTGGACAAGAAGCTTGTTGCAGGTGAAGCTATCAAAGATGTGGAACCACTTTACGGAGACTTCTATCTCCCTCGTAAGGTTTGTTCCCGATTTCTCTATATCGTGAGTTTTAAAACTAATTTGGTACTTTAGTTCAAAGTTGCGATCTCCGTTCCACCTGTCAACGATGTGGATGTATATGCCAACGATGTTGGTCTTATCGCGATTGTTGGTGATGATGGTAACTTGCAAGGCTTCAATGTTGCAATTGGTGGTGGTATGGGTGTAACCCACGGAAACAAGAAAACATATCCTCGTATTGCAACAGTCATTGGTTTTGCTCCTGTTGAGAAGACCAAGTTTATTGTCGAGAAAATTATGATTGTACAACGTGACCACGGTAACCGTGCTGAGTGAGTTATCTATTCACTTATATCCATTGAATATATGCTGATGCCACCTCTTTATTTAGTCGTAAGGTAATGGTGTTCTATGAACTTGGTTTCTGATCACCATATCTGACATGTTTGTTATCAGAATGCTCGTCTCAAGTATACAGTCGATCGTTTGGGCCTCGAGGTGTATAAAGCTGAAGTTGAGAAACTCGCTGGATACAAATTCGAATCCGCACGTCCATTTACCTTTACCCAAAACACCGACAACTTCGGTTGGAGTACTGGCGAAGATGGCAAACACCACTTCATGATGTTCGTCGAGAACGGACGTATTCAAGATGAACCTGGACGCGAGTTCAAGACTGGCTTGCGTGAGATTGCTAAGATCCACAAAGGCAAATTTAGATGCACGGCCAACCAGCACTTGGTTATTTCTGACATTGCTGATGAGGATTTGCCGGAGATCACAAGCATCATGTCGACGTACAAGATGGATAACTTGGCTTTCAGTGGTTTGAGGTTGTCTTCATCTGCTTGTGTTGCATTCCCAACTTGTGGATTAGCCATGGCTGAATCTGAACGGGTTAGCTGCGATTTTTTTTCCCTTTTTCTTATTTGTTTTAACTGTTTCAATTTTTCAGTACCTGCCTGTCCTTATTGACAAGGTTGAGAAGATATGCGAGGAGAATGGGTTGAGAAACGATGCGATTGTTATGCGTATGACTGGCTGTCCCAACGGTTGCGCTCGTCCTTACATCGCTGGTCCGTATTTTTAATTTCAACTGTCGAACTTGAAATTCATCGCTCACTTTACTCGTCGTTTACAGAGATTGCTTTCGTTGGTAAAGCCCCTGGAACTTATGCTATGCTCCTCGGAGGTGGATTCCACGGAGAGAGGATGAACAAGATTTATCGGGGTATGTATAACTTTCCTTCTCTCTTGATTTCGTTTAACATTGCTGAAACTCTGGTCGATCAGAATCTGTCAGTGAACCTGAAATTCTTGCGATTCTTGAACCAATGATCAAACGCTATGCTCTCGAGAGACATGAGGGTGAACACTTTGGAGACTGGACAATACGTGCAGGGTATATCGCTCCTACCACATCAGGCATTGAGTGGTATGACCGTATGGGTGGGGAAGGACAGTATCGCGAGATCTCTGTTGGAGCGTAAGGTCAAGAAAGAAAGAAGAAAAAAAAAAGTGTTGACAGTTATATCTCTTGTCGAATGTCACAACACAATTGAATCTATTGCATCTTGCTTTGTATCAAAAGAAGGACAGCAGTTTGATGTAAGAGTAAAAATTTCAGATGCAAGGATATGCTAGTCCAGATTTTGCTTACAACTTGGCAAATCCACAATGTATCTATCATCTGTACCACGTATTCCTCATTAAGCCCTGATTGGATAGTTGATTGTGTTGAACCAAATTATAAAACTACTATTCCTCTGTGGTTGCGGACAACAATTTCGGTTTGTTCTCGTTTTTTATGTATGAACATGCCCAACAACTCACACAAATCTTAGCTCTCCTTGCATGCAGTGCCCAGCCTCTTTCACTGTAACATCGATTGTAGCAACATCATGCAATACTGTCAATCCACCCCTTGACCAACTCCATGTAACGTTCCCTTTCTTCTAAAAACGACATATGACTCGATTTCTCAAGAGTCACCCAGCGCGCCTTGGGGATTTTCCAAAAGTAATCTTGGCACACAAAGTCTTGCGCGATATCCTTACGACCATTGATAACCAGTGTTGGCACAGATATTTTGGATAGGCGGTCGACAATGGTCCATTCTTTGAGATTCCTAGTAGATTACATCAATCCTGATGAGAATCCTGGATTATTTTCTCAATATTATGCATCACGTACATCTTCATGCTAACCGTCATGTCACCTCCCTCCCCAGTCTCGCGATCACCGAAAACGTGATCCAGGGTTATGATCATCTCTTCAGGTTTCGGGCGAATCAAGCATCCGTACGCGTCATGGAATTTATCTATTGCCGCACGATACTTCTGGGGTCGTGCATACCCAGCCTTCATACCTTCCAACATAGATGGATCGTTTAGAGTCATAAGAAGTTGTCCTGAACTTTGCATCCATAACCCCATCGCAGCTGGAGCTGACGTTATGATAATGGATTCGAGGGCAGACGCATATTTGGTAAGTGCAAATTCTGCTGCTAGCATGCCGCCCCAGCTGTGCCCGCAGAGATGGAATCGCTGGATACCGAGATATGTTACGAGGTTGTCGATCTCTCGAATAAAAAGGTCGATGTTGAACAAACTATCTGGAGCATCGCGTAGATGGGAGGATTTTCCATTGCCGATTTGGTCATAGATGATTACAGGACGCTCAGGATCTGCATTGGCAATGTCGGCAAAGGCTGTCATTACATGGTGCGTGAGCCCCGGACCTCCATGTAAAGTGATTAGAGGGCAGGAATCCTGCGTTATTTGTCCGAAAAGCTTGTACCAGGTGTGATATTCTACACCGTTGATAATATAGGGTATGGTACCTTCAGTAACAGGACCAGTTGCGGGTGACATTGTTGTCGAGTGAGACAGCTGATTATTCAACCATGTATCCGGCGTTTAGTATTTATATTCCTAACATGGGATCTATCTGACTTGTTTGCCATCCTTTTGGTTATACCCTGCGGCCATACAGATCAGTATGAGTCATGTGTACAGGAATTGTAAATTGGTAAAGCCATCTGCTCGAGGGCGCCGTTTCTAGTCTGGTCTCATTTCTGATGACATTGTATAGATAGGGAGAGGAATGTGTTTCATATGTTAACCCCGTTCCGAACAGAATTCAGAGAATTAGACAAGACTTTTATTACGGAGGTGATATAAGGCCATATACTATTCTATTAATATCTCAACCATATACATTCTCCAGCAGCGCGGCGGCTATGATTTGATGTAACTGCGCGCGGAAATTGATTGGCATATAAAGTTCTCCATCTTCGCCCCTAACGGGTCCAGGCTGTGCTCGTCTTATTTTATAATTGCGAATGAGTAAGTGATCCGTTTATTCCGTGTTGCGTAGCTTTTTCACTAGAGTTGAGTGGCATAGAGAAATGCTTGAACATCTTATGAACATGGTGAATCTACGTAAGGTTGCAATGATATGGCAAGGTGTGTGTAGATTCACGAGAGCGAGTATTGTAAAAAAAATAACAGTAACTGCAACTCGATAATGACCTACTTGTATAATTATTCATACCCTACTACTAGGATGGTAGCGAAACAACTGGATTAGCATCAACATAGTTCTCCGGATGCAAAAAGTGCAAATATAAATTAACAGCCCCTTGTCCGGAGGAAAATTCCCCGCAACTTCATGTGCTGCAAGGATGAACAACTAAACAGTCTTAATATTTAATGGTTCGGTGTCATCACGAACCCAGATCTGGGTCGAATTCCCAAACCGCTCTAGTGAATATGTATAGTTAAGTATGACAAGCATCTAATATTGATCCAACGGTGTCTTACCTTCTTGTAGATATTCTCAACGAACTCCATATTAGCAATAGAGTCTTCTTTGGAAACCCAAGTCTGAGGAGTTCTTCCCTTCAGTCGATCAACGAAAGCTTCCAATTGGAATCGGTATGTTGTCCACCACACCTCACCAGGACCATCCATTTTTCCATCTTGGAAACTATACACCTTCTCAACTCTTGTCTTTCGCTTATTTCCTTCCCGTTTGTGAACTGTGATACTATGATACAATGTTGGCAAGATGAAGTTCATTACCTCAAGTTCTCCACCCTCACATTCAATTTTGCCAGTTACCTGAGGAAGCGCCGGAATGATCAATTTACGTGGCCTGCCGAGACTGACAGTTAGTGCAGCCGTCACATCGTTCGGAAGTGCAAGTGTAGTGACTGTTGCGTAATCGACATTTGGTGTGAAAGATGGTGGTGCGGATGAAGGTACATGGAGGGTGTGACTGGCAGATGTGACTGTCGCGGTATTAGATGACGATATATACCGTAAGAAATTTATGCCGTAACCTGGTGAGCAACAAGTAAGCATTTCAGACGCGCGAGACTTGATTAGTGCATCTTACACCCAAAGTCCATGAATGCGCCGCCGCCAAGGTCGTAATTGAATCTTATATCATCTTCTTTCATGGTTCCATCTGGGAGAGTAAGTGTTATCTCAATGTGTTTGATTGCGCCAAGCTCTCCGCTATCGATAATCGCTTTGATACGTTGACTGCAAGGGTGAAATCTGCATACCCAGTTACTCTGAGTTGCATAGTAGGTAGTCGGTCAAAGGACTTAACCTGTAGTGGAATGCTTCGAGGAGAACAAGTCCTTTTTCTTCTGCAAATTCGTACATCTTCCGAGTATCTTCTGCAGTGTTGGCAGATGGCTTCTCTAGTAAAACGTGTTTCCCTGCAGCGAGGGCCTTCATAGTCCATTCATAGTGAAGGCCGTTCGGAAGCTATTTCTTTCAACAACACATTATTTGGTAGAAAGAATATGTTACGAACTGGAATGTAGACAGCCTCTATGTCCGGATCATCAAGCAAGTCTGATAGAAACCATGTCAACGCTCACACAGCTTGGAGATGTCTACATCTATATTTACCTTGATACCCCTTCGGCCCACCATAAACTTTCCTAATTCCATGCTTTCTTGCATAGTCCGCTGCTTTGTGCTCATCACGGGCTGCTACTGCCCATATCTCGACTTCAGGATGACTCCTTGCAGGTGTGATGATGCCAATAGATGCTATCCGTGCTGCTCCAAGAATGCCAAACTTGATTGGTTTACTAGCTGGATTTTCTTTAGGCAACGGTGGATAGATGGACTGAATAATTTGTGAGAGTTATGTATTGGACTGGAGTCCCTGACGCACCAAATACAGTCTATGCAGAAATTGGAAGAATGATGCCATCTTTGCAGACCGATTTCTTCACCAGAGTTTGTGTTATTGAGGGTGCTAGAACACAATTTCTTGGTCGATATACCAGGGGTGGAGGGAAGAAACTTTATAAACTAATATATATACTTTTGGAATGTGTATTGTTATTGCTGATGAATAATTATTAATTATGGGCTAAATCAAAGCTAAATATAAAAATGTGCAACGCGTACACTTACTCATGCTGACAGTGATGGGATGGCATGGGCTACGCGTGGTCTCTTCGGCAGGGCCTATACGTCACGTGGTGTTCTTCGGCAAGGATGTAGACGCAATTGGTAGCACGTGATCTTACTCTTTCCAAACGTTCTGTCACAGTGACCTTGTGTCACTTCCAAAAAGTTCGCGGCCATGAGTTTCAAGAAGAGGTACATAAACACTTTGAATTATATTTAAGCCCAAGAGGATGTTCATTTACTACGCATCCCAGCTCCAAACTCGATCTTCTCATTCGTGTGCGCTATTCCAACCCATTGCCCGCGCCACCATGCCCCCCAAAACTCCTCGATATCCCTACCAACCCCATGCGCTATGCGCGTCCAGAATTTCTCAACGCATTAGCCAATGATACCCCACTACCTATGATAGTGGACGCTGAATGTGGAATGCCATTGGACTTAGGAAAATGGGAATCGCTCTGGGAAGAAGATGCGGATGAAACAAGTAAATCTCTCCTAATATTGGTTGCGCGAATGTTAAAGCTGGTGTCATATAGACCTCAATCCTGACCCATCTAATCTTCCAAAACTGGACCCAAAAGATGCATTTCTGCTAGCAGACCCAATCACTGCTTCAGGCTCGTTCTCCAATGGCCACCCTACGTCGTCTAATGGTCCTTCGGCACCTTTGGCCCATGTTCCATGGCTACGTAAAACGGAATATATCAGTCGAGAAGGAGTGCAGCGTTCAGGAGCTCAAGAACCGTACGCGAATATGCTTTTATGCTTGTAAGACCCAGGGAAGCTAATTTTTCCTTGCAGAAAGCATATCATTTCTGCTCCAATTGATGTTTCACGAAACGCGCAGCTGAATGATATCGAGGCGTCTTTCGCTGCATGTAACGAAAACTTTGACCTGGAATTGTTACGACACCCCAACAAAGAAGGTGTAACTGCTGTAGAATCATATCCTGTTCTTCCGGATGCAGAACTTTGGGCGAACCAGTACGACTTGTTCAGATTCTCTGAGCGGCCGGGCGAGAGAACAATTGATGTATGTCCGCTCCAAGTGAATTTTTGTTATGACACATACTTACATTGACCAGATGGATGACCCTCGTCTGGACTGTGCCATCTTACGACCGATGAAAACTGAACATGATTCATTCTTGGCGTACTATCTTACTCAAGATGACGAGTCTGCTATCCATTTCAAAAGAACAAGATCTGCTCTACCACCGTACGAGGTTGCTGATAATCAGGAGGCAAGTTAGATATATTTCTCAAATATGCAAACTGAACCCATTGGTCACAGGAAACAATATTTCACTTTGTTCGAGATTATGAAACTGTTAAAGTCGAACAGGAAGTTCCAAACGAGTTCTTGATCGTGTTAGACGACGGAAACGACAGCCAAGATATAAATGATGTTCTAGACAGTGGTGAACATAAAGCACCACATAGAGCAAAAGGCGCTTATTATAAAAATATCGAGCGCAAGATGTTGTTGAAAAAGAAACGTGCAAACGTTGGTTTATTTCTTGTTATCTTGGTCTTAACGAATTTCTGACTATTATGAATCAAGATTTATGAACAGTATGAGGATAAATGGGAGATCATTAGGGTTCTACATGCACCTATGAGCAAAGAGGAGGAAGAAGAGAGAGAGGAAGCATTGGCTGAAGTGACTGATCCAATGTATCTCCTACAACGAGGTGATGCGGACGCTGATGGAGAGATCGAGGTTGACGAAGGTGGATTGAATGCTTTTGGAGTGTAAATAGGACATTTTGCATATTATATTTATCGTGTTTTCCCCTTATTTTGTTGTACATCCCCGACAATCACGCATATTTTGATAGCTAAAAACATGTTTGGGCGGTCTCAATGAGGCAATCTCTAAGTAGTGAGATATCCTCAATTCATAATTCTATTTTTCGGTTTTGTTCTTGATTTGAATCGATGTGTCATATGAACATAACATATGGAGTGCGAGGGGAATAGGAAATACAAGACAACAACACGATTATGCCTCTGTCAGTTCACGTAGACGGCGGACAGTACTTTTGAATAACATCATTTAGCAGAGATAAAGCAAAAATATACCGAGACACATACCTGCGTACTGTCGCAGCCGCAGTGGTTGATACAGTCCATGCACCACCTGCAATGACTTTTTTACATGCTGAACAATTCCAAATTCCGACTGCAGTCCTCTTCACTGAGTCCTGAGTACCAACATCATTAGCATTTGTAAAAAATACAAATATAATTTGTGCAACATACTTTTCCACAGAATGTGCAAGTATAACGTGCGTGCTGCGAAACCTCCATCTTCTTCACTTGCTTACGGAGTGAAGCACCATAACGCTGTCCATTTCATTATACTGTAAGCAACGCTCCGGCAAGCGTATATATCTTGTTGACTTACAGTACCGTACTTTCCTGTGATTCCGACCTTCTTTGTGCGTTTTGTCTAGGAGATACAAGACAATCAATGACTTGCCAATTCCACAGGGCAGAAAATTGCGCTCACCATCTTGAAGAATGTACGATTTCTAACAGACGGCCGATAATGGGAATGAGATTTGTCGATACTTTCGTGGATGTGTGCGTGAGAATTAGAGCGGCAATTGCCAAAAGCTGTATAGTTTGCCTTCAGCCACACAATTGACCAAAAGCTGTATAGTTTGCCTTCAGCCACACAATTGATCATTACCGACTTATTTACATTGCACTTTGTTGCCAAACATTCGAAACGGGCACAGATGTGTATATTGGGAGTAGAGGTGTGTACGGCGGTTCAATGGTATGTTAGTGGCATTGCTAATGCTAATGCTATTTGTCCGAGATAGTGAAATGGCCCTAAAAAGCCTGCGCCTCTCCTCCATACCTCGTTGGAAGATTCGATGCCTCGATATACGGGAGGAGGGCATGTTTGATAGAGTTGTGCCCTGTTCCTACGACATTCATCTTGGCAATAGTTTTTGCAGAAATAAGCGATTTAAAGGCCCAA
The DNA here is from genome assembly GCA_009739215.1 of Floccularia luteovirens. Taxonomy (NCBI): domain Eukaryota; kingdom Fungi; phylum Basidiomycota; class Agaricomycetes; order Agaricales; family Squamanitaceae; genus Floccularia; species Floccularia luteovirens. The sequence continues at coordinate 1,241,479 of VSJF01000006.1, forward strand.
AATATCCAATTGAGGATCGTTGGGACATTCACAAAGAATTTTTTGTACTATCGAGGTTGAGTTATCCATCAATTGTTTATCAACCACTTGAATTACTCACAAGCATTTCCGGATAATGATTTTGGAAGATAGAAGTAGCCTCTGAAGCGGCGTTCTTGGAGTTCGCATCCCTACTCGTAAAACTCACGCCTTCATAATCTGCCGTACACAAACGTCAGCTCCCAAGGTTGTAATAATATACGAATGCACTTTACCGTGAATTTGCAAGGTCTGGTCTACATTCTCGAAATCTAACAACAAGACACTCCGTTCCATAAGAGCTACTCGCCACCTGTCCAGTACAATCACATTAACACAAGTATTTGGACGAAGGCCCCCAGAGGATCATACCGTATAAATCGTTGAACATTGCTAAACACAGCTTTCAAATCATGGGTTGCGCCGTAAAGATTGTATCTGGGTAGAGATTAATGCTCATGGATAGGATGCTATATAGGCACACGTGAACTCACACCACTGGACGACCACCTTTATCTAGGCCGTACACATGACCAAGCTGTTTGAAAATTTCTTCGGAAAATTCCTCTTTCAGTACGGATTCGATGTCAAATTGTTCTCTCCATCTCAACGTGGAGACAAGCATGTCCTTGGATTCTTGAATACTAAGGTTTCTGTACACGAATCAGGACGTGTTAGAGGCTCAATACACTCTCTGTACCTTGCACGCAGAAACTTCATCAATATGACGCTCACTCGTGCATTGTTTGGACCATTCGGTTTGATCTCGACACCCCAGAGAGTAATGGGAGTGGTCCTCGCGTCTGCTTTCTCGGGATGTGCCTCAGCTAAGATGTCGGGAAGAATGGCCTAAGTGACATAAAATCAATGTCAATTGCCCGGGCAGACTGCATGCAGTGTTACGTTACTTTGAACTTTTTAAGTGCCTCCCACTCTGCAGACGTAAACTGCTCTGTGAGCGGATTCTGAGGTTCGCGAGCCTCTACCAAAGGGGTATCAGTTTCTTCAGGAACGGGTCGTGCGTCAGACATCGAATCTATCGGTTGAGAATCTGCAGCGGCATCCGACGTCGGTGCGGGGATAGTTGTCAGGTTCGTGTTCATGTGGACATCTGCCTCTGCTGCGGACATTTAGGTGTAATTCCTGTAGCTGGTGGTGAGGACCGAAACGGAAATCAGAGTGGGTGTAGACGTGGGATACTGGTATAAAGTCGTAAAGCTTGTGCAGTCTGTTGTACAAAGGTGCTTGAGAGGTGAGTTTACAGACCTGAGACTGGTGTCAGTACTGTGTCAACCTATCTCGGTGTAATTACGTATAATATACGGAACGTTTGATCTCTATCGAAGCTGATTAGATAGGAATAGCTTTGCTGTGCCATGTGCTCGTCACATCATCTGTCACGTCACAGGGACAATCAAGGCCGTTAACGACTCCTTGGAAAGACCCACCTTGCGATAGACAACATTTCTCCTGTTGAAACTCCCTGACGTCGTCCACCCTGCATGCTCATATATATCAACTAGATATTTTTATTGTTCCCTTGTCGTCTTTTGACCAACCCTCCCTCTATCATGTATCAGCCACACACCAATGGCTACGACCAAAATTTTCCTTCGCAGGAAAATAAGCGGTTTACGAACATAGGCTGGGGCGTCAGCCGTGGCACATTGCCTATGCACAGTCCCGTTTGGACCAATTCTCACAAGTCATGGTTGCGCGACATCTTTTCCGTCGTCCAAAAGTTCACGCAGAATTTTTCACAAACGTCTCAGAAGCGCTCGTCCAAATCGATACTTGCTGGTTCCAAGTTGATGACCACTCCTGCCAACGCAGCCTCCTCAAATATTGTATTTATCTTTCTCTGCGGGCTTTGGTACACAACGTCAGCTTTATCTTCAAATACTGGAAAGGCAATCCTCACAAATTTCCGCTATCCTGTCACCCTCACCTTCATCCAATTTGGCTTCGTGGCTCTGTACTGCTTGCTCTTCATGACCCCTCTAATTCGCTTCTCTAAATTAAGAGCACCATCTCGTGTCATTATACAAAGCACACTGCCTATGGGTATGTTTCAAGTCGGTGGCCATATGTTCTCCAGTATAGCAATATCGAGGATTCCTGTCAGCACGGTCCATACAATAAAGGTGATTCCGCACCGCCTTCCTTCCGAAGTTGTTTATTTACATATGTCCAGGCCTTATCTCCTTTGTTCACAGTTGCAGCCTATGCTCTTCTTTTTGGTGTAAAATACTCGCGCAAGACATATTTATCCCTTTTACCACTGACTGTGGGGGTCATGTTGACCTGCTCTTTTGACATGTCAGCTTCAAACGCCGTTGGCATTATCTGCGCCTTTGGGTCTGCGCTTGTCTTCGTATCATCAAACATATTTTTCAAGAAAATTATGCCATCCAACACAGGGGGATCTTCGCTCCACACATCACATAAGCTCGACAAATTGAATCTGCTGCTGTACTCATCGAGTATGGCATTTTTGCTAATGATTCCTTTGTGGATCTATTACGACCTCCCTGTCTTGCTGACATCCTGGTCCAATCCGACTTATGTGTCACATCCTACCCAAGGACATTCTGCTCCTCATTCTATCTTCTACTACTTCTTTATGAACGGCACAGTTCATTTCGCACAGAACATTATTGCATTCGTCGTCCTCTCCTCTACATCGCCGGTAACATATTCTATTGCATCGCTGATCAAGCGAGTGGTAGTAATATGTATTGCTATCGTGTGGTTCAGCCAGACAGTTCACCCGATACAGGCATTAGGGATTGCTATGACCTTCACGGGTCTATACTTGTACAACCAGGCAAAGGTAGATGTCGAGAGGGGCGAAAAGAAGATGAGAAGAGTAGAGGTCGCTAGGGAAATGATGTTGCCGACAACCAAAGGAGACACAAGACTTATGAGTGGAGAGGACAGCCCACCTAGACAGTCCATCTCTCCCGAATTTGAAAGTGCAGAAGCTACAGGAGCCGGCTTGGTTTTCGCTCGCCCCCGAGGAGCAACAATCAGTTCTTCCTCTCATTCGCTGCACAATCACCGCAACCAGCACCATCACCAACGCCCATCTGTTGTTTTATCGAATACATCAATCAAACAGATACCAGCGCCTTTGGATATTCATCATTCTCCTTTGAAAATAGCTACGGCGCGCGATAGTTCCTCCCCCTATTCATACCCTTCTCCTCCATCTTCCAACTCAGACTCTCCACCTTCCGTCACCAAACTACTGCCTGACACAAATCAAGCGATACCCGGACTTGGAATGAACCTTAACCATTACACACACCCCGTTGTCGCATAACAATATAGATCGCTTTTTTTATTTATAATGCGAAGTACGATACATTTTCAGCATTTGTGGTGCCCTTCTTTTTTTCTCGGACTTAGCATGATACTCACAAAATACCAATAATTACAACCCATGAAAGTATGATACGTCCTTAGTGATTTGAATTTGTTACACAAGGTCTGCAGTTCTTGGTGGAGTCGACTGCTATTAGACATAATTTCATTTTTATTCTAGGATGTATATTAAAAGTCTCAAGAAAGCCCCGAAAACTTGAGGGTAGGTTGGGGGAGCGCTTTGAGCCTTTTAAGAATAAATTAACAATGATTCGGACAACGTCTTGTTTTAGTACCAGGACCGGTAATTTCGCCCACTTTAAGGACGTCTAGGTTCTAACGTTTAACATGTATGCATTTAATTTGGGCTATCAAGTCGGCTCTTCATCGACTCTCCTCTCTTTCCCCAAATTCCCTACGTAGTGAAGTAGCCGCTATTCATGTTATTCCCAGGCAACATCTATTGGAATTGTGAACTGTGTTTTCGCATACCAAAATCTTTTTGTTGAGGTACGTATACATACTTATAGATTACCAAATTACGTCGCACCCTGGTTATATATAAGGCTTAACGGCCCTTAAAGCTTAATAGGTCACCCCCTGCATTTCCAAGCATATGAGCTGCACATTTGACGTCGCTGACCCCTTGGATCCAACTCTAAATTTCATCATTTCATTGAAGACCAAGTACGCCAGCGATATCTCTACGTTGAAGCATCTGATTCGCAATGCAATTCGTTCTGATGGCCAGTAAGTATCAGATTTATCTGAATCATCATTTGTTGATATACCTCCAGCTCAAACCCTGTGTCGTCGATTATTTCAATAGCTCAGATCCTCAAGCACTCGCCAGAGTTGTTGACCGGTCTTAACGAGTTGTTGCCAACCGAGTACCGGTTAGAATGCTGTGCGGGCGTCGAGGAAGTGAGATATTATGTCCTTGCAACACCTTCAGATTCACAAATATATGCAACATCGCAATCCATTCTTGTGCCACACCCATCAACCTCCATGGATCTTTTAGTACTTTCCCAACCTCAATTCGAACGGCTTCTTGAAGGACACAACGATTGGCAATGGTTAGCCTGCCTTTCGCAACTATTACAATTTGTCAGTAACTTTGGGTTTCGAAGACTCGTAAGCTCATTATTTCCGCAGGAACTTGATCATCAAAAATTGGATTCTTTCCTCTGGCGAAAATATTTCCGATAGTTGAAGAACCTCGCAAAATTTTCTGATTCTCGTTCTTATTTACCACCATCTCTTTTTCTCCGCAATATTACTCTTGATTCCATTCATCCATTCACAGGTGGTGCCTCTGCAGTAAGCACAAGTGCCTTTCACGGAACCTCGCTTTAACCGGAATGTATTTACAGGACATATACAGGGGGAAGTATAAAGGGAAAACAGTATGCCTCAAGGTGTTCCGAATGTTTGAGAACCAGTCCGATACAGAGCATCGAAAGGTGTACCAGGTATGTCACACCGTACATCACATGTGTATTCGTTGAAGAGTCATCCAGGAATTCTCCCGCGAAGTTCTCGTATCAAGACAGCTGCATCATCCCAACATTCTTCCCTTCGTTGGCGCCAACATGGATTTGTTTCCGTCACGCTTTTGTCTCGTGTCTCTTTGGATGCCCAATGGTAACATCATGCAGTTCCTCTCAAGACATCCGGACCACAACAGGCTAATAACAGTGCGATCAATGTTGCTTATTGATTTTGATAGCAACACTAACTCGGACACAGATCTGCGATATTGTCCAGGCCATTCGATATCTACACACACTCAATCCCCCAGTTGCACATAAGGACATCAAGGGGGCAAACATACTCGTCAACGAAGCCAATGTCTGTGTTCTCGGAGATTTTGGGCTTTCATCTATTGTCGAATCACAGTCATATCGTTTGAGCCCTTCAGCACCTGTGGGGGGCTCGGCATATTGGCTTGCACCAGAACTCATTGATATGCAGCTACCAATTGAGAAAGTTGCTGCTCTGCCGGGGGACATATATGCCCTTGCCTGTACCATTTATGAAGTCCGCCTTTTCACTCTATATCCATCTGTGATCTGACTGAGCCTCACTCCACCTTCCAGATATACACTGGTAAAGCACCTTTCGCAAGATGCAACCCAGTGATAGTCACGTCGAAGCTGTTGGATGGCAAAAGGCCGTATTTACCTCCCAATGGGCACTGGACAACACAAGAAGAGCAGATTTGGAATCTTGTCGATCAATGTTGGGCTCAAGATCCTGCCTATCGACCAGATATGGCATATATTGACCAGACGCTCAAGGATGTATCTACTTCTTTCACTTGCAACATGAGTCTCGCGAATCATCTTTCACCTCACCCATTGAAGTATCTAGTAAGGCGAAGCTAGTGCAGTTGAAACTGGCCATGACTGGTAGCTCTTACACTGAAACACTCCCGATGATGAACACCCCTAACCAACCAAGGGCACTCCCATCCCCCATTTCCCCGACATCTCCTCGAAGCTTGTGCATCATCACAGCAAATGATATGAACACATTACAAACCCGTAAGAGTACGGACACCCTTGGCACTGAATTTCGATTGGGGACAATCAATGATTTTCGTATGGATGAGGGCTCTTCACCTGTAGCTGCCAAGGATGAGAATTGGGTTGTGATCGAGTGTGACGCAGAGATCAGGATAAGCACGTTGCCTTCCACTCCCTATCAGAAGAAGTCCCTTCTTTCACCTATCACCCATGACCGTAAAGTCACTGGAAGTGGCTGTACCGAAGTTCTCCAAGGTCCAATTATTATTGTTGGAATGATATTGTACGCCATATGGTACACCCTACTCCCAAACCTCCTCCCCCTCCTTGTTTTCCTTTGTGTATATCTACAATTTGGATGCAGGAAGCTCCTCAACAATATCAGCCAAAAGTGATTTTTCCCGCCACCTTTAGTTAGTGAGTATTAGGGGAATGAAACAATTTTTGTATTTTTGCAGGTTTCCTGATTTTTTTGTAATTTCTTTCTAGTTTTAGTAATCTCCACAGATGTATACCCGGACAATGTTGTATATGGTTTCATTACCTTTCGCTCAATATATGTGTCATTACGTATAGAGTCGTATGGGTTGTCATATCGGTCTTCTAGTGAAAGTGAGTTTTTCTTGCACGTATTTGAAAAGATAAATTTTAATTAGTGATCTGTCCACACATTTGTTATATCACATTTCTACATTATTTGACAAAATGGAAAGAATGAAAACTAAACGTCCCTATACTCTTGCGCAGTTGATATAGCTATAAGATATTGGGGTACTTCTGAGGCCATGAAATCGGCGTAACGCATAATGAAGTCATGGTAGTTACTAACAATCACTGTCAAGCTTGGGTACAACTTATTTCTTTGCAATATGAGTTTCGAAATGTTGATTCTTGTGAAGAACTTCGCATTTTCTGCAGTCTTACCAATGCATTTAGAATAGTAACTTGCATTATAATAAATAGCACTGTTAAATAATTGGTAGTACTTCAATATACATAGTACTTTTAAACAAATCCTGGTTGCTGTTCCACACTTCAACTTTAGACCAATTTCCTTTAAAATGGTAGTAAGGCTCTGCCATGCACAAAACACGACCTTATGGACTTGTTCACGTTACAGCTCCAAATTCTTTCTCAATGTGCAATGCATGCAACTCATCCCCAATGTATCATATGGCAGTCACTTTTGTCAAATCTATAACTAGCATCGACCGTAGTCCATATTTTTGAATCCGGTGGGAGGCCAGGAGTAGGGATTGCCACGGTAGAGTATCTAGTGTGTTGGTATTTATCTCAACTGTGTATGAATGCAAGACTAAATATAAGTATTTTGCACGTATGAATACTTGACTCCAAGTGACAGAAGCCGGCTGTGACGATCGTGACATAGCTATGATTACCAAACTTTCACACGAAGCCCTTGGCAGACAATCAGAAAAGTCTGTCGCTCATCGGGCACACCGACATCCTCAAGACTCCTCAAGCGCGATCTAGAACAATATGGTAAGTGTAAACCCTTTCTGCTGTACGAATGGAACATAGTTCTGCGCGGAAGCAGTGCAAAGAGGATTGATGAAGGATGGATGTGCTGTCCAAAGATTGGATGACCCGCAATATGTGTTCTGTGGTTAATATATCTGAAACTGACATTCGATTATCTTCGTAGGCTCGAGGCCCCAAAAAGCATTTGAAGCGTCTTGCTGCACCATCATCATGGATGTTGAATAAATTGGGCGGGACATATGTACGCAAAATTCAATATACTTGCAACGCATTTTCGTGCCGTTTCTAATTTGCGGGTGTATAGGCTCCTCGTCCATCTGCTGGTCCCCACAAACTTCGCGAATCCTTACCTCTCACTGTTTTCCTGCGCAACAGATTAAAATATGCATTAACGGGTCGTGAAGTCACAGCAATCCTCAAGCAACGCTTGGTCAAGATTGACGCAAAAGTTCGCACAGACTCTACATTCCCCGCAGGATTCATGGGTGGGTCAAGTAATGTACGTACTTTGGGTGCACATTACTTATAGAGTGAATAGATGTTATCTCGATTGAGAAGTCGGGCGAGCATTTCCGCTTGCTTTATGATGTCAAAGGCCGTTTCACAATTCACCGAATCACCCCCGAAGAAGCTACCTACAAACTCCTAAAAGTTCGTAGAGTTGCCATTGGTGCCCGTGGCGTTCCTCATATCGTGACCCATGATGGCCGTACGATCCGTTACCCAGACCCTCTCATCAAAGTGAACGACACTGTCAAATTTGATCTTGAGCAAGGGAAAATCACAGATTTCGTCAAATTTGATACTGGTAACATCGTTATGATTACTGGAGGTCGTAACATGGGAAGGGCTGGTGTTATTGTGCATAGAGAAAAACACATTGGAGGCTTTGATATTGTGCATGTTAAGGATTCGTTGGAAAGGACCTTTGCCACCCGGTGAGATTTATTACCACCAAGTCTTGTAAACCATCCTAAACTTGTTACCACTTAGTGTAACAAACATTTTCGTTATCGGTGAAGGCATCAAGCCCTGGATATCGTTACCAAAGGGCAAGGGTACGAAACTGACAATTTCTGAGGAGAGAGATGTTAGGAGAAAGCGTGCTGCCGAGCAATAAATATCTCAGTTTTTACTGTACATGGAGGGTTCCTCTTGATACATTCTCATTTCGTATGATATGTTTGTATGCTTCACATGACCCCAAAAAAATTATACACACCATATACATATTAAAGTCTGATTGAATTTTTAAGAAGAAAATCGCGCACTCATGGGGCCTTCGCCAGTTGTTTGAATACCCCATCGATAATAGATGAAACTTTTTTTCAGTCCTTTACTTTCGATCATAATGATTCAACAATAGCTTTCATATAAAACTCTTTCTAGATATCTATCCTGGTCCTGAGCAGCTGAATTAATTTGCTTTGCAGATGATGCCGATGCTGATTAACTTGGATCTCATTTAGCACCAGCGTCATCGCTTATCCGTTCATATTTAATTTACAGTTGATATATTTCTAGTGTCTCGAAATGTAGTGTACAGATCCGGATTTGTTCGGGGGGAAATCCTGGACTCATAGAAAAATAATATGAGCCATACATAATCACCAGTAGTCTGAATGTCGTGGTTCAACAATATAACCTCTACCTCGCTTCCGTTTTTCTGCTTCCCACTTCTCAATCCATTTTGTCATCTTTCCCCTTGAAGTCTCACTGCCAACGTTAACCGTAGCTATCATTTTATCCCAATCGCAAGACATAGCAAAGCAAGTTAACTCGTAGAAAGACGAGTGTTCAGAATAGGGGATCGGGACCAGCTGCATGTTTGCAGTAGACTGTCGAGAGAATGTGAGGTTCTCATAACCATATTCTCTGTGTTGTAGATTGGATATAATAGAAGAGACGGAGGGTATTTGGTTTGTGCCAGTAGGTTGGCTATACCTAAATCAATAGGTGCAAGCTGAGCAAGTTCCATCGTACGACTGATAAGTAACGTACGTCCATCCAGTCGGCCTGAATCCTATGACTTTGCTAAATATGCCTTTATACCTTTCCATGTATATCTTGAGCCTATCTGAAGTAATGGTTCCAAGTGGTACAATGTGGACCATTGCCTCCAGAGGATCCGAAGTCAACAAAGCATTAAGTTCCGTGTCATTTTCACATCGCAAGATTGCTGCTTTGCGAGCGTCACAGTAGACTTTACTTCGGAGGGTATGGGCGATAGCTGAAAGAGAAAAGTCAGATTATCATTAGTAAGTGATCTTCCTTGCCTTGCCTTTAACGATTCGTTCCTTTCCGATAGAGTACGTTCTGTAGGCTAGTTGGTATTTTCTAGCGAATAGACAGAGTATAAAATACCCACCCCACAACTACCAATATTTTGTCCTGAGTCTTCTCTAAGATCGGTTTATCTTTAGGAGCCCACGATACTATGAGAGTTTGACCTTTATTCATTGATTCTCCTGAGACGACTCTTCGCGCAAACTCTGCACAGGCAGAAATAACAAGTGGCTGTGGAGGGAAAGTGTACTTGATACAACACAATTGAGCTATGAGTCAGGATCTTTCCCATTTCACTTACTCTGGGGTCCAAGTACGTGGTATCCAGATATATGTGATCAATCCTCTTGCCTTTGATTGCAGGATGCATAACATGGCGCGGAGATGCCCGAAAGTCGCCACAATGCAGATACTTAAATATTCTAGAGGTTCCAACAAAAGGTGACTTGAAACTGCTATCTCCAGCATTCACTGTTTGGGGTCCTTCAAAAAAGAACAGGCAAGAGCCTGGGCAATGATTTGCTTCTATAAGCGTAACACAAACTCCACTTGTATCAGGAATTATGGTTGGTGTGTCCATTGGAAGTGGTTTCACCCATTTAGGGTCAACAGAAAGCATGTGTATAATGAGATTCGCTGTCCCGGTGGAACAATATATTGGACCATTCTTCCAATTAGAAGATAGGTTGGTGTAATGGTCTGAATGAGCATGACTATAAGTAAAGTTAGCATATGAGACATTAAAGGGGTTCTGTGAACGAACGTTAGAAAATATGCCTTCACTCCTGGAATGCTACCATAGCGAAAGGCATCTACCGCAATGGGCATCCCCTGCAGAACTTTATAGAAAGGAGCCTTCCTTCTTCCACCGTTTGCCTTGACGGGGTGAAATGTCTTATCCTCGACAACTGTAGCTTCTTTCCAAACTTCATTTTCTTTGAACGACGACATGAGAACCTTGAAAGCATTACTTCCTCTAGCTGTTATTCTTGACGAGTCATCATATGAAGAAGTTATCTTGCAGTCGCTTATGGTTGACTGTGCAGAAATTGATGGTCCAGAGTCAATTGGATCGCCCAGCTAAAAACGATTCAAGATATATGTGTAGACGAGAGCTTTGATCTTACGTGTTGTAATGTTTCATTACCCATAACCATGTCGCAACCCAATAGCGAGGGTTCTACATCACCGGGAGTGTCTTCCCAATCGTTGTCTAATTTTGACAAAAAGGCAAGCTCGTCGTCTCCTACCTCCCATTCATCATCATCCAGTGTAGTGGCCTCTGCCTGGACATCGTCTGTGACCTCTTTTCCGTTGATGTCTTCAGAAAAACAAGGTAGACTGGCGTTATTGTTTTCCTGCTTCGCGACGACACGTGTCGTACTTTCGCTCAATAATGATGTAGGCTCTCCGAAAGATATGTCCTTAATATTGATATTTGATATTGATGGTTTAATGTCCAGAGCTTGACTTGATAAATGGATTAGATGTCCGAAGGAGATCGTGGATGGTTCATGGTTGGATGTCACAGAAGCTGGAAGTATACTTTGCTTATTGACGTTGGCTGATTCGGCAAGACCTTTCTCTACTTTCCGACGTTTAGGTCCAATGACTTCTCTGATTTGGAGTTCGTCGTCTGAATCTGAATCGATTACTATGATTTCTGCAGACATGTTTACTTGGGGATGTGTCATTTCCTTCGTAACAATGTTGTTGCGCTTCTTGTTTGGCAAACCATCTTGGATTTTGGCCTTGGGTGTTCCGCTGAAGAAAGCATCCAAGGTAAGAGCTGGTTTTGAAGATTGTTTCTTCCTTGTTGGCTTAAATGAAGGCATGATACACTCAATATTATTGACTCGAGTCACGGAGCAGAGAAGAGATAATTGAATCACGTGAACCAGGCACGGGAGAAAACGCTTGGCGCTCCAAGTGGCTAGATTGTGGATCTAAACTTGAAAGCTACAACCTATAAAAGTTTGTCGTATGTTTCAGTCTCCATCGAGAGTATCTTGTTTGTTGCGCAATCGCGGATTTCAAAGAAATTTTCTTGGAACTCGTAAGTATTGTGCAATCTCTAGGTTGGACTCACATTTAATGCCAAAAACGCGGCTTCGAATAAAATCATCCGATATCTCCTTGTAATAATGTCACCAGTGTCTAAGACCACGGAGTCTGGTCTACCAGCTTCTCAGTATATACCAGTTCCCCAGCCTACCTCCATCCTCCACAGAACGCCATGGCAGCCACCAGTAGCTGTCAAAGCAGAAGGGGTGTATATACACCTTGAGGGGGGTCATAAACTTATCGATGGTGTCGGTGGAGCTGCCGTCGTTTGCATTGGAAATAACCACCCAAAAGTTATGCAAGCTTTGAAGGATCAAGTCGATAAGATGTCCTGTATGTCCGGGCTGGGACTTTATTTTTATCTTATGATTCACACAACTTATTATAGATGTTTATAACATGCAATTGTCGAGCGAACCTGCAGAAGAGCTCGCAAAAAATCTCATTGCAGGCAGCAAAGGGGCATTTGCGATGTGCGGTTTTGTATCTGGAGGTTAGTCCGGAACATACCCTCATTCACCCTCATTCTCACTGACGTAATAATAAGGTTCCGAAGCCATGGAAGGTGTCTTGAAACTGGCACGGCAGGTTGGTACTTGGGCTACATTGCCAATGTCTGCTCTTCTCAATGTCTTCTAGTATTTCTATGATATTGGTCAGCCCCAGCGGACGAACTTCATTGGGAGACACCTTTCCTATCATGGAAACACTCTTGGAACTTTGTCTTGCGCGTATCACCCGTTAAGACGTGCTCCTTATGTTGCTATAATGAACACAGAAAGCTACCACCATGTTTCCCCCGCCTATGCAAAACGGTTCCAAAAACCAGAGGAGACAGAGGAGCAATACGTTGAGCGCCTGAGACAAGAACTAGAAGACAAATTCATCGCCTTGGAACCAGACACTGTGATCGGCTGTCAGTGATGTTATCTAGAATTTTGGCTACCATTTAACATATTCTCTGTCAGTCATGGCTGAAACCGTTGTCGGGGCAACAACAGGGGTTGTTCCTGCTCCAAAGGGCTATTTCAAAGGTAAATTATAGCATAAATGGGTAGGGATCTTGGGTATCAATTTTCCATTGCAGCGATGAAGTCCGTTTGTGACAAGTATGGTGCCTTGTTCATTCTGGATGAGGTAGGTTGGGTGTTTATAGTTATCTTGGTTGTGTTGTTGACGGTCAACAACTTTAGGTGATGAGCGGCATGGGCCGTATGTGAATATGCCCGTTATCAACCAAAAATTTGACATCAAATTCTAGGAATGGGCTCTTTGCACGCATGGGAAACCTTTGGAGATGGCGTCCCTGTGTGTTCTATACTTTCATAGCTACTTATGAAACTCATATAACTTGGTCAGCCTGATATTCAAGCAGTTGCAAAGGGACTTGGAGGAGGGTGCGTGGATTTTATTCATAATTTAAAAACCAAAAATCAATGGCTCCACGCATTCAGTTATGCCTCCATCGGTGCTGTTTTGATGTCCAAAAAGGTTGCAGACGGTGTCATGGGTACTTCTGGGATCTGGAAACATGGCCACACTTATCAAGTAAATAAACCACCTTTCTGCAGATCAATTATTTTCTCATCTGTGATTAGGCTCACCCATTGGCTTGTGCAGCTTCCCTCGCTGTCCAACATGTTATTGAATCTGAAAATCTTCTTGAAAACATCCGTATTCAAGGAGCATACCTAGGTACGCTTATACCTCTATTTCGCGATGTAAAGGCTGAATGTGTTATTCCAGCTCAAAGTCTTCGAGAACGCTTGATGGGTGTTAATTCTCTTGCAGCCCCATTCACCTTTGACATCCGTGGTGGTGGTGGATTTTGGGGGATTGAATTTGATTTCTCTGGTCCGGAGGCCGTTAAACTAGACTTCGGAGGACAGCATTTCGCTATGCTTGTTCAAGCACGCACTTTCGAAAAAGGACTTATTACCATGGGAATGACTGGGGGTGCTAATATTGAGGGGACAGTAGGGGATCATATCATTCTGGCGCCAGCTTATAACATAACAAAAGAAGAGATTGACTTGATCGTTGAGATCTTTGTTCAGAGTGTAGAGGAGATACTGGCGGACTATATGAAACAGTAGTAGGATTGAATATTAACAAGATTGTTGTCAAAGCCAGATGGTCCGAGCTCCCCCTATGGATAAACTTAACAAGGAGTGACTCCGTTTTTATCAGGGAGTAACGCCACCGATGCTTATATAAGGCGATTGCTTTCGAGAATGTCCTAAAGTCAGACTCCTTCTACTCACTGTTAACCACAGCGTACCTTACGTATCTTCTTAACGCTCAGACTCGTGAATCGATGGCTGCGCGCATGTACTAAATGGACTTACAACCAATCCATACTCAAGAAGCCACCAGCTCAAGTGCATCGTCCCACCGTCCACAGCTTCTTGAACAAGACTCATCGTTGTCCGTGGCATCCACCGAATCCAAAGCCCTTCGCACAAGTGCTAGAGTTAAAGCAGCTAAACAGAAACTTAAAAGCAGTGTTAAAGGAAAAGAACGTGATCTGACTAGTCAGGACGACGAGACTTTTCCGTCGTCATCTGTTCCTACTGCTGATCCTACCAGCTCCCGCACTACCCGTCCTTCAACAAGCTCTACTCGATCCAAACGCTCTCGAGAGACCATCTCTAGTAAAGGCAAACTCCAGAACTTGTCTGACGAACTTCCCTTGCGTAGCAACAAAAGGTTCACATCATTTCATCAGATGAATTGTTCCTAACTTGAAGTCTTATCCAGAGCTCGTCGCAACACAACTGTTACCACTCCCCTTACAATAAACGAACCAACGAAAGACCACAAAGGCAAAAAGCGTGCAGCTCCTGAGTCAGACGAGGACGACACAGCATCGGCACCGAACAAACATCCCCGAACAACAACGTACTCTCTTAGGTCGAACAATACATCATCAGCTTCCCCCCAAATATCAAAAATGCCCAGAAAACCCAAGTGTGTAGTCCACTATTATAGATACACAATTAGACTAATTTCTATTCTCAAGGACATCTACTATTAAGGGTAAAGCCGCCTTGAAGTCTAAACTTGCTGGGGCAGGTTCTTCTCGACTTGAAGGCGATGACGCAGAAATGGTGGATGCACACATGGGAAAGGCTGAAGATTCGGATGTTGAACAGGTGGAAGAAAAAGTTGAATGTGAGAAAAGTGCCCATAACGAATGTGAAGATGGCTCCCATCACGCAGGGACATGCGACGATGACGATGATGATGACGACGATGATGATGAGGGAGACGAAGGTGAAGGAGAGGAAGGAAGGGTCCCTTCAAGCGATGGGGGGCATATAGTGGGCGGGATTGATGAATCGGCTGCCATGGCCATTTTTGGCGAATATCGGCAGTTCGGATCCTATATGATATCCCTATCGTCACGTCTGAAGACAATGTTGAATAACATTAAGACCACTGCTGATCCAACCACTCGACTTGTCACTCTACAAGAGTTGAGCGAATTGCTTAGCATTAGTACCGAGGACACTCTGGCTGGTTCCTTTCAAGTGGAACCCTTTGTCAGAGAGTTGGTCAAAATATTGGGTGGACGTGGAATTGATGAAGATGAAGACGAAGATGGGGCTGATGATGCACCGCAGCGAGATGAAGATGTGACTCTTGCAGCTGCCCTTGCTATGAGTACCGGGACCACTTATCAAGGGGATGAAAATCTCGAAGCTCAAGTCCTTGCATGCCGATGTTTGGCTAATCTAATGGAAGCACTCCCTGGTGTTGCGCACACTGTTGTATACCATGGTGCAATTCCTGTTCTCTGTAGTAAACTGATTGAGATATCATACATCGATTTAGCTGAACAAACTTTAAGTGTAAGTTCCAAGATTTATGTCCCTTTTAGACTTAGTTTGACCTTGACTTCAGACAATGGAGAAAATATCTGAAGAGTTCCCAAGCTCGATTGTCCGAGAAGGCGGTCTCGCTGCATTACTCAATTATCTCGACTTTTTCTCGATAGCAGTGCAACGGACTGCATTGCAGGCCGCGTCAAATTGTTGTCGCAACGTGTCTTCGGAACATTTCCCTATGATTCGTGGCGTATGGCCCATCATTCGAAACTGCTTAACGTACTCCGATCAGCGTCTGGTTGAACACGCTTGTCACTGTGTGATCCGTGTTATCGACTCTTTCCACCGATCAGCTGTCGAAAATCTAGAAGCTCTTGTTGATACCGACTTGATTAGGGCAGTTAACCAGCTCCTTCTTCCGGCCGGGGGTTCACCATTAATTGCGGCCAACACATACACACTCATCCTCCGTGCATTGGCGACATCTGCTCGGGCCAGTTCAAAAATAACACTGGCTTTGTTAGAAGCTGATATCGTAGACACTCTGTATCAGATATTGACTGGTGTTCTACCATCAAGTTTGGAAAATGGTAAAGAGCAAGGCGGTGCTAGTGGTGGCCAAGGATTAGGAGGGGGTCTTGCTGATATGACTGTTATGGAGAACTTGGCGCATCGACCCAAGGATCAGATTGAGGAAACTTTGAGTCTCGTCTCAGAGCTACTGCCCCCTCTACCTAAAGGTACTTTATATATTTTTGTTTTTAGATTGATACTTAATTTTGATACAATTCAGATGGTGTATTCGATCACAAAGGCTATACCGAGAAGGCTTTGACGAGGTTAGCAAAAGCAAAAGCGAAAGCCGACAGAGCCGCAGCTCGACAGGCGGCCCATGCATTCCTCATAGCTTCAACAGCCCCTGTCGTCCCTGTTTTGGCTCCTCCGTCTGCTGAGCGTGATTCCCCTTCTCCGAGTAATAACGAAACGCAAGATATGGACGAGGCCGATGTCAGCACTGCAGGAACAAAAGAAACCATCCCTGACCGGACGGAACTTCTGCGTTCGCAACCCTCCGTAGTGAGCCGGTTCATGCAACTCTTGATTCCAATTTTGGTGGATGTATATGCCGCAAGCGTTGTGACACCCGTGAGGATTAAGACACTGACTGGATTATTGAAAGCAGTAAGCTTTTTGGACGCAGACGGGCTCAAACGGGTATTAGCAGTAAGTGATCACATATCTATGATTATTTTATGTTTAAACTGTACATGGACAGTTTGTTCCTGTGGCTAGTTTTGCCTCTTCTATTCTATCATCCAGGGATCACCCTTCTCTTGTGATAGGCGCCTTGCAATTAGTGGATCTATTACTAGCAAAAGTCCCACTTATCTACAAACCCACTTTCCGTAGAGAGGGTGTTTTCCATGAGATTGAAACATTAGCTCTGAGGGTAGTCACATCTTCCAAATCAAAGGAAAAAGATAAAGACACTTCCGAAGGCGGGGATGCTCCTCCCCCTCCACCACCAACTGCATCATTCCCTGGATTCAAGAAGTTGTCCTCCCTTTCTATTGATCCCGAGGATGCCATAACGCTCAGGGCCCGTGTCATACAGTTCAAATATCTGATTGGTGATGAAGACGTTAATGAAGATAGTGCTTTCGAAGGGCTCAGACGTTTGGTTGAAAGGATGTCGCAAACAAATGCGAGTGAGGAAGACTTAGCAAAAGTACTCTGGGAACTAGCAGAGCTCTTTTCATCCCCTCATACCTCAGTCTCAAGCTTCGAATTGATTCAAAGTGGTGTAGTGGAAGGTCTACTCCAATACTGCACGGATGAAAATCGAACAGGTTAGTCGATTTTATTTATATATCTTTCGGGCACTTTGACAATTGGGAACTCTAAGTGGGCGATAAACGAAGAAAAGAAATTTTCCTAGAAGCATTCGCCAGCCGAAGAATCAAAGATCTGAACGCAGGCCAATCTCCATTTGCAATCCTCGTGAAGAAACTACAAGAAAGTCTTACACGAATGGAGTCGTTTGATGTTATAACTGTCACACAAAACAGTGATGGTGCGCTTTCAGTGTTAATGTTTTTATAGACTTTCCACAGATAAACCTCTCATAGATTCGAAAAGAAGCTCTCCTTCCCTCCTTGCACGTCAACTTCGTCTTCGTCTAGTAGCAGGGGACGAATCAGATGTTCCTCGAAATCTCCACAATATCGTTGTCTCTATTCATGCCATTGCTACTTTCCAAGCTCTCCATGACTACTTACGTCCCCGCGTGGCAGGATTGTTGAATACAGGATCACGTTTATCCGGGATGTTTGCAGCCTTAGCAGCTTCTGGCTTTGTGGGTTCGACCTCAAGAACTCCAGCAGAGGAAATTTCCCGAACGTCAGCAGTTCTTGCCCCAGAAGCTCCAAATACTCCAGCTCCTGCTACAGGTCTAGGACGACGCAGAAGCCAAAGACTTAGTGCAAAAAATGCAAGCTCATCTAATGATGGGGAATTGAGTACCACGACAACCGAAACCCCAACAGATAATAGTTCTCGTCCCGAAACATTACAAGAACCATCTCCCTCTAACGTCATGACCGGACTAGGTTCGGCTTCTGTTGAAGCTACTGCAAGTGACACAGTCGTAGATTCAGAACTACAAGCCGAATTTACCGATGATGAAGTTGAGGCAGAAGTTTTTGATGATGAAGTGGATCCAGATATTTCAGTTTCTGACAAAACGGTTACCCTTTCTGTTGTCGAAGGTGTGTCATTCCTAAACATCAATCATATATTTCCTAACACGAATCAGATGGTTCCAAAATCGAGGCGCAGACACCCGATGGCACGCGCGTAGCTACCCCAAGCTCATCCGTCAGAGATGGGCCACCAACTAACCAGTCACAAAACCCGTCGTCTATCAAGACGTCATATGCAGCGGCACTGAAAGCGAAACCAACCGATTGGCATATAGAGTTCTCTATGGATGATCATATTCTTCCTCTAGATTTGACCATATATGGCGCTATTCACCAACATGAAATGCGTACGAAGACCGGAGCAATACCACCTAGCATGATTTGGCAGGGAATATACACCATCAAATTCAGGAAAGTTAGTGGTCCGGCATCATCTACGGAATGTAAGTGCTAAATTAAGATGTCACTGCTTCACCATGCGAGCTAACTACCACAGCTCGTCAAGACGGTGTTGAAAGCTCAATCAAAAATAGATCACCCAGTCCAACTATTTCGTCCCTCCCCGATGATGCACCACCTTCAAAAGTTTTGAAGCTTCTACGTGTTCTATCGCAACTCAATACATTCGAGTCTGAACGTTGTACTTTTGCACACGAAAAACGCAATCTTCCAGAATCAGCTTTCGTCAACAATAAATTAACTGCAAAACTAACACGACAGTTAGAAGAGCCAATGATAGTTGCTAGGTCAGATACAATCCTCAGTTATTGAAGTGTTTCCTTAAACTTTTATTCTCCAGTTCTTGTCTCCCCGATTGGGCATTAGACCTACCACAACATTTCCCCTTCCTATTCCCTTTCGCCACCCGCTATAACTTCTTACAATCTACATCATTTGGTTATGCCAGGCTTATTCTCAAATGGCAGAGTCAACAGAATCGTGGACAAGATATCTCTCGACGCGACGATGGTATCGGTTTCCTGGGGCGCCTACAAAGGCAAAAGGTCCGCATCTCACGTAAACACATTTTGGAGTCTGCTGTCAAGGTCTTCGAACTCTACGGTTCATCATCCTCTGTTCTGGAAGTTGAATACTTCGAAGAAGTGGGAACAGGCTTGGGACCCACTTTGGAATTTTATTCTTTAGTTTCAAAAGAATTTGCGCGCAAGGACTTAAAAATATGGAGAGATCACGATACTTCTGGCCCTGGCATATACGTGAGCCATCCAAATGGTCTATATCCAGCGCCGGTCGGTAAAGAGGATATAGAAAATGACGGTGGACAGTAAGTGCCCATGTTGCATTTTCTACAACTCCTAATCACTCCCATTCAGAAAACGCACTCACATATTACGAGTGATTGGCCAATTTGTAGCTAAGGCAATGCTCGATTCACGTATCATCGATCTATCATTCAATAAAGTCTTCCTGAAACTTGTCTTGGGAGAGGATGTGCCAGTCACAGTAGCCTCCCTGAAGGTAGAGCTATTTCAAAGAGTCGTGGCACAACTACTAATCATAACAAATTTGCTCAGCTCGTGGATCTAGAGTTAGCTAACTCCATTGAGAAACTACAGAGCATTGTCCTGAAAAAGAATTCCATCCAAACAGACAAGGTGATAAAGAATGATACCTCTCACGAAGAGTAGAAACTAATCGCTGTCCTCTTGTAGCTCTCCCGTAAAATTGCTCAGATTGAATCTTTGAGTGTCGAGGATCTTGCACTGGATTTCACTCTCCCAGGTTATGACATAGAGCTTCGCGTAAGGTAATCGTTTTCTCCTATGATTCTTTATTGATGAAAATTTCTAGGTTGGTGGAAGGGACATTCTAGTGACTTCGGAAAATGTCAACAGTTATATTGAAGAAGTCTTGGATGCTATTCTTGGCAAGGGTGCCCAACTCCAAGCCAAAGCTTTCAGAGAGGGATTCTCGAAAGTTTTTCCAATTATGGACCTAAGAGCGTTCTCTGCCGATGAATTGGTTATGCTGTTTGGTAATTCAGATGAGGACTGGAGTTCAGAGAGTAAGATAATTTGTGTTATACGACCCGCTCCTTATCTCATCCCTTTCCTTCCACACAGCCCTTTCAGAAGCTATCAAAGCAGACCACGGTTTCAATGTCGAAAGCCGCGCAATTCATGATCTGATCGAAATAATGTCGGAATATGATGTGTCGATGCGTCGTGCCTTCTTGCAGTTTATCACTGGTAGTCCCAAACTCCCCATTGGCGGTGAATACCTTTTCGATATCTTAAATGAGTCATAGGCTTAACTGCTATTCTACTTTTCCAGGTTTCCGAGGATTAAACCCTCCCTTGACAGTCGTACGAAAGCCACATGAAGCCCCTCTAACCGCAGACGACTACCTTCCCAGTGTTATGACATGTGTAAACTACTTGAAACTGCCTGGTTATAGTTCGAAGGATGTCATGAAGGAGAAGTTACGCGTCGCAATTCAAGACGGTGTAGGGAGTTTCCATTTGTCGTAATGCTTTCTTCATCATAGCAACCTTTAAACCATACTTGTTTTACCCTCCCCATTTTGGACTATGTAACTATCTCTTACACTCCCCTTGCTGTCATGAATATACTTAGAATCGCATTGCATTTTCCCATATTTTGACTTATCCTCATTGACCATTGTCCATTACGTAACTTATTTTCAAAGAGCTGAATAAGCAAGGGACTTTGAGTCAAGTTGTGAACTCTAACTTTTAGTTCGTTCCTCGACCATGTCGAAACATCACCCAGGTATGTGAACGCATTTTGACCAATTTTACACCTTTAACCTAGGCTTAAAGATCTGATTATGTGCCGGCGTCAGCCAGGGATTGGTTCGTTGATAATTTCGTGAATTTTTGGCATAGCATGCTCAGCTAGATATGTTATTAGCAATTGGTCGCTTATGCGAAAAGTGTGATGGAAAATGGTGAGTATACCCAGACTTTATGTGTCAGGAGATATTGATAACATGTATTTAGTCCTGTCTGTGACTCTTACGTGAGGCCAGAAACTCTGGTACGAATTTGCGATGAATGCAATTTTGGTACATATGGAGGACGTTGTATAATATGTGGTGCACCTGGTGGGTTACTATCAAAGTTCAATGGCAACGAAATACTAACGTGGTGTCTATCCCCATAGGTATTTCAGACGCGTATTACTGCGCGGAATGCACTCGTCTGGAAAAAGATCGAGACGGTTGTCCTAAGATTGTCAATCTGGGAGCAAGTAGGACGGATCTTTTCTATGAACGTCGTCGACTTGGCGAGTTTTATTTATGATCTGAGAATTGACCTCATCTCATGTTTTCTTTCTAGGGTTTAAGAAAGGCTGAGCCATGTCTACAATCCTACATTGATTATCTATATAATACATATCATGAAGATGCTTATGTAGGTATAATGGGATGTCTCCCCCATTTTTGATTTATTGATATACAGCATAAGGAATTACTGGAGGGTTCCCTTCGGGAGTTTCAGGATCGGCGAAGGATCTTCATAAAGACTATGAGTAACAAAATTCACAGAGCTGTTACAACCTAGACTTACTTGAATAATTGCATGTCAATCTACATAAAAATAGAGTCAGGGGACAGTGTCATCTTGACTAAGATTAAACATACCAGTGCTTTGAATACCATAAATACATGAGTGTCGTCGTGAGTATCGACTTCTTCACAAGCATCACATAGATCCGTCCCGCAGTAAGCGCATCTGAACCATTCTCCTTCAATACATGTCATACAGCGATCACATATCGCAGATGAATGCACAAGGGACTTGAGATATTCTGAGCAATGTCGTCAATAATACGCAAAAAGAAATCTACTGGTTCCAATCACCTTTCGGATTGCTGATATGAGCAATATTTGAAACAGGACCAGCCGGATTTTTGTACCTTATTCACGAACGTTAGACCACAAAGCTGGAAACGCAGGAGCAGAAGCAACGACCGACTCACAATATTGGCAACAGAGGATAAGGAAATGCAATTTGCCGTTGCACCGGTCGACTAAGTTTAAAGAATACATGCATGGGATCATGCACGATATACGACTGCTCTTCACATTTCACGCACTTGTACATACGGGTTAGACCACACCTTTGATAAAAATTTTCATACGACATACCAAACTATATGCAACGGGAGACGAAGGGCAGTGTACACATTGATAGCGAACGCCATGTATCGGCTAGTATCAAGCCCTTGTGAGCTATATGATTTTTCCGGATCAAAAAAAAAAAATCTTACAGTATCACAAGAATTACATTTTATTCTGTGATCATCTCGACTGAGAGTTTGACGAGAACTTGAACCGACAACAGTGCGAGCGTAGGATGATACTTCTGATTCTGCTTTGGTCCTTGAATGTCTGAAGCCAACGCTCATTGCATCCCGTCCCGTCCAGAGATGTATTGCTCTTCGGCTCGCATTTTGTAACTGCCAGACAAGATTAGGGTGGAGTCCTGAGTAAAAGAACATTTCCCGGACTCACTTCGTCAGTTTCCAACGGGAATGGTATCTACAAAAAAATTAGTTGCGTTTGATATTAAATTATCCTTTGGCACTTACCTTGATCATAATATGGGACGAGATGTGTCCACCATCGGATGAATCTAAGTTGCCCGGCAAACCCGCAGACTCACAATTTGAGCATATATCGACAGAATCACATATCGCACAGTGGAAGCGAGCACCAACAATGTCAAGTAGACAACTAAGCCATGTTAAGGAGGTGAATCAGAAAGAAGATACTAATTACTTACTGTGCACATTTAACTCCAGGGTGCTTGAGTGCTAGGATTCATATTATTATGTGTGGTGTAAAAAATTACTCCGTACTCACTTTGTTCCTCTGGTGGCTCCATACTACTATTTGGGGGAAAACTTGACTCGCTGTTTGAGCGAGTTGGTTTGTCTGGAACAAGAAGGAAGGCATGTGATGGGTGCAATTCATGAACTTGACTAATGAGATTCAGATGAGCCCAAGAAGCACCGAGGAGATTGTCTATGTATTTACCGGTAGCAAGCTCTGCAAAGGTGTAGTTTGAGACACGAAGCACATTTGTATCGTTTGCGAAGGGTGACTGCCGAGCAGGTTGAACATTCAGACACTTGATTCTCGTCTTGTT
Source organism: Floccularia luteovirens (assembly GCA_009739215.1). Classification (NCBI taxonomy): domain Eukaryota; kingdom Fungi; phylum Basidiomycota; class Agaricomycetes; order Agaricales; family Squamanitaceae; genus Floccularia; species Floccularia luteovirens. The sequence goes on from VSJF01000006.1 coordinate 1,264,917, forward strand.
CTGGCCCCAAAAAAATATCGCTGGTCAGATAGCATACAAAATTGTTTCCAGATTGCCTTACCGACATCCTCCCAGCCGCGGTGTCCCCACACCTTTTCTTGAAATGCATGGCGCAATTGTCCCTTTTTAGGAGCAGACCTTCGCATTTGCAAAGAGACGTCGTTCGGGGGAGATAAAGAGTCATTGCTAACCACAGGTGATGATCCTGGAAGTACCAGACCAGATTCCACCGCATGATTAACCCCTGCAGTTTCTATGCAACCAGAACATAGTTCATAGCCAACTGATTGTTGAATGGTCGGAGTGTTTGTATTCTTCCTGGGGTCTTGGCGAAATAATGAAGGTAGAGATGGAAGGGATGGAAGAGACTTGGGTCGTTGAGGGTCCAAAAGTGAGTCAGAGCTCCCTACATATGTCCGAGAGGAGCTAGAATAACCGCTGGATAGGAATTGTTGACCTTCTGGAGGATATGAATGGTTATGGTCACTAGTATTATCTCGGCCTTTTCCCTTCTCCGACTGGGCGTGCCCCGGCGGTTTCTCCCCACACGTTGAGCATACATATCTGATCGATTCAAGGAGAGTTCCGCAATTAGAACAATCTGTGAGAATACTGGGCGGTGGTGAAGGTAGCTGAAGGAAAGGAAGGAACTCCTTGTCTATGCCAAGATTGTATTCGTAGTCCCTAATTGGCAGTGGATCTGAGTTGTGAGTATGAAGAGAGTTATCTTGAGTATCATCCGGAAGCTCTGCTCTTTGAGTAGCAAGCCAGTTCAAATGCATTGAATTTGGACGAGAGTTTTTGACTTGTTGCTGTAAAGACACATCTGCTTCAGACGCCCCACCATACATTTCGTCATGCGAGTGGGATGTAGACGATCCAGCAGATGTATAAGTATAATAATATTTTCCTCGTGGATCTCGTTCAAGGGCCAAGTCACCTCCAAGGTCATCCTGAGATTGTGCTGACAAGGATAGAGCATCAGACTCGGAAGGTTCTGGCAGAGCCCCCAACATCGATCGAATTACACGTTCATTTTGGTCCCGCAACCATGCTGCTCCTCGAGAGTCGACAGGTGGAGGCCCCAAATCTACACTGGAAGCATCGTCACCCATCGCTTCCTCAAACTTTAGTCGCTCAAATACAGCAGAAGGATCCTCTGGATAGCGGTTAGCCACGGACATATAATCCTCGGAGAAGGCATCTATGTTCGTATCCTTGCGGTTCTCGGTAGGACGATCCTGGGCAGTACGAGACTCTGTCTTCCCGTTGACAGTAACTTTCCCCATCCCTCTCGGCGAATTGGAGAGTGATGTCCATGAAGAATGTGAAGTGTTCTCACGAACGCCACTTGCTGCTTTCTCATGGTTGATTATAGAGAAGGAAGCAGGGGAGGATCGCGTTTTACCACCAAGAGCGGATGGATTGTCTCTGGAACTAACCGTAATGGAATCGTCGTCTAGTTCCACCGATGGTGCGCCCAAAGAAAGCGACTGCACACTTCCATTGCGATTCCTGAATTCATCCAAACTAGCAAGGGACGATGTATCGGAGAGACTTGGCCCGTCGTAGTCAATAGTGATATGGACACGCAAGGTTATTTTGCGTGCGCCAAAGCTGCGTCCAGAGAGAATAGAGGCCGCTGAAGATAACGGTGCGTCGTCACCTGCATGGAAATATTGGATAGCTTCGGTCAGATCTGCATCTGTGGTAATATTTGTGATCTCCCCATCATCGTCCTTATACGCAATTGCGTATGAAGTTGCTGACAGAGAGAAACACTGTTCGACCTAAGATTTCGAGAGATGTTGTTATCAAACACTTCTGTGTGGCACACCATCATACCTTATGCCGAAGCAGCTCGTATGAACAATTCCTTGTGGAACTAAACGTGATTCGCTTATGCCATTTATCGAGAGTACACTTGACGACAAGAGGTCGATCTGGCCGACTGTACATGCTAATGTATCGTATTGGCGTTTCTTGGTAAAGAAGCGAGGGAGAGACGAACCTGGTCGGGCACTTTCGATCATTCTATTCCGCAGCAGCTTATGAGCGTCTATAACCGTGTTGTACATAAGTAGTATCTACACTCATTTTTAGATTTTATGGCTTGCTGATTGATGACAATGATGATTTATTAAGTTCAACCACTGACATGTCCCGTAGCTACTGCCCTTTATATATAAAGTACAACATGATATTGTTATGTACGTTACACTAATGTTGATATGCACAAAGAATAAACAGCTTATCTTCATCAGTTCACGCTCACAGCCCTCTACTGTAATATACAACAGCGGTACAACGGTTTCGATGTCCTTCGATTGATGGACTGTCCAACACTTTGTCAGTTCTGGAGTTACTTGTTTCAATTCGGGCCGTCTCTTTCCCGAAATCACCTGCTTTCGAACTAGCTCAACGTCTTCATCCGACTCGTATACTCGCAAGAGTTCCGGGCCATGCGGAACATGCTAAGGAAGGCCAGTAGAGTCCGCGTACCTTCTCATCTGTCTTGTAATCAAAGTAGACCGATGTCCTTTATCATTCAACTCGACCATCGCCCTTCTCACTGGAAAGCTGCTGCACCGGAAGCGTTACCTGGATCAACGACTTATGCAGCACAAACAAATTTACCAAAGCTCCCAGTACCAAAACTACAAGACACTCTCAAAAGACTCAAGGAGAGCCTGCGACCTATCGCTTGGTCGCACACTGAATATGACGCGGTCGTAAAAAAGATCGACGATTTCGCTGTGCGAGAGGGTCCAGAACTTCATTCGCGTCTGCTCAAACGAGCAGAAAGCAGAAGTCATTGGCTTGAAGAGTGGTGGGATGATTTGGGGTATCTCGGCTATAGGGACTCTGTATGTCGCGCGAACCACTTCCCAATACTCATACACTGATGCTAGAATACCAAATCATCAGGTTGTCGTTAATGTATCTTATTATTGTACGTCAACTTCTCTCTACTTACCAACTGGCGTTTACGGTGTTTACTCAAGATGGGTTCGATAAATCGCCTTCACATCTTTCTCAGACTGCTGCAGCAAGAGCAGCTGGAATTACTCGGGCAGCTCTCCTATTCCGCCAACAGTTGAGGCAGGGTCTAATCAAGCCAGATGCAACAAAGGAGGGCCCAATTTGCATGGATACATATCGGTGAAGACAACACATTCCCTGTTGTATTTCCAAACTAACCTTGTACTAGTTGGATGTTTGACTGCTGTCGTCTCCCAGGTCCAGAGGGGTTAGATTGGAGTGTATCATATGCAAAGGAGGGCGATCTCGGAAATTCTGGGCATATTATCGTGTTGCGGAAAAACAGGGTATGGAAAGTTCAAATAGCATCCAGCGGACGTGTTTTAGGCACTGCGGAATTAGAAAGGTAAGTTACCTTACTTTGGGTTTAAGACCTTCGATATAATTGTTTTAGACAAATACAACACATATACGACAACACCTCGCGCGAATACCCCGGAGTAGGTGTATTGACGGCCTCGAATCGCGACGTTTGGGCAAAGGTGTGGCTCTTTCTATGAACAAAGGAAAAACTTTTTGATTAGATTCTGTCCTGGAACAGGATTACAATGAACTAGCTTCCTCTTCACACAACTCGTCAATATTACGCGAGATTCAGTCTGCTGCATTTGTTGTCAGCCTCGATTCCTCCAATCCTCAGGATCCAATCCGTCACAGTCGAGCTCTTTGGCATGGTGATGTAGTTCAAGGGGTTCCTGTCGGACTTCGTAACCGCTGGGTGGATAAACCATTGCAATTCATCATATTTGACAATGGATATGCGGGATTAATGGGAGAACACTCGATCATGGACGGAACTCCGGTTTCCCGGATGTGTGATGACATCCTTAATGAATTATACGCTCCAGCATTTGACCACGGCTCTGGTTCATATGATGTTAGCCCAACGCCGCTGGATTGGGACTTGTCGCCCGCAACATTATCAGCCATTTCGAGTGCTGACCAGGCCGCAAGAGAACTCATAGAAAGCCAAGATCTCACTTTCTTGCTGACGTCTTACGGGAAAGCCGCAATCAAGAATTTTGGTGTTTCACCGGATTCATGGGCACAGATGATTGTACAATTGGCTTATAGAAGATTGCTGCGCGACGAACCAAGAAAGGGCGGAACTTATGAAGCTGCATCGACTCGTAAATTTTACAAAGGACGCACAGAAGCAATTCGGGTGGTTACCAGCCAGTCAGATAAATGGGCTATCAGCATGGATGACAAACAGGCCACCAACGAGACACGTAAAGTATTATTCGATGAAGCCACCAAGAAACATGTAAACCTCGCGAAGAGTGCTGGGCGGGGACAGGGTATTGATCGCCATCTACTCGGTTAGATGTTACCTCTGCTGCGTTTATGTTGGTTGCTGACCATCCCATTTTAGGACTCAAGTGTTTGGTATCACCAGGAGAGGAAGTTCCTGAATTATTCAAAGATCCGGTCTATAAGAGGTCCAGTTACTGGGTGCTCAGCACTTCTGCGATATTCTCGAAACATTTCCCTGTCTACGGTTGGGGAGAGGTACGATATATTAGTTCAGCAGTATAATTTGATTCTGATATTTATTTAACAAGGTCGTGCCTGATGGATTTGGGGTTGCATACATGACGGGGTATGATGGTACGCATTTTGTTCCAGTTTAATGAGTCAAACTCATTGAAGGTGATACCATTTCGCAGATCGTCTGCAATTTACAATCACATCCAGAAAGGAGATGCCCAATGCAAAGTTCCTGAAAGAGATAGAAACGGCAGCAGAAGACATATATGCATTACACGAAGCAATAAGTGCTAAGTCTAAGCTATAATTACGTAGATATAACTAGGATAATTTGTTGTCTCAATGCCTCACCCAATCTTATCGTAATTTTATTTTGAGGAAGTCGTTTGGAAGTGTTGTAATTGTGTTGAATTTCCAACTTCACCTGAGTTTAGAATCAACGCTTTTGACAAATAATGTTATACACCAGAATTTTTATTTCAAAACGATTGGCTCTGTGCTATTCTGTGAAGAGACACATCGGAAATAAAAATGCCTACGAACAGATTGGAACCGTCATCAATAAAAAATAAAATAAAACGGCAAGAACTTGCGCGCAAATCCAAAAAGGCCAAGAGCCAAGAAAAGCTTCAAAAACGACTGGCTCAGGCAAAACTAGAAGCGAATGATCCACTTGTAAAGAAGGTACTTGTTTTTATTCACACTAGTTGGCTAGAACTCACCTTTTGTCGAAAGAAACGACTTGCAGAGAACGTTCCACGTACTCTCGATAACACTCGCGAGTTTGACCCTTCGTTTTTGACAGCCGATCCCTCTTCCTCATCTTCTCAACCTGGAGAGCCCGTTATACATGACCCGGACGCAGACTCACTATCTGATCCTTTCGCATCATATTTCACATCGACGGATGATCCTACTGTTCCTCCCAAAATCCTCATAACCACTTCTCCAAAAGCCTCGAAGCCAACCTATGAGTTTTGTGACGAACTTGTAGGAGTATTCCCTGGAGGGGAATTTATACGAAGGAAAAAAGGGAAAGGATTTGAATTAGGAAAAATTGCTGCATGGGCAGCTGGGCGAGGCTATAAGCACCTGTGCGTAGTCAACGAAGACAGGAAAAAACCAAGTGCGTACCGCAGACGTTTTTCCATACCATCCAGATTTATGAGTCAATTTCGGTTTAGATGCAATTACACTGGTTCATTTGCCGAATGGCCCTTCTGCATACTTCAAGCTGACTTCAATCGAACTTACAAAACAAATATTTGTGAGTAACGCTTTCTCCTGATTTTACGGTATCCTGATATTGTCGGAGGGTCACGCCAGAGCTACGCCCCATTTTCCTGAATTGGTGCTCAACAATTTCGTCACCCGACTCGGGCATGCTGTAGGACGCATGTTCCAATCTGCGTTCCCTGCCATGCCTGAATTCCAAGGGCGTCAGGTTGTAACATTACACAATCAGCGCGACTTCTTATTCTTCCGAAGGCATCGGTATGTTATCTGCTTCACCCGTCAGTTGTATTTTTGAAATATATCAAAATCCAGGTATGCTTTCAGATCAACAGAAAAAGTCGCGCTACAAGAAATTGGTCCCCGGTTTACATTGAAGTTGCGTTGGCTGAAAAAGGGCATCCCTGCGTTACAGAACTTTGGCGAAGAACCTCAGCCACTCACAATTCTACCCGATATTACTGAATCAGAAGCAAATGGCGAAACCTCAGAAGATCATCCCAAGGAAATAAATTCCCAAACTCTGAATAAAGTCATACCCCCCAAACAAGACGAATATATTTGGGGATGGAAGGTATCGTCGAAATTGTTTTTACTGATATTCTCGTAAACTTATTGTTTGCTCCCAAAGCCTGAACTTGAAACCACAAGACGAACCTTCTTTTTATAGTGTTTCGCCTCTTCAAGACCTCATTGTATCATTTGTACTTCATAATAACAAAATAAATCGATATTATCGTATCCCCAATCCAACACTCAACAGGTTCCTTATCATTCAAGTCTAACATGTAAAAGCTAGGGACTTGGATACTGCCATTGTCCAACTTGTCAGTAATCTGTTTTCCAGGGAACCCGTCACAAGCTCTCTATATAGCTATAAAATAAACTATGAGCCAAAGTATCCCACCATAACCCTATTGAACACCCTGCCGCGAGTGTGAGGTTATTCAATTGAATGGTTACTGATAAATGATATCCTAAGTCAATAGTTGATCTGATCAGGCCAGAGGTGTTTACTAACATTTCCACCCATCCTTATCATAGCGACGATCTCTGATGTTAACCGCCCCTTAATAATGCTATTTACTAAGCGCTACATAGCAGTTTTTTTGGGTGTTGGGTTCTTTTTCGTAGGCGTTTACGTGGCTATAAATAGCACTACTCCCTAGTGGTAAGTATTACAGCTTTTGTAATATGTAAGCAAGACATCCTCAGTCTCTACTTCTAAATTATCTCGCAGCCACGACTTTTATACAATGAGGGTTCCTCTTTCAGTTCATTTCTTTGCTTTTGCTTTTATGACCCCATGCCGGTAACCCCTACGTCCTCCGATGACATTCATGTGCGCAGGATGCAGCATAATTCTACCCCTTCTTCCCGGGATAACAGTACCAGGATGGTAGTTTCCAGTACAGGACAGCTATCCGTACATTCAACAGTTCGACCACCCTCAAAGGCCCTTGCCCATCTGGTCAATCTCTGGCTCCGGGTAAAAGCGTTACAATTATATGTAGTATGCCAGCCAAGGATGAAGTAGGCGGCGACAAGTAAGCATGATTCGAAACTTGCTATATCTAGCTAACGATACATCTTGGCAATAGCGAGTGGTTTCTTATTTTCCAGGGGGGGTAAAGTAATATTCATTCAAGAGGGTTACGGAATCGGTGGAGTCAAAGTAGACGTACAGCCACCAGACTGTCAAACTGTCAAATTGATATACTCACCCTTGTGAATGCTATTGATTTGGGTCCCAAAGCTTTACCCCCTATTTTCACTTGGTAATGGATGTACTAAGTTTCTATGTATGAGAACTTGTAAACATATCGGCATAGATAGTGAATGTGCTTTGTTTTATTTGTATTACATCCATGAGTACCTGAATTGTATGGGCTGGCTAGGCCGCTGCATCAGACATATGTCCGAGATAGTGAGGAAGTGGTTTTGGTTATGGATAAACTACGCTCAGATTCTGAGGATTCTAAGGTAGGTAAGTTAGAACTCGTGCAAGCTTATACCAACGCAATGTAGAAAGTCTCTGGTTTCATCTTTATGGTAAAATCAATACTTAGAGCAGGTAAGCGCCCTACAAGTCGTCACATATACAGGTTTCTCAGTTGAGCTACAACAGGAAACTTGTATGTTCAAGGCACCTCAGAAGACAGAGGACAGGGAATCCTACGTAAATGTAAAGATTTTATGAGTACTTCGACCATTTCACCGCTTGGTCGTACGTAATAAATATTGATTTGAGGATGAGTCTTCCTCCGAGATTAAAAAATTCTGCTGTGAAAAGTGACTTCAGTGGCCATCCCTTGGCTAGGAAAACACCGGGAAAGGTTAGATAGTAAGTATGGTTTATTACTTTAGTAGAGGACACTTACAATTCACGATTTTCGCATTTTGTCAGGCACCGGTCTTTTTACCTTTGCATTTAAATTCGACGTTAAGAATCAGAATTTCTGAACATATAATGTAGCGACACCAAAACGTTTCTGCCTTACTCTATTCATCCTTGTTTGGTATTTATTTGCACTGAGAGCCGTCACGCGTCACAATTCTTTTTCTTCCCGATCTGGCATGGATGCTCTCCCAGACAAGAATGCGGATTATGGTACGAAGGCATACTGGTCTGTTCCTTGCTTTAAATCTGGCTTATGACCACAAGTTCGAACTGTTTGTGTTTTCGTAGGAATCGTCGATATGCATTGTAAATCGAATCAATCTGTTAGAGATCTCACAACTTACCTTGTCCCAGAGAATCTCATGAAGAGAGCTTTGACTGGTTCAAATCGTACTCAGATCTAGCCGAAACCATCCTCGAGATTGTACCAGAAAAGTCTTCCCGCATACTTATGCTGGGAAGCGGAAATTCGAAACTTTCGGAAGAGGTGTTTTGCCATTATGAAATATTTTGACCATGCTTACTTGGTATTTTGAGAAAGATGTGGGAAAGCTGGATACAAAAATATTGTCAACATTGACGTGAGTCCTGTCAGTTATCGACGTTTCACATTAACCCGTTTGTTATTAAGATAGTACTCCGATGTTGTCATCCGCCAAATGCGTCAGCGCCATGAGAAGGCAAGACCCGAAATGGAGTGTACGTGATACTAGTAGGACCAACTGCTGTCACGTCCCAATTGCTCATTCTGGAGTATTTTAGGGCACGAGATGGATGTCCGTAGCCTCACGTTTGACAATGATTCATTTGATGTTGCTATCGACAAAGGTGCGTATGTATCACTATTGCATCTGCGCCCATCAATTCTAGTACCGCTAGGGACCATGGATGCCATGATGACGGCGAAAGGCGATGTTTGGGTGTGCCATTACCATGTGGATAGGAAGTCTTTATTAACATTATGCATAGGATCCCTCATCACAAGTAGTTGATGATTGTAATAAGGAGGTCGACGAAGTCATAAGGTGGGTCATTCCTGTCACTCAACCCATAATCTCTTCTAACTAGATACAGAGTTCTACGTAAGAAGCAGGGGGATTTTCATTTACGTCACCTTTGGTCAACCGCACTTTCGTCGACGGTATTTAACCAGGGATGGGACGTCACTTCAAATCAAAGAACTAGGAGAAGCTTTCCATTATTACTTGTATATTTTACGCACGTAATCGAAACTCTTTCATTTCTCACTCTAATGTAAAGGCTTGACCGCATTGTAAGTCACACCTATGTTTGTGACCAAGGTGGACATCATACGAGATGTTACTCCTAATGGCTCTCCTTAATTATCCATCTTCATCGGGTATGGCAGGAAACGTGGGTAGAAGAAGTTTTAAATTCTGGGAGATATGGCGATTGCCAGTTTCTTCTGTACCGGGGTGGCATGTTCTTAGGTCCCATTGACTTGGACATAGAGTGGGTACATGGAACTTGGCATGCTTAGATGAAAAGAATTGCTGCCTATAATTCCTATCTCATGAAGGCAACGTTCAAGCAGAACCATATGCAAGGAGATTCAGGCCACTACTCGGAAGAATCGTCCAATACGATGTAGAACCAAACACACGGAATGTTGGCTGCATACCATCGACACCCATTTGAGCTTTTCGACACTACACCTAACTTAGAAATCTGAGCGAGAACCCCTAAGCCTCGTAAGTGCTCCTATTCGCTATATATAAAGTCTTTTCACTCCCGAACTCATTAGATTACTCCCTCCAACATAACATACTCTAGCACTTGGCATCACCCAAACCACCAGTCAGCTATGTATCTTGGACAAAACTACGCTAGCCATGCGATTCATTATCTGAATTCACAGCTGAAAGCTTCTTGGGAGAACTCAGTCGAGTGTCTTCAGCATACTGGGAGACACCTCAAAGCATTGGAACGTGTCCGCTATGATTTTGCTTTGGCGGAATTTCATGTTGGCGCCAAACAACGCTTGCGATCTCAAGGGAAACATGAAACAGCATTCAGCGCCATATTTGATGTACCCAAGCTGCATTTCATTTGTAACCACGAGGCAGTTTTATATCTCAAGATGAAAAAAGGTCATGTAAAAGTGGAGCACATCGTTTCCAAATCTTCGTCTCTCCCAGGCCACCGGTGATTAAAATTCAGAAATTTCATTCCCCAGTTTATATTGAATTTCATATAGCACAAAGGATATTTTGATCAATGATTTAGAAGTCGCGCTTCGTTTAAGTTTCAACATCCATACTATTCAAGGCCATGCGACACACATTTGTCATGGAAGTTACCACATTCCATTATTGGTTCTTGACTTCAGTAGTAAGTGTCTCTCTGCATCCTATGAAAGCTCCGCGCTTATGACATATTTGAAGGTGCTCGCATCGTATCAAGGGTAATACCTGAGGACGCTCGAGAACCTCTTTCATTTTATTTGAAAAAATACCTTGCTTTCCTTCAGCACGTCGGTTATCATGTTCTATTTTCACTTCCTGATTTCCACGCTTCTCACCTCGACATTGAAATTGATTACTCTATGGAGTCACATCAAATTCGCAATGTATCAACAAAAGAAAACAGTATCACCAGTCGCCACTTCTCGTCAGATCAAATCAACGAGCATCTCTCTTCTAAATGGTTGAAGGCGGTTTTGGATAAGAATAATGGAGCCGATTTCAAGTCTACCTGCTTAGCAGAATATAACTCTAGAACATCAAACTTCTGCGATAACCTTGATATGCAATTCCATGCAAAATTTTCCGTCCCCAAGGTGGAAATACTCTGCAAACGAGAAGTCATCATCTACTTAACCATCACAGAACTCTCGATATACGACAATAGACATACACATTCGTGAGTGCCCATTATTATCTACATCAAGATGATATTGAATTCCTCTCAGCAACCCAAAATCTACCCATCACAACTGGAAAATAGCGATCGTTGCGAATCTTACCAAAGAAGTGGATATTGACACCACAAGAATCGAAATTGACATGTCTTGTAGGTGACGCCAAATGCTTAACATAGGACGATCTAACCGCTTTATTAACTCATAGCCATTCGATTCTGTGATCGCTTGTCCATTTTCAAAGGCCTGGACATGACAACAGAAATATCCTTCATTATTAAAAATGCATTCATCGAATTCATTAACCACTATGTCACCGTGCTCGAAATTTCTGACTTCCATCATTTGTACGACGCTCATCAACATTCTGAAACATTCGAAGAATACAGCGATAGCGATGACGACACCGAAACCGAAAGTTGGAAGGAAATAGAACACCCCCACACGCATTTCCATAAATTCGAGGAATTGGTGAAACATGCACACATCTACGAATTCGACTTTGTCCAGGTGATCTCACAGGAAGCTTTGATTGAGCATTTTAAATCATTGTGGCACCACTCTCGCGAAACAAAACAAGATGATCTGCAATGTCTGCATCATTGGACACACGAGAAAGTCTTCAAAGCCATTTTTTCCGCAATCACCCTGAAAATTATAGGGAATGGGAAAGTAATTGTATGGATTAATATGGAAGAAGTTACCGTGACTCTTTTGGACGGGTGAGATGATGTGGATTCTGCGGTTGTTCTATTGTTTACTATCTATATATCAGGATTACTGTGGCCAAAGCCTCGGACTGGAATGTAGCTTTCGAAGTATCGTTCACCATGATTGACCACGAAGAGCTTGCTTCCACTTGCAAGTCATGGTCAAAACGATTTACAAATTCGCTTGCTTGGAAGCACCACGGGAATCACAAAGATAGATTTTTGAGGCACCTATGCCTAGATTTCACTAGTAAGGGCTTGTTTATTATTTTTTGATATCATATCACAATCAAATTTATATAGACGTCAAGTTTATCTATGAGTTATCCAGGTTCAATGGTCTGAGTCTTGGAAACGACGTAGCTGTTGGGCAGCTTAATGCAGTCGTTCACTATTTGACATCGCACTACTTTCCTCATTTACGCCACCACGGACACCACGTTCTATACTCATTGCCTGTTTGGAAGGCAGACAGCTCACCACCGCCCTTTGGCCTCACTCAAGTTACATACCAAATCTATACCAAAAATATCATCAAAACTCCTAATTACCGTCGCTTATTACAGACCGAAGTGGACATTGCCATTATCGGTATGACCAAGTTCAAACCTATGCCTTCCAGACCGCTGCCGTATTCCACCAATTTGCTTGTCAAAACGAGAGGAAGTACCCCGTATGGCACGGTGATCATATCGCGGAAGAGATTCATCAACGATTGCTTGCTCACCCTCCTCTCTCAAATAAATGCTGCAACCACTATTGTTCCCATCTTCCCAGGAGGCATTGACGATAGAGAGTGCGTTCCCATGTTCACCATGCTGGGGGGGCGTGAGTGGGATATCGCTCTCACAACTTGGGGACGTCGCTATTATCAGCTGAACAACTCCAGTCGATGGGAGGAAAAGCCTAATTCCTCAGGCGAGTACACGTGGTCCCACAGTGATAACTGGAATTATGAACACCAAGGAGGCCACAACGACAAAAGCAACGGTGTTTATACAGTGGATTGTAAGCTTCTCTATCAGAGTTTATATTGGCATATTGCTTACTTGATGCAAATGTTCGCAGGCCGGACCAACAACCATCTTCAAGTTCCTGGTAGTGACTTGCGATCTGGAAGAATTAGTATTGTCATTCACGGCCAGACAGTCTTGAAAATCAGCTTCAAAGGTGTTGCAGGAATCTGGAGGTGTGCTTTTATCTCGCTACCAACTTTTCGTAAAATGACCAAATTATCTTAGCGTCGAATTCATCGCGAAGTGGTCAATCACCCTCTCTATTAACTCAGACTCTTCTAATGGTGGTATTGCAATTGATGTAAAAGGTAATACGCGTCCCAAGTTTGAGACAAAGCATGGCAGAAACGAAAGGTCACCCTCTGGACTGGTCAATATCAACACTCTGCAGGCTCTGTTGAATGTAGACCTTGTTAATACGGTTTCCGAGCTCAGAAATTTGTTCGGCGGCGTTTGGAATAACTGTTTCCCTAGTACCGGAGCACTTTCTCTATGTAATCCTGCTCTTAGCTATGACGGAGACATCATTTTTGGGCTACAACCACATGGGTTTTCTTCCCAGTCATCCCCCAGCTTGTTAAGGCCACATCGCGGACATGCTGCTCCCTATGATGGGGAAATTTTCCTTGCCAGTAATCGTCGTACGTCCATTTCTGTACCGCTCATTAACAGGAGGCTAACGTTGTTTCGAAGCATTCGATGATATTGACGATATCGACGAGCACAGTCTTGGCAGGTCTCCTACTAACACACACAGACCAGGTTCTCACAACAGCTCAGGTCGTCGACCTTCCCATTCGGATCGAAACCATTCTGACCCCGTTTATTCAACCCGACGCGCCTTGCCGACTTATTTGCCACAGTCAGACCACTCACCGACAATTTCTTTAACTCATCTTCCTCCATCCCGTCCACCCCTGCATCACCGGCCTTCATACCACTCTCTCTCCCATCACTCACCTTCACCAAGCTCACCCCAACATCATACCCCTTCACACCATTCTCGTTCGTACCATTCCTCACGCCACCCCTCCCCACATAACACCCCCTCCCTCCCACCAAGATCACCTCCATACCACTCTCCCCCACCGCATTCCCCTTCTCCTCTACCAAGCTCGCCCCCTCACCAATCCCTTTCTCACCACTCTCCTTCGCACCATTCTTCCCCACATACTCCATCTCCACACCACCCTCCCTTCGAACAGGACCCTTCTCGTTATTCCCCTCCACTTCACCCTCTCTCCACTTCACACCACTCCCCTTCTCCGCCAATGTCGTCCCCGTATCATTCCCCTTCACATCACTCCTCCCTCCATAATTCACCTCAACACCACCCTCCCTTTGAACAGATTCCTTCTCATCATTCTCCTCCACCTGACACACCCTCTCATCATTCTCCTCCACACCACACTCCTCCCCCACCAAGCTTACCCCCGCACCATTCGCCTCCTCACCATTCTTCCTCTCACCATTCCCCTTCACATCACTCTTCGCACCACTCTTCCCTGCACAGTTCACCCCAACACCACCCTCCCTCCAAACAGATTCCTTCTCGTCATTCTCCCCCACCTCACCCTCTCTCACATCATTCTGCCTCTGACCATCCTCTTTCCAATGGCTCTCCTTATCATTCTCCACGATATGATCATGTACCACTATCCCCTTCACGCAATTCTCCCTCACAACATTCTCCCTCACAACATTCTCCTTCACAACATTCAACTTCAGGCCATCCTACTTTCAACCGCTCTCCCTCACAACATTCTAACCTGCACCCAGATGATCCTTTCCCGCCCAACAGACCGTCACGCCATTCTCCATCAAACCACTCTACCCCTCATCAAACTCCTCCACAACATCACCATTCACCTTCTCTTTTGCATCAGTCCCCCTCGCGCCAGTCTTCCCCGCATAGACCGCCATCAATTCGCACCACTTCACATCATTCACCCCAACATCATATAACCCCGCGCCAGTTACCTTCAAACCACTCTACCCCAAACCGCACTCCATCTCAGCACTCCATCTCAAAACATTCTAGTAGAGCCCATTCACCGAGACCCCACTCGCCTTTACATCAGACACCATCCCAACACTCGGTTTCGAACCACTCACCTATACACCAGTCATCCCCGCGCCATCCCGTTTCGAATCATTCCCCTCCGCCCCATTTATTCAGGAGCCGTTCCTTTTCGCCCAACTCATTCGCCGTTCGTTCACCCTCGATGCTCTCGTCACCAATCGCATCACCCTTGATAATGCAGCCTCACGCAACTTCACATGATGGCGTGCCCTTACCCAGCCATCCCCGGATGCTGCGCGACAACGTATCTCAAGAAGCCCATCAATCACCTGAAGTAATTTAGGGAGTGGAACTATGAACAATGAACCCGAACCTGCGGATATTGACAGTATTGATGGTGGCTCAGCAACCAATACGGAAATAAACCAGGATCGAGGCACCTATATAGTTATATTGCAAGCGTTTTGTAACTAGCTTCCATTTGACATTCCTGATTCAATACTGTTAGACAACTGTTGCAACTCATCGCTTGAAATTTCTCATGGTTTGCATAGTGAAGTTTGGTATTTCGCATCGTCAGCAATATTAATTAGCTTCGTTTTGTTTCGTTTTTAGATTTACAATGATAAGCTCGCCGGTTGTGTATATTCGTGACCTCCAGAACTTGGCGGGCGACTATTCACGAGTCTAGTTCCTACTGTAACCAATATAACTTCTTCTGGGCATGATCTCAAGCTGATTGACTAAGATCTCATGGACAGCTCTTAACATATAATCGCTGGGAGTATTCCCATTGTGCCATCTTATCCCCACCATACATTTATCAAATGCTCGGGCGAAGTGACAGCTGTCGCTGTGCTAAGGTTATCATTGACGGCGATCATGAATTGGGAACAAAGGACATATTTTATGCGACAAGTGCATCCTTTCTGAAACAATAATAGAAAAACCGGGAATCGACAACTCCGTAAGGCTGTGCTGAGATGTGACATCCCTTATGATAACATCTCTGTTCATGGGCAGATGGCCGTTCAATACCCACACAAATGTTTGTCTTCCATAACATATGTCAAACAAATATAGATAAAGATAAAAATGGTAAGATAGCTTACTATTAACTTTCTTATGGCATTGCCTACCTGCAGATGCCGTTATTCTTATGAGATGGAGTGGAAATTCCGTATACCATGCTTGAACTGTCGTCGGTTGTTTCTATTGATTATGCGGACCGACTCATAGTTTGCCACCGACAAGAACAGCGAAAGCCGGAAGGCACTAACAAGAAGTTTTTGTGAGAATGTTCGGAAAACATTCAGGTTCTACTCACACAGTCAGACTTCAATGTATTGGACCTGGAACCATCTTAACGCCTATGCAAGACCATTGTTTTGAAGGAAGGAAGTGGTGCTTCGAGAAGATGTGGAACTTCGATTTCGCCGGGGCAGTTGACATCTATATCTGATCATTCCGTGGAAACTCGGCGAGAGAACCTTTTGTTTGGCACCCGCCTTATTCTCCATACAGTTCCATTGTGGTGAGAAAAATCTTGGGAATTAATCTATACCTGAAACTAACATACGTCCCGTGTATAAAACCATCGAAATGTCACTGCGTCTTACCCAACCACCTTTCCTAGGCCTGCCAAATTCCCCAACCTTCTTCTATCAAGAGTAATAATGTGTCTAGGACAAAACTCTGCTCAGCACGCCGTCCACTACTTGAATGCTCAACTTGGAGCATTATGGGAGAACTCCGTCGAATGTGTAAACAAAGTCGGAACCAACCTCAAACCATCAGAACGCGTTCGGTATGACTTTGCGCTCTCGGAATTCCACATTGGAGCGAAGCAAAGATCAAAATCAGCATCTAAAGATGATACGATGTTCAGTGCCGTCTTCGACAGACCTAGGTTGGACTTCATCTGCAACCATGAAGCCGTTCTCTACCTCAAAATCAAGAGTGGCCACGCTAACCTCGATTTCGCTAAATCTGACAATGTCACTGCTGCCTATAACCGGCGAGTCTATTATAATCTCATCATGTACCTTAAATTGACCGCTTCGTTATAGTAACCGGAATGTTCAGCTACAGGAAACAGAAGTAGCCTTCCGTATTGAATTTGGTGTTAATGGCATTCGTGGCCATACATCAAAAATTGGTAACGGAAGTCATATAATCCAGCTATTGGTACTTGATTTCAATAGTAAGCATTAATGATTCATTATGGCCACAAATAATAACACTTGCGAATTTTCAGCTGCTCAAGTTGCTTCAAAGATAAACCCAACGACTCTTAGCCAAGCCCTTCCATTCTATCTCAAGAAATATCTTGCCTACCTTCATCACGCTGGCCACCATGTTCTATTTTCCCTTCCTGACTTTGATGACGATCGTCTCGATGTTATAATCGACTATTCTCTGGACTCTCATCAAGTTCGTAATCTCGATGTCGAGGTAGACGAAGTCCATGGGATCTCATTGGATAGTGTCAACAAATACTTATCATCGAAATGGCTAAAGGCAATCCTGGACAATAATGACGGTGCTGACCGAAATGCCATTTGCCTGGCAGAGTACCGTAGCAATTGGACATCTTTGGGAGATCACTCTGACGTGCAATTCCATGTCAAATTTGGAGCACCAAAGGTCAAGGCTCTCTGTAAACGAGAAGTTATTTTGTACTTCACTATCGACGAACTTCTGGTTTATGATGGCCATGACTTTACCGTGTATGTATTGCAATTGGTGATACTTCCATCTTTTTCTGAAAAGCGGTTTTCGTCCTCAGACCACCAAAACACACATATAACGACTGGCAAATTGCAGTGGTTGTTGATTTGATAAAGGTCACCGAGAACAACATAACACGGATCAAATTGGATATGTCTAGTAAGTTTCCAGCATATTTTTTACTTCTCAAGTGATCTTATCAAAGTTTTCAGCTTTCCGCTATTGCGAACAGCTCTCCATATTTACCAACATTGACGTGACAGTGGATTTCTCTTTGAAGATCAAGACTACCTTCATCGAATTCATTGACCACTACGCAGTCGTTCTCGAAAGAGCAGATTTCGACAGCATTTTCATAATCGATTTTACTGCAGGTGATATCTCGTCCGATGGGAGTGACAGTGAATCAGAGGAGGAAATCTGGAGGGAGCATGACGAAAGACCTCGTCCCCACCGATCTGAAGAGATCGTGAAAAAGACTGATATGCACGGCTTCGACTTCGTTCAAGTCATCTCGCAACAAACTATCATTGAACATTTCATAACTGTATGGAAACAAGCCCGCGATAGCAAGCTCGAGGGACTCAGAAGCTTATTCCAATGGTCTTATGGAGAGGACTTCAAGGCGACATTCGGCGCACTCACTGTCCGTCTCCTTGGGAATGGCAAGGCGATCATCTGGGTGAACTTGGACGAAGGTGTTCTCAAGCCGCTCAGAAGGTTTGATATATTTCAGCTGAATCACATATAAGATCTAATGAGATACTCTGCAGCTCGAAGTTAGTTGAAGTTTCAAACTGGAGTGTGGCATTTGAAGTCGACTTGATGATGGCTGAACAAGAACAACTCAAAACGGCATCTAAATCGTGGTTCAGCAGGTTCTTGAGCTCATTTGCATGGAAGCAACACGGGGATCGTGAAGACCGTACCCTGAAACATTTGTGCCTCGACTTCAGAAGTAAGCATCGGTTACTATTAGATGAAACTCAATTCCTTATGCAATTAAATCAGAGATCCGATTTGTCTATGAACTGTCCAAGTTCGAAGGGTTGAGTTTCGGAAACCACATGGCTGTTGGACATGTTATGGGTGCAGTCCACTACTTGACCAACCATTACTTCCCTCACCTGAGCCTCCATGGTCACCATATTCTCCATTCGATCCCTGTCTGGAAGGCTGGATCTCATCCTCCGTCTATTGGCCTCACTGATATCACTTTCCAAATTTATACCAAGAACGTGTTCGAACATTTCGACTATCGACACCTCTCACGAAGCGAAGTAGCTATCATCCTTCTTGGAATGACCGGATTCCGTCCCTTGCCGTCAAGGCGCTTTGATTGGACAACTGACCTGATCATTAAGCACAAGGGGGCTATCTCACATGGTACCGTCATCATCTCCAGGAAACAATTCCTTGAGGAGCGTCTTCTCAAATTGCTGGCTCGCGTCAATTCCACGACAACAATCGTACCCGTCTTCCCTGGAATTGGTGATGACAGCGGCTGTGTACCTGTCTTTACTGGGCAGGAGGGTAGTGACTGGGAACTGGCTTTGACAACTTGGGCACGTCGCTATCACAGGAAGGGTCTCGATGCAAGCCGGTGGGAACTGAAACGCGGCAGCCAGAGTGAATACACTTGGAATCACGGTGATAAATGGAATTACGAGCACGAAGGTGCTGATGACAAGAATAACGGAGTGTATACTGTATTTTGTGCGTGTTTTTCTGACATTCGAGTTGCTTTTTCTCATGATGGAATTTACCCAGGCAAGACGGAAAATAATCTTCAACTGCCTACCACGGCCAGGAGAAGTGGAATGGACATAGTTATGAGAGGCAAAACCACTATTCACGTTGGTTTCAAGGGAACGGCTGGCACATGGCAGTAAGTATCGCTATCAGCTGGTCATTTTATCACCAATAATTAAGTTGGATTTTTTAGATCGAAAGCTGTTTCAGACTGGGCTGTGACTTTGTCAATGAACTCGCTTGCTAGGAGTGGTGGAATATCCGTCGATGTCAGGGGTGATATCCGCCCACATTTCGAACCTCAAGGCCAGGGCGAGAAATCGTTCTCGAGATTGGTTGATATGAATGGTCTTCATGGTCTTCTTAACGTGGATCTCTCGAAGATCACTGATGAGCTCAAGCAAACATTTGGAGGTGTCTGGGAACACTGCTTCCCTGGTACTGGAGCATATTCCCTTGCAAATCCAGTTTTCAACACTCATGGTGATATCATCTTCGATCTCCGTCCATGGTCCCCCGCAAGTCAAGTGACATCAACACCGCATAAGGGTCGTGCAGCAATGTCAGGTTCAAGGCGATCCTCTACAGTGGAATCGATAGCTGGATCGACAGGTGTACGCCCGACTATGAAGAAGCCCAAATCTAGTGAGTATTATAGAATTCTTGCAAGTCCCAATTGTTGACTATCCTTTCAAATATTTATTCAGTCTTGGAAAAAATTGGTGATGGAATCCGAGGAATTGCGGAAGTCACTGTCGATTATGCCTCTGGAGAAACTGCTGTCCTTGAGAGACAGACAACTACTCGTATTGACACGGACTCGCTGGCCCCACACCAAACATATGCCCACGTAGCGGCAACGCCTTCCACCGCAACAACTGAAGTCACCCTTGTTACACCTGTTCATGAGCCGGTTTCCCGGATCTTTATTGCTGGCTCCGACGGGCACGGCAATGGGCACGGCAATGGGCATGGCAATGGATACAGTATAGCAATTGAGAAGACGAAAGTTCAGGAGATGAATATGGAGGCTAAACCAACAACAACAGAGGCAACGAAAACTGCAACCCGCACTGGAACTACAAAACGCAAAGTCGAAGCTACGCCTGTAGTTGAGCCAAAAGTTTGAGCTAAATTATTTCTAGTAGCACATCAAAAATTTGAAATACGCATCTATCTATTCGATATCAAACATTCTTTTCTATCCTTTTGTTTAGTTTCCGCATGTAGTACTCGTGTATCGTGTTTCCTGCAATAAGAACACTCATTTTTTCAATGATACCAAATCTACATTTCATGTGTTTTGACCTTGGGTACTTGAGTGTTAATATAACATTATATATTTTATATCATGATTGAAAGTGCACCCGATTAATCACAACTGCCATCACTTGGACCGTCTTTCCACCTTTCATCCACCGTTGAGCAATCAAAAGATGGTTTCCCAAGCTTTTCATTCACTTCATTATGTCTCTCACAGAGCAATCTTGACAGACGCTCACGGGAACTGACATCCGGTGGGTGGACACTAATATCTTTTCCAAAATCGTCCGCACACCAGGAACAGGGATATAAAATCGGGAGCGACCGCAGAAGCGCAAGCATATTGACCCGTTGTTGAGTGGTCGGCTTATCTGGATAATACGCGGCCGTTGTATGGAGGAATGTCCATGTAGCGCTACCCAGTTGCTCGCCGTCTGCAGGACAGTTTGGTGGGGGTTCGTCAGGCCTCGTATATGAAGTAACAGTAGACCCTCCTGCAAGGGCAGCCATCATGGATGCTGCTGTTGCATTCCGAGCTTTCTCAGGTTCCTTGGATTGACTTTTGCCAGTGGTTGAAGCAGGGGGTCGCCAATTGCGGAAAGCGGTACATGATTTACATGGCTTTCCATCCGGGCCCAGAACAAGACCTCCAGAATATTTTGTTTTCGTAAGTCTTGGGACGGTAGCAGTAGGATCTTGGGTCGCCATATGTACTCGGCTAGGATGGAATGTTCTAACAGTTGACGCGGCGATCATTTAAGTTTACATAATCCGATCACGGTCAATCCAAGTTAGATTGAAGTCCGGATCAACAGCCAATGTCTTCAAAACGTTCTAGTAGGGCACCTCGACCCCACACGCCTTGACACCATACTGAAAGATTGAGACGAAAAGTGCACGCGATCTGATAAATAAAATGCTCAGAGTCGTGCACCGTAAGAGTGGAACAACGTCTGTATGTATTCACCTGATAAATAAAATGCTGCGTAGTATACAATAAGAGATAGAATACAAGTACAGTAATAGAAACATACCTCAGATTCGTGCACCGTAAGAGTGGAACAACGTCTGAGATGTACAAACTACAAGTACATAAACTATATATCATCGTACATCTGAGACAATTGGAGTGAGTGACGAAATAATAGAGAAAACAATAAAATTCCGAGAAACCCGTTTTGGTAGCTGATCGAAGGCAACGCGCGCGTAGGATTGTTATTCCAACACATACACCGTCTCAACACTCGATTTCGAATCGCTCATCTGTACACCAGTTACCCTCACGCCATTCCGTTTCCAACCATTCCCCTCTGCCCCACTTATTCAGGAGCCGCTCCTTTTCGCCTGACTCGTTCGCCGTTCGTTCATTCTCGATGCTCTCGTCATCAATCGCATCAACCTTGAAATTTTACAGTTGACCCATAGTGTGCATGTAATTTGAACCGTCAATTACTGATAAACAATGAAGGTTGCAAATACTGATAACATTAATAATGGCTCAGCAACCAGTGTGGAATAAACAGCATCGGGCCACCTGTGCAGTTGGCGTTTTGTAATTGGCCGTCCATACCTGGTGCAATACTGTCAGGCGACTGCTATGTACTATAGTACTCACTAGTGTCATTGATCGAAAGTTTGTCATAGTTTGACGTTATTAGATTATACGATTGTATATTTATTTATTGATCTTTCCATAAAACTTTTATTTGAAACAGTTTTATTTACTACTCTGATAACATACGTTGCTCAAGATTTACAATGACAAGGTCGCCAGTTATGTATATTCAGAACCTAGCGGGTGACTCAGGCCTTCACGAGTCGAGTTCCTGGTCACTGTAATCAATGTGCCTTCATCGGGCATGATCTCAAGCCGATGGACTAAAATCTCGCGGACAGCTAAGACCTAACATATACTCGCTGGGAGTATTCTCATTGTGCCATCTTATCCCCACCATCCGTTCATCAAATGATCGAGAAAAGTGACGGCCACCGCTGTGCTAAGGCTATCATTGACAGCGATCATGAATTGGGAACAAAGGACATTTTACGCAACAGTAGAAAAAACCGGGAAACGACAGCTCCGTAATGCTGTGCTGAGATGTGATGTCACTTCTGATAACATATCAGAGATGGCCGTCTATACCCACACAAATGTTTGTCTTCCGCGACATATGTCAAACAAATACTCAGTATACATAAAGATTAAAATGGTAAGTTAACTTACTATGTAGTAACTTTCTTATGGCATTTCCTACAGATGCCGTTATTTCTATGAGATGGAGTAGAAATTCCGCATATCATCTTTCAACTATCGTCGGTTGGTTCTATTGATCATACAGACCGATTTTCACCTCAGTCTGCCATCAAATCCGAGACAAGAACAGCTAATGCCAGAATACACTGACAAGAATTTTTTGTGAAAATGTTCGAAAAACATTCAGGTCTATTTGATCACACGCTCAGACTTCATTCTATTGGGGCCTGAGACCATCACAACGCCTATGTAAGACCATCGTTTTTAATCGAAGGAAGTGGTGCCTCGAAAAGACGTGGAATTTTTGATTCCGCCAAAGGCTCGAAGCAGTTGACATTTATGTCTATTCAGTCTGTAATAACTTGGCGAGAGAACCTTTTGTTTGGCCCCGCCTTGTTCTCGCACACAGTTTCATTGTTGGTGAGAAAAAAACTTTGGAATTAATCTATACCTGGAACTAACATACTTCCCGTGTATAAAACCATCGAAATCTCATTGCGTTTTACCCAGTCACCTTACTTAGGCCTGCCAGATTCTCCAACCTTCTTCTATCAAGAATAATAATGTGTCTAGGACAAAACTCTGCTCAGCACGCCGTCCACTACTTGAATGCTCAACTTGGAGCATTATGGGAGAACTCCGTCGAATGTGTAAACAAAGTCGGAACCAACCTCAAACCATCAGAACGCGTTCGGTATGACTTTGCGCTCTCGGAATTCCACATTGGAGCGAAGCAAAGATCAAAATCAGCATCTAAAGATGATACGATGTTCAGTGCCGTCTTCGACAGACCCAGGTTGGACTTCATCTGCAACCATGAAGCCGTTCTCTACCTCAAAATCAAGAGTGGCCACGCTAACCTCGATTTCGCTAAATCTGACAATGTCACTGCTGCCTATAACCGGCGAGTCTATTATAATCTCATCATGTACCTTAAATTAACCGCTTCGTTATAGTAACCGGAATATTCAGCTACAGGAAACCGAAGTAGCATTCCGTATTGAATTTGATGTCAATGGCATTCGTGGCCATACATCAAAAATTGGTAACGGAAGTCATATAATCCAGCTATTGGTACTTGATTTCAATAGTAAGCATTAATGATTCATTATAGCCACAAATAATAACACTTGCGAACTTTCAGCTGTTCAAGTTGCTTCAAAGATATACCCAACAACTCTTAGCCAAGCCCTTCCATTCTATCTCAAGAAATATCTTGACTACCTTCATCACGCTGGCCACCATGTTCTATTTTCCCTTCCTGACTTTGATGACGATCGTCTCGATGTTATAATCGACTATTCTCTGGACTCTCATCAAGTTCGTAATCTCGATGTCGAGGTAGACGAAGTCCATGGGATCTCATTGGATAGTGTCAACAAATACTTATCATCAAAATGGCTAAAGGCAATCCTGGACAATAATGACGGTGCTGACCGAAATGCCATTTGCCTGGCAGAGTACCGTAGCAACTGGACATCTTTGGGAGATCACTCCGACGTGCAATTTCATGTCAAATTTGGAGCACCAAAGGTCAAGGCTCTCTGTAAACGAGAAGTTATTTTGTACTTCACTGTCGACGAACTTCTTGTGTATGATGGCCATGATTTCACGGTGTATGTATTGCAATTGGTGACTCTTCCATCTTTTTCTGATAAGCTGTTCCCATCCTCAGACCACCAAAACACACATATAACGACTGGCAAATTGCAGTGGTTGTTGATTTGATAAAGGTCACCGAGAACAACATAACACGCATCAAATTGGATATGTCTAGTAAGTTTCCACCTCATTTATGCTTTCTTAAGTGACCTTATCAAAGTTTTCAGCTTTCCGCTATTGCGAACAACTCTCCGTATTTACCAACATCGATGTGAAAGTGGAATTCTCTTTGAAGATTAAGACTACCTTCATCGAATTCATTGACCACTACGCAGTCGTTCTCGAAAGAGCAGATTTCGACAGCATTTTCATAATCGATTTGACTGCAGATGCTATCTCGTCCGATGAGGGCGACAGCGAATCAGATGTGGAAGTCTGGAGGGAGCATGACGAAAGACCTCGCCACCGCCGATCTGAAGAGATCGTGAAAAAGACTGATATGCATGGCTTCGACTTCATTCAGGTCATCTCGCAACAGACTATCATTGAACATTTCATAACTGTATGGAAACAAGCCCGCGATAGCAAGCTCGAGGGACTCAGAAGTTTATTCCAATGGTCTTATGGAGAGGACTTCAAGGCGACATTCGGCGCACTCACTGTCCGTCTCCTTGGGAATGGCAAGGCGATTGTCTGGGTGAACTTGGACGAAGGTGTTCTCAAGCCGCTCAGAAGGTTTGATATATTTCAGCTGAATCACATATAAGATCTAATGAGATACTCTGCAGCTCGAAGTTAGTTGAAGTTTCAAGCTGGAGTGTGGCATTTGAAGTCGACTTGATGATGGCTGAACAAGAACAACTCAAAACGGCATCTAAATCGTGGTTCAGCAGGTTCTTGAGCTCATTTGCATGGAAGCAACACGGGGATCGTGAAGACCGTACCCTGAAACATTTGTGCCTCGACTTCAGAAGTAAGCATCGGTTACTATTAGATGAAACTCAATTCCTTATGCAATTAAATCAGAGATCCGATTTGTCTATGAACTGTCCAAGTTCGAAGGGTTGAGTTTCGGAAACCACATGGCTGTTGGACATGTTATGGGTGCAGTCCACTACTTGACCAACCATTACTTCCCTCACCTGAGCCTCCATGGTCACCATATTCTCCATTCAATCCCTGTCTGGAAGGCTGGATCTCATCCTCCGTCTATTGGCCTCACTGATATCACTTTCCAAATTTATACCAAGAACGTGTTCGAACATTTCGACTATCGACACCTCTCACGAAGCGAAGTAGCTATCATCCTTCTTGGAATGACCGGATTCCGTCCCTTGCCGTCAAGGCGCTTTGATTGGACAACTGACCTGATCATTAAGCACAAGGGGGCTATCTCACATGGTACCGTCATCATCTCCAGGAAACAATTCCTTGAGGAGCGTCTTCTCAAATTGCTGGCTCGCGTCAATTCCACGACAACAATCGTACCCGTCTTCCCTGGAATTGGTGATGACAGCGGCTGTGTACCTGTCTTTACTGGGCAGGAGGGTAGTGACTGGGAACTGGCTTTGACAACTTGGGCACGTCGCTATCACAGGAAGGGTCTCGATGCAAGCCGGTGGGAACTGAAACGCGGCAGCCAGAGTGAATACACATGGAATCACAGTGATAAATGGAGTTACGAGCACGAAGGTGCTGATGACAAGAATAACGGAGTGTATACTGTATTTTGTGCGTGTTTTTCTGACATTCGAGTTGCTTTTTCTCATGATGGAATTTACCCAGGCAAGACAGAGAATAATCTTCAACTGCCTACCACGGCCAGGAGAAGTGGAATGGATATAGTTATGAGGGGCAAAACCACTATTCACGTTGGTTTCAAGGGAACGGCTGGCACATGGCAGTAAGTATCGCTATCAGCTGGTCGTTTTACCACCCATAATTAAGTTATTAACTTTTTCAGATCAAAAGCTGTTTCAAGCTGGGTTGTGACGTTATCAATGAACTCGCTTGCTAGGGGTGGTGGAATATCCGTCGATGTCAGGGGTGATATCCGCCCACATTTCGAGGTTTCTCAATCCCAGGGCGAGAAATCGTTCTCGAGATTGGTTGATATGAATGCCCTTCATGGTCTTCTCAACGTGGATCTCTTGGAAATCACTACTGAGCTCAAGCAAACATTTGGAGGTGTCTGGGAACACTGCTTCCCTGGTGCTGGAGCATACTCCCTTGCAAATCCAGTTTTCAACATTCATGGTGATATCATCTTTGATCTCCGTCCATGGTCCCCTGCAAGCCAAGTGACATCAACACCGCATAAGGGTCGTGCAGCAATGTCAGGCTCGATGCGATCATCGGCAGTGGAAACGGTATCTGGATCGATAGGTGTACGCCCGACTATGAAGAAGCCCAAATCTTGTGAGTATTATAGAATCATTGCGAGTCCCACCAGTTGAATGTCCTTTCAAATATTTAGTCCTGAAAAAAATTGGTGATGGAATCCGAGGAATTGCGGAAGTCACTGTCGATTATGCCTCTGGAGAAACTACTCTCCTTGAGAGACAGACAATTACTCATATTGACACGGACTCGCTGGCCCCGCACCAAACATATGCCCACGCCCTGGCAACGCCTTCCACCGCGACAACTGAAGCCACCCTTGTTACGCCTGCTCATGAACAGGTTGCCGGGATATCTATTGCTGGCTCAAATGGACACCCTCTAGGTCATGAAGATGGTAATGGGCACGGTAATGGGCATGGCAATGGATACAGTCCAATAATTGAGAAGACAAAAGTTCAGGAGATGCATTTGGAGGCTAAATCAACAGAGACAGCGAAAGCGGCAACCCGCACTGCAACTACAAAACGCAAAGTTGAAACCACGCCTGTAGTTGAGTCAAAAGTTTGAACTAAATTACTTCTAGTAGCACATTAAAAATACGCACTATCTCTTCGATATCCTTTCTATCTCTTTGTTTAATTTCTGCATGCATGTAATATCCGTATATCGTGTTTCCTGCGATAAAAACACCTGATTTTTCAATAATAACAAATCTACATTTCATGTGTTCTGACCTTGAGTGTTAACATAACAGTATATATATATATATTGAATATCATGTTGAAAGTACACCCGATTAATCACAGCTGCCATCACTTGGACCATCCTTCCACCTTTCATCCACCGTTGAGCAATCGAAAGATGATTTCCCAAGCTTTTCATTCACTTCATTATGTCTCTCACAGAGCCATTTCGACAGACGCTCACGGGAACTGACATCCGGCGGGTGGACACTAATATCTTTTCCAAAATCATCCGCACACCAGGAACAGGGATATAAAATCGGGAGCGACCGCAGAAGCGCAAGCATATTGACCCGATGTTGAGTGGTCGGCTTATCTGGATAATACGCGGCCGTTGTATGGAGGAATGTCCATGTAGCGCGACCCAGTTGCTCGCCGTCTGCGGGACAGTTTGGTGGGGGTTCGTCAGGCCTCGTATATGAAGCAACAGCAGTCCCTCCTGCAAGGGCAGCCATCATGGATGCTGCTGTTGCATTCCGAGCTTTCTCAGGTTCCTTGGATTGACTTTTGCCAGTGGTTGAAGCAGGGGGTCGCCAATTGCGGAAAGCGGTACATGGTTTACATGGCTTTCCATCCGGGCCCAGAACAAGACCTCGAGGGGCTTTTGTTTGCGTTTTCAGACTCGGGACGATAGTAGGGTCTTGAGTCGCCATATGTATTACTCAGAGGATGTAAATTATTCTGTTGACGTGTCGATCGCTTAAGTTTACGTAATCCCACAGTTAAAAATCTCCAGCCAATCTCCAACGCACTTGCGTGCCCGAAATCCTATAAGAAAAGCAATCAAGCAATGTACAACGAATGCGATAGACTGTATGAAGGCATTCTTATCAGACGCCCAAAGCCATGCCGTACGGATGGATGCAATACCTTCCATCGAGGTCAGTCACAACCCGGATATAGTCAAGCACACAACAATTTCAAAAATAACGCAAAGGTTTCCATGCATATGGCAATATTAATATGTTAATACTAGGAGTCGAAAGAAAAGAGAAGAGTATCAGTTGAAATATTAAAACATTCGAGGTCTACAATTCTGCTATCAGTAGTTTGTACTATAATGAAGAGAGGTTACAGCTTTAAAGTACCAGCCGCAAATCTAAAATTGCGACCGAAATCATACTATAACAGCCAGTACTAATACTAAATGTGGTTCTGCAACAATCTACTGTCTAAGCAGTCAGATATGCTGATTGAGGATATTGTGCTCTGCAGAACCAAGGTCAGGATCACAGGATCACGCCCATCTACCAAGTAATGCCATGATCCCACATCCAAATAACATTGTCACAAGTGCATATGCAAGTTTACCATTTGAGGCGTTTAACATTTCCTTATTGAACAAGAATTCATGGGCGAGGAGCTAGGATATAATTAGTTGATAAAGAAGGGAAGCACCTGATAAACGCATTACCTCCACAAGTCCTGTATATATAAGGATGCCAGAGCTCAGCGAGTCCAAGATCCCGCTTACGATAGACGCAGTTGCGCTTCCTGGGTTGTAACTTGTCCTGACGCCCAGGCCAACGGCAATTCCGATAGGGGTTGTACACCCGTAAATTAATGCACCCACAATCGCCGCCCAATTGTATTTAGGAGGCAATGTCATGTGTGCTAGACGTGTTCCCACTCCTAGCCCTTCGAATGTTTCTGTATTAGGACAATACATCAATATTAAGTGATCCGAAAGAAGTCTGAAGGTTTACGGTGGAAAATAATGACGACAAAAAGAACTTTGAAGTCCGGATCAACAGCTAATGTCAACCCAATCAGAACACTATCAAAATAAGTTAGTTGGGAAGTGGTATATTGCTGTTCTGTAAATAAATACCTGTGAAGTGTTACACCGAACTCAAGAATAGCGACTCCGATAATTTGTGTAAGAGCGCTGTCGCTCCATTCCATCTGCACTGGCTTTTCGGCGAGCTCAAAATCGGACTTAGAGGAACGTTTCTCAACCGTCTCTTCCACAGGGTTACCTTCAGGTCCGTGTGCAGCATGCGAACCGACGTTGTGTCCATGAGCATCTGAAGATAATTTAATATATTATTATCTTATCCACTAAGAATCAACGAGACACAGACCATGACTTTTCCCGATCGCTGCTAGCTTGGAGGTACCCCATCGGAAAGCAACCAGCTCGACAATGAATATGGTAAAAATACTGAGTAAGCACAATGCAAGAGCGTAGGGCTGCGCGGAACTTTGTAAGAAAGCTTCGTTGTTCAGGGCTGGGCTAACTCACATATACCGTCCATGCGTCAGATAGACAGGGTGATGACAGTTCATCAAGGCCAGGGGAAAGGAGATGTATAAAGGCTGTCGCAATCTATCATAGGCATAGATTCAAGAATTTGGTGAAGAAAAAAAGACACAAAGCACTCACAATGACCCCTGATCCGAAATATTTTGCAAAACTAGATCAGAAAGCAATTTATCAACAGCATTTATAAGCGACAGTAAATCACGTACTCAAAGACACCCTTTGGAACGTGAAGCCATGTTGATCTTTTAGCGAGTACTGGGAAGAGAGCGCCAGCAGTTGAACCAATGAGAATGATAAATACTGAGGCGATTCGCAGGTGCAAAAATGTGTCTGCATTGTCACTTCCACTACAATCAGAGGCGTCGTCTCGTATACGAATTGCCATGACGTTATGGATAAAACAGTGGGTTGTCTAGGGCGTCGGTGATGAGGTTCTTGGGGGGAAGGAAGAACTTAAGGAAGAAGATCAGAAAACAAGGCCCATTTGTGGGAAATGGAGATGAGGACCCTAGATGACTTCGTGTGGAACTTATGGAGTATCGACTGTGCAGGTCCTCGTCACCAGTTTTGTCTCAATAATTTCTGATTTCCATTTATGGTATAAGGGTACCCTCACAGTCAGTTACAATCCACTAATACACATTGTATCAACCTATCTTTAATATATGTCTGCTATCCTATGTCCGAAACATCGCCTTATCAACATGTTTGTATGGGGCTTCCATGAGAATAATCTCTTTGACCACGGAGTTGACGACGATTGTCGGAGTTGAAAGGAGATGAGCTGCATAATATACCAACTTATGGGTGATATGATTTGGCTTTTCAGAGCCCGGATTCGAATACAAGATAAGAAGATCGGATAAGACATATATGAATGTACGGTGCGGATGAGAAGACGGATCAAACTCGAGTACCTTAGATGCAACAGAATTCAATGATACATCTCGACTCGGCAACGGTACCACACGAAGAGGCTGCAACAATAGAATCGTGTCACGAAGAAGAAGTGAGAACAGGTCCTGTGACACCGCCCCCTAAAGTTTCACAGAGTAGTCAGCGGGGGCTAAGGGTAGAAATATCGCTACTAAATTGACACCTACCAAATCGAACCTTGACCATATATCAACAATCATGCTGCTAGCATCCGGATACAACGTGCTTGATTTTCGGTCCGTAAGGAAAGGAACAAGCTGGGAAATTATCTTTCGTGATTCATAATACTCTGGAGTGTCGGATTTAAGGGATGACAGTGGAGATGATCCAATTTGTCGTGTGGTAAATGCATATGCAATACTGTACGGTGATCAGAGATTCCCTGGACATGTAAAGAAAGAAATTCTCACCAAACTGCGCACATGTTATACAGAAGTGGTGGGCCGGAAGGGACATCCTTTACCAGGGTTGCTGGGATTTGCATCAATCGAGGTTTCGGACCGTATCTTTGGCTCAGTAGCACCAATCTCCCCTCATTTGCCTGGCCGTTATCAATACTCGGAGCATCCCACCACGGTTCTTGCATCTCCTTCTCCAAATCTTCGCTGGCTAAGAGCTGCTGAGCTAACTCGCTATTTGGATCATCAAATGCTTTCAAAAATTTGGCTCTTTCATTTTCTGTCAGAAGAGACCAAAGGTCACTTGAAGATGTAGATTCTGATGATACAAGAAATCAGTTTAACAGCCCCCATCTTGATACAGGATAAAACTCAACGCAGATCAACTGCTTCTAGACGTGTCGCCAGACTATTCCCCTCGTCTTCGTCCCCTTCATCGCCCGAGTCCGACAACGGATCTTCTTCATTGTCACTACCTTCTTCAAACCTTTTCAATAACTCTAGCATCTTTAAACGTTCCTCTGCTGTTTTTGAAGGCTCAGAGTGTATATCTGACTCCACCTCCTTCTTGTAAAACGTTTCTGAGCATTGGGAATGAGCCTAGATGGTAAGATACATAGACCCATGAGTATATACTGACTGATTTATTACTCATGAACTGCGACGCACGTCGGAGCGGAAACAGACGAGGGAGCAGTATGGAACATTGCAAGTTGGACAGGTATATTTGGAGAATTGCCTCCGGCATCTATGAGATGTCAATATTATGTATCTGACAAGGCAATAGTAGCTTACAATCTACAAATGACATTGTCTGTCTGTTCTGAGGACTCGTTGATGGATGAAGGGAGCTGGAGAGACATTGACTAAAATTGAAACTCCGCTAAGCTTTTTTCTTTGATCACAAAAAGTTACAAAATCGTGAATTGGACGAAGTTACGATAGCCAGCTTTAGACTACAACTAAGTCTAAAACCTGAGGCCTGAGATTAAACTTGTGTCAGGCTTGGACTATGGCAGAACCTCATCTCGTCGACAAAAAGGCGACTTTTGCTTCTTTCTCCAATTTGCTAGACGCACGCCTCCTTCGTGCACTTGCAGACGCAGGTTTTGCTCGACCAACGTTGGTACAAGCCAAGGCGATACCCCTTGCTCTCGAATCCCGCGACATTCTTGCACGTGCTCGAACGGGTAGTGGAAAGACAGCAGCTTACTGTATCCCTCTTGTTCAACGGATCCTCAGTGCCAAAAGTGTAGGTACGGTTTCTTTGTATCCAAGCTATGGAATATGACATCTAACCATTTGGCCTCTAGAATTTGGATATTGATACACCCGAAAGACAAGCAACTAGGGCACTTATTTTGGTTCCGACGAGGGAATTATCTGAGCAGGTGTTTGCTTATTTGCGTGGTCTTTTGAAATACTGCGATAAAGAGGTGGCCGTCTCAAACCTAGCATCTGGAACAACATCACATCTACAACGGTAAGTGATGCTTCTTGCTGATCATTGTCGGACTGACTTAATGTCTCTGAAATTAGCACCTTGTTAGCTGACCATCCAGATATTGTGATATCCACTCCCTCCCGAACACTATCACTTCTACAGGCCAAAGTAAGCAAGTCTGCAAAGTTTCCAGGAATCGGATCTTAATTATCATCTGTACAGGCACTATCTTTAAATTCCCTTGATTCTCTGGTCATTGATGAAGCAGACCTCATACTTTCATATGGTCACGATGAGGACATTCGACAGATATTCAGTGGATCTTATCTACCCAAAGTGTACCAATCCTATTTAATGAGTGCAACAATGACAGAGGACGTTGAAATGCTCAAGGGACTCACTCTTCGTAATCCGGTATGTTTGGAGAGTTTACGACCGTGCATCTCCTTGATTTGAATTTGTAGGCAATCCTTAAACTAGAAGAAGGAGAAGATGAAGCAGCAAAACTCAGCCAATATGTTGTTAGGTGCGTTCCTTGATCATGCATGTGAAAACTATCGTGACCATCGACCATAGATGCTCGGAGGTTGACAAGTTCTTGCTGACATATGTTATTCTAAAACTCAAGCTGATAAAAGGAAAATGTATCCTTTTCGTGAATGATGTCGACCGTGGCTACCGCGTAAAGCTCTTCCTGGAGCAGTTTTCAATAAAGAGTTGTGTGCTCAACTCAGAGCTACCTTTGAATTCAAGGTAATGGTTTATCGCCCTTTTTCATTGTTTTACCAGATAATCAATGGTTTTATCAGATATCACACGGTTCAGGAGTTTAATAAGGGAGTGTATGATTATATTATCGCTACGGACGAAGATGTAAGTCATAGAGAATATGACACAGACGAAGAGGACGGAGAAGAAAAGGAAGATGAAACAGAAGAATGTCAGTGCCTTGTTAGGTTGTTAGCAGCGTCATTAATTTTTCTTCAGTCACATCAACTCAGCGGCAGGCTGATAAAGAGACCGTACCTGCAACGGAACCAGAGTCTTCGACGCGTAAGCGAAAACGTCCAGTGTCTCCGCCAGCGCCAAAATCACGTAAGCGCAAAACTGCAACTAAAGGGGTAGACAAAGAATATGGAGTAACACGGGGTGTTGATTTTGTCGATGTCAGTTGTGTGCTGAATTTCGATTTGCCGACGTCTTCTCGCGCATACACTCACCGCGTCGGGCGCACCGCTCGTGCGGGTCGGACAGGTATGGCGCTTTCCTTTGTGGTCCCAAAGTCGGAGTGGGGGAAAAATAAAGTTGTTGGAGGGGTTCCAAGTGCAGCAAAGGACGAAGAAGTCTATGCACGTATAGAAAAGGAGCAGGGCGCAAGAGGGAGCAAGATCAAAGAGTACAAATTTGACATGCGTCAAGTTGAAGCGTTCCGATACCGCATGGAGGACGCACTTAGGAGTGTGACACGTAGTGCAATCAAGGAGGCGCGTATCAAGGAGTTAAAAACAGAGATTTTAAATTCAGACAAACTCAAGGTGAGAACAAGAAGTTATTAATACCCTGAGGATATTTTTCTCTAAACGATTCCCTTGCAGGCGCACTTTGAGGATAATCCTCTTGATTTGGAGTTCCTGCGACATGATAAACCCTTACATCCTACCCGGATTCAGCCACACATGAAGCATGTTCCGAAATACCTTCTCCCACGAATGGCTCCTGTACCTGGAACAGACCCAGAAGTGACTGAAACTGAAGGTACCAACACAAAGGGGTTTGTGCCATTCAAAAAAGGCAGTGTACGGGGTCGGGGACGCGGTAGGGGACGCGGTGGACGTGGCAGTTCGAGTGGCGGCAGGAGTGGCAAGAAGAAATCTGATCCTCTGAAAAAGTTTGGAAGGTGACTGATTTCAAAAGAGCGCGGCACTCGGAATCAGAGGCTGCGTGATATGCATATTTCCGGTCCGGCAGTAGTATTGCCGGAAGTCTCGTTTCGTCAACCACACACGAATGAATTCGAGGTACAACCGCGTGGTATGTCTTTTAATATACATATACACTTGGTGTTATGGGTTTAGTTTGCAAGGTTTATCACTAAGTATATTGTTTACAAAAATGTAGTATGATTCACGTGGTTAATCAGTATGTTTTACAAATACTTGCCATATGTACTCAGTAGACGTCTGATGTCTAACTAAGCTGTTGACTCAACAGGCGGCAATTCTCAATCCCCGGATGGTTTGACTGATGTTGACAGTGTCATTCTCTTCCCCCATTCCTTATTCCCACCATTCTTAACGTCCGCACCACTCATGGCTACAAATGGCGTACATCCAGAGGCCTCAGAATCTCCAAAAAATATTTGGTTTATTACAGGTGAGGAAACAAACCTTAGATTCCACCTCAATACCTGTATTGTCTTTGATAACCGACGTATCAAGGGACGACCTCTGGGTTTGGACGTCGTCTAGTAACTTCAGCCCTCAGGCGTGGAGATCGCGTAATAGCTACCGGTCGGTCGACGGAAAAGCTTAACGAGATCGTCAAAGAATGTGATTCCAACCTGCGTGAAAACTTGATCACGATGGAATTGGATGTTACAGAAGAAGAAGCAGCTATCAAAGCGAAGGTGGAGAAGGCGGCTGCAACGTGGGGAGGTATTGATGTATTGGTAAACAACGCAGGTTAACTGTTTACTGTATCCATGTAGGTTATATTTGAATCCTAACCTTTCGATTCGTTCTATTTTAGGTTTCGGGATTTCATCGTTGGTAGAAGAGGGAGGGTATGTTATTACTACACACACCTTCATGTCACTGAGAATTGAATGTATACTAGCGTTGAGATGTTACGCTCTCAGGCAGAAGTGAACGTTTTTGGAGTGATCAAGGTGACAGTGGCCACCTTACCATTCTTGCGCGCAAGCAGAGGCGCTACCCTTGTCATTGTTGGGAGCAGGTCAGCATGGAGACCAGAGATTCCAGTAAGTAAACATGGTTGATTCTGTATATTATTCGAGTATAACTGGAACTAACTATATCACGCTAGGGACTTGGTATTTCATCCAAACATTATTTAAATTACAAACTTTTACATTGAAGCGTATTTAGGACATTATTCTGCTTCAAAAGCTGCGACTCACTGTAAGTTCTTTGATTCGACCTCAGTGGTGTTCAATGGGAACCTATATACGTGGGTTAACAGCACTTGCCGAGACCTGGTCGGTTGAGCTAGCTCCATTCAATATACGTGTCCTCCTGGTAGCTCCAGGATCATTCCGCACAGAAGGTATCTACAGCTACCCACCGTCCACAATCGGTCACATACCACCATACGACGAAATTCGTAACCGCAGCACAAAAGGTCTAGCGGTAGCGCAGGCTGCTGCCCGTGGGGATCCAGCGAAAGCAATGGAAATCCTTGTTGATGTAGTGAGAGGGGAAGGTGTGGCGAAAGGCCGTAAGTGGCCAATGTATCTAATACTAGGGGATGATGCAGAGAGGGATGTACGTGCCAAGTGCACGCGCATCTTGAATGTCTTGGATGAATGGTCAGATGTTGCGCGTAGTGCAAATATTGATTGAACTACTTGATGTACAAAGTAACATATAGCTACTCTGTAGAAACATTATGATGTTCAAGAATTTATGAACATTTTTACCATCAAATAAAAATACAGTTTTTACTTCTTATAGTCTTTTGGCAGGCGCGATACGGGTGTGAGGGTTCGCATAATAACGAGGCCAGATAGGTTTCGGATATCCAGAATTTCTCGTAACGCGAACTTCATTTTTCATGTGGCCTCCTCATCCACACCCTCCTCCCACCCACGCGCTCGCTCCACTGCCCGCTGCCACAACGCAATCTTGCGTTCACGCTCACTCTTGTCAAGAGATGGTGAGAATACACGGTTACCCTGTGTGTTCACATCTTTGAGCGATTCTGGGTTGTTCAGGTCCCATCCAAATAAGTTGATTGCAGCACCTGCGAGAATCGCAGAGCCTAGGGCAGTTGATCTAGAAGGTAGTGAAAGAATGGACGAAGGTGATTAAGTAAACAAGTGAGATGAATAACCAATACATACTCTCTCATTTCAGGCCGAACAACATCGAAGCCACCGATGTCTGCTAATATACTCATAGCAAGATCTCCATTCGTCATGCCACCATCAACTTTGAGGTGGCGTAGCGAGGTACCTGCATCGAGTTTCATACTCTCAATGATAGCTTGTGTTTGGAAGGCGTTGGCTTCGAGTGTTGCACGAGCAATGTGTGAGCGATTGGTATATTGCGAGAGACCTTTATTTGTTTCCGTATCGAACAATGAGCCAGCGTGCGTGTATCAAGCCCAAGTACGCACCAATGAGTAGGGCTGCAGCGCCTGGATCCCAGTACGGCGCGAGCAGTCCAGAAAATGCAGTCACAAAGTATACACCGCCCGTTGTTGGTTCTTTGGCGGCAAGATCATTTACTTCAGCCGCGGTGCTTATAAGAGCAACTGAGTCACGCAGCCATTTTACAGCACTCCCGGCGACAGCAACTATGGTAAGGGTAATAAGGTGTCGACAGTAGAATTAATATATACGTACTGCTTCCTTCGAGCGCATAAACTGGTTTGGCCTTCGGTCCTGCTTGATATGCAATCTAAAAGTTCCAATATTAACCAAAACAGACCTCTTGATCAGAAAACACTTACTGTACTCAACAAACCATGCCTGCTCTTTACAATCTCGCCTCCAGTACAAAACAACAAAAATGCACCTGTTCCATACGTACATTTTGCCTCACCCTGATTCAAGCATTTATTACCAACAAGTGCACCTTGCTGATCACCCACGAGGCCACCAATGGGTACTCCCTGCAATGAACCTTGGGCAATGTTGCCATATACCTCCGACGTGGAGACAAGGCGTGGAAGGATGGATGTACGTAGACCAAAGAACGCGAGAAGTGAGGGTTCCCAGTTAAGTGTGCGTGCATTGAGGAGGAGAGTGCGAGATGCGTTTGTTACCTCGCCGATGTGAACTCCTGTTTTGACACCACCTAGAAGATTCTGTATTTAGAGAAAAAGATGAGGGATCGTGATCCTGAGGCCAGAGTTGACCAAAACTCTTACATACGCAACCCACGACTCGACGGTACCAAATAGTAAGTCATCCGATTCGTGCGCACTTGCGACGGCTTCGTGATGGTCGATCATCCAACGCAACTTTATTGCAGAGAAATATGTTGAGAGCTGGAGTCCCGTTCTGAAGGAATTGTAGATATATTATTTATAAATGTAGCCAGGAATAAGCTCACATATCTCGCAAGGCTTCTATACCATCCTCCCCCTTCTTCCAGACACCTGGAGAAATTTCAATGCCTACATCGCGCAACTTTGCCGAGTAATGCGCCACGGTATTCTTTGTGCGTCCGTCTGTCCATACAATTGCGCGACACAATGGACGACCTGTCGAACGACTCCAAGCAACGGTTGTTTCACGCTGATTCGTAATACCTTGAGGGAGAAGAAAACGTAAGTGGTTAATGCGGTGTTTCGATGATCAGGTGGATGAGATGCAGTGATGAGATTAAGATAATTAACCCTCGATGAAGAAGGAGCAAATACATGTAGCGGGCATGTGATGCTCAATAAAACGTGGCACAACGCTCATGGGACGAGGGATGCATGCGGCTAGGAAGCTATGATTGTGCATAGGTGCATGACAGCTTGGGAAGCGCAGTGGAGAAACACAACACCCCGACAATTCATCATCATAATAAACTGAATAGGGACGTAATGAAGAAAGAAAGAGTAAACTAACCTATGACCTTGATGCTCTTACGCGCCCACCCATCGGCTTCTAAAGCCTTGACAGTCTCGTCAATGCATTTATCCGCATGTTGCTGTATCTCATCCGCGTCGTGTTCATGCCATCTACAAAATTTAGTTGCAAGGGAATGAAAGAATAGAACAAAACATGTAACACACCCTGGGTTTGGATAATATTGAGGAAATTCAATTTGATGTTGTGCAATGATATCGGCATATTGGTTAAATACGATGAAACGAACAGAACTGTTATTGTAAGACCACCATTCGAAGAATCAGCGAAAAGAGAACTCACGTAGTACCACAATCCAACGACCCAACAAATTCACCTTGCTTCAAGTTTGAATCCGAAGTGGACATGGCACGAAAGGTGGTACGGGAAAGATCTTTACAAGGAAGCGCGCGTCGAGTTATAAGACCACTACTACAGGTGGTTGGAGTGAAAAATTGTAACCGTGCAGAGATACAAGGACGAGGTGTTCTCAAAAACCTTGATGCAGGCCCTGAGGAAGCAAAAGAGCGTCTCTGAGTGATATTAAGTGCCCGAGAGAAGACAGATTGAGAGAGACAGGAATTGTGGAGAAAGCGAGTACACATTGGTATTTATAAATTTACCATGTCAATCACTCTCCCGGTTCTCTCTCCGCCGGCCCGCTCATAACCGTTCTACTCTAAAACAATGATACATAACATGTGGTCTCCTATCCGTCAAGTGTACCTTCTAACCACTCTATACATCAATTCCAAATTGTTTCCTTTCAATCTCCGTCCAACCAAATATCGGCAATGGGTGGGCTTCTGTGTTAAACACCCATTTATCAAGTGGTAGAGGATCATCATTCGAAAACAATAGGTATAGGTATT
This sequence comes from Floccularia luteovirens, assembly GCA_009739215.1. Taxonomy (NCBI): domain Eukaryota; kingdom Fungi; phylum Basidiomycota; class Agaricomycetes; order Agaricales; family Squamanitaceae; genus Floccularia; species Floccularia luteovirens. The sequence goes on from VSJF01000006.1 coordinate 1,304,120, forward strand.
TAAGCCTACAAACACCATAATATCAGTATTTGTGAGTGAAAAAGATTTGGATTACTCACGTCTCTGCAAGGAAATAGCTGTAGGTGGCGAGGTCAAGGGAGAAGATCAGTTTGTGGCTGAAAGAAGATGCAATAAATCCCACCTTGGCATGCTGTCTTCCTTGACCGCCTGACCGCGCTCGCCTTCCACTGTTTTCAAGTTGGCATAGCCTACTGGGGTGCGAGTTTCTCGCTCTAGTGCTTGAAACACCTCCCATCCCCGTTCCCGCCACTTTATATCACCTGTTATGCGATACAAGAGATACATCGATTCGACAGTCTAACACATCTTCAATACTCGACCGGATAAAATATATCCATAGAGACACACCTCAGGTCTTAATAAGTATCCCGTTCTGCGTGCTGCATAATCACGAGCGATACTCGCAGTCTGCCCGCCAATCCTGCCACTCCGATTGTCTTGCGCAACAAGTACTCGTTTCTGCTCACCCACCCCCGGGGGTAAGCTGCCTGACCAATTATTCCCCTGCCATATCTCAAGCGCACTCAACCACGCATCACCGCCGACCTCTGACTGCCACTTTCCTGTCGTTTTTACTTCTTTACGAGAACCAGCTCCAGAAGTATCAGAGCCATGCATACTCCAAAGTCCGAATAGCCATCCCCAAAATCCCCCCGCGGGCCGTCTACTTGCACCTCCAGTCGCAAAGTTCGAGTGCATGAGAATCTCATCGGGTGCGAGTCCGCTCTGTTGATCTGCATACATTATCCAACACGTCTCTGCAAGACCCTCCGCCGCCCAAAGATGTACTTGCGATACATTATGCTTGCCATTTCGCAAAATATCATACCCACGTCCTGCGACGCCGTATGCTGTATAGTTTGTCAGACCTCCACCCTCATCGTCCCGCTGAACTAGGTTAGCAAATGCTGTATCCAGATCAAGCCGGGATGCACCGAGAGCCAGAAGTCCAGGCAGGAAACACGACAAGTGCTCGAGAACACCCGATGGCTCTGCACGCCGCTCGTAGGTCGGAGTGTTTGTATCACTCACGAAGAGCAGTTTACGCACAGGAGAGAGGAAGAGAAGGTTCGTAAGTATATGGGTTGAAGCACGGATATCTGGAGTAAAATATGAATAATAATCAAGATACTCAAAAATAGAAAACGTGCATAGATCTAAACTCTGCCGATCAGTCTTGGATGTAAGTAAATGCTGTTTGAGCAGGTATTCATGTGCGCTGTCAGCTTGGGAGCCAACGGATAGGCGGTCTATCAGGATGTGGATCAGTATCGTGGAATATTCAACATCAGGAATCAGCAACAAGATGAACAGACTGAGAAGTTGACGAGCCCTGACTAAACACGAAACAAAATTAAACGCACATCCAACAGGCTCGCCTGAAGTCAAATTCCATTTGATGGGTAACATCCCACCTGTATTAGTGAGGTTTGCTTTCGAAAATGTTTGAATAATGTTGTTTGCCTGAGACAGTGGACAAGTAAGTGACGAGGGAATGGAAGTTACAGGTCAGACGCACCCTATCGAAGTATTTTTTCTTTCCTGTGAGTTTGGCTAGATATGTGTACTCGAGTTGCAAAGTTGCAAACTCTGAAAGAATGCCTACTTCTGGGCCAATTGGTTGGCCACTGTATATAATAATCAATCGAAGTCGGAGAAATAAATAAAAAAATCAAACGCACGCCGTAGGATTTACACTATAAAATGCCAACCCACTTCCACTTTTGAACACAGGATCGAGAAGTGTAGCGAGCTCATCTGCACGACGTAGGAGAACAGAGTCACCTGAGAGGGCATGTGCAGAAAGTAAACCACCAAGGTAACGGATGACAGTCTCAAAATAAGGAACAGCTACGTTCTTAATGTTCGGGTGGTAAATATCAATTGAATTCAGTTGATCCGCAATTAAGAGGCGGAGGACTTACCCCAGAGACACTGAATTTTACTTTATCAATCTCTACGAGGGCACGTTCGTATTCGTCTTGCAGACCCATAAGGATCATGGTATCTAGTGAGTCGAACATCGTGACACCCCACCCATTGAAACTGACAAGATTATTCTGAGCAAGAAGCACAGTAAATTGACAGAAACTCACTTGTTTATCCTTGATCTGCTTAAGGGTAGAAGCTCATCGCGTGGGAGTGCGTAGCGCTCATAGCCGTGATATGCATGAAGGAAAGCAGCGCGGACTTCGTTAGCACGTTCTTCCCAGACATGTGGGAGGACATCAGGTTTTGGCAAGAACGCGGTCTTGAAGCGGGTGATGGTATCGAAAGGAAGATACAAAGTGAGTATTACAAAAGCAAGTATTACAAGAAGAGAGAGATATTTCAGACAAGAGAATAGTCTGCGATGCATCGAGGGTAACAGATGAGAGCACACCTCTGAGCTCCAAGCTCCTAGCTACAGTCCCGTTGCCTGATGTCGTCACGGAGTCTGATCGTTTTGTCACAAGAATTTGATGCATACTGTAGTCTCAAATTTTAGAAGTATGATAATCGCGGTGATATATTCAAACTAAATCCATTCATACGAAAGTCGTGAGCTGGCGCTATTGACCGCGATGAAACAATATAATACATGGATTGTATCTGCATCTCTGATCACATTCGTTTGACAGTCGTTTGAAGTTCAAAGTCGGTTCGTTCCTTATTTAGTTTTAACATTATACAGTATACCGGCCGAAGAGCCGTGCGTTATGCACGGCACGTCCCGCTAAGTACATAATCAAGCAGCGTCTTCAAATGTTGCAGATTTTGCTTTGGCATCCTGCTAGCAAACTGCAGCTGACTTCGTTACAAAAGAAATTGACCTTCAAGAGACCTTCATATCATCATCAAAAGTACAACAGTCCTGCCTAAAATCATATCTTTGACGAAGGTTGTGTGAAGTTTATAATCAATATTTCTCCGGAAAGGTTAATCCTTCAAATGTTATCATTGAATTACAATCACGCTCAGGAACAGAGGCTCCAAATGTCATAATATCCCGTGTAGCACCTCTTGAAGGTCTTCTCATTTCCACAATACTGACCGTAACCAATCAGTAACTCACTCTGATAACACAGAACACTCTCTTACTACACACTACTATCTATAAACTCCTAATACCGAAACATAACTATACTAAATAATTTCACCTCATGCTGAATTGTATAAATCTCGCTCATGACCGACCATGAAAGAATAGAAGCTATGACAGTGACCTTGATGTCATACACCCCAAGACAACAATTGTTGATTTCAAACGCTTTTTACTATGTATAAGAATTCTTTTTTCTTGTTATTCTTTGCTTTTCTTCTCTTCTCATCCATCACCTTCTTCATCGCACCTCCCTCCCTCTTCACCAATAATGACATCTAAGAAATGCTATTCTGAGAGAGTTTGGGGCAACACGTGTGAGTCCGTAGTCATTCAATCAAATAACATGGAAGACGTGGCTTTAGCCTTTGCCGAACGAACTCGACCGTGACTCTCAACGTCGAATCGATCCACTATAGGCAATCACGGATATCATTGTCACCTAAGACAGTTCAGAATTTAGAACAATCGATTGTGCAGCAGAAACCATTACCCTAGTCCAATAAATAACTTCCATCTCTAGATGCTTAGAATAAGAAGAAACTCAGATGTTTCCACTCTTCAAACACAGACGAAAACAATTGAGACGTTCAGTACATCGCAGTTCCTCGTGCCTTCTGAGTATACCATTCGTGAGCAGCAGTATCTTCCACAATTACCGACAAACGATTCATCGAAGCACTCCTAAACCTGAAAACAAATCCGGCACATCCCGTTCAAATAGCGAAAGGCAAAGCTTGTCCAGCACGATGTTCGTGATATACACAACGCGTCCCTCCTTGTGATGCTTTTTAAGTCCTCAACCCTGGAACTGTTATTGTTGCAAATGTCATAATGCATTGTTTGTTTGATGCATGATCATAACCTATAATCCTTGGTGACAGAAATCGTGCTGATATTTAAAAGGTAGCTGTAACGGTACACCGCCACTGTGCTCCATATCGATCCTCTGCAGTACTTAAATTAGCAGCATGGATGTTGGAATCAGCCATTGATATTTCACAGCCATCAAAGGAAGTTGTGCGAAAGCATCGGACCTGCCATGCAGTGGGCCGAAATTTCCTTGAAACAATTGTTTTTCTGTTTTATCACTTTTTTTCCCAGTATATGATATACCGCTCGCTTCCCAACAATATCAATCTTTCCGCGCGAGACGGATGTGGCTTATCCCTCAATCTTGAATATTTTTAGAATCACTTGTAGAATTCATCTCCTTATCAATTACAGCATTGTTTATAGGAAGAATGAGAAAACAGATTAAAATTAACAACCCAATTTCCCGCGTACAAAAGTAGCAGCTGTTCATTTTAACGAGCTGTGTTGTGATAGGTGGTTTCGCATCTCTTGCCAATCACCAGAGTTATAGCTGTTACGGATGTCCTCTCGACACACTCCTCTGATTCCAGCAATATCTAAGGCGTGATTGATATAGCGCCGTCGCTTTGCACTCCTTCCGAAGTATGGGTAGTTCAGTGCTATAAAGGCTTTGTCCTTGTCTGAAAAATCTGTGTTTTGTGGCACACACACGTTCCCATCGTCCGTTCTTAAAGTTAGAGGATACCTATATTAATATTGTTGATCAGTATTGATGTCTTTGATTGAGAAACTGAAGTCGATACATCATGACCGAACTCATGTCCATCTCCGAATAGTTGCTGACGTTTTTCTCTATATTTAGTATTTGTTTCCAAACATTGTCTTCTGTCCAGCGGCGAGTTTCAGTAAAATATGAGATGATGGCTATTGCACTTCATTAATATCTGACGGACATCAAAGTTATACTGGGACCTTACCACATTTGTTCAGCTTCAGCTGATCATTGCGTCGTGGCGATTGATGCTCGTGGCACAAGCCAAGGGTATGGCCAATTTCGTGGAGAAGAATTCCTTGTTCCGTGCCTATGAAATCCTTCGAGTTCTTGATACAGTCCAAGTTCATTGTTGGTTTGTCAGGTTGTACGCTCTCGATATTTCGTCCGATAAATGACCACGAGCCTTCATTTGAGTTGATATCAAAAGAGACGCGAATTTTACCGCCCTCTTTTACATAAACGAAGTTGACGTTTGCGTATTTTATCCAATGACGCATAGATTTGTGAACCTTTTTCTGTTGCAGTATCGTTCCATAAGGGTACACGAAGCTGTATGTCAGGCTCTGGATAGAAAGTTCGATTAGCAACTGCAAAATTGAGATGAAAATTCGTCGTACCACGCCGTTCTTCCACATGTTGTCCTTGCTAGTGAATATGGCGCGCATTTGTTGTGGTCCTGGATCACTTTGATTTAAGGACCGTACAAGATAAACCCATATCTCCAAGCTTACCATTAGATTTTACTTCATCGTAAACATCATCTGCACTTGTCGATATGTGATGCTCCTCATGCCATGCTAGTGGTTTGCATGAGTCTACAGCAGCTGTTGAGAGTGCTATGGAATATCGTTCAGAGGTAAGCTTTGGAGTGCCTGCGATGTAGCGACAGACCTGATCCCATTAGCATGGTGACCCAAAACTTGGTGGGGTGCCAAAGAGGTTGTATCCGAGGCTTTTATACTGCAAATGCGCCGGTTTAATTAACGCAAAGAATATCTGCCGTTAACTGCTCGGGTTGCGCATTTGGTGTTGAAATAAATAGAGTATAATATTTCGAACTAAACTGTCACGGACAAAACATGGTTATAATGATCATGGGAGGTCGAGATCCAGCAATCCATACGACCAGTAAGTCATGTACTTAATATAGTAAGTGAGTCATACGTAATAGTAATAATAAGCAGTAGCGATCCCCCCTGCGCATACCCGTATATCATTATGGCCAATTTCGTGGGGAAGAATTCCTCGTTCACAAGCTCGCCAACAATACTGTACAGTGTGCACACAGTCACTAGTCTCTCTCTAAACTTTTCACATACTTATCCGGTGTTCAATATGCACGCAGTACCTCTCATCAACCATCACGGCAGCAATTTATGGTTAATTCATTAGCACGTTCTTCCCAGACATGGGGGAGAACATCAGGTTTTGGCGGGAGTGCGGTCTTGAAGCGGGTGAGGGTATCGAAAGGGAGTTGAAAAATGAATATTCCAAGGGCAGGGATTACAAGAAGAGAGAGATAAGTCAGACAAGCGAATAGTCCGCGATGCATCAAGGGTAACAGATGAGAGCACACCTCTGAGCTCCAAGCTCCTACTCCCGTTGCCTGATGCCGTCACGGAGCCTGATCGTTTTGTCACGAGAAGTTGATACACAGTCTCAAATTTTGAGAAGTATGATAATCGCTCAGGTGATATATTCGAACTAAGTTCATAAATATGACAGTCGTGGGATTAATTGCAAGACTGCGATGGAACAATGTAATCTTTGTAAATCAGAACTGTTACATGCAGTTTGACAGTATGCTTGTTCCTTATTTAGTCATTTTATGTAATGAACAACAGGATGATGCATATGATGTTTTGCTCAATGACATAAGTAATGGACAGTAGATATACAGTAAGTAGTGAACAGTGTCTTCATTGCTGATTTTCTTTAGCATCCTGCTATGTAAACGAATTTCATTATAGACATCCACGAGACCCTCGCATCAAACGTACAACCACCTTGTACTAAAATTAGTCATTGAATTTCATCGAAGATTGTGCGGCGGGATCACAGCTCTCATGCAGTCTTGTCAAACAGCATACACCGGAGAGGAGGCAATAAAATCAACCATCATGGTGTCTCGGTGACTGCCCACTTGTTACTCTAGCGCAGTACTATCTGAACCAGCCGTCACAGGAATGCGTTGTGCCATCCAGAATATTAACATTTTCCTCGTCGGCACACTATTCCTCCAGTGTGTTTCGGCACAGATTAATGTTCCCATTTGTGTGGAAGCATGTGCTGAGGTAGCAGCAGGAATAGCGGGATGTTTCAATCCGTCAGTAGTACAATAATCTTACCTTCTCGTATTCACCAACTTCATGTTTTCACAGAAACGATTCGCAGTGTCTCTGCAATTCCAACACATTTCTTGACCAGGTCTCTATTTGTGTCAAGACGGATTGCACTGCTGCTGAACAAGAGGATGCAGTTACAGCATATCAACAACTTTGCGGCACTAGTAAGTTGCATATGCTTCTGCCGTTGAACAAATAATTAACGTTCGAGTTTGGTAGACAGTCCCGCAACGGCTGCGACTCCTACTTCGCCGGCTGCTAACGGTTCAGGTTCAGCTCTGCACACTTCAACGTCTAACGTCGGTATGTGGATAATTTCATAACGGAAGGCTGGAGCTGTAGTAACCACGGCAGTAGCAGCACCACCTCCTGCATCACCGCCTCCCCCATCACCGACTAGTACTAGCAGATTGACGCAGACAACAATCACCTCTTTAAAGTTTACACGTAAGTTCTGATATGAATTATGGAATAAAGAACACTTACGCATGATTACACAACTGATTCAACGAATGGCGGTGGACAGTCGAATCCCGCAAGCACTGCAAAACCATCGTCCTCACAAAGTAATGATTGTAGTGTTATCGCATTAACTGCAGTTGTTATGGTCATTAGTAGCTTTTTGTAGTAGAACAGATCCTCTATGTCGGAGTTTCAAATAATAAGGGTTGGGTTTGACCTCGTTCTGAACAACTAGACGACCACAGTGTGCACTTGGTGCTACTCCAGTCCCCTTTCACTCTACCTATTTCCACACACCATTCTCCTACTTGCATGTCCAGCTACGACAAAGTCGTCAGGCTCGCGTGCAAGCCAAAGGCGGCGCCGCCCAAGGCAAAGGTTCGTTTAGCTGTCTCATTCGTCATTTGGTAGCATCGTGCTTATGTATGATCGTCTTTGCTTTACATCCGATAATCCTCCAAATTGTTATATCGGAACTATGCTCAACTTCAAATTCCAAACATGTTCGACCTCGTTTTATGTTTAATAGTACCTCGACCCTATAATCGCCGCGACGTGGTCCGATGATGGCGCCGTACATGATGTCTGCAGGGCGCTGACCCCGCGCTTCCGCGAGCCAAATGCTATTGTGAGTGAATTCTCTTTTATTTTTGTGATAGAGGTCGTTGGATTTGTGGTGTGGTGACACTGCTCAACTTTTTGTACTCTTCCCAATTTTATCCTTTCTATCCATTCTTTCCACCTGTTCGTCAACTAATTTATCTGGTTTTCATAATAGGTTGTATTCAAAGCTCTCATCGTACTTCATACCATGATACGCAATGGCGCAACGGATAACATTCTATCTTACCTTTCCCAATCTGATGTCCTACGCCTACGCAACGTTTCCGCCGGGAGTTGGGAAGGTATGTTTATTTATTTTTTGTGATCCTTGTTTGTGCCACGACTTCGACCGGTGTGATTTGTTGTTCCTCTTACATCTATAATGCCAATACATCAGTTTACTAACACGTTCTACTTATATAAAATAGGCTATGCGGCACCACAAAATCTACAACACTATGCTATGTACCTTGACGCCCGTATTCGTGCATACCGCGACCTTAAACACGATGCTATACGTGTACAAGCCGAGACGAACCGGGACATGCGCAATTCCTCTAGCATCGGAGAGGAGGCGGATTTTAATAGGGTGAGAGGACGAAGCGCGAGCATGGGTATGAGTGAGTATGCTGAATTGTTATATTTGATACTAGTGTCGACAGCAATGGTAATTACTGTGATGGTTGATTCTCCATTATTTTAGGTGCGAAGTCGACGGGCGGTCCGACTCGTAGCAAAACAATTATGGGACGCAAACTGCGTGTAATGACTGTAGAGAAGGGGCTTTTGAGGGAGACGAGGGTAGTGCACCGGATGCTGGATGTGCTGGTTGAATGCCGGGTATGTCTCAAATCGTTTTTTTAATTTTTAATTTTAGTGCTGATATGTAACTTTTGCAGTTTTACCTAGATGACCTTGAAGATGAGCTGACGATCACTGCATTGAGGATGTTGGTGAAGGACCTGTTGATCCTCTTCCAGGCTGGTAATGAGGGAGTTATCAATGTATTGGGTGCGCATATTCCTTGATATCTTATCTCTTAAGCTTACTTGCCACTCTGCAGAACATTATTTTGAGATGTCACACACGGATGCCGAGGATGCCCTTAATATCTATCGTCACTTTTGCGAACTCACCGAGCGCGTGACCGAGTATCTTGGCGTCGCTAAGAAATTGCAAAATCTACTGAATGTGCCCATACCAAACCTACAACTTGTGAGAGGTTTACTGCCCCAAATATGGTGCATTGCTGATTTGTCATTCTGTTATGTTCCCTTTTTGGTTCTGTTTCTTGAACATTCGGATCACCTTATTCCTACCTTCCATATACCTTGATCAACTTCTTTGGATCAACAACCTGCGACTTCTCTTGGCTAGGCTCCGACATCCCTTCTTAGCGCGTTACAAGAATATCTTGATGACCCGAACTTCGAGCAAAATAGAATCGAGTACAAGACAAGCAAAGCGTCTGCTGAGAAATCAGCTGGTAAGAGTAATGGAATAGGAAAAAGAAATGGAGCAAAGAGTTCTGGATCGAAAGACGTACCTTGTATGTGTCTTGTTCCCTAGTCATTTGAGTGTTGGTGTGAGACTATTCTGACGGTTTTCGGGCTCTCGTATAGCTCTACCTAATGGGAACACGGGTTTACACTCTAGCTCTCTAAGCAAGTCATCGACTTCACCTCCTCCTGCAACGAATGGAACGTCTACCACTTCAGGATCCTCTAACAAAGATGTTGTGGACTTCTTCTCTGCAATCGAACAGGAAGCGCCGGCATTGGCACAAGGAAACAAGTATGCCTTCCTTACATCGCTGGAATATGTAATAAGTCTAATAATTGATTTCACTCTGACAGTGCACCCCCTATTTTCCTACAGCAGCAGCCATTGCAACAGCAAATGACTTCAAACCCTTTCTCGCAAATGGGTGCAGGACAATTCCAGATGATGCCACAACAAACAGGATTCCTTGTTCCCCAACATACTGTGACCCCCGGAGCGTTCCAGCAGCAGCAGCCCTCCCCAAATCCCTTTAACCTGATGATCCAACAGGCCCAGCCAACAGGTCACCGACCGTTTTCTTCGTATTTACCCCAAGCGACACAGCAACCACCACAGCAGCAACCAACCCAACAGGGGCAAGAAAACTTTATGCAAGCGCAACAAACTGGATTCCAGCAGTCCCAACAGACTTCGATGTTGCAACCCCAACAAACGTCATTCTTGCAACCTCAGCAGCCGTCATTCCTGCGACCTCAGGCCGGGACTATTACAATCTCAAGCAACTGGAGCGAATCCATTCAGACAGAGTATGATGGTCCCCCAGGCGACTGGGGCGCCTTTCTTTGGGGGTCCTGGGAGTGCTGTTCCTGGAGGTGTAACACCGACGACTGGTTCGAGTACTGGTTCTGCGTTTTCTGCTTTCTCGGGATTTTCTACATCGACTTCTGCGACATCCCCTTCTAATTCTGCATTTTCAACCTCAAATGGTTTCAATAACGGTTTCAACCCACCCGCCCGACCTGCATCTACGCCACTCAAAAGCTCTGCAGTGGGACAGCAACCAGTCAAAACACACCAAACCGGAACGAAGAACCCTTTCGGACCGATTGTATCTGCGCCTCCACCCGTGCCAAAAGCACCAACGTTGATGGAATTGAGGATGGGTATGGGTTCAGGTTCGGGAGCTAGTATGGGGGATGGAGGAAATATGAATGGCCTGCAACAGCAACAACTACCGCAACAGACTGGAACTATGAACTCATTTGGGAGTTTCAACTCGAGTGCCCTTTCGCCTGGTGCCACTGATATATCCAGTGTAGCCTCATCCTTTGCATTCAGCAATAAGGCAGCTTCTGGTACAGACACCAGCTCAACAACAAATGGGATTCCAACTTTGCCAATCAGTGCAACGGGCAGCACATTTTCAAGCTCTATTTTCTCAAATCTATCAAGTCAACCAACGGGTGTAACAAACTCGAGCCAATTCTCAAGTACTATGGGCGCTAGTCAACAACCACAACAAACTGGAATGAACACAAACAGATTCTCGCCGCCTATAGTATCCTCACCACTCAAGTCTCAGGTGACTGGCTTCTCGGGGCTAAAACCCTTCAAACCTTCTTCCTCATTCGGTGCATCTCTTCTAGAGGCCCTTCCGTCTATACCTGGTTCATCTCCAACGACTCCTAATCAAACCCAAGTCGGAACCGGGTCGGCCACTGGTACCGGTACGGGAACTGGTTCTAGTTCCGGCTTGAGTGCGGGAGCAGGAGCATTCTCTACTGGTAATACGGGGTCATTTTCAACAGGCAGTGCAGGAACTTTCTCAAATGGTAATACAGGGACCATTTCAACGGGGAATACGACACCTGGTGCTTCGGCCCTCAGTTTCCAACCTACAGGTGCAATGGGAAGTTTTGGGAGTAGTGGATCAACGTTAGGTATAGGGTTGAGGCCACAAATGACGGGTGGAGGAGCACCGAACCCATTCCGTACTTCGATGATGGGCCTTTCAACAGGTGGTGGTGGTGCGGGTGGTGGTGCGGGTGGTGGTGGTGCGGGTGGTGGTATGGGATTTTCGATGACTCCTGCATTCGGTGCCCCGGGTATGCCTGGATTTCATGGAGGTTTAAATGCGTCGCAGCCGATTCAGCAACAAAGCGGGTCCGCATCCTTAATTTAAGTCAAAGGCCAGTGCATGTGAAAACTTGCCGTGGCCGAGTCATTCCTTTGATTTCCTTTTTTACTTCTCTCCTTTCATTCTTTTCCTTTCATATCTGTGATTCTATGTATGGTTACATCACGGTTGGAATCCGTTCCCTTTCTTCGTTTCTTCCTGCACATATACGATATCCGGGACATTTTCATTGTTCTGTATTTATGAAATTTTTTTTTTGCACGTAGCTATTGCTTTTTAGTTCCATTTTGAGAAATACTTTAGACACTCGTTTTTTATCAAAGTGACAGTACGCGTTTGTCACTCCATCAACCCTCCCTTCCTCTCTCACTTATACCACTCTCTCCTTCAAAACATTCTTTCATCTTTTTCTGTGCTCTCAATACTCTACACTCTATTATCTCTGTAAACCATATATACGGGCATCGTGAGTTGTTTGCATCATTTAAGCACCGAAAGAACAGTGGTTAAGACAATAATGCGCTTATTATGCCAGTTCGAACATGCAAGCTGAAACCACCGCCAGTAATTCGGAATTACCACCTACCACCATTGAAAATGCTGTCGAGCAGGCAAAACGCGCGTTTGCCCTCAAGAAATATGAACAAGCAGTGGATCATTATGCAACTGCACTCGAACTAGCGTAAGTTATCAACTAAAAACGCGTCCTCAACTTTTTGTCTTTGTGACATACCCCCGTACTTTTCCGTTTCTCACGCGTACGCTATTTTTTTCTTTTCATAGTACAGCGAAATTTGGCGAGGAGGCACCTGAAGTTGCAGATTTGTATTTTGTTTATGGGAAGGCATTACTCGAAAATGCTATAGCGCAAAATTCTGTATTGGGAAAGGAGAAAGCAGAAGAAGCTGAGCAGGGTGCGGAAGATGGTAAGTCACCACTTTCTTTGTTCTTTTGTTCTTTCAGGCTGCAGTGGATTGATTATTTGCCACTGTATCAACTAGCATCGAAGACAGTAGGAAACGCGCCAATACTTTCGTTTTCTGGTGACGCAGAGGAAGCGGAAGACTCTGCTGTGGATTTATTCGCGCAACAGGAAGAGCAACATAGTAATGACGAACATGAAGATGGTGAGGGTGAGGGCGAGGGCGAGGATGGTGAACCTGAGGATGACTTCAATGCTGCATGGAATATGCTTGAACTTGCGAGGTCTATATACGCTGAGGAGGTGCACAAAAATGATGATGATGACGAAATCAAGCTGAAGCTTGCTGATACGTATATCACTCTGGGAGATGTGTCACTAGAAACTGGTATGTGAATAACGTAACTCTCTTCCTTTGTTTATAGGCTCATAATGAATGGTGATGTTGTATAGAAAAATTCGACCAGGCTATCAATGACTATGAAGCCGGACTAAAGTTGAAGCTCGACCTCCTTCCTGTTTCATCACGACAAATAGCCGAAGCGCATTACAAGCTCAGTATGGTTCTGGACCTCACTCCAGGCAAACTATCTGATGCTATTGTACATGCGGAGAAAGCCCTTGAAAGCATTGAACAACGGCTTGCAGAGTTACGGGATGGCCTGTCTGGTCAACTTCCGCCTGCCCCGAAGAGTGAGGTGAAAAATGGCGACAAGGGGAAAGGAAAAGGAAAAGCCACTATGCGAATTATTACGGATCTAGTACAGAACATGTCGAAGACACAAATTGAGGGTGAGATGAAGGAATTGGTAGAGTTAAGGGATGATTTAGCGCAAAAGGTGACCTTGTCATCTGCTATATTCTATGTTATGTTTCATCAAACCTGACCATTTATGTCCAGGTGGAAGAACTCAAAACAACACCAAGCGAAACGACAGACATGAGTGCTCCAGCTCTAGCTGCGCGAGCGCTCGATGAGGAACTCAATGCTGGGCCTACACCAAAATTGACATCAAGTGCTGTGAATGACTTGACCTCTATGGTTGTGAAAAAGAAGAAAGCACCTGGAGATTCAAACGCGTCCAAACGTAAAGCAGACGCAGATATGGAGGCAGAAGCAAGCAGCTCCGAAAAGAAGGTGAAATTGGATGCACCGGAGTCATAGATTTTTGATGATCTGGATACTTCACGTCTTTATTTTTGCCTTATAATGATAATGACTAGTTTGAGTTCTGCAAAACAGGTATTCTGTTGAGTGCGATATACATCTTCCGGAATGAATTAGTGAGTACTGTCGATTCAAATCAAAAGGGATGTAGACATCAACCAGCTTCATGTTAACAACGCACATAACAAATTCCAAGGTAGCCGAGACAACATTTAACACAACTACAAAACTAAATCACAATAATCCAATTTAGAAGGCTCCTCTCCGTGATTCAAGAGCATCTTTATGTTCATGTCCAATTTATGGACTAGCAATAGTACAAGGTGTCTGACCATGAGATGTATTCTCCCCAGGCCATTGCAACCCAATATCCGTTTGTAAGTCTGGCCCAGCCGCTGTAATTAATTATTGTCAGAGCAGGTTAAGGGAAGCAAATGGGTAGCACTGACTAATCTCCGTTAACAGGAGTGGTATTATCTCTGGTGAAGCAATCAATGTCGATTGGAGTTCCTTGGGCATATTGGCCCGCTGCAGGACACTCAGAGTTGTCAGCCCGTGGGCAGGGTCGGTATCTTAAACCATCGACAAGGACGGTCCCGCTAACTGAGCGTGCTTCCAAGCTGCGGGACGGCTGCCCTGGGATATGTGGTGGATTGAGGAGAGGGAGCTGGGTTTGCTAGAACGAGAGGTGCACAGACGAGAGCGACGAGAGAAGCGGTGGAGAACTTCATTGCGATGATGTTAGAGACTGTTGTTGTACCAGTTCAAAAGATGATTTGGTGAGGAATATGTGAGCTTTTCGAGTTGCTTTTATATCTTTTGCCCTCTATTCAATTTACATACCAGGCTGACGGTCTTGAGTCCGAGTTGAGTATAGCTGTATGGTGTGATAGTGATCTGCGCTGGGACCATGACTTGGTTAATTTGACGAAGGCATGGGTGTTTACGGTTGACGTAAAAAAGCTAGGCATGACCAGATAATTACTTGCACAGGTCTTCGCAAAGATGAAGTCAGCACAGAGGTGGGTTTTTGGGTTTAGGCAAAAAAATATTCAAATCTTCTCCTCCAATCGGCAGGATAACAGAGCCCAACCATATGATGCCAGGCCAACTCTATCCAAGCAGAAGCAACCCAATGTTATAACTTTGAAAAGTTACACAGAGCAAAAGTTACAGCGCCTATTAACATTTTTTCTGCTGTAATTACGTTGAAGTGGTAGTAATCATTACTGGCAGGAGGTGGAGTGAGACTTTTTCCAGCTTTAATCCAGGGATGGATGTCGCTTGGAAGACTGGTAAGAATCATTGACTGCAAATGAATTTTCTTGTCAATTGCTGAAACATGGTGGAGAAGCGACTTATGGGTGCGGTTTGGATAAATATTTGCAGAAACATACTGGTGTATTGTTTTGGCCTAGCTTGTGGAGTAGAAATATGTAATGCACCTAGCCAAGAGTCAGTGCTTCCGAATTGTATCGTCCATCCTGCCATGAACAGCTTGCTTGGCGGGATCAAACATGCATTCTACATGAACACAGCTTATCGAATATGACTGTCGCTTATCATAAAATAGTAAGCTAAATAATCCACTAAAACGGAGCTGTTGGATCTGGAAGATGGAGAACTCACAAGAGCATCCTCGGGCCGGAGCTTTCTTGGAATAGGGTAGTATAGAATCGATTCAGGGAGCCAAAACTAATTGAAGAATCAACATCTTGCAGTAGCTGGACACTGGCGGGCCTAAACTGTTGGGAGGTACTACCAGCAAGAATCAGAAAAGAAGGGGATTAAATCTGGATGCTATTATTGTAGCACGGGACCATCATGTTGGCGCGGGCGTTGGGAACAGAAATATCATACGCAATCATGTTCACCATGGCTATCAGAATGGTAGGCTTGTCATTTGGATCAGGTTGTGTTTGTATATACTATAGTTCTGGATCTCCAGCTTGCAGAACCGCGTGACGCAGCCTTCTCGGTCAACTTCCGCCTGTCCCCAAGAGCGAGGTGAAAAAGTGAATTATTACGCGCCTAGCCTTTCAAGGACATGTCGAAGACACGAACTGATAGAGTTACGGGATGATTTAGCACATAAGGTTGTCTGCTGTATTCTATGTGTGTTCCATCAAACCTGACCGTGGTGGAAGGACTCATAAACAACAACGCCGGCACACATGAATGCTCCAGTTCTAGTCGCACGAGCCTTCTATGAGGAGCTCAATGTTGGGTTCACCTCTATGGTTGCAAAAAAGAAGTACCCGGAGATCCGAACGCGTCCAAATGTAAAGCAGAAGTGGATA
The DNA here is from genome assembly GCA_009739215.1 of Floccularia luteovirens. Classification (NCBI taxonomy): domain Eukaryota; kingdom Fungi; phylum Basidiomycota; class Agaricomycetes; order Agaricales; family Squamanitaceae; genus Floccularia; species Floccularia luteovirens. Next base: position 1,320,254 of record VSJF01000006.1, read on the forward strand.
TGGAGGCAGAGGAAGCAGTTCAGAAAAGAAGGTGAAATTGGATACTACACCGGAGTCGTAGATTTTTTGATCACCCGACTACTTCACATCTTTATTTTTCCTTACATTATTTCTTATAATGATTATGACTAGCTTGGCTTCCGCAAAGCAGGTATTCTGTTGAGTGCAATATGCAACTTCCGGCATGAACTAGTAAACACCGTCGGTTCAAATCAAAAGGACTCCAAACATCAACTAGTTTCATGTTAACGAGGCACGTAACGAATTCCAAGGTAGCTGAAACTACATTTCTCACAACTTAAAAAAAAAACTAAATTACAATAGTTCTTTAGAAGCCTCCTCTTTGCGGTTCAAGAACATGTTTATGTCCACACCTATGGACTAGCAATAGTCCAAATAATCTGACCATGAGATGTATTCCCCCCAGGCCATTGCAACATAGTATCCGTTTGTAAGTCTAACCCAGCCACTGTGATTAACTGTTTCAGCACGCAAGGTCAATGGAGCAAATGGGCAGTACTCACGAATCTCCATTAACAGGAGTGGTATTATCTCTGGTTAAGCAATCAATGTCGATTGGAGTTCCTTTGGCATATTGGCCCGCTGCAGGGCACTCGGAATCATCAACCCGTGGACAGGGTCGGTATCCCAAACCATCGACAAGGACCTCTCCCCGAACCGAGCGTGCTTCCAAACTTCTGGCTGAGCCAATGGCTGCCCTAGGATATATGGTGGATTGCGGAGAGGGAGCTGGGTTTGCTAGAACAAGAGGTGCACAGACGAGAGCGATGAGAGAAGCGGTGGAGAACTTCATTGTGACGATGTTAGAGGTTGTTGTCAGTTCAAAAGATGATTTGGTGAGGAATATGTGAGCTTTTCGAGTTTGCCTTTATATCTTTTTGCCCTCGTATTCAATCTACATTTGGAAGAACCCATGATTTACTGTCTTGAGTCTGACATTGAGTCTGACTGTCTACATTGTGGACCATGACTTAGTCAATCGATAGATGCAAAGATATTTTGGATTACATTTGCACAAAAACGCTAGGCATAACCATATAATTACTTGCGTAAGTCTGCGTAAAGATGAATGCAGCTTGAGCTAATTTGCGGCAGGATAACTAGAGCACAATTATATGATGCTAGGCCAGCTCTGTCCAAGCAGAAACAACCCAATGTCAAAATTATACATGACAAAGTTAGAGCATCTATTTTACCGCTGTAATGTTGAGGTGATAATGGTCTACTGGCAGGAGGTTTCGTGTGGAGTGAGAATTTTTACAGCTTTGATCATAGGGATGGATGGCTTTTGGAAGACTGGTAAGAATCATTCACTGCAAATAAAATTTCTTGTCAATTGCTGGAACATGGCGGACAAGTGACTTATGGGCGCGGTTTTGAATGAATTCAGTTGAACCGAATAGGAAGTGGGGCCAGCAATAACATGCATTGCACTGGTGTATGGTTTTCGCCTAGCTTGTTTAGTATGAAAGTGTAATGGTGCCAAGAGTCAGTGGTTCCGAGTTGTGTCGCCCAACCTGCAGCCATGAAAAGTGAACAGCTTGCCTAGAATCATACATGCATTTTTCATATTCTCAGCTGATAGAATATGGCCATTGCTGATCACAAAATAGCAAACTAATCCACCGAAAACGGAACTGTTGAATCTGAAATATTGAATGAACACACGAGGGCATCTTGAAATGTGGTAGTAGAGTTGCACTGATTTTTGGGCATTGCTCGAGTGGTATAACCGTGTCGGCTTCGATTCCGTCTGGACCCGGGTTTTCTAGCTGTTTGTATAAGAAATGTCGGATTTCTTTAGGCAGTTTAGGAGAATTCTGATGAACAACAAGTACATTGAGGATACATGCGGCACAGCCCTGGCTATGAGGATAATAAGTCTTTTATCTGACATCAAGAGGATACTATTACCAAGGTTGCCAGGCAAGTTTCACATCATCGAAGTTATTTCTTCTACAACTTCAATGTCAAGATCATAACGGTTCTCTGCATCTTCAAACTTCAGAGTTTGTTCTGTTGAAATGAGGGGGTGCAACTGCGGAATCTGGCAAGCCATGGTCTAGCACTCCACGCCTTTCAAGTTCAACTCGGAGTGCTGCCAGTTTGTCAATGCGTAGAGCAGTTTGCAGCATTCGACTGAGTGGATTGTTTTGACTTGATCGTTATCACGGTTCTTTGACAGTCTTTATATGTTTTGATTCAGTGATAGAAGTACTGGGGAGACTGTTATAAAGTCGGCAAGGATATCACAAGAAACACCAGAAGCAACTTGAATTCATCACTACCGAACTCGGGGGAGTCCCTAGAATTCGATAGTGATGAGTTGTTTTATCTGATGTCCAGCAACAACATGGCGGGTTCTGATCAGACAGCAGTTGATGGGAAGTTGAGGCCAGAAATCCAATCATGTTCACCATGGCTATCAGAATGGTAGGCTTGTCGTTCGGATCGGGTTGTGTTTGTATTTTTTTCTACCAGTGCTAAAGTCCCCAACTATATGTCCTCTTCCATCCTTACTTCTCATCATGTATTTATAAATCACCAACCCTTCGAGCCCGACTGGGCCTCGTGCATGGATCCTTCCTGTACTGATTCCGACCTCGGTGCCAAATCCATAACGGAACCCATCTGCAAACCGCGTACTAGCATTCACGAATGTACCAGCTGAATCTACTCCGCGACAGAATGCAGCCGCTGCGTCATTGGATTCGGTGACAATTGTGTCCGTGTGGTGGGAAGAATGTGAATTAATAAATTGTATAGCGGAATGTAATGAAGGAACGGTGACAACAGACATGGTAAGTGAGAGGTGTTCGGTGGTGTAGGATTCTGGGGTAGATGGTGTTATGCGGGACTTGAATTTCTCAAATGTCATCGTCATATGGCTAAGTGCGTCGAGAGTCGGTGGGTCACAAAGTAAGTGGACGCCCGACTCCAACAGAGCTTTTGCCACCATTGGAAAGGCACTGTGTACAATGGATTGGTGGACGATCAATGTTTCTGCTGAGTTACACGCCGAGGGATAGTCAGTCTAATGCATCATATTTAATATACCATCTCAAAATATCACTGGTTGGAATACCTTGGAGTCTACAACCACTCGGATAGCTTTATCAGCTTCAGCTGTCTGATCAAGGTAGACTGAGCACAGTCCATCTGCATGCCCCATGACTGGAATGCGAGTATTATTTTGAATATTCCTGACAAGGCTATTGCTACCTCGTGGAATGACCAGATCGATGTATTGATCCAATTGAAGCAAAGATGAGACCTCAGCTCGTGTTTGAATAGTCTGCACATATGTATCTGGGAGTGATGTTTGGGATAGGCCAGCCGATATTGCTTTGGAGAGTAAGACTGTCGTTCTGTTCGACTCTTTCCCTCCCTTCAGTATTGCAGCATTCCCTGAATCATAAAGTTAAACAAAAAACTTTTTGAGGCTTACTAGTAACCTGGTCTTACCAGATTTTATGGCCAATGTTGCAATATTCACAACAACTTCCGGACGAGCTTCAAATATCACAAGTAGCACCCCAATCGGGCACGACACACGATAGAGCTCTAGATCTTCGTCAAGTTCCGTCGCATATGTCACGATCCCAGTAGGATCAGGCAACTCAGCAACCTCTACGATACCCTGAAGCATAGACTGCCACTTGTCGCCTGTCCCTAAATCCAATCTCTTCAACATAGACTCTGACATCCGTCCAGCATCCACCTCTGCACGGGCTGCCTTCACAGAATTAGAGACAAAGAATTAAGATATGATTGTAGATCTCAGGTTAGGAAGTCATACCTTTAGATCCTCTGCATTTGCAGCGATAATTTCATTTTTCTGGGATTCTAGCTGGGTCTTAATGGCATGTAATGCAGCAACGCGCTCTGTGGAGGGGATCAGTTGAGAGGCTTCGAACGCGGCTTTCGCTGCCTTCGCAATCTCTTCTGAGCTTGCCTGAGAAGACATTTATGTTTGAAGTTTGACTGCAAAGTTCGAGAGCCATTCAGTTGGTGAACCGAATGTTGATAAGATAAGATTAGATGAGCACAAAAAAGTAAACAAGCACGCTCAGTATAAAAATAAGGAAAGAAGTTTTTATTTTGGTCCTGGCAGCCTATAAAGCTATCAAATAATCTAAACGGAAACCACTACTCTATGTGAATGATGCGACGTGGTCTTCGACAACCTTCTTGATCTTGGCCTCAAGTTCAGGAGTTACGGTTCCTGTTGAGATCTCTTCCAGAAGGGCACCTTGAGATGATGCGAGATGTCCACGGAATTCACTTTCCCATTTTGTGATTTGGTCAACGGGGATAGAATCGAGCTAAACATACAGAGTTAGCAAATGGTAAAAAGCAGTGCATAGACATAAAAAGACTAACCAGACCGTTAACACCAGCGTAGATAATTGGTACCTGGACCTCAGTAGCCAAAGGTTGATATTGTCCTTGTTCTATGCACAAAAAAAGTTCAAGATACATCGACGACAGGAGCGCGAAGCCACTTACTCAGGAGCTCAGTCAAGCGGGCACCACGAGAGAGCAGGAAACGAGTGGAAGCATCGAGATCAGAACCGAATTGAGCGAAAGCAGCGACTTCACGATATTGGGCAAGGTAAAGTTTGAGCGAACCAGCGAACTTCTTCATAATTTTGCTATTCATAAGAGATCAGAAAATAACACTTGGACATAATGGCAAGACTGCTTACGTTTGGGCAGCAGAGCCGACACGGGATACAGAGAGACCGACGTTGATAGCAGGACGGACACCACGGAAGAAGAGCTCAGCCTCCAAGAAAATTTGACCATCCGTGATAGAAATGACCTATATGAAAGTGTCATTGATCTACAAAGTGAATTTTTGCACAACAAAACTACTCACGTTAGTAGGAATATAAGCAGATACATCACCACCCTGAGTTTCAATGATGGGGAGGGCAGTTAGTGATCCTCCACCGAATTTATCGCTCATCTTAGCGGCACGCTCGAGCAGACGGGAGTGCAGGTAGAAGACGTCACCAGGGTATGCCTCACGACCGGGAGGGCGACGGAGCAGTAGGGACATTTGGCGGTAGGCTACGGCTTGTTTGGAAAGATCATCGTAGATGATGAGGGCTAGTACAAAATATTAGAGTGCATAAAGTTTTATGAAATGTGTGCATACCATGTTTGCCGTTATCTCGGAACCATTCTCCCATGGCACAGCCAGAGAAGGGAGCAAGGTATTGAAGAGGAGCTGCCTCAGAAGCAGTAGCAGCGACAATAATGGTGTACTTCATGGCATCATTCTCTTCAAGAGTCTTGACGAGCTGGGCAACAGTTGATCGTTTTTGTCCAACTGCGACGTAAACACAGTAGAGCTTTTTGTTTTCATCTTTACCATCGTTCCACCTCTTTTGGTTGAGAATAGTGTCAATGGCAACAGCGGTTTTACCGGTTTGACGATCACCGATGATCAGCTCACGCTGACCACGACCAATAGGCACCATGGCGTCGATTGGCTTCAAGCCAGTCATCATAGGCTGGTTGACAGAGCGACGAGGCAGGATACCAGGAGCCTTCAATGAAGCACGACGACGTTCGGTGGCATCAATAGGGCCTTTACCATCAATGGGGTCTCCGAGAGCGTCAACCACACGTCCCAAAAGCCCAGGTCCAACAGGGACATCGACAATCTGACCAGTTCGCTTGACCGTGTCGCCTTCCTTGATGAGACGATCGTTTCCGAAGATGGATACACCAACATTGTCGGCTTCCAAGTTCAAGCACATGCCACGGATACCCGACGAGAATTCCACCATCTCTTCGGCTGAAATAGGAGAAAGAAGTTAGCGGTTAGAACTAGTGTAAGGGTGAGAGAAAAAACTTGCCTTGCACGTTTCTCAATCCCCAGACACGACCGATACCGTCACCCACACCTTGAAGATTTGGTTGTCAGTCAGACCGTCTGAGCATTCGGAAAGATAATTACTTAGTACACGGCCAGTTTCCTCAACATTTGCAGTCGTAGCAGTACCGGAAATGCGGGACTCGAGAATTGACGAGACCTCGGAAGCAGCTGTAAGTTGAAAATGAGGTGACGTGTAAAAAGTCGCGAGCAGAATTGCATAGAATTAGATCATTGGTTAGTAGCTAGTAAACTATCAATTGTGCACCAGAAAACGCACCAGGCTTAGCTGTAGCATATGAGCGAGCAATGAAGGGTGTTGTAGTCTACAAAAAAAAGTTCGTGTTAACTCGGAATCAAACAAGATTCGAGGCCATTGGAAGAAAATGATATAAAACCAACCTTTGTAGACGCGACCAGCGCCCTAGCGCGCGCCGAGTTTCTGAAGGCGATACGGTGCATGGGGAGAAAGGTGGAGGATGTGAAGTGGGTATGAGGTATGAAAGACTCAGAAGGGAAGTTTTCGGTTCTATACAACTACGTCGGCGTTACTCGGAAGATTTGAGCTCCGCTCAAACCACAAAAAAATTCTCACAATATCGCCTAAAATGGTCTGCGTGAAAATATACGTATTTGCAGACCTTGCTGTTCTCCTACAATGGCAACTCTAGCAGCTAGCATACGGTGGTGTATGTTCGTGGTTATACGTTTTCTTGTCCATAATGAACTAAATTTTATCTAAACAGTGCAGCCACTACGTAAATCTCTCGCTCGCACAATTCAGTCACAAGCAGCCGTTCCGAACTCAACAACCTCCGCTCTCGAACTTATCCGTTCACAACCCTCACAATATGTCGTAGCCTCATTCGCGGGCAGAAAATATATTTTGACGCCTCGTGACCTACTTACGGTACCACATCTCCGCGACGTCAAAGTAGGGGATGTTTTGGTGCTTGACGAGATTCACGAGCTTGGTTCACGCGAATACACTTTGCGTGGTAACCCTGTGATCCCTCCTTCTACAGTCAAAGTTGAGGCTACAGTTGTAGAGCATACAAAGGGAGAGATGGAATTTATTTTCAAGAAGAAGAGAAGAAAGGGCTACAGGAAGACAATTCAGCACAAGCAACCATATACACGACTCAGGATTGGGAGCATTGATCTACCAATAACACAATCATAGTATTTCTTTACAATCTTATGTAGTGTATACTATGGGTAGAACTATAATTCACAAGTTTTGATTTAGATTTCCCCCTCTTCAGGCGTTTCTTCTCTCGCAGAATTGCCCCTGCGATCAACTTCCATGGCATCACTACGTCCATCATCATGATCATATTTTGCCCTCTGAAGAATAAAAGGTTAGAAGAATGAGGGAGCATTATTTGAGAACGTGTCTACCTTCTCTGCACGGTCATCCGGGTCTCGTTCTTCATTCTCCCGTTTTTCCTTAGGTTCGTGCACCAAGGATGCGCTCCTATCCCTCTCGCTTTTCTTTGGTGGCAGATCATCCCAGTTTTTCCCATGGTCGCTCTTCTGTCCTCTTCTATCCCTATCTTTGACTCCGTCTCTATCTCGCTTCCTATCTTCTCGATCAGGATCCCGGTGGTGCTTTGAAGACCTATAGCTATCACGATCATCCCTGTCTCTGTCCCGCTCTCTACCATAATCCCTAGAATGACGACGTTCACTCGTCTCATAGTCATCGTAACGGTGATGGTGTCGCGAGCTTCGACTACCGCGGTCGTGTTCTTTACCGCGATCACGGTCTCTTTCTCGATCGCGTTCACGAGCAGGTTCTCTGTCTCTGTCTTTATCTCTTTCCTTGTCTCGCTCTCGCTCTCTTTCCTTTTCTCTATCCCGGTCGCGGTCTCCGCGTTCACGTTCACGATCGCGATCTCGTTCCTTGTCTCCGCGGTCACGTTCTTTGTCCCGCTCACGCACGTCGTCACGATGATCACGTTGGGGCTCTTTTCGTTTCCTGCTTGTGGTAGAGGCACCGTCTTCGGATCCAACTTCTCGTAGTCGCTCCTAGAGCGTATAGGTAAGACAATTTGGATAGAGGTAACACAGATGGAAACTAACCTTCTGTCTTTTGACAAACTTCGCAAATGCCGCGCGTCTACCTTCATCATCATCTAGAGCCTTATATTCAGGGAGATGCTCGATGAGAGGTATCACCTTGAACGAGTATGGTAAATATCAATTTCAGTATTATGAGTAACAACAAACCTCTTCAAAGGTGAGCCCCGAGTCGATTGGCTCCGGAAGCTTTTTGATGGCATAGCGCAAATCATCCTGCAGATGGCGTTGCTTGCGTTCCGCACGTCGTTTTTCGTCAGCTTGCTTTTTGATAGCTTGATTACGAAGCTAGTGAAAATAATTAAGCAAATATAAGAGAACCCAAATTATATCCCACTAACAGTTATGTAGACTAGATGTAAATCCTCGTCCGATAAATTTTGCACGAGATTGTTCCTGTGACTATTAACAACCGTCTTGAATTCTTCTTCGGTAGTTTCTGTCCCAACTGAGAAACCTTCAGACTTTTCTACTGTATCAGCAACTTTGTTGTCCTCTTTGTCCGTATCTGGGCCGTTCCCTATGGCCTTCATTATGCGCTTTGATGGCAGTTTCCACAACAGCAATTTTTGCGTCTAGTTGCTGATCAAGATTGTCGACGACATCCCAGAAAAGCTCCAATGGGTTCGAACCAGGGTTTCCCAGCATGCTGAGATAGCGCTCGTCGTCGCGGAACAAAGAGTAGACTTCCTTCCACTTTGATCGAGCTTTTAGTTGACCCGACTCTATCAGACCTTGAAGCAGTGCCTTCAGATATCATTAAATTATAGACTATCTTCGCCAGAAAGGAACAGAAACTACCTTGAACGCTTCGCGGGACTTACGTTCCCTGCGGGTCTTTTCGACTTGAGCCCTACGCATCTGTTCTTCATATTCACGTTCGCGTACTCTGCTGTAATCTTCGAAAGCGAGAAGGATATCAAGAGTAGGAAGTTTGCGTAACTCGGGGTCTTCCTGCCACTCATCAGATTCAGTGACAAGGTTGTGTGCAGTCCTCCACCTAGTAACAACGTCCACTCCCAATTGTTTGAACAATGCCACTACCTTGGAGACACTACGAGCACGAGCTGCTCGTGATTCTTGCTGTAAAGCACCACAATCAGAGAAAGTAGGAATGAATGAGAACTATTACGGGCGCACCACTTCACGCTGCTTCAGCTCTGTTACATACTCTTCAAAAATGAGCTTGCGTTCGGCTTCAATTCTAGCTTGTTGCCAGATTGGGTGCTGGGAAAATAATTTATCTGCTGTTGGGAACGTTGTGTAATGAAAGACATTGGGATTGCCTTTGAGCATATTCCTAATTGCAGGACGTAGCTTAGCCAACCGCGCTTCTTTTTCTTCTTGTTCCTTCGCTTTAAGACCAGTCGTGAACTAAATGAAAATCAGCTTGGTGCAAAAAATCACCGAAAAGCGATTCACCTTTTGCCAGCAAGCCTTTTTCTCCGCAAGGGTATTGAGAGCCTTATAAAGAGGGTCGGTTATGATTGCACGCATAGTCTGATCCCAAGTCCAGTTGGCATCGACCCCAGCCTTTCTGAGAAGATGTGTGAAAGCTTTCTCACCCTCTTCTACCGTGGCAAAACCATTATGTGGGATGACTGGGTCATCTGGGAGATTAGGACGCGCAGGCAGAATACTACTGGGGGCCAACGGGAGAGCTCCCGTATGAGCCCCAACAGCAAGGCTTGTACCATTTGCTTGGTTGGGCTGAGAAGCGGATAAGGATTGGTCAGTGCCTCCCATGGGGACGAGTGCACCTTGTACAGTTCCAACCGGGGCGAATCCCGGAGCAGCGATAGCACGCGTTGGACTTCAGTGGCAGATATGTGAGTATTTGAAAGAACAGCAAGTATAATACTTACGCGGCAGGAGCATTTGCGACAACACCTTCTTTTTCAACTTTTTCAAGTACCAAAAGTAACTCATCTGGCATATCCCATTTTGATTCCTTGGTCTCCGTCTAGATGATGATAAGCAAAGAAGTATGGCATGAGCAATCAAACACTGACATTATAGTAGTACTTTCTTCCACCAGAAAAATATTCTTTCCATTTTGTTTGATTCAACGCACGCTACGAGGAGGTATGTTAGTCACATGGCTCAAATATGACAGACTGGAATTTGGTACTTCGAATGGTGATTTCAGTTCTTCATAGCAATATACCATAAGCAAAAGCATTCCATGAGAACATGACAAATCTCACCATCTGGTTTCTCCCATACACTTTGCTTGGTGCCAGTATTGAACCAATATGTGCGCCCTTCTGGATTGCGATGCTCAGTCTGGAAACATCATAAGTCGTTAGCCAAGGTGATGGAATATTGTGAGATATAGTACCCAAATATTCATTGGTGGGGCAAGTTGTGCTCACTGTAACATGTAGTTCAGGGAGGAGGCGTTCCCTTGTGCGAGGTTCAGCGAAGAGATTGCTGGAAGAAGAATTTGGCACTAGCAGAATGTATATTTGTCGTTGTTAGGATCGGAGTACTTCGAACTGATCATTCTGGTCATCGCAGGCTGCGGTTCTCTGAATTCTGCTTGCCTTCATCATGAAACATGCTGATCCTGCAATTAACATACAAAGTAAATCAGTGGCATCTTATCGCAGTATACGTCGGATAAATCAAGATTTTCATCCGACCGCTCAGTAATAAATAAATCAATAGGCCGCTGCATTCTGCTAGTCTTTTTTCAGTAATAATTAATAAACAAGCAGTTCAAGTTTCTTCTTGTATCTATGTAGTGTTCACACAACTACTTACATACTTTCCGATGGATGTCCAGTTTATTAAGAGTCATTGATGAAATAAATCGGGTTGTGCCGATTGGTTGCCACGGTGCCCTGAAAGAGTCAAAACATAACCCGTCCCTCTTCACCTTCCATATCCCTCTATCTCTCATTTCCCTCCTTCCATATGCCCCATTACACTCCCCAAGACGAAGCTAATACCCAATACCTTCATCCTTCTTTATCCCCACCGCGCAAAGGGTCGTTACGTCCACAAAGCATCATTAACAACCGTCGATCAACAAACACTCTACGCGGTCCTGCAAATGGCGTCGATGAGGATGCTGCAAATGGGAGACACTCTCTAGCCCATGAGCTAGCTGTTGCCCTCATGCCAGAGCCCAGTGCTGGCTCGAAACTGCTTGCAGAAGAATTTGGTATTGAATTTGATGAGGGCGCAGAAGGGATAGACGCTGATGTGCCACATAATAATCAGAATGGTGTGGATGTTACAGTAGACAGTGGTGACATCCCATTATCGTTTGCAGATGAACTAGGTTCCGCAGTGGCTCTGGATTCTTCATCGTTTGGAAATGTGGCAGCAGTTAATGATATTCGAGACGACATCGATCCTGTTTTTGCCAGCCCAAAGATACCTCATAGACAGAAGAAAGAGCGGACCCCAGAACAAGATGCAATGCAAGTCCTAGCAGAAAATCTTGAATCGACTGATAAATTCCTTGGACACCTCAGAACATTAGATATCGATGTTGGATCTGCAGGCTCGCAGCAGCCTGCATTAGAACGTATCGCGTCCGATGTCATTAGAAGAATTAACGATACTGTAAGGGATAGAGAAGGGCAGGTACGAGAACTGCTGGGGTACGAGCGAGAATTTAGGAAAATTGCCGGTGAACTTGGTGGCAGTGACGTTTTGGGGCAATTGGACGAGCTTGAATCTATTGAAGATCTATCAGAGTCAGCAATCTCTCCCAACGAGCATCCCCGCTCCGCAGAACCCCGCAGGACTCTTGATGTGTTGATGGAAGAAGAACCACAAACTCCTTCTCCCCATCATCGTTACAGGTCAAGCACACATGACTGGGAGCTGGACCCACACCAACGATTATTAGGCGATGAGGAAGACGAAGAGGGTGTTGCCACATCTCCAGTTAAAGATTCATTCCCTACACCACCCCCACTTAATGGCCCCACCACCCCAGGAAAGACTGTTCCCCAACTAGCACACCTGCGCTCATTCACATCTTCCCTCGTCACCTCTTTGACAACTATTTCCGAGCAAGCTCAGGTGAACGGGGCCGCAACAACCGAGGCAGGACGGAAGATCCGTGCCTTGAAGAATAAGCTCGGTGGGTGGCGCATGGACTGGGATAGTGCAGAACGCAGTCGAATGAAGATAGAAAGATGGGAAGCTGGCTTTATAGATGGCGATTGGGCGGACGGCAACAGCCCAGACGATACTACATCTGCCCCAAGGGCTGCCGCCTCCAAACGGGTAGATGGAAGAAAGATTGTGGCAGAACATTTACAAGCCTTTGAATTATCATTGGCGGATGCTGCTCGCAAGACACAAGCAATCATGGCGCGGTAATTTAGTCCTTTCGTCTTTGTTATTTAATTCTTCATTCTGCATTATCTTTTTAACATATTGTCCATCATAGTCCCCGTATTGTACTACAGCAGTCACACCCAATATCCAAAACAAATATCCCCCCGTTGTTACTAGATGGATCCACGTATACCCTGTCATAAAGCTTTACAAATTGTCCCCCTAACCCTTGTATTTGAACCTATGGAACAGTTCTGATGTGTTGGTTACAGTATGAATGAATATAACCCTTACCACATTGTCCTAACAAATGTGATCATCAGAAGGACCCATAGTCGTGCCGGACAAAAAGTCTTACCTTGCATCTACAGCTTCCTTACGGACAGACCGTTTTGGGTCGTCCAGCACCTTAGCCAACTGACGAATGACTAATGTTTTATGCGGGTGTAGCACATCATAACGGATAATGTTTGGCAGAACCGCGAGATATTTCAATGCTGCTATTCTGACACGCTGCACGTACAGATTTTCAGATCGAAAAATGGTGAATCAACCAGACGAGAGTGCACATACAACAGACGGCATATCCTCCACAAAACAGTTCTTCAACATAGCAGATACAAGCGTTGATGCGTGCTCCGCCACTAAGCCTTTTTCCGGGGAATCTTCCTCAGCAGCCGTCAAGAAAGTGTTGATAACATTGCACCGTATTTCGTGATCTGGTAGGTCAAGACCACGTATCAAGAGCGGGAGAAGCTGAAAGTAGTTGAGATTGGGGAATATTTTCTGAATAAGAGTACACACCATTGGAATTTGATGGGCATAGGTAGATTTAGGTATGGACTTTATAAGCGCAGCCAAAGCAACTAAAGATGCTACTTGTTTCTCTGGTTCTGTCGAAGAAGAAATACAGTTATGAGATGGGAGGACATTAGATGTGGTGGATTATTACAAACCACTAGCATTGCCAGCTCCGGATATAAGGCGGGGAAGGACAGCTGAGATAAATTTTTGTATGTGGAGGAACTTGAAAAAGATATTCCAATCACTAATAAATATTCTGATCGGATCTACTCAAGTAGGACTAACCTTTATTACGGCATGGTTCTCCTTTATCAATACAGAGTCTGGAGCAGTGATTTGTCCCATTGCTTTACCTGCGTCCCAGTTGATACTTGTGTCATCAAAGACACCCAGCAGCTTATCTGTAAATTTGCTTGCTAATGGGTGACTCCGTACAACAAGTGCCTTGGAAATCTGTACACCCATTAAAAAATTTGATTCCCAGTTAGTGTATAGCAAAATGCGCACCCATATCCAAGCTTTAATCGCACGTTGACGAGATTCAATTGATTTTGAAGAGCTTGTTATTTCTCGTTCCCAAGAGGTTTCCAACTTCTCAATCAGAAACTCAGTTACATCTATGTCATGTCTTGGTTAGTAAACAACTAGCTACAGAATCGCTCGAACATACCATCAGTATGTTTGTTGACGACGGAAGAAACTAGATGCAAAGTCGCATCTAGTTGTAAATCGTTATCTGCTTTGGAAAGGCCCCATGCAAGAAGCCCTTCCAATCTATCGACATTTGTCAACGGTAATGGTACCTATAAGAAGTTGATTGATACAGTGAATCTAATTTTACGGAAAGGAAATTACTTCGACACGAAGGGAAATGACAGCAGCGGAGAACAGTGCGACGAGATTCTTGTGTTTCGAGGATGCCGTATCCTGTTTAAAATAGTAAAATCACTCAGGACAATATACTAGGACACTATGATACATACACTGAAAGGGCACAAAGCGGCATCTGGGGGGATCTTTTGATGTCCTTCTGCAATTTGACTAATATCTCCACCGTAGAATGCATTGAACAATGCTGTTGCGAACAGTCGTTGTCTCCTATAAGAAGGCAAAGTGAGCATACAATATAGTTTTTGTGCGTTTTTGACCCACTGTTCCGTTAAATTTCGTGTGATAAGGCCAATGATTTGAGCAGCAACCGCGACCAACCTCGGATCCGTAGCAGCTGACTTTTGTTCTCCAGGGACAAAAGCAGCATATATAAATAAATTAAAGAGGCGAGGAACTAAGCGGTCAATGTATTTAGCAACGTCAGGATGGCCCTTTTCTACCTTCGTTGATAATGTTTGAGCAAGGGTTTTTAAGATCGAGTGGGCATATGCTGCAATTAATTCGACATCTTCAGCGCCGGATGATCGGTTGTGCGGGAAGCAGACCAAGTCCAATTTTGTTGTAAGTCGAATAACAAGTGTCTCGAAAAGCTCGGATTGTATGCATAATGTTTTGAGAGCAGAGAGGATGCGCCAACAGCGTGCGCGTTCAGTCTTTGCTTCTCTTTGTGGTGGAACATCAGGAAGAGCGGCGAACAGAAGTGGGAGTGTTTGTTGTTCCACATGTCTGGGTGTGTGAATCGAAATAGCTGATAGAAGATCAAGTGCTAGATCGCTGGGGGTAGTTTAAAATTAGCTTGAGCATTCATGGAAATGGAGGTGGAATAACCTGGTATCATCGAAATCACCCAAGCTAGATTCTAGCACGTCATCAACATTATGGACAATGAAGCCAAGTTCCTCATCTGAGAGGAGGTTTTTTGTCATAACCAACTGCTTGAGGCCAATAAGAGCAGGGTGCCTCGATGTCGAATTTTTCAGACCGACAGTGAACACACCCAACACTTCATCCTTGAATGGCGAAAGCAATGATGGCCTATCATTTTCCGTCTGTTCCTTCAAAGTAGAGTTACTAGCCGCTGCAATGAAATCAGACAACAGCGTCAAGACAGCTGGTCTATTCAATGTTTCATCTGGATTTAAGAATAGCTTGACGAGATGGGGGATAGCTTGCGATACAGTAAACCGAGAGACAGAAGCTGGTTTATGTTTTCAGCCAAACTATGCAGGTCGAGTAATTTTTTTTACTGACGGGTTGTTGAGATGAGCGCGCAAAGGATTTTCGCAGCTGGCCTTGCCTGACTTTTCTCAGGTTCTTTGAGAATTTGCAGACATTCCTCACAAGCGTCACGTGCGAAGCCTTGGACATCTTCATTTGATTCCAACGCACTTTCTTCATCCAAATATATAGTGTTGACGAGGATTTGAGTGGTTTTGAGGGCCTCTTCCTCTGTCTCAGGATCTGTAGGTTGGAACACCTCGAACCGTTCGTCAGCAGAGAATTCGTCATGAACAATATCTGAGGTACCTCTAACTTCAAGGAGTTCCATAATTTGCGTGCAACAGCGCGCGCTAGTGCAGCACCATACACAGGTAGACTAGATGCCATTGTTTGCAGGGTATCTTTCTAATAAGAATTAGTCTTATGTCTTTATATACAACCCAATCAAATTACTTTTATAGGGCGCGAGCCAGCATTCAGTTTTTCCAAGAAAACAGGAATAGCCATGGGCCCAAATGCGGGAGTCGCACTTATGCATGCACTGGATCATGTCATTGAATAAAAATGCAAACTTGAGCATATAAGATATCACACCGGAGCGCCAGTCTTAAGTCATCAGTAGTTATACCGTAAGGATCGTTAGGTGGTGGCCTGAATGTGATCGGGAAATAGCAAAAAATAATGTTGTAAAAAGACTGTTTTGCTGGTATTATAACTTGATCAGAGAAAGAATTAATAAATATCGTACCTCGATGTGATGTGAGATATCGAACTCAATCAAAAGGACGCGTGCAATAGCAAAAACTACGAGTAGGTTCCTTGGATCTTTCTCTCCATCCACGAAGGTAATGTATGGTCCAAGGAAAACTTTCCCCATAGCTTTTAAAACTATACAGATTTCAGAAGCAGCAGTAGATGAGAGTAGTATCTAAAACGCACCATCTCTATGGCGCGCAACTATAGTATCGATGATCATGTAAGCCTGTGAATCTGACAGTTTGGACAAAAACTTTCATGCGAACATGTCGGAAAATGCTACGAATCAAGGTTGAAGCCAAGTAAAATCGTCGCGCAGAACTAATGTACGTACGTTTCAATAACCACCTTAGCATCAAGAGAAGTAAACGAGGGTAGTGGAACCAGAGTGACAAGACCCTTCAACGCCGGTATAACAGTCTCTGAATCGTCTAATAGTCCACAATAGAATGGGACAAGGACCCTGACTGTATGTAGAGTTAGCTTTGGGGGGTCAGTTCATAGTAGGAGGTAGTGATCATACCCGCCTGACGATCTAGCTTATCGGAAGGGCATTTCTCCAGTACTAAAGACAAGAGTTCAACACCTACCATCATCCAAACTGTAAAATAGATATTAGTCGGGTAAAATAAAAGTAAGACTTCACCCTTGCTGCGGAGAGCATCATCTTCTGAGGTTAGATACTCCCCAAGTGCTTTCACAACCATCAACAAGGGGAATTTGCCCTCGGATATTTCTATTGGTGTCAAATTAAATTTACCAAAAAATTGTATGGGGTTTCATGGCATGCCTGATACAATCATGTCTATCTCTTCGGGTCTGCTGGATGCCATCCAGGTGTGCACCAACCGATTGGTTGACGCCATCACAGAGGATGTGATGTATCGTAATCTTGCACGATGTTAGGGAAACAGAATTTGAGATTATATTATCTGGCTTGGAAGATGCGATAAGTATGCCGGAATAAAAATCGTAACCGTCGGAAGCGATGGTCACGCGTATGTCCCCGCCTTTCCCAAACCAAATTTATCGAAAAGCTAATAGTTCTCTCTTTGCTTTCTACTACTCGCCGTTAAACAAAGGCGTCGTCCACACATATGATATCGTTGGGCATTGCTGCCTCTCGATGTGTGTGGAAATTCCGCCGCTATGATCGACTTGGCCAATTCGCCCCGTTTTCAAGCACATCAATAAAAAAAGCTGCGCGTCATGAAGGTTCAAAGCAGCCATCCTCAGACGAACCGAAAGATAGGTGGAACTACAATACTACGCCTTTCGATGGAACGGTTGATCCTGAACAAGTCAAGTTTCGACGTGTCGATGCGAATAGTTTGGAGAAGGAGACGTCTCCCCCACGGGGTGTCACGATGTTAGCTCGGGATTTCATTGAGGACTCCTTGTATAACCCGAATTATGGTTATTTCCCCAAACAGGCGACTATATTTGATACGAAAACTTCTCCATTCAACTTTGCTGCCCTTAGAAATACGGTTGAATTTCAAGAGGAAGTGGGACGCAAATATGCATCTTATGGTATTGATAGTCCTGAAGGTCCTGGGAGGCAGTTGTGGCATACACCAACGGAAATATTCAAGGTATGTGATTTAATACATTAAACGAAGCTTGTTTGCGAGCTTATGATGACTGCAGCCTTGGTACGGTCGAGCAATCGCTCGATGTCTCGTATCGGAATACTTGCTGAAGTATTTTCCATATGAAGATTTTATCATTTACGAAATTGGAGCCGGAAATGGGACACTAACTATGAACATACTTGACTACCTTCAAGAAGAGTACCCGGAAGTTTATGATCGTACGAGATATAACATCATCGAAATCAGTGGAAACCTGGTCAAACTACAGAAGGAGAAACTACGCAGTCGCCATCCTTGTGTAAACGTGACGCACCAAAGCATTTTCCACTGGCGTAAACGAGAACCAGCACCTTGCTTCTTCGTTGCGATGGAGGTTATTGTATGTATCAAAGCTCTCTCAGGTTTCTTGTGTTATTGACTTTATGCCGTGGATAGGATAATTTCGCACATGACTTGATTCGATATGATTTGCGTACTATGGAGCCCTATCAGGGCGTAGTCACTATCTCTGAGGAAGGAGACTTTGACATCCTGTACACCAAAGTCACTGATCCGCTTATTTCTGCACTTCTGGAACTGCGTATGGAACTTGGTCACCAACCTCCTGTGAACAAGCTGCTCCAAAGTTCAGCGGCCTTGCGACGGGCTTATCTATCTCTTCCCTTTGCTGCGAACCTTTCTGTGGAAGAATACGTTCCCACTCGATTGCTAAGTCTCCTTCGAACACTTCGTAATCACTTTCCACGACACAGATTACTTCTCTCTGATTTTTCATCATTGCCTGACACGATTCCGGGAGTCAATGCACCCGTTGTCCAAACTCGGTTTAGGGGCATGACAGTGCCTTGTAGCACCTTGCTAGTTCGTCAAGGGTATTTTGATATCTTCTTCCCCACAAACTTTGAACGGCTAAGGGATATGTATGAGTACATTCTATCTCAACCACCATCTGTGGCAAGCAACACAGAATTTGAATCACGTCCATCCCCGATTCTCTCCACAACAACATCTGTCTCTCTCGGAGCCAACTTCTTTTCCTCACAATACCCAAAGAACCGTAGGACTCCTCTCGATGGTGTAACTTCAGCAAGCGGTCTACCAGTCGGTGAACGAAAGTCTAGTGTGTTCACACACTCGGAGTTTTTGGAAACCTATGCGGACTTGAGTAAAACGCGACTAAGAAATGGGGAAAACCCGATGCTGGACTATTACAAGAATGTAAAGTTCCTATTTTGAGGGGTTTTTTCTAATTATTGTTTTATACGGTTGGGTTTGCATAAAAAGTTGTTATCTGTATCTATCAAGTATTGTAATGCATTATAATACCCGATCTGAAAATGAAAGCACGTGCACATGAATTTCCGTCTTTTGGTCTTGGATTCGAAATTGCATCCTTGGCATTGCGCCAGGCGGCCAGGAGCAGATGTTAGTCAAGTTCCGTCTACATCGAATAGCAGCAAAGCGCAGTTATTCCAACTACACAAAATTCCGTCAAATCATTGCCCAGCGGAACCCAGACATAAACGCGTTCGTTCACGTTTCCGACCCACCTCCCTTTCCTCCCGACGCCAATTCAAATTTTGCTGAGCTCCCACTTCTTGGGGTGTCTATTGCCATTAAGGATAATATAGCAACAAAATTTGCTCCTACAACATGTTCTTCGGCTATACTTAAAGGTTTTTTGTCTTTTTATCTCTATTTCAAAGTTCGTGACTTTTTAATTGTTCCAAGAGAGTAGATTATACTTCGCCATTTGACGCGACGGTGGTTCAATTGCTTCGACAATCTGGTGCAGATATTATCGGAAAAACGAATTGCGATGAATTTGGTATGGGGTAAGCCTCACTTTTCCTCTGGTATACATGGTCCATCATTCACCTGTTTTTATAAAAGGTCTTTGAATATCCATTCTGTACACGGTCCAGTTGTCAACCCATCTGGTCCCTGCATTTCGTCCTCATCTAATGAGAGACGGTCAGCAGGGGGTAGTTCAGGCGGTAGTGCCGCAGCAGTAGCAGCAAATATGTGTCATGCGTGAGCACCTCTCCCAATCGAAATTTTGTTATGATGTATTTATGAGAGTACTAGGGCTCTGGGAACAGATACAGGTGGTTCTATACGCCTTCCTGCATCATATTGTGGTGTTGTTGGGTTGAAACCTTCTTATGGACTTATAAGCAGGTCCGTCTTCACATAAATGTTGTCAGTGACCACGTGAACTAAAGACAATGTTATAGGTGGGGCGCTGTGTCATTTGCTGACAGCTTAGATTGTGTGGGCATCATGTCAAAGGATATCTCCATGGCTCAAAAGATATTTAGTATGCTCATTCAACCATCACAGCAGGTTCATATATTCATAATCATCATTTTCACAAAGATATACTATCATTTTACGATACCAAAGATCCCACAGCAGTCCCTCCAGAATCTCGCATCTTAGCATCTAACATATCCCAAAAACACATCAGCTCGTGGGGTTCAAATGACAAACCTCTAGAGGGACTGAGAATAGGGATCCCTCAAGAATACTTCCCAACAGAACTCTCCAAAACCATCATCAGCCGCACCCGACGCACCATCTCCACTCTCAAAGCCAAAGGCGCACAAATCATCCCTGTATCCCTACCATCAACTCCATATGCGTTGAGTGCATACTATGTGTTAGCTTCTGCTGAAGCAAGTAGCAATATGGCTCGTTATGATGGGGTGCAATATGGTGAGGGTTCATTTTTTCCCTCTCCCTCACTATCTTTTGGCGTTTAGCTATATGTGGCCCTTGGAGATTTTTGGGTTAATCAGTTGAAACATAGGCACGCGTGTTAAGCCACCACCAAACGCAGATTTGACGAAAACCTCAAAAATCTACGCTTACACGCGTTCTCTGGGGTTCGGCCAGGAGGTTCAGAAACGGATTATTTTAGGAACGTATGCACTTTCAGCAAGGTACGTAACCTCTTTCTTCCCTTCGGATTCTGAAGTTATTAATTCTCTTTTCATCTACAGTGCATTTGATAATTATTTTCTGCAAGCCCAAAGAGTCCGACAACTCGTAAAAGACGACTTCAACAAAGTTTTCAACAAGCCCGACTTTCGTTCCTCCTCAAACATGGGGCACCCCAATCCCAATGGAGTCGACGTCCTTCTCCACCCTTCATCAATTCGCACAGCACCCCCTCTCTCCAAACCCACGTCAGAAAACTCTTCAGAACAATCTTCAGACCTGGAAGGGTTAGATACATATGTTCAAGATGTCCTAACCGTCCCAGCCTCCTTAGCAGGTTTACCAGCACTCAGCATACCAGCTACGAAAAGTAGTGGCGAAGAAAACACTGAGAATGATGAATGGCCAGTCGGAATAAGCATTGTTGGACAATGGGGTTGTGAAAGAGATCTTATTTAAAATCGGCCAAGTTTTAGAATCAGATTCTAATAATCAAAACTACACAATATAATTCTTTTCACATCTTTTGCTTTTGCTTTTAAGAATTTTTTTTAACATGATGAGGGGATAACAATCGTCAATCGTTCTATGAATATATATAATCAAAAACATAACCAAAAGAAAAAAAGAAAACACCAGAAAAATCACTTCTTCATATTCATATTCGGAGCCCACTTCCAGCACTTTACAATCACTGACCACTCCGTTTCCATTTCACCAGCAGAAGATACTCCATCCACAATACAAACACCATCTTTTGTAAACCTAAACATCTCTTCTCCCAAATTCCGTTGCAAGACCTGAACAAGAGGATGATGATTATGATGATGCTTTGGTTGAGATTGGGGTACCGTATTTCCTATTGCTGTAGTCGCCGCCGTTGTAGTATCAATCGTAGTTGGAACGACTGTAGATTTTCGGATCAGATGGAGGAACGTCTACTGCTGATGTCGTAGCCCCTGATTGCGGTTTCAGAGGATGCTTTCATTTCTACATCCTCTTGAGCTTGAGATTTCTGTTGTGTCTTGCGTTTGGGTGTACTATCCGCAGAAGGTAGGGTCCTATCCTTCCTAACAGGCGATTCCAATACGAACGATGAGTTTTTCTGTTCTAATTCATCAACGTTACTCTTCCCACCCTCTATTTCCTTCACTCCCACAATCACTTCAGCTTTCCGTCCAAAAATCGGTTCAGTTGGTGTAACTTCCCCAGACTCCAGCGGGGATCCGATCCGTATAACCGTTTTCTCGGTTTCTTTATCTTTGTCGTTATCTTCGTTTACGGGTGGATAAATCGTTAATTTATTGGTATGAGATTCTTCCTCCCGTTCTTTCAGAGTCATCTCTTTTGGTGCTGTCGGTGGAGGCTCCTCCGGTCGTATCTCAGCCTCTCCCGTAACAGCGGAAACAGTAGAGGAGGATACAGGTGGCTGCTCCACTTTTGTCTCACCAGCAGGGGCAACATACTCAACCTCGATATCTTCAACGTCGAATATCAGCGCGATATCATACTTCCTGCCCCCTTCCGTTCCTTCACTAACGCTTGGTGACAGCAGATAGCTCTCCTTTGTCGTCTCCAGTATCACAGCCCGTACTCCTGTCCCGCTATCCTGGTCCTTGGCCTTGCCCCTATTTGTGTCAACATCCATTACAGTAGGAACATCCTCAGGCACACGTGCAACTATGGTAGTCCTCCTCTTTTTCCTCGGTGGGGGTTGATACTCTTTCGAAGATGAAACCGTGGACACTGCAACGGGGCTATGGAAGAGTATCCGCTTAAGAACTTCTGGATCGTGCTTGAACCTGAATAAATTATTAAGACCAAATAAGATTGTTTGAACCCCAAGAAAAACATACCCTTGGGTAACATCCGCACCATGCAACGAAGCAAACATAACAGTTCGGACGTCCATTTCTACTCTCTCCTTTTCCTTCTCTTCAGCATCACCAATTAGAGCGTACTCGTCCTCTTCAGGAATGACATCCAATACACTCGCGTTGGGTAAGCGGCGCATGGATGCGACTGAGGCTGAGGTGGGCCATTCACAATCCCTTCTCCTGCGTTTCCGTCCTGCAAGCCGAATTGTCGGTATACGAGGTATGGTATAATTGGGATGTGAGAGGTCGAATAGAGTAGCACGTCGTTCGTTGTATTCAAGTAGGCGTTGAGATCGATTACGACGTCCCAAGTTAGGAGATGACCGTGCAGTTCCCTTCTATGGAGTATTTTAGTAATGCATGACATCCTCGAAATTCAAACATACCTGTACAAATTCAACTCCAACAACCTCAATAGCGCTACCATCATGTCCACTTCCCCACCCTGCGCTAACAAGTCCCCGCCCATCATCATCAAAATTACCATCCTCTTCCTCCTCATCTTCTTCATCCTCTTCCACAATCGCACCCTCAACTTTCTCGCCCTGCGCAAGCCCCTTTCGTCCAAAGGTATTCCAACATTTCTCTCCCCACCCACCAACAAATCTCCCAACTACCTCTTCCTTTCTCTTTCTCACACCTTCGTTATCAGAGGAAGAAACACTCCCATCGGCAACAACAACATTATCCGGACTACTCCCCGAACACCTAATAACCCGAACTTCAACACGCATATCACATCCCCGAGCTTTGGCCTTTGCAGCACCTGACCAAGTAACCCACCCAGCATGAACTGTGCATAGGAACAACTCGGAATCATCTGTATATATCCTTCGACTGCGTGGACGCATAGAGGATTTCCCAGTGAGGTTGGCGCGTGATCCTGGAAGCATTCTTGCGTTTAGGTAAGTTGACCGATGTAGAACCGCCACCCCAGATTCGAGGTTTGGAGGGTTTAGAATGTGGAATATAACCGTTGGGAATGATAATCGTCGCCCTTGTTTCAATGTCCAGCAACGTATCGTTGCTGCTATTATCGACCTTTTGAGGTTCAGGTCCCTCTTTTTCGACATTGACCTTGTCTTCCTTTTCCTTCGCCGTATCTTTATCGTCCCCAGGCTTACTATCCTTGCTTGTTTCTTGTTCCTTTGTTGTATGCTCCATGCCTTGTTCATCCTTCCTCCCCCTCCTCCTGATTTCTTCCAAGGCCAGCTCCCAAATCGAAGAAATAGGGGAACGGCAGATTAGGATAAATATAGGTTCCAAGTCTGACGATCGTTTTTGCACGTACATCCCAACTTCCTGGTTCCTCTAGCTCCTGTTCCACAACCACTGGTAAATCATTGGTGACAGGGACAGGGTGATGGTGGTGACGATGATGGTGACGGTCGTCCAAATCAGGAAAACCAACCTCGACAGGTGGTTCAGTGACAGTTTCAGTTGGGGGGTTGTTCATCATATTAACGTCCATAGGCATTGGCATGGGGGTATCATTCCACCCTCACCGGAGTAGCAACACCTGGAACATGAGCCTCTCCTTCTCTATCTCTATGACTTTCCTTCCTGATACGTTTCCCGGCCTCCCTTTCCCTCTCTCTCGCAACCTCTCTCTCCCGCTCACGTTCTCTATCTCGTTCAGCACGCGCAGCTTTTGCATCCGGAGGAGGTACTGCCTATAGGTGAGGCAATCCTTGAATTTGGTTGAGTAATTAGACCTGGTCTAAACGATGTCTGGAATTTGGTTTGGTAGTCTTTTTGAGGTGGGGGAATTTGCTGCGGCTGTGGCTGCGGTTGGTGGGGTGGTGGCTGATGTTGAGGATGTGGAACGTGTGAGGGTTGATTGGGATGGTGAGGATGTAGTTCTCGCGAAGGCACATTTTGAGCGTAAGGCGGCAATACTTCTCTATGCGGAGGCTGAGGTTGGGGTTGTTGTAAATGAACTTCGCGTTCCCTCGCGTCTCGTTGTGAATGAGAATGTGGATGCGGGTGCACACCTCTCGGATGTATGTTTAGATGCTGAGGTTCGGGGCCTCTTTCTGGTGGCGGCGGAAGCGGGCCGAGCATCTCCCGATCTCTTGGTGGGCCATGCATCTCTCTTTCTCTGTCTCTCTCGCGGCTATGAGCCTCTCTTTCCCTTTCGCGATGGACTATTCTATCCCGTTCGCGCTGTTCTCTTTCTCTCTGCATATGGATGTCCCTCTCCCGCTCGCGAGCCAGCATTTCCCGTTCTCTGTCCCTCTGGGAGGACATTTCACTCGGACGCTCGCGGTCCCTGTCTCTAGGATGAGGAAGGACATTTCCTGAAATGTTACGGTGATGGGGACGGACACCGGGAGATGTCTGCATGTGGGGAGATGCGGAAGAGGGTGGGCCAGGCATGCCAGGACCAGAAGGAGGGTGCATTCCGCTGGATGCAGTGGGACCCGGGGGAGTGTGTAGATGTGTAGACTGTGGTTGGGGAGGGGGTGGAGGTGGAGGTGGAGGCGGTGGTGCAGAGAGATAAGAGTGACGAGATAAGGGGGGCATAACGTTACGGTCTCGGTCAGCTATTGGGCGTTGTTCCCGTTCACGCAGGTCTCTGTCCCGATCTACAAAATGGTGGCGGTCCCTATAAAACTCTGTGGTGGGAGTATTTGACCTTCCGGGCTGACGATGCTGTTGCTGGCGAGGATGGTGCATGAGATCCATGTCGTCATGTTCTTCTGGTGATTTTTTGGTCAAAAGTCTATTAGGAATATGTGATGAACGATGTTGTTCATCTTTTTTAAATTAAATAGAGAACAAAGCAAAGTAAGAAAAGAATATACCAGAGATAGGAGCACCTGTTCCAGGACCAGCGAGATTCTGCTGTTTCCTCCTGAGGTCAAAAGAGGTAGAGTGAGGAGAACCCCAGGAAGGAGCGGGAGAAGGAAGAGCCGAAGGAGAAGCTGAGAGAGGATGAGGAGGATAATGGTTTGGATACCAATGATCACGGTCATCGTTGGACTGTACTCGTCGTCTGTTAGACGAGTCAGACGGCGAGCCTTGCAGAAGAGCGGTGATGTTCATCAATGAGAGTCGACTTTGTCACATTGGTCACACTAACTACACACAGAAAGGCGTCGCTGCTTGAATGTTAAAGTACACAAGATGTTCTACATTCAATCCACCACTCGGTATCGCACCACTGCACGTCGGATCCTCCCCATCAGCACTGCACTGCCGCGTTGTAAAAGCACTCGCTGGGTCCAAGAAATTCCAATACTCAATTCCATGGTGTCGGTACCCAAATGACTGTGGGATGATAGTTGGTGCTCCATCAATCGTGTGCACAGCTGTCTCTTTTAGTTTTCTTTCTTTCTTATATTGCAATTCAACTCACCTCGGAATGCATTCGTCCCAAACAGTGAATTCACAAACTCTGCTCCAGTCGGGTTGTATATCCTTGGCTTGTCCGTATGTGAACATCCTCACACGACTTGATCAATCAGTCAATCAACTCAGTCCCCAAGTCCACCTCCCACCTACCTGTTCGGAAAGTTCTGCTTCAAAGATACCCCTGCCAAACTGGACAGTGACCCTCCAAGTGAATGGCCTGTGCTAACCAACCCATAATCCGGATGGTTCGCGAGCTGCTGTCGAACGATGCTGATCACACTATTTGCTACAGAATTCCAGCTACTTCTTTCAATATACTGTTTTCAATCAGTAAACTGTACTCACTCGGTCAAGAACCCCGTGTGCACCAGCGACCCAGTAGGTGCATTCACTCCAGGCGAAACAAACGGCGTCAACAACAGCTGAGAATCAAACAAAAAATCTGTTGCACTCGTGCTTTACCACAACCATTGGCATCTGAATATCATAATCCAAATCTCAAACTCACCTCCCGCGCAACGAAACAACAATCTCGCGTCTGTTGTCGTCTCTTGCAATAAACCCCTGTGTATCGGTCACTAAGTTCTGAATATTCGCAACCAATGTGTTTCCATTCGGTTTTGGACAAACAAGCGAATAAGCAGACGCTGCATCTATATTCCAATATTTATCTCGGCGGTCCTGGCAATTATTGTGGACTTACATTGGAAGTAGAACACCAGGTCGTTGTACGTGCCTGTAATCTGTTTAGCAACAGCTTGCGAATATAAACATTAACAACCCACTTTGCGGAATTGCTACGTCCTTGAAGGGTATGGGTGCCATTCCCCACTGGATTGCCTACAGTCAACAATGCTTGGAATAATGCTACCAGTACTTGAGCTTTGAAATACATCTTGTCTCAATGTGCTCTACCGACTACTCTCCCCTCTATTTATAATGCCTGTTAAAAAGTACCAGCTGATGCAGAAAACACATGTTCGATGAACACAAGGTCTCATCGATGTGACATGGATGATTACTTTCACACAAAGCCTTCTCAACCCATCCTCAAAGTCCGACATATACAGGTATTCAGTCTTGGAGGCTTCGGTGGCACATTGTTAACCCAAAGAACCACCCCCTTCTACATCTATGTAGTGCCGGGCATACAGCGCAGCATCACAGATCCTTCAGCTGAGTGTCATCATTATGATTAACTACTTCATCACCATCTCGACTATTGTCAGGACATGTGAATTTTCTCACTGACTAATTCATTGTGAGGCTTCTGCGACTATCAATTCTCAGGAGGTCGCGACAAGAATCTATCGAACCCGGGAAGGTTTACAAAAAGACATTGCAATCATCCAATGATAGTAGACTATTGAGTATTACTTCGATCAGTCCTGTACATTAGCACATACTACTAAAATAATCCTTCGGGTGTCTAATGTCAAAAAATCGGTTCTTGACATGTATGTATAAGCTTCAAGTTGTGGTATACTTTTTCCAACGGTTTACCGTAAAATCGGTCCCTACATGAAGCAGAGAGCCTTACAGATGATTAGTAAGGATTGGGAGATGGTTGGTACTGAAGAATTTCGAGTGTTTCATCAAAAAGCATTGCTCAATGGGCAGACAATTATGATGCCTACCCTGAGAGGAAGAACTGGGATTCTCGATGCATAAGTCATTGATGGCCTTCACTGGCTTATTAGGAATCTCTATATTTCTTTCTTTACGATACAGCCAGCTAGTAGTGTACATGAAAAGTGACCAACAGATTAGAATTCCATCCAAAATTTCCTACTGCACTGTTTGATTGGTTCAGGATGTGGGGCATATGATCTAGGTTTCATGGTTGGTGGCAGGTGCTAGTAGGGACTGGTCTTCAAGTCATCGTCACTATCACACGCAGTTCTTGGAATCACATGGCTTTTCAACTTCTTCTTTCCCAGCCAGGTAGGAGAGCCCGAGAACAGGCCACGGAAGTCGTGTAAGACATTGCATATAGTTTGGGATGTTTTGTGGGTGTTAGGTTGGTATTGGACATAGTTGGTAGAATACCTTGTTGATCTAAAAATAAAGCACTTGCTCACTGTTGAAAAGCCTCGTCACATGAGCTAACCTGTTCTACCTCCTATTTTTACATCACCCCCCATGCAAATATTGAAGCAAATCTTCACCATGCTTGGTTCGCCACCCATAGAAGGACACAAATTTTCCCAAGAAAACAGT
This sequence comes from Floccularia luteovirens, assembly GCA_009739215.1. NCBI lineage: Eukaryota > Fungi > Basidiomycota > Agaricomycetes > Agaricales > Squamanitaceae > Floccularia > Floccularia luteovirens. The sequence goes on from VSJF01000006.1 coordinate 1,348,210, forward strand.
CATCATTGTCGAAAAGGTGGCCGGGTGGTGCACTGGTGATAATGGGGTCGTCTGAGGAGCAATCAGACATCTTTCTGTCCATCTAGAGACACTTTTAGGGGGGTTATGAAGGACGTGTGTTTTTTTATAATTTTATAATTTTTTTTTGAATTATTTTGATTTTTCATAACACGCAAAAAAACATGGACAACAATTTCCAAAACCGCTGTAACGAAAAACACGCTAAAACACTAGAAAAAATTCCGAAACCGCTGTAACTACACACAGAAAGGCGTTCCTACTAGAAAGTTAAAGTATACAAGATGTTGTGCATTTATTCCACCACTCGGTATTGCCCCACTGCACGTCGGATCTTCCCCATCAGCACTGCACTGCCGCGTAGTAGATGCACTCGCTGGGTCCAAGAAATTCCAATACTCAATTCCATGGTGTCGGTACCCAAATGACTGTGGGATGATAGTTGGTGCTCCATCAATCGTGTGGACGGCTGCCACTTTTAGTTTTTTTTTCTTTCCTACTTTACAGTTTAACTCACCTCGGAATGCATTCGTTCCAAACAGTGAATTCACAAACTCTGCTCCAGTCGGGTTGTATGTCCTTGGTTGTCCGTATGTGAACATCCTCACACGACTTGAGCAATCAGTCAATCGACCTAGTCACCCAAATACATCTCCCACCTACCTGTTCGGAAAGTTCTGCTTCAATGTTACCCCCGCCAAACTGGACAGTGACCCTCCAAGTGAATGACCCGTGCTAACCAACCCATAATCCGGATGATCTGCAAGCTGTTGTTTAATGGTGCTGATCACACTATTTGCTACAGAGTTCCAACTGCTTTCTTCAACATATACTGTTTTCAATAAGCAACCTGTACTTACTCGGTCAAGAATCCTGTATGCACCAGCGACCCAGCAGGTGCATTCACTCCAGGCGAAACAAACGGCGTCAACAACAGCGCGGAATTAATCAAAACATCTGTTACACTCGTACTTTACGACAATCATTGGCATCTGATTTCATAATCAAAATCTGTAGACTCACCTCCCGCGCAACGAAACAACTATCTCGCGTCTGTTGTCGTCTCTTGCAATAAACCCCTGTGTATCAGTTACTATGTTCCGAATATTCGTAACCAATGTGTTTCCGTTTGGTTTTGGACAGGCAGGCAAATAAGCAGACGATGCATCTATATCGCGATATTCATCTCGGTGGTATTAGCAATTATTGTGGACTTACATTGGAAGTAGAACACCAGGTCGTTGTACGTGCCTGTAATCTGTTTAGCAACGCTTGCGAATATAAACATTAACAACCCACTTTGCGGAATTGCACGTCCTTGAAGGGTATGGGTGCCATTCCCCACCGGATTGCCTACAGTCAACAATGCTTGGAATAATGCTACCAGTACTTGAGCTTTGAAATACATCTTGTCTCAATGTGCTCTACTGGCTACCGTCCTCTCTATTTATAATGCCCGTTGAAAGCTTATGCAGACAATGCACGTTCGATGAACACAAGGCCATTGGTTGAGATAACTTTAATGACAACAAGGTCTTCTCGCCCCATTCTCAAAGTCTGGCATAGACATTCAGTCTTCTAGGCTTAGGTGGCACATCGTTAACCCTACTACTAAACATCTAGTGCCCGGCATATAGTGCAGCATCACAGATCCTTCAGCTGAGTGTCATCACTAGTTATTAACTTTCATCATTATCATCTCGAACTTTGTCAGGACATGTGAATTTTCTCACTGATCAGCTCACTGTGAGGCTTCTGTAACATCAGTTATCACAAGGTTCCGAAAAGAATCTATCGAACCCCGGTAGGATTTTTGCAACTATCCCAATGATAGAAGTCAGTATTGTACATTTAGCATATACTAGAACAGTCCTTCAAGTGTGTAATGTCAAAAAATTAATTCTTGATCGGGGGGAGAGAGACATGTATGTATAAGCTTCGAGTTGTGGTATACTTTCTGTATCATTCATCAATAATTCCTTCTGTACAAACCCAGGAACATTAAAAAAAACACGGGTGCAATGTCTACATAACCGAAATTCAGGGTGACAATTTCTCTATTTCCCTCTCTAGTTCTGTTACTGTACCCCCTGATCACGATCACGATCAATTGATTGATCGTTAACGAAATATATCGACTGGGTCTTTTTTTGGTTTTCCTAATTTTCTGGGCCCTACATGTTTATTTCGTACCCATATTCATAACGTCCTTCGCCTATGAGGGATTTTAGCGATTGAAAGAAAAAAAGAAAACAATTGAATATTGAATATTGAAATATTGACAGCGGAGGAAAGGAGAAAAAAAACTCGATTGAAAAAGCAAAGCTCGCGAATAAGCATTGTATTGTAACATACTTGTATCATTCAACCGTTATGTAACGTAATATATGTTATTGTAATGTTATTGACTTTTTTGGCGAACTATCCCACCAGCCGCACGGAGAACAAGGAAAAAAATCAGGTGACAAGTCTGCGCATCCCTACATCTGTAAAAAGAGGAAACCACAATGAAACCCGGCCTTGCGCACAGATATTAAGTATACCACATTAGTGTTTATCGTTATGGTGATGCCACAGAATTGTAATTTCGAAGGGAGGGGGTCCTAGTAAGTATGTCGTAAGTGAAACCCTCAAGCTTCTAGCTTCAAACTCAAATCCTGACACAACGCTTCCAAAAAAGAGAATCAAGGCACGATAGTAGATATGTTACTCCGAGTTTGACTGGAGAAAACCATCTAATGGTCGCGTTTGTTTGTATCGGTATTCTGACTTATTTGCATGGGAAGTTGCTTCGATAAATCCTTGGTTTGTGTTAGCATAGCCAACCGGGCAGAAGTAATTGAAAATTTATCCTGTTCATTGACAAGTTCTTTGCGAGCACTCGATATATAATGCGTTTGGTTCATGTTGAAAGAAGATGGTTTTAAAGGAGCACGTCCGATAATTTAGATAAGATGATGAGTCAGCATATTACCGAATTCCGACATCTCTGATCTCATGCATGCAAGCACAAGCTACTGCACCAGTGACTTCCTCTCTTTATACTATCGAGTTACACGCTCTCGAAATTTATCCTTACAGACACACAAATGTCACTTCCAAAGGCAAGTTCCCTCCTTAATATACCAAGTACCAATCATTACTTATCTGATGGTATAGCGTATAACCAAGGTTCGCCCAAGCCGCCTTGTCTCTTCTTATGGAATAGAACACACATCGCATATATAGGAGACAGAACGACTTGTTGCAGATCCCGTTCCGGGCATAGTAGCTACACCCCATGACGATAATCTACGATATTTTGATGTGACTATAGAAGGACCTGATGGGAGTCCATTCCAACGTAAGATAAGATTGGTATTATTACAGTCGCTGGGACTAGAAGCTGAAAAGAAAGTGATATTGTGAAAGGCGGAATATTCAAACTAGAACTGTTTTTGCCCGAAGAATACCCAATGGCGCCGCCGAAGGTGAGATTCTTGACAAAGATATATCATCCCAACATCGGTAGGTGGAGAGTTCTCTACGCGAGAGAAGGGTCTAATGAAAGACGTGCAGATAAACTGGGAAGGATCTGCCTGGATATATTGAAAGGTAAGGAGAGGAAGTTTATAGTGAATGGTGGTAATTGACAGAAATGGAACATAGATAAATGGTCGCCCGTGCTGCAGATCCGAACAGTGCTGTTATCAGTGCAAGCCCTACTGAGTGCACCGAACCCAGACGACCCGCTTGCGACTGATGTGGCGAAGCATTACAAAGAGAACGAGAAGGACGCGCAGAAGGTGAGCCAAGAATGGACGCAAAAATATGCGAGTGCAGCGTAGGAAACGGATGAGTAGAATAGATTTTGATGTGTGTACTGTAACCTTAGCCTTGGAGTGTTCTCATATACATTATATCTTCCTCTTCAGATATCAAGAGGTACAATGGCCGCACCGGAGTAAAAACACGATGGAGAAACTGATCTGATTTTCTTTTCTGCGTCACCAATACCCTGGACACTTGACTGTTTCTACTTATAGCTATCAACGTTCTAGCTGTCATTTTTTGCATGGAAATGGCTCCTTTATAAAAATAAGTGTAACGTTATTGCTTTATGTTCAATGACAGGAGGGGGGTTCACGGCATTGTTCGCTATTTTCCTTTCCTTTTTCCAATGTCGAAAAGAGAATGAAAACATTCTTCATTATGTATAATGTAACGGCATTTCGAAAACCCACAAAGGATCTCCGAGCTGGTGTGTAGATGTATAGATGCCCTGAACTGTGCATATTACCATAGAAGTCAACGGACAATGAAATCAAGGAAACAAACGCACGGATCCAACCCCGCTCCCCACCGACTAGCACAAACAAAAATTAGTTACCAGTCCATCCAAGCCGGCGCAAGTCTTGACGGCACTCTTCCATATCCTGCCTCACCCTTGTCCAATCCTCAACAACTTGTTTATACCCACCACCACCTCCACCGTCAACTCCGTCAACTAGCCGAAGAAGCCCTTCATACTCTGCAATTTCTTGATCGAGAACTCGTTCCTCTTCAACCATCTTCTGATCTTCCCGTTTGGCGGTTGAATATGCAGTAGCTATGGCTTGTTGCATACTTCCCAAATCCTTCCCCTCACTCTCACTCCCATCTCTATCCCTATCTCTGTCGTTATCTATGTCCCCATGATACAGCGCGCGATGTGCTCGCGCTCTTATAAGGGAAAGCTTAACAAGTGAGGTTTCGATCGTCGCCGCCAAGAAATCCGCAGATGCAGAACGTGTCGCGTTACCGACAGGGGGAATCGATGATAAGGCAACAGCGAGCTCGGCTTGTAGAGTACTGTGAATCTATGACACATAATAGACCCCCAGGAGATGATGATGTTGGGTGGGCGGTAAATGGAGGACAGTGGATACTATTAGTGGTAGCACTCACTACGGTAGTTCTTTCGATCAGGTCATTGATATTCTTCGAGCTATCGGCAATGTTATCTCGCGTTTGCTTTATCTCGTTTTTACGAGTCTGTATATCCCGTACAACGGCATTATCGCCGATATCTTGGTTTTTTTTGGTCAAGAGAATGGGGAAACTTTGATTTCAGTCGGAACGATTTTGTACAGAAAGAAAAGGGCAAAATACATACTATGGTTAGTGGTCCCATGAAGGTATTCCGAAATAGACGCAAACGTGCGATCTAGTGAATCTCTCATCATTTCTACACTTATCTTTGGGGAAATAACTAGTATATTAGTTCCCGAAGAAGCTTTGTCCCCATGTAATAGCCAAGACGGAGAACAGAGAGCGGAAGAAAAGGCCCGTACCTGAAACATCGTAGGCGAGTTTATCATTGCGAACCTCTGTAGATCTCCTTTCTGTAATTGAGAAAGGGAGGGAAGGCCAAGATGACCGCTTGGGATTGTATCTGACATGTATGTTTTGTTTTTGAGAATATATTATAGAGCAAGTCGGCGGAGAAGAGAAGAAAAGACCGGGGAGATATTATTACCTGCGTCGCTTAGGTGACTTTATGTCATCTGGCTGATTCACCTTTTATCCACAACTCTCTCTTCGTAAGTTATCGCATAATGTACCACAGTACTACTATTTTCAAATGTTACAACATGTATTACATACCGTAACAAGAAAACAGTTCCCTTCGCTCCTCTCCCAAAAGAAACGGCGGAACCTAAATCAAGATTTTGATGACCCTGATCCAAATTATCGTATTTAGCTCAGGGCCATAATTGGAGGGGGAACGAATGTAAAAGTGGGGGTCCCTTGTGAACATCACACAGTAAAAAGCCTCCAGCATTTCATACAACCAAGAAATTTTTCTTTCTTCCTTCATTTTTATCTATCACTTCCTTTCTTTCCCGCTATATTTCCTACTTCCTCTCCACATACCGAAACATTCGAGGAAAGAACAGCCATGCAATCCTGTCCTGCGGAAGTTTGTCTCCAGATATTCGACTTCGCCTGCGTCGACGATGGTACCACTGGCCGCTCCTTATCCCTTGTATCCCGCTCTTTCCATGAATTATCCAAAGAAGCAAAGTTGAAGTCTATCGGTATCATTGGTCTTAGGCAAATTGTCGGCCTTGCCATTTTGTTACGAAATACTCCACCGGAGCTTCGCCGTATTAAACACCTTTTCTTGTCCTCTATGGGACAAGCTAATAGTTACGATGAGGAGGAAAGTGTCAAAGAGGCCCAACATGCCGTTGTTGGTTTGGAGCAGCACTATGTGAGTGGAAACCGCCTTCCATGCTTGATGTTTCAGTTGTGCTGATAGCGATTAGCCCAATGTTTGCCACGCCTTCGAAGACATATTGAACATGGTCGCCCCTACATTGGAATCGTTCTACATGATAACCAACATTGCTAGGGCCACTACCTTCCTTCCAGCCTCTCTCCCCAAGGTGAAAGATTTGATAATCATCGGTCCTTTCCCCGCAATTACCGCACCTACCAGCAAGGACTACACATATCCTGCCCTCCGCAATATGACTTTCAAAGGGTTTACCGATTACCCATTGGACTTGTTTGAGGACCTCGCATCCCAATGTCCCAACCTCAAGCAACTCTCTTTCTTCCCAGCCCAACCATCTCGTAACCTTCATTACGATTTGGAAGTAGCGCTCGATGTTCCGAGACAGCGCCAACAAACCTTCTGGGAAAACATCCCAGCAGCACAATTACCCAGCACAATCCAACAAGTCTACGTACAGCCAGGCCCAATTTACTCTTCTGGTGTGCAAGCTAGGTACATGAAACAGATTCAAATGAGTATGATCGAAGGCCTTGCAAACTTGGCTCGACGTGATAAACGTATCAAAATTATCAAACCTGGGAAACACTCCATGACGCATCACGAAAAGTTGAATTGGTTGGCCATACCGAAGTAATATGCTTTCCTCACTCAATTGTTCAAGTCAAACTTGATGACGGACGGTGGAAATAAGGATTTTTTTCTTTCTCTTTTCTGCTTTATAAAGCTTGAAAATACGTACAGATTAGTGTCTCAGTGTTGTTATAGTATACCCCTCACAATTCACGTTCCTTAGGCGGCTCTCCTTTGTTTGTTTTTCTATTCCCTCAGAAATCTCCGTACTTATGTATATAATTATATGATTGATTCGAATGATCGAATGTGTCTTCTCAATTATATCTACTTTGCAAAAATTTTCGTAGGCCTGTGGTCAATACCTCCCCAACTGCTCCTCCAACTAACTTTGTTGTACGCGCGCTTGAAATTACTGTTTCAATACCGCCTGCCGCAGCTTTCCAAAAAGCGCCCGATTCTATTTGTTGGCTTTCCGCACCCGCTGTCATCATGAGAGCCGCTTTCACAGAATCCAATTCATTCAAAACTTCTAGTCCAACGGATCTGGCCCATACGATAGGTTCGAAATCTGTTGAATATATCTTGTGTAGTTTGTCAATAGCAGACATTATGACGTGGTTCTTGTAATAGCGTTCTTGCGCGTACGGAAGGAGGGCAGTGTACGAGCCTAGAAGAGAAAAATTGGCGATTGATATCAGTGAGAAGTTTAGAGAAGTACACTTACCGATGTCACCACCTTGGACTAGTGAGGAAATGTAAACATCTTGCGAGACATTCAACGTCAGCGAGTCCCAGATTGAGCCCTTGCCCAGCCAAAGGGTGCACTGTGTGAGCTGCATCTCCCACTAGCACTGTTCGGGCCCCAGGGCCTTCTCCAATATATGTATCTGCATGATTAAACCGCAGAGGAAAAGATGCGGCGGATGCTGGTTGTATAGAGGACACCAGCGGTGGCAACCCTTGAGAATCTGCAGGAGGCATACCAAACTGACCCTTCGAGCTAACCTCTGCTGAAGCATATGCGGATGTTTGGTCTATATTATGGCTTTGCTCTCTCCATAGGATTTCTTGCTGAATTTCGGATTGGGTCATTGGACTACCTTGCTCGTGAGCTTCCAGGATACGTTTATGGAGGTAATTCATCGATATTGCAGGTACTCTGAATGCTGCGTTGATCATACTTGCTAATACAGAAGGATCACATGCAAGTAAGGCAGCTGCAAGTTGTGGTTTTGTCGACCATACCAGCGAGGAAACCGTAGGTGATAGCGGGAGGAATGCAATTGGACCTGTTGGTAGGAAGCGTTGGTATGCCGTGTGGTTGGGGCCTTCGAATGCACCACGAGGTGCGTGGCAGAGCGTTGCAACGATCGCTTGTGTGTTGTAGGCCCACCCGAAAGATGATATCTGAGCAAAAGAACGGACTGGAGAGTTGAACCCATCCGCACCCACCTTTATTGATATATTTCAGTAAAGGAGTTCCGAGATAGATACAATAATCTCACAAGTAGCCTAGCCCTCAGAGTTTGTCCATCATCGAGGTGGACCATAGGCCAACCACCATGATCTTGTGAATCCCGACTTATTGACTTGACTTTGGTTTTTTGAAGTAAATTCACATTCGAGTTTCCACTCTCCAAGTACCGAAGCAGCCCACGTTGGAGGTTAAAGTTCTCAGTCAGCCGAGCAATACTAGATTCTTCCTCTTTCTCTTTCAAGTCGAGTTCTGACGCAGAGAATGTGATACGGGCATCGGAAATTCCATCCCATACCTAAAAAGAGATGATAAGAATATTGAGCAGAATATTAGCACTTACATACCTGCATTTCATTAACGGGAGACGTGCGTCGTTCATCCACATAGTTCCACGCATTAATGTCCTTGAGAAATGCCTGTGATGCATTTGTCAGGGAGCTCACGCGATTTGAGAAAGTCTCTGGGGTAGGTGACCAGTGTTGTATTTTTGTAAGGTCCCCAGCTTCAACCAATGCCACACTTAGATTATGGCGCTGGAATTGTGGAGAGCCTAGATTAAAAGGTAAACGACCTTCGCTTGATGCTAGAGCAGTCAGCTATCACTCACTTAGCGCACTGGCAAGAGCGAGACCAGCAGGGCCTCCACCAACAATAACAACATCACATTCCCTGTGAAAATCACCATGGGTGGAAGTGGATACCGTCCTTGAGCATGTGGGTACAACCTTTCGCGCAGAAGTTAGGACCAAGCGACAGTATTTAGTAGGCGTCGAGGCTAACATGGAGACAACGGAAAATGACGTTGCCAAATATGGAAGTTTTGAGCTGTACACTTGATCTCCGAGTTCGTTACCCGTTCTCGTTACTGCGGCTCATCGACAATTACCTATGTATAATGGCGGTTTGAACAAGAAAGTCTGGTGATCCGAACCACTTTACCCTCTACACATAAAACATTCACCTTGGTTAACCACAAACTCACTCCAACGAATTCATGGCAGCAGCTCCTGTCTCGGCCTCCCAGGCAATCGGCGAATACCTCCAATCCCCCGATGACCTTGTCAAAGTCTCGGCATTCAGAAAAAAATTGGAGAAGGAGAAAGCATCCATAGATGCTCGCCTTAAAAATGGTATCAAAGAACAACTGCAAGCTACACGAGAAGGCTTGCGCAAACTTTTGTCTACCCGGGAAAATGTGCAGGTTATTAAGGATGAGATGATGACAATGGAGAAGGAATATAATGACCCAAGCATCAAAGTCCCAACAGTTTGACCAAATTAGCAGGGTATACATACTTATATTCATAAATCTCAAAATGTGTTGTTAATGACATTTCGAATAGGTTTCTATGGTTCATCGTAATTTCGAATCCACCGAAGAAATGGTCACCAACCTCTTGGAGATGGCCTCTAAACTCGACGATCTAGAGGAAATGCTAGTATCAGATAGCCAAGACATCCTTGGACCTGCTCCAAATCTCCTCGTTATCCATTACCAGATAAACCAACTAGAACGATTTCGTAACCAAACCATGCACCAAGCGAAGAAAGCATCTTCCAGTTCTCGCACTACTTTGACACGGTGGTTCGACCGACTCAATAAAGTTATTGCAGCTTTCGATGACTATGTCATTGAACTGGCCCGGAATATCCTCAATCTAGTCAGAGCTGGCAACTCAGATGTCGTGGTCAGACTACTCAAGTTGGCAGAAGTGGAAGGCAAGGAAGATGAAAAGGCATGTCTCACAACGGCTCTTCAGTTTTCTTATGTTGACCTTTGAGATGTCGTTTTTTTCTTCTTTTGTAGGCAGTTGCACTACGTTTCGTCAAAAAAGCAGCTAAATTGGATGCAGCTCTGAAATTCAAATCAATGCAAGCAGATGCTCGTGTCCTCAAACATTATCGCTCCAAAATCCTCAAAGCGATTTCCGAATCTATTGTCATGAAATTCGATGAAGCTTATCATCATGACGAGGAAAACCCAGTCGCCTTTTTAGAACATCTCAACTGGATGTATCAAGATATTATTCGAATCGAGGGTGACGTTGTCCCATGTTTCCCACCAGACTATGATATCTACACCTTCTACGTCAAGGAGTACCACAAGGCTCTCAATATCTATGTCAAGAAGATGGCGGGGTCTTCGCTAGAAGCCAACGCAATGCTTACCCTTTACGAATGGTTGAAAGACTACAAGAAGAACATGAAGGATCTCAACATATCTCAAGAACTACTCGAACCTCCTCTACTCGACGGAAATGAACAGTCTCTCATCGAAGATTATCTACAACTAATCGTCAAGAAACTTGATGAATGGTCCCAGAATCTCATGAAGACCGAGACCTCCGAATTCACCAAAAGGGAAGAACCACCCGAAATTGACAGCGATGGGCTCTACTGCACTCAGGGTGCTGTCATCCTGTTCCAGATGGTAAATCAGCAGGTTGATCTAGCGACTGAAAGTGGGCAGGGTGCTATTCTTGCTCGTGTGGTTGGAGAGACAAATCGAGTTATGCGGGGGATCCAAGCACAGTGGGTCAAAGTTGTGGAAAGCGAATACAAGAAACAGATAGAAAAGCCAGAAGAGGTAGCAGGGGGACTGGTAGAGTATTGCATCGCCCTTGCCAACGACCAAATAAAATCTGCTGATTACGCAGAGGCGCTCCTGGCTCGGCTTGAGCCTTTGGTTTCGGAGAAATACCGCGTCACAATTAATGAAAGGATAAACGACGCAATTGACGGGTACCTTGACGTTGCCAAGAAATGCATGCAAACTCTCATCGATATAATCTTCAATGATTTGAAACCCGCAACAAAGGTTCTTTTCCAACCATCATGGTACGACGGTGTCATGCGACAAATCGTTGAGACAATTCGCGATTACATGAACGACTACCAATCATACCTAAATTCGTCTCTGTTAGATCTACTTATCGAAGACCTAATCGACCACTTCCTTCTCATATATCTCAATGCCCTTGCCAACTCACCAAAACTCAAAATGCCCGCCGCAGCTACACGGATGAAGGATGATATCAGCGAGGTTTTCTCATTCTTTGCAACCCTTAAACCTGCCAAAGAAATTGAAGCCCGTTTCGAGATTATGGAACAAATTTTAGCCCTACTGGAAGCTTCACAGGATATGGTATTTCTATCGTATTGGGCATTTGCCAAAGTTCATGGTCCAAATATCGCCTTTGTGGACGGTCTTATGAAATCAAGGGGCGACTTTGATCGATCCGCAGTAAGTGATGTTATGGACAGTGTGAAACGAAAAGTCAAAGATGAGGGTTTGACTGACCGTGAGTGATTTTTCTTTATTATGTTTCTCTTCCTCAAGATTTTCTCAATAATTTTGTATACAGCATCGGAGCCTACCATTATGAAAAAAGTCACCGTGCCGAATTCGTTTTCAAAGTTCCTACGTACTTAAAATACCATGTCTTTGTTGTTCAGCTTTTTTTCAGGTTGTCAAAATCTCTGGAGTCCCTTACGACACATCTGTATTCCATACATCCATAGATCACAGCTTTTGTACATAATATAATCATATTTATTCAACTTCATAATTCCTTTTGTATTCAATCTGTCTTGGTCTTGTCCGCTAAATGTGATCTGTCTGGTAAGACTGCTGCAATTTCATCGATTTTCTTGAACTGCCATGGGAAGCGAGAAGGATAAAGGAACGGCCTTAGATCAAATCCTAGGTAATAGTGTGAGATTGAGATAAGATATGTTATCTTACGGGGCTTACTGTTATCATCAGGGCTGTACGACTCCTGCAGGAATCATATGTCAGCGCTCAATTACGACCCCTGGAGGAACTCCATAACTGACCGCATGATATGCTGGGGTCAAAGTAGTCATTTTATGGCGATTACGTGCGTGTTCAAAAAAGAACAATTTGACCTTTTCAGCAATCTGAAACACCATCAGCTCACTTCATTGAACAGACACTTATTTAACTTTACCTGAATAGGTGACAAAAAAGAGCCCCATTCATGGACCAGCTTGGTGAATGTACTATAAGGTCCGCATTTCTCCACTTTACGCAGTCTTCCGAATACAGAGAGTTCATCGTACGTCATTCCCATGTCAGCCTTGATTCAATTTCAAGATATCGTTATCATGGACAGTACATCAAGCTCACCTCGTCGCTTTGTACATATGTTTCAGTAATAGGCTCCAACTCAGCAGTTGGAATAGCGTCAAGAAAGCTACCAGAAATTTAGAACGAGAGACTTGATGACACACTATCACGTACCTTGAAAGGATCGGTAGATCAAACGCTCCCTCTGCGTATGCAATGAATCTTTTAAGATCCGTTTTACTTATTCCACCGATAGGATTGATGTCAGCTGGGAATCGATTAACATCTCAACGCCGGGAGGACAGGGGTCCATGAGATGATAATCATACCAGAAGAGCAATCATATTTAGTTAGGTATCCTCGTAAACTGGTAATTTGTGAACATGAGCTGTGACAGATTATAGCGTAATATTTATTTCACCTTTCATCAACATTGGCACTTCCTAGGACAAGCAACCCCCCTGATTTCCCTCGAGCCCAGGGAAGGAGTTGCGCAAATAAATACGCAATCACCATTCTAAGCCTTGCCTACTCAGAGGTTATTGTCAAATTTTACATAATGCAATAAAAATGCCACTTGTATATTTTGTAATGCCAAATTCTCCGTATTGGACCCTCCATGGCTCCGGAACTGAGGTCTAGCACCTGTTACGAACCCGAACAAGTTCCGCACAGCAGTGACTACAGCATCCATATTCAGATCGATATGATAGCTAGGACGATCATACGTTCAGTCCTATTCCCTCGCAACTCAAAAGCTATAGACATACCTTCCGATAGCCTCTGACAATTTTTTCGCGCGGTTTCGTGTTGCTGCGCTTGAATTTTCTGTGCCCATATAACAAGTATGGAATATTCTGTTAGCAAATTCTCGGGGATCGCTAGGGACATAATTCGAATCTTCTGGTTCACCAGAGATACGCCGGGCGTCTGCAATGACTTGTCGCTCTATCCATGGGTCAATGAAGTGCGGTTTAACAAAATAAGAAGAACTTACCTCCGCGAACTGCTGCTTCGGAAACCAGGCGGCACATAGAGTAAACAATGACAGCAGTTGCGCAACTATCAATACCTCCGCTCAACGGGATAAAGTATCCCTGCGTCCTTGACCGCCGTAAATAATCCCATAACCAACATGCCGGACCCAACCTATAACCAGAATGAGAGGGATTAAAAAGAGGGATCAAACGACTAACGCGATTTCTTCTTCAGGTTTGTGATAGCTCACATTCAATGCATTGGCACCATTGACATTGATCATGTCTTCTTTTATTTCTTCAAATTTACCACTGGTCAATGCGAAAGAAACTTCGACCCTATGGTAAGCGTTCCGCTCCTGCCGCCTGCATGCTCCTGCTACTTTTAGCTCGGTGCGCACGGACATCTTCTATATCGATAGTAGCACTAACTACCTCGACGTCAGATAAGGAGAATTGGGAACCCTGGGCAACAATCCTGCCATTAACGGCAATCATAGCAGACCCGTCATAGTATAGTCGATCACCATCGCATCCTTGCTGATTCGCGTAGAGGTATATGCCTCCAAGCTGCACAGTTCAGCAAGCATCATGAAATTTGAAAATAATAGGCACCTTGAGGGTGGCTTCTTTGATAAGTTCGACACGAGTGTATAACTTGCGGAGCTCATGATGACTGCCACTCGAATTGGTGAATATCTCCACGCCATCAAGTCCCATTAGAATGTGAGGGCTGATTCTAATTAGCGATACTATTTATATATTCAGTCCCACCCACCTTGCAGGGGTAAAAAGCTCCTCGCATAACTCAACGCCAATGCATGTATCAAGCGTGCTGATTACTGCATCACCAAATGGCACTTTCAACTGGGAAAAGTATTTGTCAGTATTCCACACACAAGGTAGCACTTGTCATACCTGTTTCGTGACCGCCTGGATGATCCTTGGAAGATAATGATCTTCCCACTGCCTATGTTTCATCCATGGAGTAAAATAACGAAGTTCACGATAGTTGCCGTCGTTGGCCAACCACATCTTTGGTCGAATCAACAGGATCTTCTTATCGTGGATAATGACGCGACAGTTATATATCACATTCTTGTGTACTACGGGCCTGCAACATTCAAATTTAGTTCCTATTATCGATGGTATCGAACTGTAGATGCTCACATTCCAATATCACAAACTATCCCAACTGTTTCATCCGAGGAGAGGATTTTCGCAAGAACCTCCCATGAATGGAGGACTGTATCTCCTGATGTAACGTGTTCAGTATGAATTTGCACGGGACATGAATGGTTAGCCTCAAACCTTCAAGGAAATGGTCGAGGCATCCATAACCGCTGCAGCTAATTAGCTCAAAGTCAATAAAGACCAAAATTCTTGTACTTACGGTATCTCAAGCTCTGGTCCAACCCTCAGTGTTGCTCCCCCACTCTTTGCGATGACAATACTAGCCATGATACGCTCATAGTTACCCTTAGTGGTTTGATAAGCCTTGGGTGGTTGGTTGAAAATGTTACAACTTACCTGGAAATCTAATGCCCATTGGTTCAGAGAGCTACCAACTAGTGTGTCTGAATCCATTCAATGTGAAACGGACAGACATTGAAGACATACCAGCTATATGTGCCAGGTATGTATTGAGTAAGAATGTGTGTTTAGCAAAGACTCACGTTGCAAGAGTAATCAAATGGCCCATCCTTCCTGTTAATGGGATTACCCTGATTTACAGCGTCTGAGAGTGATATCAATGGATAATAGCAATGCAAGGTGATCAAAGATCATTGATGTCCAATTTAACGACGTCAGATGCACAATATTTAGGAATTGCTGCCAAAGCATAATACACCACAGCATAGCCAAATAATAATTCCCTAGATTGGACATCGTTTCCTCCCAATTGCCAAATTTGGAGAATAAAATTTCTTGTTTTCCTTAAAAATCGTGGCTGTCAGGTATGCCAAAGCACTCCAGGTCTTCTGATAGATCAGAAAAGAAAATCAAAACTGGAAAAAATGAAGGATTTGCGATCACCCACAACAAGACATCTCCTGTCCCTGCTACTACAAAATCACCAGTGAAAACGGCGACTCTGAAGGATAAAGGAAAGCAGAAGGAGCCGGCTCCTGTTCAGCTACCAACTACCTTTAAGGTAGTGGCCGGCTCATATGAAAAATTGCTTTATGGATTGGAGGGATCAGTCACTGTCGCAGCAGATTCAAAGTTGGAATATCACTTGAAACCGATTTTCATTTTCCCTGCCCATGTCTCTTGTATCAAAGCTGTTGCAGCTTCACCAAACGGTGGGAAATGGCTCGCAAGTGGCAGCGCAGATGAGATAATCAAGGTATGGGATCTGCGAAGAAGAAAAGAGATAGGTGGGCTGATGCAGCATGAAGGTAAGTCATAAGACAGTTTTGTTATTCAATGGCGTTGACTTCCCTGGAACACAGGTTCAATAACGCACTTGTCCTTTCCATCGCGCTCTCATCTCATGTCAGCGTCAGAGGACGGTACATTGTGTCTCTTTCGCGCTCGCGATTGGGCCGTACTGCGTTCTTTGAAAGGTCACAAGGGCCGTATTAACTCATTCGCGGTCCATCCCTCAGGCAAGGTTGCATTGAGTGTAGGAAAGGATCGAACATTACGAATGTGGGACTTGATGAGAGGTAAAGGATGTGCGAGTACAAAACTTGGAAAAGGTAATTTTTGTACATTCACAATGTGATATGAAATTCACGCGTCATACTACAGAAGGAGAAATTGTTCGCTGGTCAATAGACGGCTCGACTTTCGTCGTTCAGTCAGGATCAGTTATTGATGTATACTCCACTGTGCGTCATTGCACATATCAAATAGTGCTTCTACTAATTTACATGCAGGACATGAACTTAATACATACAATTCGTCATCCTGCACGATTACACGACGTCAAATTTTGTAAGCGGGTCGATAAGGAAGGAGAACTGTTGTTGGTTGGAGCTGAAGACAAGAAAGTTTCCGTATACGAGATTTCTGATAACCTGGATAAACCTCCAGAAATGATTGCATTTTTCACGGGACACTCAAATCGGTAAATAACTCAAAGCTTCCCTATTAATATTTTCCTGAATCCACTTATTTATGTCAACAGAGTAAAAGCATTACAAACCCTTGAGATCGCTCTTCCGCAAGCTTCTGGTAGATCATCAACAGTCATTGTTTGTACTGTATCCTCCGATGGCAACATTCACATTTATGATATGTTCGCACTGGATGAGCGATCAGAAAACAAACTTCAAGATATCTCTCCTGTTGTAGTCTATGACTCCAAAGGTACTCGTCTCACTTGTGTCACGCTAGGAGACGGAGACGTACAAGTACATTCCACAATACAAGGGAAAAGGAAAAGAGTCAACGATCAAGAAGATGACGAGATGGCTGTCACGAGTGACGACGATGATCAGTCTGGCTCCGACTGGGAAAACGAGGAGGAAGGAGAAGGAGGAGACACGGAATATGATAGCGAATGATCTAAATAATGTAACGGCAGATGTCATTAAAAATGCACTTTATCTACATAAAGTCTATTGCCTTTTTTCGTCTCTCAGCGTTGTTAGCAGGCTGGTTGACAGACACAGGCTCTGAAATCTTTTTCACAATCTCAGGAACAGGTTTCTCGACCCACATGCCATCCTCGTCATTATCTTCGTGTTTTAGCTTGGCTTTTATCTTCGGACGTTCTATCTCTTCCTCTTCGACTTCAAAAGAAACGAGCTTGGATTTCTTCTCTTTTTTCTTCTTCTTCTCTTTTGATTTTTTAGCCTCTTTCCGTCCTTTGGCGTCACCATCCCGCGGGATAAAAGTAGGCCTAAACGTTGAGATGTCAACAGGCATACTCTCAGTTTGCGCTTTGGGTGTTTCGACCACAGGATTTTCGGATGGTTTTTGGGATATCGAGGCGTCAAGAAGATCATTTGTTTCTTGATCATTATCCTTGTCATTATCACTGTCCTCGTCGTCACTAGCAAATATGGCTTTGAATACATCCATAGTTGGCCTTTCATAGGTCAAAGTATCTCGACCCTGCGTTTCATCTTCTCCTAGGCCTATATTGTCCAAATCGCGAGGTCCAGTTTGACTTTGACTTGCTGTGGTATCTGGAGGCGAGGGGTACTGCTGTTCTTGTGGTTGTGGCTTGACATCATTAGAAGGGCTGTCCACGTCGGGAGGAGGATTAGGGTCCTTGACACCAAAGCGCTTGCAAAGGAGCCTTGCAGGTTGCCACGGCTTCTCTTCTCTGGTCATAGGACCATACATTCCCAATTTAGCCGCATGAGCTTTAGGACTGATCCTTTTCTTCTGCTTCTTTTCGTCTCTCTTCTTCCTTGGCGGCAAGTTCCTCTGCTGAGGGAGTATGTAAGCCTTCATGGACCTGAGGGCCTTGTTCAATGACTGCAGCACTGGTAAATCTACCAGCCATTGCACCAGATATTGGTTTGAAGATCAAAGCTGCCTTGGCATAATCTTCCAGTTCCTTGTTAAACTCCTCGATGCTTTGCCCATCTGCAGGTTTCATTTGCGAGGTAGCGCCATCACTGTTTGCTTGTGATTGAAGATAAGCTATATATCGAGCCTGCTTGACCGGATCTGCAGTGAAAGGTTGAAAGCCTTTCAAAGCCGCCTGAGCAATGTGCGGTTCAGTTCGTGGTATTGATATTGAGGGGGGAGGCCGGTCATGTCCGCTTGAAGAAACTCCTGAAGAAATGATATTCTTCAGCCGTTCTTGATCCTTCTTTGAGATGTAGTCAAAAACGGATTTGGGTGCCGATGGTAGAGGCGTTTCTCCCAATAATGCACCTCTCTGTATAGTTTTCAGATAAATCTCGATATGACCGGAAACGGAAAACTCACATCATCAGCAGTGATACCAGTCTTCCACTTTTTATGGGTCGTCGTCCCATCGGATTTAACATCTTTGAGATTTTCTTTGTTTGGGTCGTTTTTCCACACACGAGATGGATCAGGCTTCCACCCTGCCCGAATTTCTGGTAAGGGAAACCTAAGTGTAGTCAGTGAGATTGTTATTAAATAGAGTTCATAGAAACATAAGCTACCATCTGTCTTCAGACACAGGTTGCTCGGAAATAATGAAACCTGCTAGGACGGGTCTTCCATCTCGAAATGTGCCAGAGGACAGAGACCTCTTAATGATATCAGGATAGTGTGATTTGATATACCAAAATACTCACAGATTCCGGTTTGTTATTAGTTTGACTTCCACCACCAATTCTAAAAGAGTCCTCATCTCCGTGCGTTACATCGTAAGCGACCCTATTTGGTCTTAAGCTGGATCCACCATCATAAACATCCAAGTCATCATCGTCTAGCATCATTTAAGGCTCCAAGGCCAAAACCAGCTGGATTTCATAGGCATCAATCCTAAATCTGTAAATTATGTGAAGTGTGCAAACGCACCAGATATTACGGGTCCTTTGACCGATTTTGAACCTTTGACACCTAAAGATTCATTCAAACCCATGCCAGGCGAGTACCCTAATCCATGCGAATTATCTTTGCGCTTAACTACATATATAGGAATATCGCGGGGCGCATATGTATGCTTATTGGCCTCCTCATCATCGTTCGCACCATTAATTTCATGGCTAGGCCCCAAACTTCCAGCTAAAGTTGAACGCATTGCTTGCATATCTTGCAACCTCCGTTGTTGTAGAGTTACACGTGGGCCAATACCTTGGCCAAGGCGCCAACCCATCTTCTTCAGAATACGAGCACCTACTGAATCTTTTGGTGCTGGAAGAAGCGACGATTCGAGGACATGAGCGATTGAACTATAGATAGTGACCACGATAGAGTAGTTGATATGGGTGAGACAAGGAATAACATATCAAGAGGAGAAATAAACACACTCAGATTCATTATCAGCCATTCCTTCTCGTTTTTGTAGCTCAGTCATGGTCCCACCCATAAAATCCATCTCTTCTGTAGTATCGACTATGTTCCGACTGTCTTTCAGCTCTTGAAGGTCTTCTTCATCCATGAAATCTTCCGGGCGAGATGCTTTCTGTTTTGCTCTCTCACTACGGGAGGATACGAAGGTTGAAGGAGTCCATCCTGCTCAGGTGTCAGACACATGTATACAAAATCGTACAAGTCGGCATCACCTTCTTTGGAGCCCACGGTATTGAAAAAGCCAGCAGAGAATCCTCCAGTGAATGCGCCATGTAACCTCCGCCTTCCTTTCTCATCTCGTACCTGTCGTATTCATTGAGAAACAAAGATAAGAAGAACAGCCGTCTTCAGCTCACATCCTGTTTCCAAAGGGGAACAAATTCTCCAGTGTCCCTCGACTTTTCGAGCGGAGGAAGTGGTGTTCCGATCTAAGTGAATTATTCATTGAATGCTCGATATGCTACAAAATGGTTTTCCTTACAAGGCAGAACGATTCGTTTGCTTTCGTACTAGAGGTGTCAACCCCGAGATCACCCAGTTTTCGTTTTAATCGATTACTCATTCTAGCGAACGACGTAGACCGCTGACGAGTACTGGAATCAAATCAAAGTGGACATAATAATCCCTGGGTCGCACTCACTTCAAGTCGATTACTAGAACCATGACCATTGTTGCTTGGCTCTGTTGTCTAATAACACTGATAAATATTAAAAGCAAACAACGGATATGGAATTCGACGTGTGGATATCCTCTCATGGTTTATGTCTACAGGCGATCTATCAATGATATTGGACTTCATTTTTTCTTGTAAAAAGAGTGTCAACCTGCTATTCTGTACATACCCAAGTGCGGCGTTTTTTCAACTGGAAACAGTTACTTGTTCCACAGTTCGCGATTTTTCCGTGGGTGATCTTTAGAATATTGCGCAAACTAGGGTTTTAAATTGGTTAACCAAAAGTACTTTGCCATTTAATTATTTTTAGCACTTGTACATATCTTCATCATTCATTAAGCTTATATAGTCTACTTCCGTATGTTTCTAATCAAATGTGGCATAAATATCCAATATTTCGACCCGAAGAAGGTTGCCAACAACGACGCGGTGCAATCATACACATCATATTTATTTGTCGCATGTGTGTTGTATAAATTCAACCAGCTCCCCTGACCAGATGTACTCATCAAGTGCGCACAAATTTTTTGGCAGCTTGAAAGGGATTTTGGTCAAGGTAAATAACTCCATTTCTATTTCTTTCCTAAATTCTCGCTAAATCCGTTACTATTCCTAAGATACGGAAACTTGCACCCAACCTTCAAGAGATGCCCTCTAATGAATTGCAGGGGATATTTTATTACCAATGTGGCAGTAACAAATGGGAAATATGCTTCTTACGACTATCATTGCCGAGCTTCGCCAAGTTCGTTGGTTTGAAATGTAACTTAGAATTGTTTCATGGTAAGGTTGCGAATCACTTTTCGGGGAAAGATCTAGCTC
Source organism: Floccularia luteovirens (assembly GCA_009739215.1). Lineage (NCBI taxonomy): Eukaryota > Fungi > Basidiomycota > Agaricomycetes > Agaricales > Squamanitaceae > Floccularia > Floccularia luteovirens. Next base: position 1,369,057 of record VSJF01000006.1, read on the forward strand.
GGAAACGGGAAAATTACTAATACGATCCCCATATATGAGAACTTAGCAGATATGCAACCTAGGTGCCGCGTTGAAGGGCCATCGCGAAAGCATCTCTCTTCGTCAGTTCTACTGGAATCAATTGAAGGAACTTTTTTGAGCTCTTACACATAAGATCCTTTTTTTCACGAGCGCTGATGTCTGATCACATATCCGTTTATGTGCTATTGACCTCGAGTCTGTTTGTCTTCAAAAGTCAGAGATTATGACATACGGAGAAAACGTACAAGTGTGCAAACAACACATGGCAAATCAAAACACAAGCGGCTTTCCGCGGTCCGAGGTGGCCCTGGGTATTTGGTTTGATTGATCGGTTGATTGATCGCGATTGATAAGAGAAAATGGCTTCATAATCAATGAGCAACCGCGAAGACCATGATCATCTGGATTGCACAGCGGCGGTGCTCGTTGTTAGTATTCAGTCAGAACGCCGCCCAACAAATCATTTCGATCAAGGGAGAACACACGGATGCCCGGTTGGCATGATGACAATCCAATCCAGAACAAATGAGATTTGATCTTACCACACAAAGGGATTTCTGCACACAATCGATATGTAAACACAGTCTCTCTTGGTGATGGTGAAATTCAATATCTAACCATCGCTTGGTTTTCATTATGCACCCAAATAACATGACAGGCCTTTAAATAAAAATTGACGTAGTAATATATATATCTGTCGCGAGAATAGTGCATCACGACAACATAAATAGACGAGACCGTAGTTGTTTAGGGGTCCTTGGCGACGGAGAAAACAGACTTAGGTGCGAAGCATACGACAGCATCGAAGGGCTTTATAAATATCATACCGACACCAATAAGTCTGAGGTCATATTTGTAGAAGAACAAAAAGTAATAAACAAAAGCGAAATCGGTAGCAAATAATACACGAAAGAACCTTTGTGATTAGCGTCTGCTTGATCGCAGACGGTGCATAATGTCAATCAGCTGAGGCATCATTAAGAGGAACAACAGACAGTAACAATACGAAAGAGAGAGAGATCCCGGATCCACTAACCACCACTTTCGCCTTTTAAATCCTTTTTCCCATCATCCCTACCGTTCAACGCCATCGGGGGAGATAGGTGACTGTTTTCATCGACATCAGACCCTCTAGGTCTCTTGCCCATAACATTCATTCCTACAACAAGTGGTGAATCGCTGACACTACCGCGCGCAGAACCTGAGCGCCCATTTTCGCTTCCAGCGAATATTTCGGCGATGTCGCCACGATCACCACCACGTTCCCAAGACATACCGCTTTCGCGAGCTGCATTGTTATTGGCAGCTGCAGGGTTACCAGATAGGAAATCAAGCCAATTGTTACTTGATTCTGGACCAGTAGATGATGGTGCGGACGGATTAGACACTGATTAATTCGTGTTAGTCATGGTTTGTCACAATACAAAAAAAAAGGGGGACAGGGAAGCGATTGCCGATACACAAGGTAAAAGAAGGAAGTTGTAATGAATAAGCATAAGAAAGCTTACCAGAACTAGAGGAACCAGCAGTTGATGTATTCCCAGGGTTGTGCACCGGCCACTCGAGGCCGAAGTTTGGACCATTGTGATTCTGCGTCTGACGAAGTGTGTGTTGATGATGTTCATCAGCATCAAGGAATGCAGCGAAAAGATCTCCGTTAGCACCGCCACCCCCCGGTCCACCCCCTCCACCATTACTGCCGCCGCCACCACCACCACCACCATGGTGTGAGTTGGAATGTCCAGGCCTGATCATATTAGGATAGATATTAGCAGAGTCGTACGAAGAATTTGAGCTTCCAGTCCTCGGCGGAGGGAAGCCGGGGCCTCCACTCCCACGAGGGTGGGGTGGAGCATGTGCACCTCGTGAGGAGTTGGGGGGAGGGAAATCGGATTGAAGTGGAATAAATGATGGCGGAGGTGTATGCGTTGATACGGGGAAGAAAGGCGTGTACTGAGGATTGGTGTGATGTGACGATGGATGGTGCTGGTACTGTCCATGTCTAGTGAATTGGTTTGAACCCTGGTATGGATACTGACCACCTCCAGAACCAGGAGTAATTGCATCATCAGAGGGAGAGCGACTATGAGAAGGGTGTAGACCGCCTGAGTTACCAAGCCGCGGCTTTTTGTTAGATGAGTGAAGGTGATGATGGTGCGATGAATGGTGCGGCAGTCCACCACCGCGGAGAGCAGAGTGCCTGTCATTCGAAACGGGGTGAGTAGATGAGGGCCCACCAGATGGCGGCATGCCGTGGATGTTCATCGGAGGCTGGGGTATGGACATGCGATGAGGCAGGTATTCCATCTGCAGAACAATGAGAACTTTTGGCTAGTTGAGGATAAACAGACGTACATCATTGCCTGGGTCATTGGGTTTCAGTTTCCCATCATTCCTTCTCTTGCGGGGCAAATCATCTTCATCATCAAGATCGTCATCATCTCCTTCACCTATGTCGTCGAGCTTTGTACTCGCATTGCCGGAAAAGTCTGCAGGCCCACGAGTGTCTTTTTCGCCTTCATGCTGTTGGAGAGAGAAGTTTGAGACATAATGAAAAGAAATAGGTAAGACAAAAGGACATACACGAATGTGTCTTTGCACGATATCATGGATGTCTGATGAACAGTACTGGTATAGTTTAAGATGATGACCAGGACGTTCCTCTTCATGACGATAAAAATAGAACTAGGGTCAAGTCATAGAAATTTAGCATAGCATGAGACATACCAAAGATTATGACAGCAACATCGACGGAGCACAATACACCAAGCTCGTAAGCTTTCTTGAAGAGGCCGTTCTTGCGCTAGATGAGTGAGATGATGAAGAAGGAGAGCGTGATGTGGAGGGGATGATGATAGGATAAGAATATAAAGATGCCAAGACAATGAGCACAAAAATAGCGAGAGGAAATAGGGATTGAAACGTACCTTTAAAAAGGTGACTGAACGATTGCGTTCGTGCTAAGTATAATTTGAGATAAGCGAGAGGAACACGGGGAGCAGAGTATAATTTGGGGGCAAATGAGGGCAAGCACATATGGCTGATTGGTGACAGAAGGCGGAAGGGGACGATAATAGCGCAGACGTAAGGAGGAAGCCTACTGACCGTGATGGGTTGAATTTCTATTTTTCTCCTGCCCATTTGTATTGACGATGAGGAACAAGAACGGGAAGGGGATGAGGAATAGCAAAAGGAGGAGAAGGAGAAGGAGGAGGAGGACGAGCTTTGAAGACGTCGATTTCAACTGGCTTTCAAGTCGTCCGTTTGTTTTGCCCCTCCAGTCCTCGGCACGATTCCCTTTTCAAGATGCCGCGCATCTCCGGTCAAGCGGCGCCAAACACTCCAAAGGGGGACAGATGGCCAAACATTCACAGCCGCGCGATCTAATTGGTCGGTCAATGCATGGTCACCGAGCGGGCAATGCCACCAGATGGGAGATGGGGGGGATGAGATGTCTTGATGATGGGACCCCTCATGGTTGGTCTTGGAGGCTCTGCATGGTCCTGATTCCAGTGCAACAAAATCTGCCTTTTTACTCACCCAACGCTACATTTTAGGCCGCCGTCTGGGTGTATCTTCGCCTGCCAGTGTGCCTCCTAAGCTATGGCGTGTGCTTATCCTCCTATGTGCTGAACGTCCCACACTCCTGCATTATACAGCAAAATATCGCTTATCTACCCTACTTACACCCTTGTATATTGACTTATCATCATCTGTTGTTTTCGAGCCAAACCACGTTTGCGATTACTACAGTCCATTCTCACCATACTAATGCTCCCGCTGATCTCCTTGCTTCCATCAAAACTCACTTCTCCGCAGCACCCCTCTCCTCCTCTTTCTCTCTCACTGTCGCCGGACTTTCATTACTCCTACTCATCATCCCGTCCGAAAACTAGTACACCAGCGTCCACTTTCGCAATCCCTTCTTCCCCTGTCCCCTTATTCCTGTCCCCGTAGTCCCATCACTGCTACAGTCCCTGTGTTTAAGCGCCCTTTCATGAGAGCTTCTATCTCCGAAATATCCACATTCCTCTCTCTTAGAACTGATTCACATCCCATTGTTTAATTCCAGATCTGACCAGTACTGCCCTAGTAGCTATTTTCACACATCCAGCTGATGTTGCCAAAAACTGCATCTTGTGTACCCTTTAATGTCGATCCAACTGTTATCCAAATGGGCGCCGTTTTTCTCTCGCTCCTTAGATAATAAACGTTTATCTATCAGAAGATGGATTTTTCGGCCCAGCGGGCCCTTCGAACAGGCAAAGCCATATGCTACTTAGCTCTGTTCATTAACCCTCGAGTTCTCACTCCATGGTCACGTTCCTCTTCCATGGCTATATCTTTCTTCCGAAAGCACACAAACCTACTACACACAAGAAACCTCCAATCCATCGATCACAATTTACACCGCGGATCCGGACAACGCGTAACGCAGCCCTGCAGCTCCATATGTGCACGGTAGTCCATTGCATCCCTTCCCATTGTTTTGCCGAATTGCCGATGATGGCTCATGTCTTTCGTGACTACAATTTGCTCTTCTTCAACACATGCCGCATTCTGCCGATCGAAAATCTATTGGGTAGCCGCCCTAACTCACGATGTGAGATATATTGAATACTACTCCGCCGATATTGAGCAAGTTATCATACACGCAATACTATCCACTTCTGGGAGTATTCCTTTTCCAAGACCTTCAGAACACCATATACCACCATGGAAAAGCTCTCTGAACTGGCGTGTGAGTTGAAGCCTTCGTTATTGATTGATGTTCTGCCGCAATCTACAACTTCAATTGAAATCCATGTAATAGACTGAATCTATAGATCAACATTAGCCTGGTCAACCGCAATTGAGCTCTCAACGCCACAAGTATCTCACTAAACAAAAGATCTGTCAAATTCTGACTGCAGCTCAGACCTTGTCCCGGCATCACATCGTGGAGACTAGCTACACATACCTATTCCGCCACATCACGAACTTCACTACGACCGGACATGACCCATGACGCCCATTACAACAAGGCAATTATTCCCATACGCACCATCTGCATCACCGCAGCAGTTTATATACAAGCCGCGGCTCTCTGCCGGATCGAGTCCAAGGTATCAGCTGCCCCTTATTACTATTTATGTACCCGTCCTCCCCACGTATACGATCGCGGTCAAACTCGTAGGCGCGATCACACTTGATCACAAGTATCGAAATATCATCAAGCACATACACCATCAATTTTCTATTTCCCCCCCAGTTACTATGTACGTACCATCGACCTTACTCATGTTGACTTTATTTGATATCTCTAATTCCATCAGAGTCTGAATCAGTTACCGGGGCAGACAACCTTTTTTACTATATCTATTTGTGTCTTATGCACCCTATTTTTACACCCTTTTCTAGCCTATATCCAGAAGCGAGATTCCGATTGGCTTGGCTCTTCATATTTGTGTCATCCTTTGAACAATTATGATAACGAATTCGTAAGTTATTTACCATCGTTCATCTGGCTGCTATACTAAGTTTACCTGCCGCTGTAACCGTTTGCTCGAGAACTGTGGTTGTACTACCGAAAACCAACCAAGACCAGTTTCATAGCCAAACATGCCCGTGTCTCTCGCATTAACCTGTTGACTGAGTTGATGGTAGTACCCGGGACCGTGAAGTTCCCAACATATTTTCAGCAACTTGTACGTTCCTGTACCTGAGCAGAAGAATTACTGGGTCTTACGATGCGGAAAACCTGCCTTCCGCAGGTTTACAAACATTGAACGAACCATCAAATCACTGATGACACATTTTACCAATATTGCCGTACATTGTGATCTTCACACAGTGATCGTGAACTATGAGAGTTCTCCATGATGGTTCCAACAAATGCGAAAAACAATCTTGCTCCTCTTGGGTTATCACAATTCTCACAACTCATGGGAGAAACAGTAGAATTCTGACCTGAACAAATCACAGATCTATACACACGTCCATACAACTTATGCAGGTGTGCCAGCGCTCGCTTATCTCGGCTGCGACTCATTATCTCTTTGTTTACACTTCTTGTATGCTTCTAGCCCAACGTCTTCCTGTATTCACCTTTAATATTCACCTAGACACTCACGGGTATGTCCGAGGATCTTCCTTGTGTTGAAGAAGTGGGTTTCCATATCCAAGACATTCTCCGAATCAAGTTTTGCAGTACCCCATATTACCCGTCTTCGCGCCTCATCCGAGAAAATAACACTAAACACCTGTATCAACGTGGAGTTGGCTCCTGTTTGGGCATGACCAGTTCATCCTACTTCATGCTGCGCCTTCCTTGTATGTATAAACATGTGTGTGAATGCATTTTGAGCTAATATGTTTCCGTCGGTCCCCATGACGGTGTCGCTACTCGAACTCCGCATGGCTCGGATCACCTTCCGGTTATTGTGTCCACCACTAAGAGTACAGTGCTGAATCATTCATTTCAACAATCTGCTGACAGACTACATGTCTTCCAGCACACTGCCGTCCCTTTGACTACACGCATCTCTGAGAATTTTCCATCCCATGAATGAGTGTTTCTGTGAAGAAGAATAAAGGAGATCTGGAATTCGACAATATCAGATCTTTAGTAAATGTTGCTCATCTATCGAGCTAATCCTCCAACAACACTGCCTTAATGGAAAGATGCCGAAGACTTGCATATTCTGGATGGATTAATCTATCCGCGGAGGTTACAAATCTGATGTGGAGTGATCGCCCATGCTTAATGTATGATAACCACTTCAACTCGTTAGAAAATATACCAACGGATCATGTTTTCTACCATTGCACTCTACACTCAAATTTGGTGCAAGAAAAGGCGTAATCGAGGTGTTTGAGGCTATCTCCTTTCCCAGAAAGATTGACGTCTTTTGCTCACAGCCAACTTACAAACAACATGTAGGCTTTTGTATATCCAGCCGAGCCGAAAGCAATTAAGGTTCACCCTGTACATCATACATTTCCTCTGCAATTTTCATAGCCCGAGGCTTTACCGATGCTCCCCATTTGGCACCTTCAACTGCTATATGATTACAACTGCTTCGAACCTGTGGTACTTACTAGTTGACTTTTTTTTTGTTTTCCCGGTAATTACCCTATCAATGGAGTGAGTCTCTTCTCCCCCTTACAACTCTGATCACATCATTACTTTGCTAATCTATTTTCCCCTTCATTTCAGTGGAATTAACTGGCGGAATTATCTCAATCTGATGCCACATTTTTCTGTTGTTTGTGGATTCGTGCTCCGGGAAATGGAGCTGCCGATTATCACAGACAACGTTTGCGTAGGTTTGTTATGACAGCTCTAGCGAAACTTCCATCGATTACATTACGGTCAATATCTCACGCACGTATAGATACGATCAACAGTTATGGGAATGACTCCTGAGAGACACATCTCGTTCTCTGAGACTGCTGCGGAAACATGGACATCATTTGTCGGCTATATTACCTCCTGACTGTTTAGCGGTCAATCTACGCTTCAAGGATCGAATAAAGCGGTTTTGCCCTTGGCATTCGGTTGGCCAGTTTGCTCCCAAAGAATTCTTACCAACATCACAGCTGAGGCTAGACCCACCCTACCTCGGCCAAGCGACCGCGTTAAAGGGGTTGGTTCTTTTCTCATGCAGCGCAAACATCGCAAGCTCTACCCTTTCCACCCTGGCGCATGGCGTTCTTAGGAGGGGTTGTGTGTAATTGTCGTGGGCAGGTGCCGAATGACTTTTCTCGCAAGACTTCATATCGAAACTTTATCCAACGTTGAAATCAAGTCAATTTCATCGATAAGATGTCAAGTGCCGTATGTCTGACTGATCATGTGTATTTTCTGGGTTGTAAATCGGCTTGTTGCGAGTCAATGGATTGATTCCAGTCAGTACGGGGAACATACAATGATATGGTAACTAGCCATAGCCTACAACTGTATCCTCCATGATGGTCCCAAGTCGAGGTCGAGATTCTTGTTACTTCAACTTCCTCGTACTTTTCTGTCCCCATCAAGACCTTACGAGTTTGTGCGCCTGTCTATGTAACTGTTGGCTCCCGGGCTCGATATCTTGCAAGAAACAGCTGAACTTGACAGCAACAGGGGAGAGACAAAGACTTAGAGTTCCCCCAGACTTCCAGGGCCAAGAACCAATAGCGCGGAAGTATCGGCTTCGTCGCAAGAACTGCATAGTCCAGGATTTGTCTTCATATCTCCTGCTCTAGAGTCAATATTTGACGTCGTGTTTGAAAATATAATTGTGTTTTGGGGCCTATTCCTTCTGCGTAATAGCACCTATTTGTGCAGAAACACTAGCCAGGCCTTGTTTTACGCCTGTCTTCAGTTCAAAACCATGAGAAGGAATTTGTATATCATAGCCTAGATGTGAGTTGGAGGATAAGGGCAAGTATAACTACCTATCGGTAGCCCACCAAGTCATGAACGCACAGGCCACAGAAGCTTTTGGATGAAGTCGGATTGTTGATCTTGGGATCGGTCTCATCTCCAATGGATAGACGGTAACAATAATTTGAAGAGCGAGAAAACACCTTTTGGTGCAATATATTATTAGTCTCGTGGATATGGGGGGTTTTCTCCATGTGTGAAACGACGCCTAATTTTAGTACATATGCGAATGCAGATATCAAACATCTGACCCACTTCCTCCCAAAGTACATGACAATGGATAGAACCGCTCCGAATTGTTACGATGTTGAGCAGTTTTTGCCTGGCCAGTCTATTCCCTGGGAGGATCTTACTTGTGCACCGCGATAATCACCCGCACACCCGAGGCTGCTACTCTCGATCTAAAGAGTAGGCCGGTTGGATGGTCCTGGTGTTCGAACTTAATCATTTGAAAAATCTCAGATAAACTATCAGGCTCACTGGCACGTATTCCTGGTCCATACTACCTATATCCGCTAGGAAAGGGGCCATTAAAACGAAATGGTTGGTTCGAATGTACGCATCGAAATTCTCAAGTCAATGTCGTACGACCTAAGCAAAGGTGAAATGAGATCGGGCCCCCACTGGAATGGTGTCATGATGAGAGGTGGAGCGCTTTTGTCCACAACTGTGGCACCGGCAGGATGAGGGCTTTGGAATTGTGCTGAGATTTTACACCAGGCGGGCGGCCCCGCCAGATGTTAAGAATCAGAGCCTGACAGTGTCGCTCAAGTACTCAGACGAAGAAAGTGGGGAGTAATGGTTTAAACACGAAAAATTGTATCTTCTGTGAGGGTACCGGTTCCAGATACACAATTCCCCACTCCTCAGGTTCCTCAGGGATGTGTGCCACACTTCTGACATTTTGGCCCCTGGCAACAAAATTCTTTTTGACTTTGAATCAGAGGGACAAATGACCTCAAAACCCCTAAGGACTGACAGTACGTATATGCTGCAACCGATGTAGTCCTGCATTGACGGAGATTGTGTGGATTTTGTTTACTCCTGAAATATCGACATATGTCTTCTTTTGGTCTGGGACTTGCCGGTATGGTGCAAGGGAAATATAGTCCCCTGATATCGACTATCATTCGATTGTGGTGATGCAAGCATGATTATCACAGACATAGAGCAAAAGTAAATAATTTTCACGAGCTTACATTTTCGTAAGCGCCCAGCTAAGAAATTACGATAGACATGTGGGCATTTGCTTGGATCGTTTGTTTTTCTGTCAGATGAAGAGCTGTGGATTGCACTTGATGTACAAGCAGGGTGTAGTCTCGAGAACATTGACGATCGACTGTCTGTCGGTAGAGAACGTATCGTCAAATTTAATCTCATTCTAGATATATTGATGAAAAGGGTTCATGATCGAATCGCCCTCTTGTGTATATTCGACGACGTGTGCTCAATGTAGCCATTTTAAAAATACTGTCAAGATCTTCGGGAGGCATTATTAGCACCGTCCATTGCAAGAATTTTGAGACCTACAGTTTAATTTAGACGCTCTCCACAGGTCTGGAGACCATCCGGTCAATTAATATAAGTTCGTTCGTATAAAGATAGGACGTGCTGAAATATTAGTGAACACTAGTCGTTTAGTGAGAATAAACCATACCGATTTGTTGTAACAGTTCCGAGCTATACGGAGTGTTTGCTACGATCATATGCCATGCTTAAATAAGTTGATGGTGTTAGTTGGATATCTCACACTTGAACAACTTGCGTTTCTAGCATTCTCAACTGGTTTCGACTTTGATCTTCATGTAAACAGCAATGCAGGACTCCTCGGGTTGTATTGGCTCCACGTTTTGCCTAAGATACACAGAAGAACAGCCTCGGGTGTTTGAGCCGTCATATGTCAGAGGTTGCCTAGGACCGAAATACCTGTGTTTCTAGATAAGAGCGGAAGGCACATATCAGTGATGTTTATATGGGGACAGCCTCCATTTGTTATTTCTTTACAGTAGACATGAGTAAGTAACTGGAGCAGGCAGCGGCAAAACCTAGAAGACTAACCTTTGTCACATTCTTCCCCTACCAATTGAGATCTGTGGAGAAAACAATTGGGCGAAGACGACATTTGTATTAGGTTACGTCCAATTTCGGAACGGTGTTGAATGCGTCAAGAGGCTAGTTGATTTAAACTAGACGTTTGAAGTCGAAACCTTACCTTACTGGTAACAGCAAAATGGCCGAGGAACAGGGACATGTTGTCAGCTTATATCTCAAAGTGATGGCAACAATGGGACAGTGGATGTCTCGTGATACTTTGCTCCGCGTTATCCAAGCTTCGACATATCATATCCTTGGTATAAGGCTTGAGAATGAAGCCATGAAGGTGGCGAGAACGCGCCGAGGGGCTGTGAAACAGCTTGAGAAGAAATGCCGCCTGTTCGGCCCAGAAAATGCTGCGATTTGGGCCAAATGCGTGTTACTTGAATGAAGGTCTTGAGGCCGTTCTAACCGGTCATACATCGCCTTCTTTATGAGACATAACTGTCCGAATTGGATACGAGCCTGCAATATTGAATGACTTCTGTTGAAAAGGAGCGGCTGAGATTATGAAAACCTGTTTCAAGACTTCGGCTGCTTGACACCTTTCCGGCACAGCAACAGCGGGCCAGTCCTATGTCTTCGCTAATGTGACAATGGGCATCTGGTCAGTACTTCGTGACCTTATTTATTTCTGCTCCGAGCACACTGGAATAGTAATAGTGATATACCAGTGGAGTAGGGTATCACGATAGAAACATATCCACGGACATTTCCCATTTTCCGATTGCCGAAATGCCCGTATTAAGTTCATTTGGAGCACAGGCAAGTTCTTGGAACAAACACATTTTAAGCTAAATGCTCCATAAATTAAAAATTCTTCTGCATATCAGTGACAAAGGTCGTCTGATACATATATTGAATTAATCATACCTGGGATACAAGAAGACAAACATGAGACCACGAGGTACTCAATTCTTTGTTGATAGTAATAAGACGTTCGGGCGCCCATAAGATCAATGGAGACTTACCAAACTTGGTGAGGTTATTCGTCTTCCAATAGGGTAGTAACATTGTTCTGGAAATTGAATCGTATGACATGAGAAATCCACATTCTTCCCAGTCTGTCATCAATATACGCCACCGTAATAATATAAACAAGTGCCTACAACAAAATTAATTTCTTACGACAAAATTCGTCCTGATTTTTGACTTGGGCACGAACAATGATCTTGAAAAAAAAAAGATCACTGTCTACTTTTCACTGATTCGGTTCCAAACGGATCAATTTCCCACACTATGAAATGTGCATTTTAGTTCACCTCAGTTCATCCATTCTTGCCAAGTTGGCCTAGCAATTAGTTTCTTGTATTTTCAGCCTGTCGTTCCATTGATTTTCGAGGCTGTGTAGCAGAGGAAGACTCATCAGTGTGTTTCTATGGAAAACGAACAATCGATTTCCGCCATTCTATCTCGGTAGCCAACAAGAACTACCTGTCAGAGATCAATGCTACAAAGGTATAGATCAGCTTATCACCTACTTAGCTTGAAATGTACTTACTAGAGATTTTCAGGTGCGGGGATTCAAATTTCAAATTTAATTGGAATTGAATAATAATATTTCTACTTAAGTTATCAGGGTCCTTCCATCTCATGCAAAGCCCAAGCCTTTCACAACAAATCCGGTCCTTGTAAAGAATTTTTACACACTATAGGTTCCTGCTTCCCATTCTTCCGAGATATTATGCCGTGGTATACTGGGTGCAATACCATGCTAAGTCTCACATTTATTTATAAATCAGAAATATTTATAACTAGCCAAAAATAGCACATCCGATTCAACGCAGGGCGCTTTCAGGTGCTGCGGAATTTCCTGGGGGATGTTCTTACTGTTGGAGCCTTTGCCTGTTTCGTCTGAACTTATACTACCAACGATGCAAGCTTTGTTCCAAGTCACTTTACCGTGAGCATCCTATACGTGATGATATCACTCCTTCCCATCTTGCCTTGACGGATTACCCAATTGCGATGACAATTTCCTTCGCCACTTAATTTCAGGTGCGAAATTCACATTTACATTCAATGAAACTCTAGCCTGAAAGAAACCCCACACCATGGACCCGGACTCTGCCTGCCGGATTTACGAAGTCACTCTACCACGGGATGGTTAATAACTTCTTAGACGGTTTCGATTTTCGTTATTCATATGCATGCGTTGGAACGTTGTGAGAGGGTGTTTAGACACATTTATGGCTAATTCCTTGGCTATCACACGACAAGGTTCAACATACCATTGCCGCGGGGAAGTCGTAACAAGAAAATATAAATCAGGAAAAAATTGTCAATGACCACGCTGTGACATGCGAAATTTATCTGTCAGCTAAGTCTGATGACGGCGGAATGTATTCGGGGTATTGCGGATCTCCAGAAACAAAATAATCGAATCAGAGTAATTTGGTGACTCAGAAAAATCTATGGTCAAGGCTTATTTGGTGCGAATTGTGTCAAAGCCATTTCAATAATTGATATTTAGTTTACGGAATTTTGCCTCTGGATTGTCGTCCGCCGCCGATAGGATTGCACGTAATATTTTTCATTGCAGTAGCATTGCTCCTGAGTTTAAGCTTTTGATAACGGCTTCAGATAAGTCTCAGCCTCTGGTTATAGTGACACTGATGGAAGTTTGGAAAAGATACTGGAAAAGACCGATCACGGTCTAACGATATGTAATGTAGTATCATGTATGTATCCATGTGCCGAAGCGCTGACACTTCGGGTAGTGATTTTTTAGATATGCTCCAACCAACAGAAACATTCCATCAGACCATTGAAAACCAAACGTGACTTAAAGTTTGCTGACAAGCTGGCATGTTACGGCGTTTTGAACCATAAGTTTGTCATCAATACAGAACATAACATAACAATCAAGGCTTGTCTGTTCGTCTCTACATTTTCGTATTCTTTCAGCCGTCTAAATCACAACATGATAAACCCCGTTTCACGGACAAGTCTGGGTGATATGACAATTTTACTTTCTCCGTGAGAAATAGAAGTGGGTTTTCTATGAGGGTTTAATATGCAGTAAAACATACTCAAACTTCGCCTACAGTCATATGCTGCAGGCCTGCAAGCTACCCATTGAAAGCGTAATCTGAGTTCCGAGAAGCACGATTATCGGCCAATCACACACCGCCCATTTCCTGATCATTGTTCGACCATCATCTTATTGCCGGTCCGGAGATAAACTCCGCGAACATACGCCTGAAAAGTTTACATAAACGCCACACTTCCTGAACATTGCACAAATGACATCTTTTTTTTTTTCCACAAAAACCTAAAACGAGCACAATGGAAACACATGTTTCCAACAACTGTTTCGAGGGATGTCAGGGGTTATTATATTATCATGCTCCTGTTACTCCTCTACTTGATAACCGACCATTCCGGATCAGTGAAGAAATCCAAGGTTCTATCATTTTAACAATACCGACGACACAGGAACTTGTTCTATTTTGTTTTCGTTCATCCCAGGTAGGCGGCGGCAGGGAGTGATCGACGGGTGACCATCGAGCCCTGAAATCAGTGTGCAACAAATAATGCCGTTATTCTGTATAAAGGATGTCACAGAACTTTGTAAACCAAATATGGATATGTCGACGTTCAGTGTGACATTTACCAAACAATTGGATGTAAAAATCAAATATAATTGTGTAACGAATACCAAGATAGCAAGAAATGGGGTGTGAGAGATATTATGGAACCTGTAGCAAAAGTGACAATGTCCAAGAAAAGTGATATGTCATGTCGTCAAGTTAAACGTCAGTATACCGTGCCCGTCGTATCATTCTATTATTCATTCCTGGAACTCGTAACATATCTGGAATATGGTGCCACAATTGCGTTAGATAAGCCGTTAGAAGACGGAAGAGTGGAGGTTAGTCGACTGGTCGTAACGTGTCTCCCTCAAAAATGAGGCGGCCTTTCTCATGGAGTGCAGCAACAGCCCTGACCACCTCAGATGTATCAAAGTCCTCATGCTTATCTTGAGGCATTGCTGCATTGAGATATGTCAATAATGCTGAGATAGACATATCGTCCGTTGATTCGTATGTTGTGGTGAACAAGTAGTCGATAGAAGCGGAGATGAAGTGTTTTCTAGAAGGTGATGTTTGTCAACAGAAGTTGAGTTGAAAACCATAACGTGGGAACATACCTGCCAGGAGGGGAATCGAGGTCAGCTAAGCCAACCGGCCAAGGGCGGCGTCCACGAGGAACAGTACGCTGCGGAGGCTGATCCTCTGCCATAGAATCACCTTCGGCGTCGGCATCGCCTTCTGCATCATCATCCTGGCCCCAAGGCCGGCTCGATTGACCTGGATAACGCGAGTCGAATCGGTGACTCGATGCGCTGTGGCCATTGACACTATGCCTACTTTGGCTGGCTGGGTACGATAATCTCGACTTTGTCTTTTGAAAACGATGGTCTCTGTGGCGCTCCATTCTCTTCGCTTCCCTCTTTCGGATCCGTTGTTCTTCCGCGTGGGAGTCAGCTCCCTCTTCAGACTCAAGGTCTTCCGACGCTTCGTTGTCCGAGATAAGTTCATCCTCCTCTAGTGGGGCATGTTTTCTTGCTTTGATCTCAGCAATGTCGGCAGCTTTCTGCGCACGACGTTGGCTGATTCAACATTCCGCAAAAATTAGTAAATGTTTTCGGAGGAAGAATGTGGAAAATAGCATACTTTCTGGCAAGACACTTTCCGCGATGTTGTAACCAAGGATAGGCGCAGTATGAGCTGTCTTGTCGGAGTTGCACCCATTTCTGACATAAAGAACAAAACACGCGGTTGGGTTCAACCTCTCCAATAAGATTATCAGCACGAAGGGTCGCAGCCCTTTGTTCCGCATTCCTTCTTCTGGATTCGTGCGTGGGGGCATAATTGGAAGGGTTGAGGTCATGAAACGAAGATGATGATTCCACCTGGGAATAACGGGCCTGGTTATGCACCGAAGAAGGCGAACCTTTGGGAGATGAAGGTGTTGTCACAGTAGAGAGAGACTGACGCGGCAACGAAGAGCCAGATGCGAGAGTAAGTTGCTGTTCTGTGGGAGGAGGAGCACGCAAAGCTTCGCTACATGTGACAATAAGTCAGTCAGTTAATACTACAGAAGTTCTCTTGACGCACGAGGCATTCTGGCAAGAAGCTCTGTGTTGCAGCCATTTTTGCACGGCCTGAAGATGATCATCTGGGGGTATGTTAATCCAGGTGTCACATATATTGCATAAGACACGTTCAGCGTCGAATTTTCGGACGTCAGGATCCTTGGCAAATAGATTGTTGCGTTCTTCTAATGCGTAGACATTTTTGCTGTTACTAGGAGATAGAAAGAAAAAATTGGCACGGATAGAAATAATTATAATAGATTGACATACATTTTCTTTGCAAGACAACTTTTCCTGTGGGCATCCCAAGGGATGGAGCAGTAGGTGGAATTTGGTCGAAGGCGAATCCACTTGTCACAAGAGGCACAGAGGACACGATAAGCCTCATATTTTGCAACATATGGATCAGCACGGAGGTATTCAATGCGTTCTTCTTCAGTCCGCTTTGCGCGTCGCCGTTTGGTTGGGGGATGTGCAAGGGCCTCGGCGGTGCTTTCTGGTGTATAGATGACAGGGTCTCCTGAGGATTGGCCAGCAGCCGCACTAAGAGACATGAGTCCAAGGGATGAGAACCACGAGTATAATAACACAACCATGTGAGTTTATGTGCATTCCAATGCTTCAGAGTAAAACCGCCTGTTTCCTCGTCCCGAAAGGAGACGCTACTTCCGCATAATTCGCAAGAGACATGACCTGTTTCGTATTCACCTTGTTTGGTGGGCTCGATTGGAAGAGAGCCAGTGGATGATTGAGGCTTGTGGTCGCGGTCATCTGAGGGCTCTTTTCGTTTAAGGGGATTCCTAGAAAAGGTGAAGGTGAGGAGGATAAGATAGGTAGAAATAAAATAAAAAGAGTACGGTATATGTTGCGCAGTAGGGGGTGTAGGGCTAGAAGATCTAGAGAAGCCAGTCAAGGATTGGACGATAAAGAGGGGATGAAGAGAGCTAACCGAGAAAGGATTATACTTGGGACCATGAGGGGGAGGGGGAAGGGGAGAGGAGGAGGTAGAGAGAAAGAAAAGGGAGAAAAGGCTGCGTCTCTCCGCCTTTTTTAGCTTGAAGAATATTCGGGTCCAAAGTGTATAGAACATGGAATGAAACGAAAGAATTCGGTCGTTTCAAAAAAACATAAACCACATGTTCGCCGAAAATTGAACTCCGCAAAATCATTCGTGACAGATGTCTATCCAACCTATATTCAGGGCAGTCCTCCTACTTTCCACGTTTCAAAGCCACACCCAACAGCTTGGTCTCTTCCTTTCCTATCATGTCTCGTTCCTTTTTTCTCCATCCTTTGTTCCACCCGTCGATTACTATTTCATCTACAACTTGCCTAGTAGTCCATCCGAAGCAAAGTTTACTAACCGAACAACTTGAACCTTTCTTCTCTTGACTGTTTTTCCCTACACACCAAACTCTAACCTTACATCTGCCTCGGCTCCATCGCCAATTCTCTTACCTAAATCACAGCTTCTCATAGGAGGTATGTCGTCGGATCACTAACTTTCCTGGTCATCCTTAAATATCACTGGGTGTGACGCAATAAGGATTTTGTTTCATCCATTGAAGAAGAATAAAAAAATGGCACTAGTGTTTATAACGAAAAAAGATCGGATCAATATGTCTTTATGCGTTCCCAGCGCAATGTTTAATTTCAACGTGACAACATTTTTTTATTTATAATTTCCGCATTAAGAATGTCACTTATCAAAGGAAAAATAAAAAATAAAAGAACCTTTGTCGATCACCCACCGGCGCTTTGCTGTCACCGAATAGTTTCTTATTGGTTGATTTTACCCAGAGGGATGTTCGCGGCTTGTCGTGACAAAGTATCTCCGACATAACGACATACTTGACTGGTTGATATCTCCATCCAAGAAAATAGCGAGCATATTCCATTGGCCCCGGTTCTATTGTACGTTCAATTGAACGTAAACCGGGTACATATGCTTGCTGGCACTTTACGTTAACCAGGCGCTAGTAACAATGTTCCAAAAGTTACACAAGGTGCTATTAATAATACGTCCAATACAAATCACGAAATGTAGACGCGTCACAGGAATGTAGCAACAAGCTTTCCCTATGTCATTAGCAATGATTATGATCAATCAGTACTTCAGTACTCAGTGGCCGACGCCCTTTCCATTTGGACACAGTTTAGATTCCTCATCAAACATCCGTACATTGGGCTGACACACAACACCCATGTAAGCGGAAGCTTTCCTAGAATGAAAGCAGGGCGCATTAAGGTTAGGAAATAGCAATGAGTATATATTCACCTGCCGTATTATCTCTTCCTCGACCCGGTAGCCACAACTAGAAGGACTTAACGGGGTAACTAATCTCAAACCGGCAAAAGCAATGCAAGTTAGTCAGTTTTCACTGTGGCACAGATTACCTTGATTATGGTGGAAAGATGAGCCGCGGGGTAAAGAACTTGCCATTGTGGTTCAGTGACTTTATCATGTGCAATAAAAGAACGATCAACAGAACTAAATTAACAAGTGGCAAGTTTATGGAAATACCAAATGCCCATTATGTTCACTCAAGTCCCTTCCGACGACAACCGTGTGTCGTCAAATTTGATGCTCCTCGAATTAAGATTCTCAGAAGACGGAACACATGTCTGTCCAACAACATGCGCAGTAGTGCATCTAGTTTAGAAAAATTAGGGCCTCGTGTTGTCTCGGCGATCGCCCATCTAATCATTACACCCTCCCAAACCCGCCGGTTTCCAGGAATACACTAATGTGTCTAACGACCTTGTCTAGACCTATCAACCACTGCGATAGGGCGACGTCTAGTTCTTCTATAGAACCACCTTGAGCAATCCTCAATTGAAAAGTGTCGCGATGAGGGACAGCCCTTATTGCTACCTGTGAGCAAAAGTGAGTAAAGACAAAAGGATACACATCAAAATGTAGCAAACGCTTCAAAAGGAAGATCAAAGATATAAGAAAGGATATCAGGCAATTATGTAGAGATGAAGAAGTCAGGAGGATAGATAGAAGTCAATTCCACTTACGGCAACGACTGAACGGATAATGAAACTATGGTGATGTTTGAGGACCTCATCGTACGAGCGTTTGAAGCATGTGTGAAGCTCTGATGATTTGTCACTTTGCATGTTCTGCAATGCCTTGCAAGTAAATGCAAGTCCTCTGGTACGTCCCCAAGAGAAGGGAAGCAAAAAGATCATCCAAAAAAATAAACAAGTGCCACCCACTAATGTTAATGGACATGGCTAATTGAACTATAAGATCATTCGTTACATACCGAGTGAGGCGGACTAGGCACGCAATTGCAACCCTTTGAGATTCCTGGGCTTCGTGACGAACGAGGCTCTCCAGAGTATTTGACTCTTGGGGAAAGGACTGATAACGTCCACGAACACCCTATGATAACAAAGACGTGTTGAGCGCGGATACTTACGAGAACAGTGAGAAGAAGGACGCAACGCTTATGTTGCTTCTAATGTCTGACTGTACGAATCCAAAAACTCCAGAACCCAATAAATCTAGTCAAAGTCAAAGTTGGAAGCGCATGATTCTAAGTCCTCGGTTTCGAGATATATGTAAAAAAGTTATGCACACCAAACATCTGTACAAGGCCATCAGAGGCTTCAAGAAAAGACTTGGTATCTACACCATCGCCTGTGATGGGAACATCTGCGAATGACTTGCCAAAATAGAATATATGATTACGATAGACATTAAAACCGGGGATGACTGATGATTTCTGTGACGGTTTCTATGTACCTTGACTGTTTGAAAATATGGTGTTGTCGCCATTTCGACGTCTCAGTTGGGGATGGTATGATGATGCAGTCAAAGAGGCTGACAAAGTACTCGCAACTACATCAACGGCAACCACATACAGAACACGTTTTGAATGCCTCATGTAGTTCGCGCGCTGCGCCCATATATTTATCATTCTCAATCAGGTGTCTTGTAATCCGGGTAGATTAAGTACTTGCACGTGCCTGCTCAATTGATGGAAAGTCTTTATATTCGCAAATTCTCTTCCCTACAAGTTAAATACGTATGAATGAATTCATATACTGGCTATGAAACATCATGCATTCAAGCCCTATTCCAGATAGAGCAAATTGTATCAGGCCGCAATATAGCTGGAGCTCTGCTAGATATTTTTCTCTACTTAAAATTCTGGAGTTAGGCGTTGTCCATCCGGACCCAGTATCTCTACCCGCGTCCAATCTGCTACTCCTCTCCAAGAGGATTTGCACAACAGTACAAGCCAAGCCATAGTTAATTGGATGATCCTCAAGTATGATCCAAGCGTAAAGGTGTGTTTCCTATCTAACTCGTGTCACAAACGAATATTAGAAATGCCATCAGAAATATTCAAGCTGAGTTTTCTTCGGGATCCCTTGTTTTGTCAATCAGTCGTCTAGCGGACTCCCGAAAATTAGTGCGTAGCTCTCCATAAGTTGAGGGACGATAAGGAGCACTTGGGTCAATTTCAAGGTAGTAGCCTTTAACGTCTTGGCCTTGAAATCCAAAGTAAGATGATTATCTCCCCATTTTGAACCACAAAATGAAACCAACCAGGTGATGAGAATGGAGTACCCAGCCTTATAGACCGTTCACCTTTTTCGTCGGGTTCATGATCTGATCCATAATGATAATTCACCAATTTGGATGTACTCTCTCCGGATCTTCTCCTAATGCCTGGATTGTTCTGCGATGTCATAGGATCTGAATTTACATGGTTCTGATACCGCTCGTCTGCTGAACTTTCATATTGATGATGGACAGTAGCAGGAGGGGAATCCGCATCATATCGAGAGTGAGAGTGTACAACTCCAGATGAGTACGTTTGATTTTGCTTCTTCCGCTCGTCTTCCAGTAGCTTATCATGTCTGACCTCAGAAAATGTTGGCGCAGAAGTAAGATATGTGGAGGTCGAATTGCTTGAAGATGCTTCGCCGAGGATTACCAAGCGACTTGCTCCTTGGAGCTTTCGGATGGTAATAATCAGTAATTTACCTCAAAATTTGGCTGTCCTCAGAGGAATATTTACCTGTTTGCTTCTCTCCTTTGCCTCCAGTAGCTTGATGGAAGGGCATTTTTCTCGGTGTTTGTCCCATAGACCTCGGTAATATCTGAACCTTTTGTCCAATGATATCGTGTTCAAACAAGCCTTGCATTTTACACTCTTTGGATGCACTTCAGTGGCCCAGACGTCCTGTTCAAGTAGTCGTCTCCGTTCGTCTTCATCTGTCACATTTTTCCTCCTTGGCTCAGAGCTGCTACGCCGAGTATGACCACCGATGGCAGTTGCTGACGTATTTTCGGGAATCTTTTGGAAGGCGACCCAGCTTCGCGTTGGAGGGAGATCCGACAGTGCGGACCTAGACCGTAAGTCAACTTAGTGGCCGCTATATTCACTTACTGTGTTACAACGTACCGCAGACTTCTCGGGCACACAGTGTAATGGTCGTTGACAATTTTCAGGACATCGCCCCAATGTGACCCATAAGGATATTCATTTTTACGATCGCAGTAACCGCAAACGACGAAAGGCATTTAAGATGTAGACGATTATGAACCGAAACAAACCCAATAATGCGCTATCCAGGACATAAAATGGTGGGACCACTTCTATCCGTTTCCTGAGAGTTGCTGAGAGAGTGGATTCCTTTTCTACTTCGATGGTGTGCACAATATAGCAACTGCATTGTGTTGGCCACGAGATGTTAAACAATGACTTGCTGTGCACAAAGCGTTTGTTTTTGACTATCCGAATTTCCTTTAACCCCTCATGTCACCAGACGACTACAACGTGTGCAGTCCAACGATGTGAGGATTTACTATGATGTGTAGTATGTTCTAGTTTAGAAACGTTCAAATAAAAAAAGATGCTGTGAAATTTCAGTGATTGTTATCGCATATAATAACAATCCGAAAAAACCCTTCAGCCCTAGTATGATTGCATACTATTACCCTGACTGGAAACAAACAGATTCCTGGGTGTCCCTCATTAGTAGATCGTGTCCCATAAATCTTCGTTCAGGTTGTGTTAGATGTGGCATTAGAACCACCTTACTATCGGGAACTTCGTTCCGCCGTTAACAGCATCTCACCACATGTTGTGTCGATCATAAATCCTGCATTATAATAAAACGAGCCATTCATATGTTTAGTTCACATGTTTTTTTGCTCAAAAACAACCATATCTGGAGATAAATTTTGATTGAGTGGCGTTAGCGCTGAATATAAAAACAATGGAATGTTTGAGCCACACGGTTTTGTCAGGACCTGAGTCCTCGGATTTTACGCCACAGACTATACTTGCAAGGAACATACCTCACTAATTTTCTACTGCCGAGATTAATAGGCCAAAGCAACGCACTCGCAACATTCCTTCGGACCCAGTAATACACATGTATGTCATCTATATTCCATTAAGAAGTTTAAGTGGCTTACATTAGGGAATTTTTTCTGTTGGAATATGCTTACGAGAAATTCTTGTGCGATGTATCTATCATTACGAAATAGAAATGTCCTTAAGTATGAATTGGGTACTAGCACAATATGTCATGTATGTGGCGTGCAAAGTTAAAATTTCGTATCACTCACGAGTGGAGCGTCTCGGCTGAGAGCCAAGTCATGTGCAAAGAGGGACAATGAATCAGGGAAACCTATGGAGAGCGTCCATAATTGCAAATTTGCAAGTTTTATGGACGAAGATGACCGGGCCGTTTCCGGTTCCAAGAAATCATGGAAATATATCTAAGAGTGTTTCAGAGATTTGGGAAAATGTGACGTTGAGGCTTCATAGTGCGCCTAGAATTAGATAAGAACCAGGAGAAGATGAGCGTTTTGTCGCACATGTATGTTACTTATGACGGATTTCATCAGCTGACACAAGTCATTTGCCTCGTTCGGAGTGTGCATTTTCCCATGACTCGGTCTCGACTTTCCTACATATTGGTTGGCTCGGAAGACCAGGGTCCAACTGAAACACACCCACCTTCATGCCCGCTGAGGACTATCAAAGCTAAGCTAAGCTTAAGCGTTGAACAACTCGGAAAGTTTGGCCGTCATGCTTGAGAATTGTGGACGTGAAGTGAAGTGGTGTTTTTAAAGTATCATCTTGTTGCCAAAACGAGTAATCCGACTACCTCCCGGCTAAACTAGGTTCATAACAGCACCTCGAAAGATTGGTCACAATACTGCGTGCAGGCAACATGATGCGTTTACAAGACGAAGCGTGTCCCCAATCTGATAACTCACAATCTAGTAACATTTTCTGTTAGCATCTACCAACTGAGATTTTGCACGTGTTCCTCACAAGCTGGTCTATATGAATGATCGCTTGCTTTATTACTACCTTGACTTTCAATTCAAACGTAAGAGCAATCATCCCTAACTCACGATTGAATCTAACGCATTGAAGCGAATCCTGTTCTATCATAACTGTGCGGTGGCCGCATATAATTACCTGTTGAAGGAACTAATTATCAAATAGAGCGGTACCGCTAGAAGTATAGGATCATGCCTTGATAATGAGTAAGCAGGAAGTTGTCTCCTTATGTTGAAGTTTTAGGTCATGTACTCCGCAAACCGACATTGTACCGAGTCGAACGTTTAGGCGCTGTCCACGGTAGACTTTATGCGATAGGAGGGCGCGGAATGCTCGAAGACTGTCGTAAAAATGCTCCCACGTCAACTTTTGTAGCCGAATGCGTTCTGTTTCTTCTGACGATCTATCAACTTGCCGACGTCACGAGGTAGGCGAACTATGCGCGGAGGATGGGTTGTACATATTGATTCCCAGACTAATGAGGTTCCATTTGCTAAGCGACATAATAACAAAGCAATTCTTCAGGAAGGTTTTATATTTATTCGTCATAAACATTACCTTAGCCGTCATCGAGAGGGTGATGCAATGTAATGGAGTTCACATAATACTGGGAGTGGGACTCCTAGTGACATAAGACTATACAAACTCAGTCAGCAAATGGTATTTACCAGACGTTAATAATCTAATCACTCCGTCAAGTCATCAATGCGTCAAGGTAGAGGTTACTTTGGGAGCGCACCTGACAAATCGCAATGCAGCCACGAGATAAAGCATTATAACAGTTAGAACAAAAGTTGTTCACTTTTCTGCAACCGATGTATGGTTCTCTGAGCTACATGCGAAATGGTTCCTAACAGGCGCTTATTGAAAAAATCCTATCCTAGGGTCTTGGTTCAGAATCTGGGGTTACTAAGAGAAGATGGTCACTGCGCCCTTGATTGTAGAAGCACTCCTTTAGAGGTGGGCGCTTCTGATCGTCATGAAAGTTATCGTTGTCGGAACGGGGCGGCAAATTGTCGGGGATCAATGGTTCTTGCCACACATGTTCATGTGATTCTGGATTTCTAACAGGATCTGCAGCGCCTCCGGCTTGGTGGTTGCGCTCATACCCTCACAAGTCATGTTTTTCATGGTCTAAGTATCAAAATGGAACAAGTGTTCATGTACTCTGATTGTCACTGTCTAATTATATTGAAAAGCATTTATAGTTTCGATTCTCTACAAACTGAGTCCGAGCTTGAATTTTCATTAGTTATCTGTATCGACTAAAGCGCTGGACAGCGCCTATGCCATCCCAGCATTAATCACAATTTGTATGTTGATAGACAAAGATCACCGGGCCGTCCCCGGTCCCGAGAAACGTGCAAGTGTGAAGGAGCTGTGGGAGTGTTTCAAAGATCTTGCGCATGTGAAGTACAAGTTAAGGCTTCATTTGTGGGTCGCCACGTCTGTACCTGCATATTGACCGATAAGAACCATAAAAGATGGGAGTTTGTCGCCCATGTATGTTAGTTCTATGACGGATTTCATCAGCCGAGAGAAGTCTGTAGCCGCATTTGGAAGTGTATGTTTCCCATGGGCAAATCAGTTTCGAATGCACATCACTTGAAAACCAGGGTTTGTCAATCCCTATCGAAAGACGCCTACCGTCATGCCCGCTGAGACTACAAAGACCAAGCTTAAGCGCCGTTCAAGTAGAAAAGACTTGGAGGAGTATAGATTCGATGGTAGCCATGCTCGAGAATTAGAATTGAAACGAAGTCGAGGTCAGTCGCAGTTGTCGGTTTCGTCTCGTTGGATGAGTTTTCAAAGCTAAACCTCGCATCATTACCTCTTCCTTCATGATTTTAGGAGAGGTATGTCATTCCTTACCTTCTTTCCTCATCTGTCAACCTGACAGGAACATATTAGGTTAGTTGTGCCGAATGTCGTCGGTATGCGATCATCGCATTCACAATTTCGGTTGTCTGATTGCGGATAAGGCTCAAAATAAAATGCGACAAGCAAATTCCATGTCAATCCTGTCAAGTATGTACCTAGTTATTTCGTGCTTGATGAAGCACTGACGCTTTGACGGGTTACCAGCGACGAGGTTGTGCTGCCCTGTGCCCAAATGGTATGTCGCTGCTTTTCGAGTTACGGTTGAAGTTAAGTTAAATCTGCTTCAGGTAGTCTCGCGACAGGGCAAGGAACACGGTATATGCAAGTCGTATAAGTCAATTTCTACCAGGCTGAACATCTTTGTTTAGCTTTGTTTTAGCGGCGACCGAGCATCTTCATCGACGTATTGCCAAATTGAGTGGGAGGATCCGTCAGCTTGAAGATGCTCTAGCAGCTCTACAGGCCAAGTACACCAGCGAACCACATCCACTCCTTCATGACGACCTTATAAGCAACGACGATCGTGATGAAGATAATGGTATGGTGGAAGAAAGTGGAGCACCAGTGCAGCCAACAGAAGTGATAGATGCTTTTGGGACGCTGTCAATATCAGACCATGGTATCTCCAGGTTTTTTGGGCCAACGGGTGGTTCAGAGGTGCGCAGCAGCTCACCTTTATCATTTTATCAGGGCTTACGAGTGCTTAATCAGAGTCTATTGCTTGTTAGTCAAGAATTGTGACCGGTTTCCAAAGACTCACTATCTCTCTCACAGGCAAACTTGGATTCCTCACACACTTCCCCTGAAAGTACTCACACGCCTGATTCTATGAGAGAATCCAAGAGTCCATCCGTACCGGGAGAGCTGTCCTTATTCTCTCAGTCCTTCCCTTTTACTCCCATGGGACAACCAGCTGATGTCCAGGAGATGGTCGAAAGCCATCTACCACCCTGGGACCGGGCTTTACAGCTTTGTGAGACTTATTTTGAGCAGGTCTCCTGGTTATTCCGAGGCGTTACACGCATACAGCTTATCGATGACATGTTACCTGTGATATACAAAAAACAACTTGCAATTCCGGGAGAAGATTATAGCGGTCCTCATGATCTTGCGTTACTATTCATGATTTTTGCTATCGGTGCATTGGTTGGACAAACACCTTCTAATGCGCAGGGGGAACATTTCTATCAGATTTCGCGTGTTGCGATCTCATTACAGCCGGTGCTAGAGAAGCCGTCTATCGTGACAATCCAAACACTACATTTGATGAGCATCTATAATGCCATGAGTGGAAGTGATCTGAAGAGTGAAACTAGCATGGAGATGACATGGTCTTTGATTACCCTTGCATCTCACCTGTCGCAAACCGTGAGTGTTTGATTGATTGTAAATTTTTGTGTTGTCTTGACACTTTCCGCTTTTAGATTGGTCTCCGTAAGTCTGTCCGTCAGTTTTATTCTGTCAATTATTGATTGGGAAGTAGATCGTGACAGCGAACGATGGGGACTGTCCCCTAAGATGGTTCAACGACGTCGTATTCTCTTTTGGGATTTATTTGTCGCAGATGTCTGGCAGGTGAGGACCTCGTTACTTGTGGGATATTCCTTGGTCAACCTTCGCAGAGCTTGAACACAGGTCGACCTCCATCATTTTCCTTAGCATATATTGATTGCAGTTTCCCTCAATATGACAATGAATTAGGCAAAGAAGGTGGATTTGGGACCGCTTGTGAGCTAATCAATATTTTCATGTACAATATTTACCTAGCACGCGCTACATCAGTCGAAGTTTGGCAATGTCGGTTCGCTGCTGAATGCGTCGCTGATGTAACAGCACGTACACTTACTGCCGAAGCGCCGAGCTATGCTACAATAATGGACTTGGATCGTAAAGTTCGAGAGTTTCCTTTACCAGAAGGTGTATCCAACTCGTCCCCTGATGACATGGCTGCTTCGTTCCAGCGATGTGTCCTGGATCATATCAAAGAAACAGGTATGTCTCATTTACCAATACTTCAATCATGAAATTGACCAAACGTGTAGTTCTCATGTATATCCATAGGAGTTTTTTCGCACAGGCGATCATCGAACATCCCATAAATCCTCTAAAGAGCGCTTATGCTCCTTCTTTTTTGGCTGCGTATCGTGCTTCATCTACTATCTTAAAATCAGTGCGTGAACAATTCAAAATATGGCCAAACTCTAGTTCGCGTTTCTGGACCATGTGGACCTTCGCCTTTACTGCCGCAGTAAGTCTTTAAGTAGCACACTGAGACTTCTACTCATTCTTGTCAGGTCGTATTTGGAACTGTCGTGACTCGTGGACCTAGGTCTCCCCTTGCTCAGTCAGCTATGGGCGAACTTGAACAAGCGTGTATATTATTCACTAAGGCGTCGAAGTATAGTATACGAGCTACTAAAGCTTTGGTATGCCTTTCTTACACGTATTGTTATGAACTGTAATTAACAATCGTCTTATTTCTAGCCCATTCTTGTCAAGCTCAGCGAGAAGGCCAGATATGCACTTGCTACTGCCAATAATACACCTATGGCTGGGGACAAAGGCGGACTGTTGTGGAATATCAAGCAAGAAGACACAGACGACGAGCTTGCCATCTTTGCTGGACATACACGGTTCGTTTCGGCAAAGAGAGGACCTGACTCTTCCATGACTTCCACATCACAATCGTTACAGTTCAATTCCAGTCCCGGTTCCTTTTCTTCTGCTTCTCCAACTCACGAAAATCAAGAGCAGCACGGTTCTATCCGGCATCAAGGAATTGCAGTACCTCCATATCAAGACAAGAATGTATTATCCCAGCCTCCTTTGTTAGCGGCTGTTACAAGTACCGATGGTTGGGTCCCTGATCATCACCACAATACCTATGTTGCTGTGGATGATCAGACTTCCAGAAACCATTATACCTATATTGCCTCTGAACGACATCAGCAAATCAATGAGTCACTCCCAGCTTCAAGGAACGGATATGGGTGGTCAAATAACCCACAGCATGTACATCTTCCACAACACCAAGTACATTCTCAGGAGCTGAATCAACAGCACTCTTACACACGCACTATACATGGTGATTCCCCTAATATTCCAACTCACACAGATTATAGCACCCAATACTACGCCGAACAACATCACCATCCTACTGGACACCACCAACCTCACCATTCAATTTATTCCTTCCCCCAAGCCGGTCACGCCCGTGGTGGACCACCAAGCTCTGATCTTGTTGATCTTGGGTTAGCATCTAGAGACTCACGATTGGATGAAAGATGGAGCTCTTTCATGGCGGAATCTGGTTTCCTTGAAGGACTGAATTTTAGACATCAGTAATAGTTCTAGTTCAAACAGTTCGCATTCCGTTTGCATTTTTTTAATGGTTCACATTTTTGATTTTGATTTTGTATTATGTTTTCCGGTCCTGTTTTCAAGGTTCATCGCCCTAGTAATTTCCAAATAACTCGCCAGAAACGGATAGACTCTAAGTATTTTCCATCTACTTTGTTATCGTGTAAAATTTAAAAGTCTAAAAGATAGTTTGTCCTTAACACTACAATCATCTAATAAGATTTATGCGTAGCACACCTCTTTATGCATTTCTGATCCGTTATTAGTTTACTTATCTTACGATTGCCTGGACGGACGGATGAGTACTCGCGGCAAACCCTCCACAGCCAGATTGGAGTATTAGAAGCTGATTTGAGTTCAACGCGACCTCATTTACGCAATCTGGCTAACGCCCATAATCATGGGTGGGGATAACCGGAAACAGATGAAAGTTAATCATGGTGGGCGCCTTTCAACTAACCTATACATGAAGATACTGTTACATCTGTACTGTGGCGCAATGATGGTTCTAGTGTGGCACAGCCAAGAGACTACCCTCTTATATACACCACACAATGTCGGACGACGCGAGAACAGACAAGGAGCTAGCTCGGCCAGAAGCTTTGTTGTGGGGTAAATTAGTTCATAACAAGTAAACTGAAAATACGTATGCCAGACTCCAGTTCCTAACACAGGTTTTGTAATATTAGTTATGCCTCGAGTTCGATGAAATAGGGAATATCATTGGTGACCTGTTGTATAAACCTAATTATAGCTATATATAGTCGTAGGCAACTTTCTGTCTTAGTCTAAGTGTGGCACAAGAAACTCAGAGATAAGTAAATACGGATGAATAGCTAAGACCTGATATTCTAGAGGACAACAAGTCCGCTAACGTATACTAGGATGGAATGAAAGGTAGAATGACATCTCACCAGAAGTACTAATAACTGTCTCTGCGATTTCGTCTCCCGTGACTAGATGATTTACTACTCCTAGATCTAACACGAGATGGTTGGAAACTACCAAATAGACGTTTGAAAAAAGGTTGCTCGGCTTCCTTCTCCACACGACGATGGTGTGGGTTCTGCAAGAAATATAGTAAATTTTTGGGAGTGGCACCAAAGACATGAAAACTCACAACAACTTCCATGTGACTACCCACAGGAGGCACGACGATATAACCTTTCCTACCACCCCCAATTGGTACGACTATTGGGTCCGTTGGAGATGCCGTAATATACGTAGGGTTGTGACTGTCAGGGTGTATAGTTCTATATGGTAGTGTGTGTGGCGGAGCGGATGTGATTGAATTCCGGATGACAGACGACGAACGGGATGTTGGGTGACTTGATGATAGATAAGGATTCGGGGATGAGGGATACAATGCATTAGGCTGGAGGTGTGGCTGACTATACATTCGAACGGTGGCGGGCCGATGTGTGGGTACGTTCGGCAGGATTGACACATGTCGACTATGGTCAACAGAAGCAGAACGGTGACGAGAACCACTACTACGACTTGGCCTGGAGGAAGACGAGGATCTAGACGAGGTCTGCCTTTCTCTATTGTTATGGGAGGTATATGTGCTAGCGACACTAGGCACGAAAGGGTTTGCTGGAGAATTTTGTTGAGTCTGACCTACCCAGTCTGCAATTTGTCTTTGCTTTGCAAGATGACGTTCGTATGCTCCTGGGGAATAATCATATTCAGTCATAGTGGGTGTTGGAAGGGGTATACTGTAGCAGGAGTGGAGGCGTGCTAGGGGTGAGACCTCGGGTATTTAAGGTAAGGTATGCAGGTTGTGTTATTTCGAGAAACGTGCTAGGGGTGTTGGCGTCGTTAGTTGGGTGTTTGGATCGTTGACAGGCATTCCACTTACGTGCAGAGCCTTGTGCACAGTTTTGTTCTAGAACAGAACAGCAAGAGTGAAAAAAATAGCAAGGTGGTGTGATGCTCTCCCATGGTATTTTATACGGTCCTACAACAATGAGACAAAAGAATTCTGATAAAGTTGTTTCCAATGTTCTCACGTGCCCAACCTTATGTCTGAATCCGTCACTTCCTTGTCAGAAATTCTGAAGTTCACTTGATATGTGTTATCATGATAGTGTTGAATGGAACCATAGCTCGGTCTCGGACTAACTAGTCGAAAAGATCAGATGGCTGGAATGCACCAAGCACAGGCAAAGAGGGCTCTCAAAGTGGCAGAATCATTTTCTCTACACCCCTTACACAGCTCTTTAACCATACGTGCTCAATATGACTGTCGTTTATCTCCCCAATAAATGCAAAGATCTTACAAACCGGGATCCTGCGCATAAACCTTTCATGCCTCGGTCAACTCAAGTAATGCTCTAGAGCTGTGGGCTGTGGAACAAATGGTTGGGTTTTTCCCGGATCTGTGTTCCAAGCCTAGCAACCGGTTTTCGCTAACTAATTCAATAGACAAGCACTGCTAGGGATCCCTTTTATTGCCAATTGAGAACGTTATTGTGTCGATATCTCCGGCATAAAGTTCATCATAGATTTAGGGTTGAGATGTTACGGAACCGCAGGTCCGCTATTTACCGCAGTTGCTCGAAACCGCGTCCATGTGAATACACCACCCGCTACTTGCCATAGGAAAGACTTTTAAACACATGGTACCCGGTCGGAAGTGGTATTAGCCACCTCTCTGGAGGTTCAATGTGTTTCTTGGGCACAGAGTACACGCCACTACCACGCCACTACAAACACATTGGAGTACAATCTCACACAAACTAATGATCATTCTATGAATCTGAGCCTTGGCCTTGTCGAATCTTTCGAAAATGTTCAGTTTGGCCCTGGTTAACGTAGTTGACGTGTGGTCTCCATTATGATATCATGATGCTGCTTACAGAATAAACCAGAGTCACCTAACTTGGCTTACTCACCATCAGAAACTAAAGAATTTTCCATCCTGAGCATTATGGTACAGTGGATAGTGATAAACGTTATATCGGCATGCAACGTTCAACTTAATATTGACGTCAGGCCCCTAGAGAAGGAAAAGTCTTCAGAACATTCTAATGCCACGACAGATACAAAACGTCAGCGCTCCAGCACTAGCTCCCCATTCTACTACTAAAGTTAGAAAGTTTTAGTGTTTCCTTTAGACGTGCCAAGGGATCAATCGATCAAGCTTTCAAGTTCAAGCACCATTCAATTAAGGATATTGAACTCACCTTCGATTGTTCATGAATATTCAAGGCTGCTACTAGGAGCGCTCGGGGTGCTCACGAGCATAACTCGTCCATTTGCCCACCACAACCGAAGATCTTTCAGGTAAATGAGCTCCAGAGTTTCAAATTATGATTACCTAGATTTCTGTCAGAAGCTGAGCAATAGCTCACTAGCACTCTTATTGGCAGTCTATCGGTGAGTCTTAATGCGATGATGTTCATATTCTATTTCCGGGTTAGTAATCATCAAAAAGTTCTCGCTGCCTTGCCCATTCGGGGTGACTATGATCCTGAACGATATGCGAGACTAAACAGGATGTCATCTCTGTATATATGTCAGCTTTCCAACATTATACTACAGAATTACCTGTGGCCCGCTTTGACTGGCAACATCGCTTCAGGTAATACTTTTATGTTTTCCTTTCCTGAAGTCATATTTCCGAGTAATTTATATATCTTACAGTCATCCAAAGGCTAATAATAATATATGTTCATGACTAACCGCTATCTATTAGCATGTCTGTTTGCTTAGACATCCTACAAGTCAGTTTCAATATATAAAACAATCGATCAACCCATCTTCTCAAACTTAAGCTTCATCATCTACTTCGGTGCATTCACAGTCCCTTGAGAACTTGCCTGAACTATCGGTCCTGCATTAAATTCGTGGATCATGAGCCCTATAGGATTGGTATTAGCATATTCGGAATGTGGACCAGATGTCAATGAGGAGGAATTCAACAGTATGATTATGGTCCCTTCACACACCATATTGCTCATCTACTAATTTTACCGCACAGAATGGTATGCAGAGCATATGACTAGTCTCTTAACCACTCCCGGCGCGTTAAGTGGTGCCCGCTACAAAGCTGTTGATTCAGAGACACCAACCTGGCTGGCGGCCTACACAATAACCTCCCTTGCAGTGTTGCAAACCGAGGAATATAAACGAGTACGAGCCAACATCAGTGAAGAAGAGCAGTCCATCATCTCTCGTATATCATCCCTCATTGTTCATTTCTACAACCAAGTCGCTACATATTCCAATCCCGCTATACCAGCAGAAACTAAGGCACAGTACATCTCCCTTATACACGTAAAGCTGCCGGCAGAACACGAAGATCGGTATGCAAAGTGGTATGCAGAGGAGCATATTCATGATATAGCAAAAATTCCTGGATGGATATCCTGTCAGCGGTACACATATGTTGGAAGCAGATACCCGCGAGGAGAAACTGCCTCTGACACAGAAGTTGTGTATAACCATCTTGCGATACATTACTGGGACAATAACGAGTTTACAAGTACCCCGGCTTTTAAGCACGCGGGGACAAATCCTGGAACGATAGAAATGATGAAATTAGGGGAAGGTTTGAAAGCGCGTCGTTTCGGGCTATTCAAGGACTTTGCTAAGTGAAGTTGATGAATTCTTACAGCTGGAAGGAATACGACGATAGGTCAACTTTACATATGTTACTGTATTTTGTACCCTTGGATTTTGCTGGATTCTACGCACTTGTAATTCCTTGTTACAGTAGAATCATTATAGAAAAAGGCATGCCGTAACAACTGTAAGTTCAACGATGATCTGTGG
Organism: Floccularia luteovirens; assembly: GCA_009739215.1. Lineage (NCBI taxonomy): Eukaryota > Fungi > Basidiomycota > Agaricomycetes > Agaricales > Squamanitaceae > Floccularia > Floccularia luteovirens. The sequence continues at coordinate 1,402,031 of VSJF01000006.1, forward strand.
GCTGGCTAATTAATCGACAGCAGATAGTGCATTAAAGATATCCTCTACCTTCTGCACACCTCGAACTTTAGAACTCCTAACAACGGGTCCAGATGCTTATCCCGAATAAGCAGTTAGCTTTCTTATCTCAACCAGATTACGTGATTATGTACGTACTAAACGAACAACCGCCAAACTTCAAACTGATCCAACAACACCTCTTCGCACTCGAAAAAACCAGCGATTCTGTTCTCCTAAAGAAAACCTCAACGACAACGAGCGCCATTCGATCCACAGCATGAATCAAAGTTCCTCCTTGGATTTGCATCACCACCAACATCGCAATACAAGTCACCCCACCAACTTTGAACTGTCGAGTAGCCGATCTGCCCACAGCAGCGGGTGGTATCGGCATGATTATTGTGCCATTCACCGAAAGCATCACTTGTACCGCAAGAGCACCAGTTTGCTGATGCCTGAGTAGCCATGGTCAGGGAGATCATAACTTTCAGCACGGTCAAGTAATTCATAATGCCTGACAAGATGTATTAGACTCGCTGATTTTTTTTGGTTTTGACTCACTTAGTGTGTAAACTGGTTGAGCTTGCGGTCCCAAACCACGAACTTGCTCCCTTTATACCCAACCTCCGCTCCAAAATGGTAGAATCAGCATTTCATAAGGGATCATGACTCCTCCACAAACACGCTCCATCAACACTGTCGAAGACCACACTAATTCTTCGCTTCTCTGTCGTATTATATACCAAATAAAACACCCCCCACGCCAAATAATGAAATAGAAGTGTTCGAGCAACCACCAAGGTGGAACACCCTATCAAAGCGACGATGGAAGCAGTAAATAAAGCAATAAGGAACGATAGCATGAGAATATCAGATGCCAAAATCAGCGGTAGATCTGGATACGAAGGAAAAGTGGGAGCAGCACCGGTAATTTACAAGGGATTCCGAGATCCAAATTGGGGCTCGCGTCACTCTCACCTCGGAGTGGAAGAACCCACCTTTTACGAAGTGGGTTATATGGGCATCCTGCTAGTGATCGAAGAATTCAGAGAGATGAACAACCCTACAACAGTGGTAATTGCGCTAGGCAACGAAGCTGCGATAAGAGCGAAGCCACGTTAATCACTTCAAACTATCATCTACTCCTGCTACGCAACTCGTAGTTGAAAATCCAACAGCAATCCAGATGCCCATCCTAAACAAGCGGCTTTCTCAAGATGGCTAACTTCTCCTCAACCACCAGTTGAAGATGACGCGATTATTTTACACAGAACGAACGACAGCCAATATGAGACAACCACAAGCCATACCTCTTCGCACACTTGATAAACCAAGCGATTCTTCGAGTGCTGCTTCACTGGAGTAACAGAAGGAAACCAACAACCTTGTATTCGCGCTATACCACGGTCTTGACACTACGAATAAAATAAAAACACTGTACACTGCTTTTCTTTAGAGACAACTGATACTGCTAAACATTCCGCGCGTTATACATCCTTTGTTGAAAGAAAACCTCAACCACAAAGAGCGCCGTAGAATCCACAGCATGAACCTATGTTATTCCTAGCAGTGGAATCGTCACCAACATCGCAAACTAAGCCACTCCAGAAATCATTAACTGTCGAGTAGCCGATCTGCCCACAGCAGCGGGTTGTATCGGCATCGTTACTTTGCCAATCACCGAAAAAACCACCATTTTGGCCACAAGAGCACCAGATAGCTGATGCCTGAGTAGCCATGGTCAGGGAGATCATAACTTTCAGCACGGTCAAGTAATTCATAATGCCTGACAAGATGTGTTAGACTTGCAAGATTTTTTTTTTTGGTATTGACTTACTTGGTGTGTAGACTGGTTGAGCCTGCGGTCCTAAACCCACGAACTTGCTCCCTTTATACCTAACCTCCGCTCCAAAATGGTAAAATCATTATTTCATAAGGAATCACAATTCCTCCACAAATATGCTCCTAATCCAATACCACTGTCAAAAAATCATACTAGTTCCTCACTACCCCATCCTATCATATCCTGGCTAGAACACTCACCACGCCAGATAAAGAAATAGAAGTCTTCGAGCGGCCACCAGGGTTGAACACCCGTCAAAATGACAATGAAAGCAGTAAATGAAACAAGTAACGGTATTGGGAATATTAGTCCATAATTAGCTATGGATCTGGGTATGAAGGAAGAGTGGGAGCAGCGTCGGTATCATACAAAGGATTCCGAGAGCCCAACTGGGCTCCGTAATTATCATCCCTGAAGGGAACTCACCGTTTACGAAATGGAGTACATGGACATCCTGCTAGTGACCAAAGAATCCAGAGGGATGAACGCCACAACGGTGGTAGGGGCACCAGACGGCGAGACTACCATAACAACCCTTAAAAACCACAATAACCACCCAGGACAATACCTAGACCTAGTTGACCAGATATACAAAGGGATCGATAACTTACAAACACAAATGCAAAATAGAAGGTTCCGTGCGACAGCGGAGTACCGGGGAACGAAAAAGGACAAAGAAGCAAAGTAAATAGCAGAAGGCTTGACTACAGGAGGAGCGCACCCTTCCCAGACAAGCTTTGAAGCCTTTCCGCTCAGGAAATCCACAGCGAAATAGCTAACACAAAAGCAACTCTTAATGAAACGTGCCAAAATCTTCCCACAATTTGAAGAGTTATTAAGCGTAGAACCTCCCATCCTATTCTCGCTTTTTTTGAGTTATGATCTCAAATGCCTCGAAAATTGACTTCCTCGAGGTTACATCCAAATCACCGGAAACATGCCAAATCCTGAACCCTAAAAATGGCCACTTTGGAATCGGAGCTTTTATAGAGTTCGCCGGGGTCCGCACTAGTACAATCACCAAAAAAATCCGACGTAACTCAGCTGCTTCCGTGTTTATTCTGAACAACCATCAGCCCCGGGCTCCATGCCGACCTGATTTGAAGAGAAGTTAAGAGTGAACTCACTTATAGTACAGTACGAGATTCAGGCAATTGAGGAATGTCTCTTCTCATTCCCTAATTCTACCCGGAAAGAAGATGTGAAGCAACACGGTGGTTGTTCATATCGTCATCTTGTCGTCCGACATTCAATATGGGGTTGAAACACAAATTAAGTTGCTAGCCTTATTTCTATATCAAGTAAAGCCCGGACAAGGGGTTAATGAACATCGTAGAAAACAGTCAATAAGGTTATATTTGGCCTGAACAACTTGGGGTACGATTTTCTTAGTCTACATGATACATGGCACATAACTGACTCCCCTTATTCCATAAAACACCATATAATCTACATTCCAAATTTCTCCTCTCGTAGGTATCATCACATCGCAGTTCAAGCCGCTCCATGGATTTCTGGTGGTGGGATTAAATTATGTGCACGGTAGCAGATGCTAACTTACGAGTTTGTATGTAGACTAGTTGGGAAAATTAAAGCTGCAGCCATCTATCTCTGACCAAAAAGAGCAAAGCTGCTTTGGGTGACGTCAGGTTTTTCTTGACACCCATCCTAGATTCATTGCATTGTCGGACTTGGTAGGTTATCTCGATGCCTTGGAGCAAAGGTGTCACATGTAGTTGATATTCTTGAAGAAGACAACGAGAATCGGCAAAGTAGGTGCATTCATGTTGTTTCACCAGAGCTGAGTTGCTGGCTATTCGTGTCGTGTCCTTCTGGCACGAGTCGAGCGCATTTCTGGTGTCTTGTAGGTGCACTGTCTTTGCCGACGGTCTGGATGATTACCTTACCTTTTGGTATTTGTTTCGTACAATGGACAATGCTTAGTATTGCTATGTTTTCAAATATCACACGTATTCGACATCTAGAAGTTTTACATTCTCTATCTGATAGCATTCAGGAAGTGTAAAGGCGTGGATTAAATCCACTTGCTGTGCTAACTAAATTCCGGTGGATCATCTATTGAGGGCCGGGAGATATGGAGAGGTTAGTCTCGGAAGAGAATGAGATCTGGGGATCCACCAAGCATTTACTAACTACTCGAGGTTGACAGCCCTCTGATTTGTCTCGGGCGGTGTTACTTGACGGGTCCGTTTCGGGTTGTTGGATTTGCTTGGGCCACATGATGTGTTTTCCGGTGGGGCTACTAACGAACTTGAGACGGACTTGCAGTTATTTGTCCAATCATACCCTAACTATCTGTTCAATACTTCACTTTTAGGTCATCCCACTGGATTCTCGAATCGTTAGGTGACGGTCGTTCAACATATTGTACCACCAAATGAAGCACAAATTGCTTTGACTCATGACTTGGAGAGATGAATGTCATGATTGCACAATTCCTTGAATCGCCAGTTCCAAAAACAAGTTTGTATAATCGAAGTCCATCATTGTAATAGAAATAAAGTCCCCAAACTAACACACAATGTCCGATTCTCCTATTACGACGATGCCTACACAAGAGGGACAGTATACAGATCTACTTTGTTGCAACCAGAGGGACCATCGGTGGGAGTGTATTTGTAGTAAATCTAAGCAGTAAATGATTGATGTCAGCAGCTTGTAAAAGAATCAAACAAAACAATATTGAGGTTTTACTTTTTGGTCGCTTCCGCAAGAGTAGAAATCGCCGACGTAGTTGAAGACAAGTTTGGCACCAAGTTGGCTGTTCTCACCGTTGGACTGGATCTGGAACGAGCTGTAGCTTGCACATTTGTTTGAGCTACCACCTTGAACGAAAACAAGCTCTCCACTTTTCGCACATGTGCCGGTGCCAGTTTGTAGGGTGTTAACTAAGGGACGGTATGACTGGAAGCCCAGGGGATCGACGAGGGTAAGTTGCCCTTGCCAGAAATAGAACTTGGCAATAGAGGATGAACCGGTAAGAGAAGCTAACCCTCCACCCATTCGCACGGGCTAGGTTAAACCAAGACTGTGTTAGATGACGATTATTTAAGATGGATGATTACGCACAAGGAGATTGGATGTGGGGGATGAAGAGGATGACACAAGGTAGAAGGTTGGTGTGTCGGCATTGGGGATCCTGACAGCGAGCGAAAGGAGAGGAGCAAAGAGGAGAATGGCCAATGTGGAGAAATGCATGTTGGTTAAAAGTTAGGAGCGCAGTAGGTAATACTGGGTCTGCCTTCCGCAGAATAATCTGTGATAACCTTTATATGTCTACGAGGGTGTGCAAGTCATTTTAGAAAGCATCCGGAAAGAATGTTGATGTGATGTTTTGGAAGAAATGAATGCCTGCCAAGACAACATGTCTTCCGTCCAAGACTCGTCCCTTGATTATTATCAATTATTCTTTGAACCTAACATGCCTGTCCAATGGTATGGATCAAATGCCATTCACGCACCACATAAAGTATGTACGTATATGTGAATACCTTCCACTTACATCGTCACGGTGTAAAAATGCCGATATGGGAGATTGAAATTTCTTATCACAGGATGATCAAAGGTCAAAACCTATCTCTCTGGTTAGTGAAACGGTAACAAGAAAATTATTGTCGGGAGCGCCACTGCATAGGGTCACAGAAATAAATCAATAGCATGGTTGTAGTCATTTGACTCAGGGCATAGCATGGAGGAGAGATCGTCATGTTTTAGGGGTTAAAGCATTGAAAATCTCGACACTGTTGTCAAGATGACTCTGCAAATCAAATCAAACCTTCACAGACTACCTGAATGTCCCGAATATTGGTCATTGTCGGGTACATGAAAATATTTGTTAGATCTGGATTGACATTTTCTTTCCATTGTACAGCTTAGTACAGCCCCTTTTCTAATTTGATTTGACGAAGCACGGCAGCCACTCATCCAGGGCGAGCTCAAACAGCCCTAAACCTGCAAAAAAAGGATGCAGGGTCTATGGGACTGTAGAAACCAACGGTCTTGAAATCAGAGTGATTTGCATCTGGTGTAAGCAGGACGCGCATGTCAGAAACGTGCACCATGTTTGCATGTGTCATTCCGAAAAAGCTGCCCGGCTGGGTTTCATCATGTCGATCCGCTGTCTTCGCCATTTCCGAGGGAGATGTATTACAACTGGCCAAGGATAAATGATTATCAAGCTGAAAACAAAAATCGTACTTACGGAGGAACCGCTAAAGATGGTGTGCGGTGTGGCGAGTTTGACTCTATTGAAGCAAGGCCCATCGTCCGCCATGGATCGACTAGAAATATGGAAAATAATTCGCTTATTGTACAGGCTTGAGAATGAAACAACATACATTCACCATTTGTAAAAAACACATTTGATGGGTCCATATTCCACCCGCCGTATTTGTTCACCTTCTCAACTTGTGGTTTTGGAGGCAAGCCAGTCGGAAAGACCTCGTTGCATTGTTCTTGGAATAGTTCAAGAGATAGGAAAGAGGTCTGGATGGATAGTGGATTAGACGGATCCCCGCGCTGGTAGAACCCTAGGACAAGCAGGGGTTATGTAAAGAGGTGTGTCAGGCCACTACTTCACAACATACCGTATTCAGAGCAGTATTGCCACATCCAGGACCGATCTTGCACTGGGTCATCAATGAATGGAATGGAATCATAGTCAATCTCGCTCAGCCCTGTCAAGAACGCATCCAAGGCTACTTTGGTTCCACGCGAAGCAGCAATTCCATTTTCCAATGCCGGTTGAGTGAAATTTTGTGTTTCCAAGATGTCGCAGAACGGTAGAAGCGAATCCTTGAAACCATAATACTGTAGATATGTGCATAGATATAGGACGAGTGCATGGTGTGAAACTAGTGGAGTGACATACTTGATAAAAATCGAGTGGGTCCATTAATATGCTTGCTGCTTCAACATTGCTTAATCTACGTCCATCATCAAGGGTCAAATTCTGGGCGAGGGTGAAATTTCCGCCAGGACCACCTCTTCTAGCCCGCAAAAGAGCTAGTTTCAGTTCTGCAGTTGTGTTAAAGTCTCCATTCTGCAGGGTGTCATCTACGTATCTTAGGATAATTCAGATATCTATAACACAATTGGCAACGTCTAACATACCGTGTGACACTGACCCAATCTGCGGAACAGTTACGTGTGAGGCTACGTTCTGCAGCCTTATAGTAGCTCGCCATGTCTATCTGCGCTTGGACAGGTGCCGAAGAAGCCCATGCAGCATGAACAACCTCCGGATTTCTCAACCTCAACAATGCAGCTCTGATCCCTGGATAAGAACCTCCTAGGAAAACCCAAGGCACAGAACGTGGATGTATAGGAAGCGCTGTAGGGTTTGTGGTTTTCACTTCTGGATCTCTAGAACTTCTTTCCGGTGGCCCGGACGGCCCGTGCTTTGCGAAAGAGTTTGCAAAGAAGACAACGTCTTCGAGCGCTTGTTCAGTTGATAAAAATTGCCATTGGTTGGTAGTTGTGTTTTCCTGGTTAGGCGATTACGTATTAAGAAGACAAAGATCTGGAAAATGCATACGTTTACTGCAAAAGGTAAGGATGATCCGTAAAAGCGATGTTCCCACAAGATGGCAATCCCCTGGTATCGCTTCGCGAGTCGCATGACAGCAGAGAGACCATGATATTCCTGAAAATTGTCAGTGATACTCTAAGCACATTGGATATATTATACATGATACCTGGAGATAATAAGGAAATAGTGGTGCCGCGTCCTGCTCACCAGAATCGAATACTGATGCATAGCTAAGAGTACGATGCAATTTAGCGTGCGTAATCAGACTTACAGAAAACAGGGCCTCCTTCCTTCCAGTAGGTCGCATTAATCCAGTACCGGTTTCCAAATGTTGCTGAAGTCTTGTTGGTGAAATGGTCAATTGGTATCTAGAATCCCATATATGTCAAATGTAAAATAAGATAATAGATGTATGGCATTACTTGTATAAAATGAGGCTCGTTGGATTGTAATGGTGTTTGACCATTTGATAGTACAGGATAAGTGGCCTATAGCGGCTTTGGATCTGAATTGGAATGGGAGGGGTTGTTTCCCCAAGACAACGGCGACAATGCAAAAGAAATGCCAGAAAAAAAGGGCATACATTGTCGAAGTGGATAACCAGTGGTCAAGCCACGAGAAGTGTAATCATCATACCTATCAGGCGACATATATATGATGATTCTGCCAGCTGGGCTGGGAACGTTGTGGGTAATGAGAACCAATTGGTACTCGTCATATGACTTTGGGGATGGTGCACTGTGACTTTGCTAAAGATAGGTCAACATCACGTTATATTCTAACGCGACATGATCGAGTTTGTTGCTTAGCCTCACTTCTTGATTCATACCTATCTTTTTCTTGTCATAATGGACAGCGATGGTTTTGACTACAATGCACTCCATAACGTAACAGGAACAGATGAATTAACCGTCTCTCGGGAAAGTTTAGCAGAAGATACACAGAACAAAAAATGCGCCAACGATCAATCGAATAACCACCCGTCAAAGGGGTCAAATCCATTCAAGTTTATGCGCGTTCCAAAACCAGTCATAGATAGAACAACAAAATCCGATACACTAGCTCATCCTTTCCATTTCCAGCATCAGCAGCGACTACATGACAGTGTTTCACGAAGTCCTGCCCATATATCTCCCTTCGCGAACATTTTTAAATCGTTGTCCGCAACACCTGGCTCCACATTCGGTCGTACAAGGCAGCGGACCAGGAAACAGGACTCCCAAGGTCAGTGATCCTGCGTACCTTGTGATGTGTTCCAAGCTATAAAGCCAGGAATCTCTCCGATTGATACATAGATGATCATTTCACCTTTCGTCAAACACAAAACTATGCAAACTATGTTCCAGAAATTTCAGAAAAGACAGCATATATGTCCTTAGAAAAGCTCCCATCGTTACTACACAAATCTCGGTTGCGTTCTTCCACACCAATATCAACAAACGAACCAGATATACCCATGATAAATCGCCAGGACACCTCTGACGTTACTTTGGTAGATTCTCAAGACACAGATCATGACCCTATTCAAGAGATCAAAAGATTGTACACGGAACTCGCAGAACATGTATGTTATAAGTAAACCTGAGGGTCCCATCATTATACATCATACGCATATATCCCCCTTCAGTATTGAGAATGTGTGTTAATACTTCCTTGCTTAACAGAACCGACGATCTGAGCAACTTCACACACAAATTTTCACGCTGAATTCAACTAATTCGTCTCTTAAACGGGCCTACGAAGATAAGGCACGAGAATACGATAAATTGAGAGAAGAATTTACATCGACTTCTGCGCGTCTTGCCAGCGTTCAAGTTGAGCTACATGCAGCAGTAGAAAGTCGTCGTTCCACAGTAGAAAAGTACGAGACGAAGGCTACGGAAGTCAAAGTATTATCTGAAGATCTTCAGTCCGTAAAAGCGCAATTAGCATTGGCACATGCTAATCTTGAAGACTCGGCAATCAACTTAACGGAGGAGAGGAAAGAAAAAGAAACAACAAAAGCCCATCTAATAAAGACAAAACAGTGTTTCGCAGATTTGGAACAGAGGTGGGTTGATCGCTGTATGAAGGTTCCAAGTCTCATCTGTTGGCTAGCTACGCAATCATTCAAAGTTCACTGGCAGATCTGAGAACCTCCTATGACGAGGTTCAAACGATCTATAAAGCCAAAACAAAAGAATTGAAGGAGCTGAGACTATGGGCTGGAGAAGGCCTGGAATGTTAGGATTCACTGTTCACCACGGGCTTGTACTGACCGCCTTGACAAATCAGCAATACGCCCGATTCTTGACCTGCACGGACGATGTGATTATACGATGCAGATGAAAGCCGTAATTCAAGAAATGCAGGAAGAACTAAACAACTGTAAGTATTGATAAGTTTAGGAGTTGTGAGGAGCTCGATCGCTTCCCTCGTGGTTTGTAGCCCATCGAGTAACAGATCTCCTTCGAGACAAGCTTCATCATCTCGCATCGCAGCTCGCCGAATCACAAAATAAAGTAAAGGAGTTAGAGCAAGTAAAATGCAGTATATGGTTGGATCAGCTTCAAGAACTCAAGGTCAGCGCAGGCAAGATATCTTCACTGGAACAAACTGGTAGGTTCTTTACTAGGCTGGCTGTTAGACAGAGCCTGATCCCCTGAAAGAAAAGAAAGTTGAAGCCGTTGTGGAATGCTTGATTAAGCGAGAAAAAGAGGTGTTTGATGCACTCGCAATGGCGTCAGGGCTGGAGACAAAACTAGTTGCCACCGAGGCGTTGTAAGTCGACTTGGTGTTCTGGCATATCGCTTATTATTTGTATAGGCTCCAAGAGGCTCGGGCAGTTGCTGAAGACTGGAAAAACAAACAAGAATCAGCAAAAGCTGAGAACGAGAAGTGAGTTGGCAGTTATAACGTGTCCTATTATCACAGCTGATTGCCCTAGGATATCTGAGCAATTATTGAATTCCAAAGATCGTATTTGGAAACAAGATCAAGAGATACTGCAACTGAGGACTGAAATTGGTACACTACAAGAGTCTAAAGCAGAAATGCGGTTGCTGTGAGTTGGAATTAATAAAATATGAACATATACCTTCATAGGTATGTCTTTTCGTCCAGCATTATGGAAGCCAAGAAGGATCTAGCAGATCGAGAGGCTGTTCTAAAGGAAGCTCAAGAAAGGCAAGCTACTCTTGACGCATAGAGAGAGAGCTGATCGATATAAGTAACAGGATTCCGCAATTGGAGGCGGGGACCGCCCTTCTTCGAACCCAGCTGGCAGATCTCACTGTTTTGAAGCAAAAGTAGGATTAGCTCGCCGAACTATTTTAAGTTATTTTCATTTGTTTTGCTCGAAGGGCAGACGAAAGAGTTCTGGATGTTTCAAGCCTTCTTCAAGCCTGCGAGATCGAAATTAGGGTTTCGAAGGGTATAATAGAGGGCCATACTGCAACAATCGAGAATCTCCGTAACTCGTGAGTAATAAGGATTAGGAGTCTATTTATCACCAGATGATCAATTTTGTTGAAGGCTCGGGGAATCAGAAACACTCGCGCAAGAATTGCAGGTGAAGTTGGGAAAGTTGACACTAGAAAAAGATCTAGCAATCGCAAAACAGGAAGGTGTGAAGGATGAAGTAGCTTGGCTGAGGAGAGAGACAGAGAAAACGTTGATTTTGAATTACGAACGTCTTCTGCAGAATTCACTTACATGAATTCTAGTGCTTCACAATCCCAAACGGATATGTGCAATTTACGAGAAGAGTTGCTTAACCTCAAGATCCGAGAATGTGCCATGATAGAAAGGAGCCAAGCGTTAGATAATTCAGTAGCATTACTGAAATCAAAACTCTGTTCTGAAGAAGAAAGGTGCGACGATTCAAAACTTACCACGACAAACTTCTGATACAGGTCACAGATCACTGCAAGCAAATAATACAGTATTGGTGAGTTCAGTTCATGTATGAATGAGATCTCGAGCTGAAAAAAAATGTTAGGTTCTGCAGGAACGACTTGATGCTCAGACAATTACTTTACGACTTTCGAAAGAACAATGTGGTGATCTCCAGGTACAATCGGTACTTTAATGGTGGGTTGGTACTAATGATTTCTTTCAGGAGCAATTGACGGCGTCGGAATGCTCTTTCGCGGTAAGCAGACGCACCTAATATAATATGCGATACTTAATTCTCCTCAGACAAAGCTAGAGGCGGTTAACGGAACACTCAAAGCAGAGATTGCTGTCTTACAAGAGCGAAATTCTTCTCTACAGAATTTGCTGGATGCCTTGCGGCAAGACTCAGGAACTCGGAATGAAGCACTTTCTGCAATTACCCTAGAGTTGGAGAAAAAGCTCGCGAATAGTGAGAGAGACTCCCAACGACTCGTAAAGGAATACGAGAAGCGAATAATTGCCGCAGAAGAAATAACAGCCGTGATGAAGACTAGAGTAAACGGACTCGAAGAAAGTCTGGTCGCCAAAGATAAAACTCTAGAAGTGCTGCAAAAAACTAGTGAGAATAACGAGAATGCAGAGGCACAATTACTTTTGCTACGCGGGGAGTTGAAAGAAATGGAAGAGAAACATAGACAACATCTGACGAAAGATGCTACTTTGATGAATAGATATAGAAGTGGAGAGCTGGTATGTGAATACAACAAGTCAACTCAAGATATTCCAAATAACAACAATATAGACCGACGATGAGAAGAATTTCGTAAACTATCTTATTCAACTGACTCAGTCAATTTACGAGAATGACATCGTCATGAAGGATAATGAACTACGACGGGTGGGTACCCTACAGATTCGATATGGAGACAATGCTAAACAAGAGAATAGCAAGAAAATTTAGTTGCGACGCACCGCTCACGGGTAGAAGAGTTAGAGGCCACTCTAGCAAGATTGCTGAAGGAAAAAAAGGAGGAAACTGGACTCGAAGCAAACACAATGGTAGATTTGAATTTGTGGATGTTGGAAAGTCCAAATGACATGTTACATAACCTGGTGAGGCCTGGTCTGAGGTTTCGTATATTGTGATTTATGGTGCGATCACAGCCGGAGCAGCCTTCGCCTGTAGATATTTCTAGTAATCTAGCTGAGAAGCAGCACCGGGACAAAACCTGCTCAACGGGTGTCCCGGTGACATTCACTAGATTGTTGGAAGATTCGGATCCAGACGACGATTCTCCACTTTCTATACTTTCTTCAGTTGTACGAGGAACATCATTGAAAAAGCATGGACGCGCACCAACCCCCGAGCAAGTGGAGGAACCTGTTCGGTCGAAACGACGCCTGGTAAAAATTCCTGCTCAAAGACCTTCCGATGTCGTCCATATTTCTAAAATTTCCCCCATAGCGGCAGATTCCTCCAACCACACAAAAATCTCAAAATGGAAGAAAAAAAGTGACCATCGTATAATCCTCCGCATTTTGATATCCTAACATCTTCGCAGGCAGGCCTAGGGGATGTCCCAGTAAAGGATCGCCAAAAGAAGCGTAAAACTTAGAATGATTGGAACCGGGGAAACTCGTTAATTCTGGATTACATATAACTCTAAAAACAGGTCAGTTGGAGTCCCGAGTAATGTTGAAATAGAATAATCGCTTGCCTGGAATAAGCATATACATCTGTCTTCGCTTTTTCGAACGTTGATGGTTGGTGGCCTGAAGTTGAAGATGTTCGTGAATTGAGAAAAGCGATTCACCAGTGCTAGGCTCCTGATCTTATAGCTGCCATCTATTAGTTGAACTCCGGAGCTTCGCAGTTTATTGCCTTGTAAAGCATCCGGTCCGTTCACTTTACCGTGAACCTATATATAGTTTAAAGTGTTCGCAGACAATCTAGTAGCTCCCAACGACTTGTTCTGTTCGAGCTTTGTTACGCGAGTTGCGACACAACGTAAAGCTACCAAGAAACTCGATGCCAGTTGACACCACGAAGGTTATTCCCACCCGAAGAACCCAGAGGAAAATTACAGAAGAAGAACTCAAGGACATAGAGCTCAAACGTATTCGTGGTTAGTCTCATTGTAGTTTCTCACGCCCTGGGTTGATCAACTTGTAATGATAATGAAGGGGAATTATCGTGTGCGGAATGTCGCCGACTGAAGCTAAGATGTGACAAGAAGGTACCATGTGGTTCATGTCGTCGTAGAGGATGTGAAAGTATCTGTCCATGCGGTGAGTTTCCTTACGGTCGTTCTGCTGCATGCTACTTACAATGTTTGGGAAGGGATACTATCTGCAGGACAAGGCACGCGGTGCGTGAACACTTTTGGTCATGCCCGAACTCGCCTCCTCATGTCGATATGAAGTTTTATTCTAGCAGACACGGATCAACTGCATCGAAAAATTTCGGAGATGAGCAGTCGTATAAGACAGCTGGAAGATGCTTTGGCCATCCTCCAATCAACGATTACCGACCAAAGGCATCCACTATTGCATGATGAACTCCTTAAGATCAAATTTGGCTCCGAAGCTTTGAATGTTCAACAGACGCTCGTAGTTGACGATGAAGAGTCAACGTCCAAGTCGTTCGATGCTTTAGGTACACTTACTCTTGGCGACTCGGGTGAAGTGAAATACTTTGGACGCTCAGCTGGTTCAGAAGTATGTCACTATAGCTGAACATTGATAGTAACTGACATGTGAAACTCGATAGACATTGATGGTGACTTTAATTTCACAGTGTGATTGATAAATTAATAACATCCGTCTGGCCAGGCAAGTGAAGAGTTCGACACAATCTCCGAAGATAATGAAGGCGGAGACGAAAGATACCCCATATCTCCTGAACTCGAGCAGCTTGCAAACCTCTTTCCATTTACTAAATCGCACAAACTAAACATCGGATACATGGGACTTTTGGAAGATCACCTACCAAAACCTGAACGAGCCTGGTCACTATGTGATTCCTACCTAAATCATGCAACCTTTTTCTTCTGTCCTATTAAACGCAGTGAGCTCCTTGAGCATCTGTTGCCAAGGGTCTATAATGCAGCGTCTGTCAGGGCTGAAGATGGTGTCCTTTCCGGAAGCACAGAGCAGAAACAAAACAGCGAACACGAATCTGGGACAACTGATTGTCCACATTCTCTTGCAGCCTTATACTTTATATTTGCACTGGGTGCTCTCCTTGATCTTAGTTTACCCCCTTATAATGCAGAGGCAGAACACTATTACAACCTCGGCCGTTCATCCTTGTCGCTCCGTCTTGTTTACGAATCTCCGAAGGTTGAAACTGTGCAAGCAATGGGTCTCATGGCTACATACCATAGTCTAGCAGGAAAGAAGTATACAAGGGACAGTGCAGTGCGTTTCAGGTCTATTTTATTCCACTTTTATGAATTCTCCTTGATAGTGGTGTATCATGAGCTTTACTGCTAAACTAGCGCAAAGCGTACGTCCAAGTAATTCATCGCGGCTGACAAACATTACCTAACTGGACCATTAGATTGGCTTGCGTAAGCTTCGGTGACTAGTCAATCATCCATTTGAATGTAACATGATTCTAGATCGGGACGGTGCGCGATGGAATATGGATCCCGAGACTGTACAGAGTCGTAGAAACCTGTTCTGGGAGGTATATGCCGCTGATGTATCACATGTGTGTAGCTTTCAACAGTCCATCTTTACTAGTACATAACTCCATATTACAGAGTCTCGCTCTAGGTCGTCCCCCGGCAATTCACTTGTCTTATGTCGACTGTGAATTTCCAATCGACGAAGATTCCACCAAGAACGATAATGGAGAGAACCAAAACGGATGTATGGATTATTTTTTCGCGTTGAAATGAAATGCATCTAATTGGGACTGCCGTAGTTTGGCGTATGAAACACATATTTGCCAGAGACATATTTAATGCAGTCGCTGAGGCTACTCTAATTGCAAATTCGCCAAGTTATAGCACTGTACTTAATCTTGACCGCAAGGTCCGGGAGATTTCGTATCCCGCGTCCTTTAAGCCCTACGTTTCGCGCCAAGATGGAGAAGCGGAATTTCATTCCAGCTCACTGAGCCTGAGAGGTTTTTATGCCAGTCAGTATAGGACAGTCAGTTGAGTAGCTTTTTCATGGCCAGTTTTAATATAGCTGACCTAAATTACCACTGGATAGCTATGATCTATCTTCACAGGAGTTTCTTTGCCCAAGCAATGTTGGATCATCCTACCAACCCTTTACTTAGCCCATTTGCACCCTCATTTCTGACTGCTTACCGATGTGCATCAGTCATCATTAAAGCTTCTGCTCACCAGTTCGACAGATGCGCGGCGATGGCAATGAGGGCTTGGTTCCTCCTGTACCATACATTCTCTGCTGCTGTAAGTTTTATTCTATGATTTATTGGGGTTTCTCATGTCGCATGAATAGGTTATTGTTGGAACTGTGGTTACTCGGTCTCCGAATTCCAACGTTGCATCGAGCGCTCTTCTTGATCTTGACTTGGCCGTTGATT
The DNA here is from genome assembly GCA_009739215.1 of Floccularia luteovirens. NCBI lineage: Eukaryota > Fungi > Basidiomycota > Agaricomycetes > Agaricales > Squamanitaceae > Floccularia > Floccularia luteovirens. The sequence goes on from VSJF01000006.1 coordinate 1,417,865, forward strand.
TATTTGAACGAACCGCAATACAGTCATGGCGTGCGCGTGTAGCATTAGTACGCCGCTCCTATTTTCTGATGATGTTAAGTTTTAAATAATTGATACCCAGGGTGTTCTGCGGAGGTTGAAGGACAGGGCTGTTCGTGCCTATACACAATACTCCTCCGCTACTCTTCCTCCTGCTGTTAGTAGTCCGAATGCCGATCCAATGTCACCTTCAATTGGCATCTTCTCTAACCAAGCCACTGACGATATTGAAGATGAGTTGGCTATCTTTGGTGGACAAACAAGGATCCTCGACCGCAAATCCCGGAGTAAATCAAGCAATTCAGAAGCAACATCGCCTCTCACGGATGTATCATCTCCACCTAGTCATGAAGAAGTTAAATCCAACACGCCTGCTCAGATGCCAGAGGTCCATCCTTCTCTGGTCGAATATCTTAGCCAGGAGTCTGTCCGAGAGAACTACACTTTTACATCTTATCAACCCACTGCTCCTGGTGTATATCCCGGTGTGCAGCGACAAAATGTGAGGAGTGTTGGTGATCAAGGGTCACATATCGGTGACATGTATTCGAGTTTTGTGGATTATCCTAGCAATAAATCTGGCTCGGTTGTCTCGCCGGCGGGTTCTACTGGATCTATCGTTTCGAACATGTCGCGATCATTCCCGCAGCAAAGCGACGATACTTCTAACTGGAAACTCTCATTGGACCCACTTTCTGATAACATTATCCGTGATTCTTTCAGTTGGACACTTCCCCATCACGCCAGCACTTCATCAATAGGTTCCCAAATAGGCTCCTCCATCACCACAGTTTCTTCGTCAAGACCTTTTGATCCTTGTCAAACGGCTGCACAGGTTATCAATGGGGAAACTGCGCAGAACAACCTAGCACTACCAGCTGTTTCACAATCAGATGCTGAAATGAGCCAGAGCTCCATTTACGCTACTTCGCACACAGATGATGTGTATAATCAAGATCAAGTGACCATCCAAGACATGAATCCAATTGATGCCATGATAGAAATGGGTCTAACGACAGAATCTGGTATGGACGCTGGTTGGTTATCGTTTATGCGTGATTGTGGAATCATGGACACAAACTGATGGACTTGGGGTACTATGGGTTACCTAGTGTTGTATATTTCTGACTAATCAGGCTCTGGAGGTGCAACAACTGAGGCTTGTATATTAGTTTGATCTATACATGAACTCTATTCCTTTATATTATTTATTATTTATACAGCTTTTGGATCATTCACCCTTTTGAATTTCAAGACGTGAGAATTTTGCAGAAGTGGTGAATTTCTCTTCACTCAGTGCACCAACCTATAAAGTAACAATGGTCTATAGGCCTACGAAAGTTTTTCTATCAGCTGTTTTGCAAATTATAAGGTGATTAATTGGGCGGATTTCGGGCTACTGAGAAATTTGCAAAACTAGATGCATAGGCTAATAAAAATTGCACAATTACAACAGCCCTTCAGTTCTCTTTTAGTTACTTATGTACTGCTCGGACTTCAAGGGTGAAATCGAATATTGATTGTGTGAGTCTTCTTAAAATAGAAAATGAAACGTGTTCGCTGGCGTGGTGTTGTGGCTATGTCTATCACGTGATCGGCCGGTGAGCACATCAGGTTTGGTGAGACGAGTGATATTTCAGCTCAGTGCTGGAAACAACGAGCACAAATTGGGCTACGTTTTCTTCACCATGATCCTTCGGTGCAGATGGATTGCATTCTCTGCTATATGTTCTTATCTTCTGTTTTCATTCGTGGCTATCGTAGCTGCGCAATCTCAACCTGAACATACTATTAATTCATTCGACAACCTACCTGGGCGGCTTTTCTTCTTCGATGATACAGAGGTGAGGAATCTCTTGTCGCCCATGTATATCATTTTGCTCAGCTCCAGCAGGTCTCCATATTTCATGATCCAATGGAGGGAAATGTTTATGTTTCCCCTGATGAGGGAAAGTCCTGGAAGCGCGCCGAGGGCATTCCTACCGGTGTAGCCGCAATGGTTATCCCTCACCCATTTGATAACCACTACGTAAGTCCTTTATAAGGAGAAAAATTCACATTTAATCTGTTTCTAGGCCTTTGTTCTAACTGAAGACAAGAAGCATTACCGTACAGCAGACAGAGGGAAGACATGGTCTTCGTTTGAGGTGCCACTACCTCCAGCACCTGTTATTCAACCTCTGTCATTCCATTCGAATCCTCAAAAGTATGGATATATAATTTACCATGGCTCAAAATGCGACGGGAACGGTTGGAGGGCTAAATGCCATGAAGAGGTTTAATTTTTTCATTGTTTTCGTCGAGTTCTCCCCTGATGATAACCTAGACTTTCTACACAAAAGAAGCTTTTAGTGACACCCCCAAAAAACTTTTATCAGACACTTCCCGGTGCCAGTTCGCGCATAGTAGTTCGGATTTCAAGCACGATGCGCATAGCGACTTGATCTATTGTGTAGCTTCTGATACGTCGGGAGCTAATGGAGAATCATCGTTACATTCCAGGCGTCTTTTCTCCAGTACCGACTTCTATGATCAGGAGATCAAAGTGGAAGACTTGGGAATTGGAAAAGATGCTAAGGGTGTAATAGCTTTTGCAATCGTCTCCAAGTTCGCAGTGGTAGCTCTGAAAGATCTCAGTCCAGGAAATCAAGGAGAAATGCTTTTATATGTTACTGTGGATACAAAGACGTGGGCCAAAGCTCAATTCCCACACGCATCATCCGCTCGTCTCAGAGAAAATGCATACACCATCGTAGAGTCAACAGTACATTCCCTAGCAGTAGACGTGGTCCTCCAAGACACTAGTTCTATTGGCACTCTATTTGTCAGCAACTCCAACGGAACATTCTTCGTACAAAGCTTGAAGGATACTAATAGGAATGAAATGGGCTTCGTTGATTACGAACGCATATATGGGGTCGAAGGGATCGGTATAGCAAATGTGGTCGCTAACGCGAACGATGTGGAAGGGAGAGGATCTCTAAAACAATTAAAAACTTTCATTACTTTTGATGACGGTTCGTTATATATTCTTCTTTCCACCTTCGCATATTGAACCCTATCCTAGGTAGTAATTGGTTGCCTCTCAAGGCCCCCGAAACAAACAGTGACGGAAACCGCATATCCTGTGATCCTAGTGATGTTGAAAAATGCTCCTTGCATTTACATTCTGTTACAAACCCACATAACTTTGGAAGGGTTTTTTTCTTCTCCCGCTCCAGGATTTGTAATGGGTGTTGGATCTGTTGGTGAAATTCTGAAACCCTACGACCAATGTGATACCTTTTTGAGTACGGATGCTGGTGTCACTTGGAAGATGGTGCGCGAAGGCGCCCACAAATACGAGTTTGGTGACCAGGGAAGTATTTTGGTTGTGGTTGACGACGAAGAGAGTACAGAGGTCGTTACGTATTCACTGGACCTAGGGAAGACATGGTGAGTTTTTCGTATTGCGCCTATACCTTTCTTTGAAAGCTTTGTTCCAGGCAATCGTTCAATATTGGTGTTAAGTTACGTGCACGTGCATTGATGACCCTTCCAGATTCAACATCGCAGAAATTTCTGCTTCTCGGACAAGTGGCAAGAGCAGACCAGAAAAATGATATCGGACGCGTTGTCGTTGTACATATTGATTTCTCAAAGACAAGGAAACGTAAGTGCAGTAGCGGAGATTTCGAACGCTGGTATGCACGACCAGCAAAGACAGAATGTCTAATGGGCCACAAGGTAGAAGTACCATCATCTTATTGGAGAACTAGTATGGACTAATTTTCGCAGCAATGGTACAACCGTCGCAGACCCGACTCAGACTGTTATGTTGGCGAGAAATTCAACGATCCAGTTGAACATGAAGACACTTGTGAATGTACTGATAACGATTATGAATGGTTCAGTGTTTCCACTATTTCCTTCACTGCAATAACCTGATTTATGGTGTGTTTAGTGACTACAATTATATTCGAAATGGGGAGGAATGTATTCCCGCAGGTCCAGAACCTATTCCTGCTGGTGTTTGTGGAGCGGATCCAGACGACACATACCTTGGCTCGTCCGGGTATAGAAAAATACCCGGAAATACGTGTGTCGGGGGAGTAAATAAAGATGAACAAATTCAGAAAAAATGCTCACAAGGTTTGTTGGTTATCAAGTACTATGGATTGTGTTCAGGTATTAAAATATTTTCAGCACAACCCGCAGAAGGAAACGTGGTTCACAAGATGGTATTTGAGATGACTACATGATGCATGTTATGCGAAACTGAACCGTAGATTCTTAGGAAGAGTTTCCCAGCAATATTGAACAGCATGCATACTTCAAAGACTCAACCGTATGTCCTTGTGTATATTTCGTTGGAAATACATTCACCGACTCGAATAGACCATACTCGTACGACTCGCTGACCACACTATCTGGCAGTCAAGCAATGAAGGCTACACTTGGTGGCAGCCCCTCGAACACACGAATAAACGCTTCCTTGCCTTTTACCACCATAAATACTCCTTCGACCGCGCCTATATTATCACAGATACAAATGTTTTCTTTTATACTACTGATACAGGACGTACATGGAACTCCCTTCCAGCGCCATTACCTCCGAATTCATTTGGAGCCCAAGTTTTACGTTTCCATCCAAATTCAGACTATCTGATTTGGATTGGTAATCGAGACTGCTCTAGCTCATCGAGTCTAACTTGTCATGCCCAGGCTTTCTATTCGCGCGATAATGGTCGAAAGTGGTATGAGATTGAGAGTTATGTCAGGAATTGTGCTTGGGCCAAAGATTCTGAGCTCAACGCTGATCCCAATGAAATCCTGTGTGAATCATATCGGGATAAGTCCGGCTCGCAGCGTCACTTTGGACCCGGCAACCCATTACAGCTTTTCACTGGATCAAACTTCTTCAAAGGCAAGAAGAAGATGTTTGATCATGTTGTTGGTTTTGCCAAATTTGCGGAATTTTTGGTGGTCGCAGAGGTTAGTCGTCATTACTACAAAGTTAGATATTCAAATTAATTCTTCCATGATAGCTGCTACCAGAGAAGCACTCGTTGGATCTTCAAGTATCTTTGGATGGAAAGAAATTTGCTACTGGTCAATTCCCACCTACCATGCACCCTGAAACTCATGTGAGTAACTTTTTTGCACAATATCTTCTACGTATTTTATTTACCCTCTGCATATTTAGGCATACACGATTTTGGAGTCGAATACGAAGTCACTTTTCTTACACATGACAATGTCAGAGCCGCCCGCTCCTTTCTGGGGTACCATTCTCAAATCCAATTCTAACGGTACTTATTTTGGCTCATCGATTGAATATGTGAATCGCAATACACATGGCTATGTCGATTTCGAAAAGATGATAGGTTTAGATGGGATTGCTCTGGTTAATGTTGTTTCCAACCCCACAGAAGCTGCTGTTTCTGGAATGAAGCGTCTTCAAACACGAATCACCCACAATGATGGTAAGTGTGTAATTCATAAATTAGTGCTTGTAGCATAATAAAGTACAGGGAGTGTCTGGAAACCGCTGGTTCCTCCTGCCCAAGATTCATTGGGGAGAAAATATTCCTGCGAAGGAACGGTGCGTTGGGTTATCCTATGATGTTGAGATTATAACTCAATGCTGCAAGTAGAAGTGTGGTTTACATATTCACGGCTACACGGAGCGATCCGATCCGAGGGCAACTTACAGTAGTCCATCCGTTGTTGGCTTACTCATGGCAGTTGGAAACGTAGGCGAGAGCCTAGCGGGATACACAGACAGTGATACATTTTTGAGCCGAGATGCTGGATTCACGTGGGAAGAGATTCATAAAGATGCACATCTTTGGGAATTTGGAGATTCTGGGTCTTTACTTGTCATAGCAAATGACGAGGAGCCTACAGATCACGTCCTATTCAGTACTGACGAGGGCAAAACCTGGCGGGAATACAAATTTACTGACGATAAAATGCGCGTTCAGAGTATCGTAACGGTTCCATCGGATACAAGTCGCAAGTTTATTCTGATAGGAAGCACTGCTCGCTCTAAAGGCTCGGTTGCCGTACACCTTGATTTCTCAGCATTGACCCTGAAAAAATGTGAGCTCCTTATATTTTTTTTTCCATCAATAACTCACAATCTTTTAGGTGTATTTGACGTGGAAAATCCAGGTCAAGACGATTTCGAATTGTGGAGTCCTAGTGAAGGCAGATCAGAACGCTGCCTTTTCGGACGGCAGGTAAGAACTTTATTTCCATTCACTCCTAAATTTTAATGACAACTTTGGACAGACTTTTTATCATCGTAGATCCAGGGAAGCGAACTGTGTTGTAGGAGATCAGCCTAAGGTTGAGGAGCGGGTTGCCTCCACGTGCCCCTGCGCTAAAATTGATTTCGAATGGTAACTTGCCATTCTTATGTTGGTAATTGCATAACTGACTTGAATTGAAAGTGAATTCAATCATGTCAAAAACGATGCTGATGAATGTGTTCTTGTTCCAGGGACAAAACCTCTGCCAGATGATGACTCCTGCAGTAACGGCGAGGAGTTCTGGTATGAACGAACACCCTACCGTTTAATACCTTACAGTAGCTGTGTGGATGGACAACGAATCGATCGTGGTGCCAAACACCAATGCCCTGGCTTTAAATCCAAAGGTGCATTCTTTTGGCTATTTATGTTGCTCATTCCATTCGGCTTCACTTCGTTGGTTGGATACTATTACTACCGTCGTAACGGGCTAGCTCGAGGGTTAGTCGCGCCTTCATTTATTTTGTTTCTGATATTGATATCCCTACAGCACAATTAGACTTCCTGACGGACGAGGGACATATGGCGGCTCTACAAATACCTTGGATACACTTGCCTCTGTTCCTTGGTTCATCGTAGGGGTCGCAGGCATCGCTTATGAGTGGGTAGCTTCCAGAGCAGGTAGAGTTTTCCCCAGAGGACGCGGGGGTTATAGGAATCTCCCAGTCGATGAAGATGCGCAAATACTGCGTTTCGAAGACGAAGATTAAGTAATTAAAGTAGTTTTAGTATCCCTCTAAACTTATTAATTTTGCTATCTCTTCTGCGTGACCATTCTGTCCCACGTAAAAGGCTCCGTGGGGTGATTTATAGAAAACGACCCCCTTGATATAAAAACATTGCATACATATTGTGATTCTCATTGCCCGCCTAGCTCAATCGGATAGAGCGTCAGACTCTTAAGATGTTTGGTGCTATTCGTCACTGGATAGTGCTGATCGTCGGGACCTGATCTGAAGGCTGCGAGTTCGACCCTCGCGGTGGGCTAATAGGCACATTTTTTTGTTGCAATAACTTGGTCATGTGCCGCGCCGCTCTCTGTATCTTGTTGAAGCGTTACTAAATGAATCCTGTTCCCACAAAGCGGAAGTTGTAACAGTAACTGACCACGGCAAAAGAGGTTGATGTTCTGATCATTCCCATTGTGTTCTGAATATAACCGACGTGGGTAAGCTCCACCCTATGACTTTCTTGTGCTTTAGAACTAAGTTCAAGAAAAGTGCGGCGCCTGTGCTACACATTTACTGTCCCAGTGAAGCAAACACACATGAACTAGCGGTGCAGTGTTTTCAGACAGAAACAATTCCTGCTGGTGGTTTGGTTGAAATGCTTAGGATGAACGAGCAGCTCTAGCAAAAGAAAGATTAACTTGGGACAATGGTACCTGGTGACTTTTGGGACAACTACACGGACTAACAAGTCTGTTCAGAATTACAGAGCCTCTCATAGGGTGAACCCATGCTAACCTCGGGGGTCCGGACTGACACAACTGGAGCTTCCAAACGTTCTCTCAGCCTTTTGGCTTCATTAACACTTGTCCAACGAAACACCTGTTTAAGCTCGATCGTCGAGAAGCCTTATCCAATAAGACCAGTGCTATTATCTACTATTCAATTGATGCATAACTTGCCTTCTTGAAAGTTCGTTTTATCCTTTATCATGCAAAAATCTGGAAACTTATTCCCCTCATTTGCGCTGTATTTTGGACTGAATGCAGTTTTGTATTCTGGAACGGACTCAGCGGTGGATAACGTTACCGCACAGGTGCAACATCTCGGCATCAAGTAATACACATTATATATATCTTTAAGTGACTGTATATCTGCCCGAGTTTCTCGCGAGAATTCGTGAGCAATCTTGCGATGGGCTCTTAGATGTGCCAAGGGGAAAGAAAAGTGTATAAAGGTTCCTGTATCACGTCCCTTACCTCACCAATGTCTGGTAGTCTCATGAAGCTCTGCACAGCTTTACTCACTTGCTTCGGCCTGGCTCACACTTCCTTGGCCATCATTTATGATAGTCTCGCAGAACTGAACTCCCTCACTTTTGACTTTGTGGTTATTGGAGGCATGTCTAATCATGTCCCAGCTTCTCTCTACTCATGATAATCCAGGTGGAACCGCTGGAAATGTGGTCGCGAATCGGCTTACCGAAGTTTCTCAGTTTAATGTTTTGATAATTGAAGCTGGACCCACGTTAGTATCTGTGTTCTTAGAATCCAAATTCGAGACTTGAGCATATTGCAATTAGCAATGAGGGTGTCCTTAATTCAGAAGTTCCACCTTTCGCCAATAAATTGCAGGGATCCATTTACGACTGGAACTACACGTCTATTCCTCAGAATGGTCTCAATGGAAGATCCTTAGGATACCCCAGAGGTCATCTACTAGGGGGAAGCAGCTCCATCAGTCTGTGGCAGTTTATAAATATTCATATTGTTATAATGTTGACTTTGACCAGACGGAATGTACTATACTCGAGGAGCCTCTTCTGATTATGACAGGTTCGCTGCTGTCACCTACGACCAAGGCTGGTCATGGGACAACCTAGAAAAGTATCGAGTAAAGGTGTGTCGTCTCGAGCACACTATTTGCCGAAGTTGATCACTCTCGCAAACAGAATGAAATATGGGGTCCACCAGCGGATAATCATAACACCACGGGGCAATTTGATCCCTCCGTGCATGGGTTTAACGGATTAGTTGGAGTGAGTTTGCCAGGATTTGCATTAGATGGGGATGCACTTGTTCTGGAGACATTGAAAGAACTAAGTGATGAATTCCCATTTAACGTGGACACGAACTCAGGCAATCCACTTGGGGTCGGTAAGTTACAAAGCAAAGCTTTCACATTACTCATCTAATGTTACCAATAGGTTGGCATCAATCTACTATCAAAAACGGGCAAAGATCCAGTTCCGCTACTGCCTATATGAGTAAAGAGTTTATCAATAGGCCAAACTTACATGTCCTTCTGAACTCTCAAGTTACACGCGTGCTTCCGGTTCCTGGTGCGAAGACGCCTATATTTCGATTGGTCGAGATTGCTCAGGGTTCAAAAAGTGCGTCACCATCTTCTTTACCACTTTCTTTTACCCAACTCCGGATGTACAGGTTCTCGTGTGATTGTGACCGCTTCGAAGGAGATCATTCTTTCAGCGGGAGTTATCGGGACACCCCATCTTCTGTTGCACTCAGGGATTGGTGATAGCCAAGACCTGCAGACCTTGAACATCGATCCGGTATTACACCTTCCAAGTGTTGGGAAAAACTTATCTGACCACAGTGGACTTTTCATTCCATGGGTGTTGAAAAATGCAACATTACTTGGAAAGTAAGTCCAAATCTCAGTGACACCGTTTGACTACTGGAGGCATGTGTTGATTCCATTCTTAGTGCGCCTACAAATGATGTACTAGAACAATGGAACATGACCAAGACTGGTCCATTGGTCGATATTGCTGGTCATTTTGTCGGCTGGTCACGCGTGCCAAGTACCGCAACCATATTTCAGCAATTTTCGGACCCATCATCAGGAATCAATGCACCTCATTTTGAATTGATGATTGCAGTTTGTATTTTCTCTATTCGAATCCGAAATGTTCTAAACTCAGTATCACAGGCGTCATATTCGGGTGTTAATATGGGATTAGCAAATCTCAACCCTGTCTCCCGTGAGAGGTTGCATCACATACGAATTGACCAGTCATAACACATTATTATAGGTGGAACTGTGTCTTTAACATCAAATGATTCCATTTGTATACCCTTCGATTGATCCGCACTATCTCGAGTCCGATTTTGATGTCTTCGTTTTGAAAGAATCTGTGAAGAGTGCACTACGGTTTTTCAGCGCCCCTGTCTGGAATGACATACTTATTGGACCCTTCGGTGCCGTTGCGAATGCGACAACAGATGCTTCCCTCGAGGAATATATTCGTAACAATGCAATAAGTATTCAGCACCCAGTAGGGACGGCTGCTATGTCTGCAAAAGGAGCACAATATGGCGTCGTGAACCCAGATTTGCTTCTTAAAGGTGCAACTGGACTTCGCGTTGTAGATGCATCTGTCATGGTGAGTCCCAACGCAGGTTGTCATTCTATACCGAACATAAACCGTCTATTCTCTAGCCGTTCATTGTCGCCGGGCACACCCAAGCAGCAGTATACGCAATAGCTGAACGGGCAGCAGATTTGATCAAGGCATCATGGACCTAGAAATTATTTATCATCCAAACTGGTTTTGTGTTCCTAATACTTCTTGTAATATCTTAGGATCCATGCGTCCTTTTACTTAACTGGCATTTATGTTCAGAAATTACGTTGACATTGAGCTGAGCACTATAATTAGGATTCCATCATCAAGTGATTATGGTTCTGTTTTACGACATTCAGTTCATACGACACACCTCCTGACCCCGGGGATAGAGAGTCACTAGAACAATAAATTTCATTGTCATGCTCCAAACCCCATCCTATCAACTATCGTCCAATGATATCGAGTCAAATACTAGCGTGGACAAGCTAATGGCTAAATGCTCGCCCCCATATGTTGATTGGCCCCATGTTGTTTCTGCATGAACTATCTTAGCCGATGTTCTCGGAAAATATACCTCAAGTTAATACGTCATTCAGCACCTAACATAGTAATCATCAAGAAGAAAACGGGTATACTGCACATAGCTTTATGGAATATAAAAGCTACATTTGATACTTGGTTCATAACATCTAGTTCCTTGATATCCTCACTTCCTGCAGATGAAATCACATACTTTGGTTCTATGGAGTCTTTGTTTGCCCCTCACGTCTTTGGCATCTGTTCATAACGCAATTAATGAGCTGACTTCGAACCAATTCGACTTCGTAGTTATTGGTGGTATGTCTAATCAAAGTTAGTATTTCGCCTGCTCAATGTATACTAGGCGGAACTGCGGGGAATGTGATTGCAAATAGGCTTACTGAAGTTCCTAATTTCAATGTTCTGGTAATTGAAGCCGGGCCATCGTTAGTACTTTTAATTTGCTAAATTCAAATACTCGATCTGGTAGTGACGTGCTTATAGCAATGAGGGTGTACTTGATTCGATGGTACCACCTTTTGCTAACAATCTCCAAAAAACTATATACGACTGGAACTACAGTACAGTCCCCCAAACTGGCCTCAATGGACGATCTTTTGCATATCCAAGAGGACACTTGCTTGGAGGGAGCAGTTCCATCAGTATGAATTAATTTGTGTCAGGTTTTTATGATATAAATTACTTATTAGATGGGATGTACTATACTCGCGGAGCCTCCTCTGATTATGACAGGTTCGCTGCTGTCACTCACGACTCGGGATGGTCGTGGGACAATCTAGAAAAGTATCGAGTGAAAGTGAGTCACCTTCGGCATATTTAATTGCAGGAAGGATGTTGATATTAGCAAAAAGAATGAATTATGGAGTGCATCAGCCGATGGTCATAACACTACGGGGCAATTCGATCCCTCCGCACACGGCTTTAACGGGTTAGTTGGAGTGAGTTTGCCAGGGTATGCTTTAGATGGGGACGCACTCGTTCTAGAGACATTGAAAGAACTAAGTGATGAATTTCCGTTCAATCTTGACATGAACTCAGGCAATCCACTTGGGGTTGGTGAGTGACAAGCAAAGCTTTGTACTAACCACCTGATGATACGAATAGGTTGGCATCAGTCTACCATTAAAAACGGGCAGAGATCTAGCTCTGCTACTGCCTACATGAATAAGAAGTTTACTAATAGGCCAAACCTACATGTCCTTCTGAACTCTCAAGTTACGCGCATATTTCCAACTCCAGGCTCAAAGGAAATATTCAGATTTGTTGAAATTGCTCAAAAATCAACAGGTAAGTCAAGGTCCAGTTTGTAGTTATCGTTCCTTATATGTATTTCACGTCTAGGTCTCCGAATCAATGTAACAGCTTCTAAAGAGATCATCCTTTCGGCAGGAACTATGGGAACACCCCATATACTGTTACATTCAGGGATTGGTGATAGCAAAGAACTCCAAGCTTTAAATATTGGGTCAACCCTGAATCTTCCAAGTGTCGGAAACAATCTTTCCGATCATAATGGCATGACAATTTCATGGGAATTGAAAGCAGGAAATCCGCTTGGAGAGTGCGTACGTCCTTTATTGAACGAAGCGCGGCAAAATGATTGTCAACAGACCACCTACAAACGATGTATTACAACAATGGAACTTGACCAAGACAGGTCCATTGGTCGATATTGGCGGCCACTTCATTGGGTGGTCGCGATTACCAGGTGATTCAACGATTTTCAAACGTTTTCAAGACCCATCATCGGGACCGAATGCACCTCATTTTGAATTCAAGATAGCAGTTTGTGTGTTACCTACTTAGCTTCGATCTACCATGTCACGCATCCTTGTTTGCAGGCATCGTATTCCGGTGTTACCATGGGTCTGGTTAACCTAAATCCAGTCTCCCGTAAGTACAAGGCATCTCTAAATTTGGATATGTGACATATTCGATAGGCGGAACTTTATCCTTAATATCAAACGATCCATTCGAATATCCTGCAATTGATCCACATTTCCTCGAGTCTGATTTCGACGTATTCGTTTTACAAGAAGCTGTAAAAAGTGCAATGCGGTTTTTTGCAGCCCCAGTATGGAGTGACGTGTTAGTCGGACTCGCTGGGGATGTTAAAAACGCAACGACCGATGCTTCTCTCGAGCAATTCATCCGCAATAGTGCAGGAACTACATCACATCCAGCTGGGGACAGCTGCTATGTCTGCCAAGGGGGCACCTTACGGCGTTGTTGACCCGGATCTGCGTGTGAAAGGTGCAAAAGGACTTCGCATCGTGGATGCGTCTGTCATGGTAGGTCACTAATACGAACTCTTCTGGCATATATGTAACCTATATTCGTCTCAGCCATTTGTTATCGCTGGGCACACCCAAGCAGCAGTATACGCGATAGCTGAACGAGCAGCAGATTTAATTAAAGCATCTTGGAAATAATATAGATTATAAAACTGCGGTGGTGTTTTGAGAGGTCAGTGCTACTGTTGACGCTGTAACTAAATAGTTCTAGTTCACTTCACCGATTTATTCATAGTAACGAGAGACAATTCGTTTCCAGGAAGTGATTATTTACCAGAGAAGCACATTATGACAATTGTTGACCCAGATCTAACTTGGATTGTTGCATATATCCAGCGGATTTGTCAAGGTGTCTCAGAGTTCGGTGATACTTAATGACCAAATTTCCATAACCAGTGAACAGACACTTCGAGGATTTTTACTGAATTGATACTTACTCATGAAATCAAATTATTGCCTGGTGAGTAATGAAGATAAAATGCGTATCAGGGGTGGCATTGACGTGCGCAGCTAAGTAGCCTGTAGAGTACAAAGTAGTTTTAATATACCACTAATTAGCTAGCCTGCAGTTGTGCGATGTCGCGGAGGCAGGAACGTTTGTAGTGGGATGTCAATTATATAGTTGACTCTTACATCCGTCATGCAACCTATGGGTAAGCGTTCTTTGGATATCGGATGTATGCCAAGGTTATGTTTTTCCATTCTTGTCTACCAATGTTAGTCGCCATGGAGAGGAGTGGGTTTCACAAATATATTATTGCACAAAGGTTCCATTGAGTTTTTCTGTTGGTCGCAAAGTTCAGTTTATAACATATTGGAAGAGGGTTCGGAAATAACATAACATAACATAACAAAACTATTCCGACATTCGCACAACCTCGCGTCCTTAAATGTGCAAACGACTGATGAATTCTAGAATCTCCATAAAATTTTTCGATCGGCACCCTCGCTCAACGTCAGCTTGAACAATTCCGTAGACAACGACCATGCCTACGGCAGAGAAAAATGAGCGAAGCCTGAGAATTTACTGAGAAGGGCTCAATTACCGTGCACAGCTGTTCTGAAACGATGCCCAGCAAAACGCCAAGTTATTCGCAAGCCAATCGTCCCCCTGAGTCCTGTCCAAGCGCGCAGGTTGACCTGATATGGCGATGTTTACTGTTATGCGCACTACCCAAGCACGAAAGTCACTTAAACACAACTCCTTTCTCGTTAGCCTTTTAGGCATTTCTTGTTCGTTTATTTTCAAGGCTCATGTGGTATCTCGAAATCGCTGCTCTCATCACCGTCGCGTGGGCTAGTGGCACTCCCTGTAGCTCATGTCATGGCTTCAGTTCAGATCCCCATTCCTTGCTCCAACGTGCCATCGTAACTGAGGATCAACTCTCCCCTTCATATGACTTCGTTATTGCAGGAGGTGGGCTCGCGGGGCTGGTACTTGCATCACGTCTGACTGAGGATTCGAAGAGGACTGTTCTCGTACTTGAAGCTGGAGATTCAGGCGATGCTGTTGCTAGTCAAATCAGTAAGTTTTCAACTACCTTTCTTTTTGTCCTTGTTACTCAGTCTGCTTGCAATTAGACACCCCGTCGGGTGCATACTATACGTCCATAGTTGGAACGAACTACGACTGGAAACACGAGACTACGCCTCAACAGAACCTCAATGGGCGTGTTTTACCATGGCCTCGAGGCAAGGTCGGCATACTCTATCTATTCTCTCATGTATCTGTAACATTAATACATTTGGTTAGGTTCTTGGGGGTTCTTCTGCTATGAATGCAATGTATCTCGTTCGTCCTGCACAGTCTGAAGTTGATGCTTGGCAAAATATCGCCAGCAGTATAGACAGCACTGCTGCCCAGAGATGGGGATGGAATCAAATGTACAGCGCTATGAAAAAAGCTGAAACTTTTACCCCACCTCTTCCTGAGATCGAAAAAGTAGGAAATATCTCATACGATGCTTCCAATTATGGAACCAGTGGACCCATGCATATATCTTATCCTGCATAGTATGTGCTACAGTCTATACTTCGGACTCTCTGGTTAACACTGATTTCAGCATGCCCCCCATTCATGGAAACTGGACTGTAGCATATGAATCGGTCGGGATATCTACTCTCCGGACTCCAAATGGTGGAACAACAATGGGTGCATTCATAACCCCATCGTCCATCAATCCTAGTAATTGGACACGTTCATACTCTAGATCTGCTTATATCGACCTTCTTCCCCCTCGTCCTAATTTACATATACTTGTCAATGCTCCGGTAACCCGTGTACTTTTTTCGTCAAGCTCTACTGCGAAAGATGTGCAGAAAAATGGACTCACTGCGGTATCGGTTGAATACGCAACTTCTGCGGACTCTAGACGGACTGTCAATGTGACAAAAGAAGTTTTGCTCGCTGGAGGCTCGTTGGGGTCACCCAAGATCCTAATGCACAGTGGTGTCGGGCCAAAAGACGTCTTAGACACTGTCGGTGTTGTTGTCTACAATGAGTTACCAGGAGTGGGTCAACATTTGCAAGATCATTTGGTATGATAGTGTATACCATCTACTTAAAAGACTATTTCTGAAATCTCAGGCCAGACTGCAGGCATCGTCTGGGAGACTCCCATGGAAACGTCAGGCAATATAAGAGAATCGCAATCAGACTTTTCGGTATGTGCAGCAACTTCAAAGTTGTAATCAGCCTTATTTATTGTTTTCTAGCGGACCCCAGAGTTTTTGTCATTTATAAATGACGCTGTTGCATTCGTCAATCTGGACAATATACTTGGTCTAGACGGTGCAACCGCAGTCAGATCACAAATCATAAACGCATACGAGGAATCAGCACGAACACTAGTTCCAAGCAACTATTCCGAGGTTGTTGAAGGGTATAAGGCCATATATAATGTAACCGCCAACACGTTTTTGTCATCCTCGGCACAGATTGAAATGTTAATGAGTGCTATTTCGCCTGGCACTATTGCTATTCAATCAGCATTGCAGCATCCATTAAGGTACGATGACCCAGTCTTTGTCTGCTCTTCTGTATTTAAACTGCCAAATCCATTAGTCAAGGAAGACTATACATTAATTCAACAAATCCTCTCGATCCTATTGTCATTGACCCACAATACTTCTCGCACCCTGCAGGTAAGAATTAGCTTGGCCTCGTACGTCATGTATACTTAGCTCATATACCTATCGCCAGATGTCATCATAATGCGCCAAGGCCTCAAATTTGTGCGGTCTGTTGGAAAAGCATTTGGAGCAGCTCTAGGTAACGAGATTTGGCCAGGAAACACGACACAGTCTGATGAAGACTGGGAAAATTGGATAAAGAGGGAAGCTGCTGGTTCCCAGTACCACCCTACTGCAAGCTGTGCAATGTTACCGAAATCTCAAGGGGGTGTTGTTGATGCTGACTTAAAAGTATACGGATTGGGTACATTTTTTAGATTTGTTGTTTATTTTCGTGGTGTGCTGATATGGGGCTTTACAGCCAATGTACGAGTCATAGACTCTTCTGTTTATCCATTCGAATTTTCTGCCCATGTATGTGACACATGCATCCTAACCTGCTCCATATTTTCCTAACAAAATGCTCCCAGCTTGCTTCAGTAACATTTGGCCTTGCAGAGCAGGCAGCAGATATGATTAAAAACCAATACGACAAATCATCCGGAACCTTTCTCCGACCACCTGTCTATGCTGCAGGTTGGACTGTTATATTGTTTGTGACAGTGGGATACTTTGTTTGAACTGAAAATAGAGACAGATATATAAGCACTTCTTGGACTTTTTGATTGTTGTTAATTATAGTGTACGACAAGCACTAAAGCACTTTTTGTCCCCCACTTGAGTCCAAATAAAACCCTGTCCGTACTGCCAGATGTCGCCTGCGCTCCTTAGACAAGCGGATGACAACTCTGCGGATCTCCCGTTCATGATCCTATGCGGTGGGGGAGGGAGCAGCCTCAATTCCGGAAACCTAACCACAATATGGTCCGATCAGATGCGAGGGCGTAGTTATTTCCAAGACTAAAATCATAGTTCGAAGCAGGGGTAGTTTCTGGCAAGCTACATTTGAATGAAAGTCTACGATCGAGAATTAAAGTGAGTGGATGCCAATATGGTGAAACTGCGAACTTACATGTTCTCTGATAAGCGCAGTTCCAGAATCCTTATCAAAACTCGGACCAGCAATGGTATGTTTTCGACTAACCATATATTTCATGTCTTACATATGATTCTACCAATTGAGAAAATCCCTTGCTACCTTGGTGTATGTTCAGCTTCATTTGATGATGATTTGACTATATTTCACTCGAAAGCGTTAACACCAACAGAATCTGGGTGCATTAATAAGACTTGTATCAAGATATTGGAAGGTTCAAATGGAGGCTTACCTCTCATTAAACATCCACTGAACGTCGTCAGGACTTTCTTTTCCATACCACTTGAAGGAAGACAAGTGTTCCATTCTTTCGAAGGTCTCGCCTCCCAACTTTTTCGCAATTTCGGATAAGCTCTGGTCCAAATTCCAAACTTCTACCTTCTCTATAGTATGATGTTTTGCGAAAGCCATGATCTGCAAGAAGAGGTCTTCAAATGTATCAATGTCAGTTCTCAACCTTGTCATTATAAGAGTTTTAGGCTTTAGGGGATTTATCTCAATGGTCCACGACGCGAATATTTCGTTGCCTTCCAGAGAGGTGATACCCCAATATAACGGTCGAGGATCCAACTTCTCCCAGAAGAATTGAGTTCTGCAGTATTGAAATTCTGCCACTCCAAGGTGAGGTAGAAATGAGAAACCGACAATATATGGTGCTTGAAGAGCTGCTGCATTATCCTTTACAACGTCCCGTTTCATCAGCTCTGCTTCGATTCCCCATGACTCTCTAATAGCAGTTTCATCGAGCCAAACCCATTGCCTCCGAGCTTGAGTTTCGACAATATCGTAAAGTTTTTTTGGTACATCCCAAGTTGTCGATATCGGGTTTCTTAGATTCCAACCGTCATTGGCATCAGTAGACGTTCCGCATAATCGATACAAATCAGGGCCGACGTCGCTCCAAAGTGTCGAAAAGCATGCATCACCAACACTAACTACTCTTGCAGGTGGGTCTCCCCACTCTCCTGGGAATACTTCCGGCAAACATGACTTGGGTGCCAAAACCCAATGCAAGAGTCTCAACATATGTTTGGCGTAACCTTTGCGTCGATGAGCGGGTAGTGTGAATACAGAAGCAATTCCATATCCAATTACGTCGTCACAATGGGGACCTAAGGTAGTCCTTCTTACCATCAGGCCAGGTCGGCGAAATCTGACAATTTCTTGCATTAAGTGTGTTGTTATATCCAGATGGAGCATATGTAATACTTACGTCTCGCAAGAACAGAAAAAGTCAAGTGATTCATGTGCGTCCCTTCGACCAAGCACCCTAAGTTTCGCAAATCAGTATTTTAAAAAATTTCAATCCGGTCACATATGCAGATTCTCTTGACATACCAAGTGATCAGCCTTCCATCGCGAGCGCACTCAGATTGGTCAGTAAGTTCATCTCTTTCTACATATTCTTGTTCCGTCATTCCCCTTCCCCATTCTTGAGATGTCCGCCGGCGCGATTCCTTGATCTGTTCCGGGCTAGCTGGATACAGTGACAGTAGCGATAACATGTCGAGAAATATAGAAATTGACTTGTTGGGTGATGTCAACAAGTAGCAATAATCGAGTAGTCGTTCAACGCGAAAACTTGTGAAAATTAATGTTGATGGCAATGGAAACTGTTATGAGAGTGTGTGAAGGTGTACATATAAACTTTAGGTATGCACCACTATTTTAGTATCTACGTGGAATGCTTACTTATATAATTAGTGGGGCAGGCGGCAATCATCAGCAGCAGAACATACAGACCTTGCAAAACTTCGCTTGTATAGCGAAAAAAATTGCACCAATAGTATGTGTTTCCAGTGTTCTGTGAGAGCTAAACATGTATAGTTACGTGTACTTTATGGTATTAGTACATGTACCAACGTTCTCCAATCCAACTTCAACAACATCACCATCAGTCAACCAAACAGGGTTTACTTTGCCTAGATTCACTCCGCTTGGACTATTACATTCAGAAGGCAAGCATTGTTAAATGTCTGGTTTTGATATCTGACTGTGCATATACTCACGTTCCAGTGAAAATCACATCACCCGGCAATAGAGTGATACCCATTGAGAAGAAAGATACCAAATGTTTGACACCGAATATCATGTTTGCAGTGCTTGAATTTTGTTGGGTTACACCGTTCACCTTGGTCCAGATATTCAGTACTTGCGGATCCGGAATTTCCTTGGTTGAGACGATTGCAGGACCCCAGGGTGCCCACCCATCAGCGCCTTTACCCATGGAAAATTGTGGCTGTGGCAGACCACCTCTGTCAATTTGCCAGCCTCGATGAGAAACATCATGTCCGACAGTATATCCAAGGACGTGATCCAATGCTTCTTCGTCTGAAATGTTGAAGGCCCGTTTCTTCATGACGATCACCAGCTCCGTCTCATAATCCATCTTGGAAATGAAGTCACCCTGTGTTTGATATCCTGCTGTTACTGGGATGGGATCGCTTGGGGAATTGAGAGACGTCCATGGTTTGTAAAATAGAATGGGCCATTGAGGAATTGTTTGGTTCGTCTATTTGCAGGGCTATAAGCGAAACAATTTTATTGTGAAAAAGAGGAAAAAAACCTCATTTATATGTGAAACATAGTTCAAGCCGACGCAACGGACCGTGCGGACCCGCTCATTCGGCAGAGGAGCAAGAAGTTTTCTGATTTGCTATATGTCCGGAGTGTCAGAAACGTGCATCAGAAGAAACAAATGCGCCAAACTTTTATCTGGTTCGTCACTTGAAAATCACCCAGGATATCCCCCTGTATAACCTTTGCATGGGTACTTTGTGCAGCGTCCTTCGTATTCGCAGGTAAAATCGCATCGCCATAGTATTCCTTACCGTCTGTTGATATGAAGCGCACAAACCGCTGCGCACTTGTAGAGAGGCATAGCCAGGCAATCACCACGAAGAAACTCGTGTACATGCGCATGTTACTGGACTTGATTACACCTTTACAAGTCGAGGGGACCTTTATGTATGTCCATCTCATGCCAAGCCTTTCCTGTAGGATAAAATTTTAGACAAGGAAGTATGAAATATTGACTACATACGGAAAGACCACACCGCTTGATCATATACAATAGAGAATGAAGGTATGCCTTCTGACTCTGTTGACATAACATCTGCTTCTTGCAGCTCCATTCCCAGAGATAGACATGAGAGAGTAGACCCAGTCAGTTGGGTCACTTATGGTCAAAAGTTGCATGCTATGTGTTGGTGATCATATGTGCTTTTTACTGTTTACAAACCAATCAGTTTGGGATGGCACAAATATAGATAGCTGTATACTAACTCATAAACAGCAAGAAACCTACATTCTGGTTCTACACTTCCTATCCCTCGGAGCCGCCAAGCATATAAACGATTGCCGTGGGTTCTTCTGTGTTTCGTCCAGAACAAATTCATGATAGCAGCATGACGAGAAGCAACCTTGGGATAGTTGATCGTTCAGGTCCCTGTTTGGTAACTCACGCATTGTATCCCATGACTGTTAAGCCTAGGTGAGCGTTGCACGGCCAAATTACAGCTTTTATTGAGGTTGGAAAACCGGAGGCTGGGGATTGGTTCGATGACTAATGGAATTTTCTTGTCTGGATCATGGTTGTGCGATATCACTTCTATACCTGTGAAGGGAAGTTCACAAAAGATATAAAATGGCGTTCTTCACTGTTCTCTGAATGTCTGTCTCACCACACTTGATGCCCTCCAGCTGACAGCTATGATGATGCTTTGTCATGGCGTCGCTTTATGTCGGGTTATATATAAGATGGCGCGGAAATTTGACAAACTCACCAGCCACCAGTACAGCAACCCGATATGTCACCCGATAGCAAAGTAATAGCACTCCGTAATTCGTCGTTGCGATTGTGGTGTCAAGTCCGACGATCTATCCAGTAGTTGCTGCTTGGTGGTCAGCTCGGTATCCTGTGTGCTGAATTGTTGCAAGAACTATGCAGAGACATACTCCGGGACTTGGCGGTGGTAAGGTGATTCAACGAAGCCGCAAAGATCTAACTATCTTAGTGGCTGCACATTCGGAAAAGTGTGATAGTTGAATTTTGCTGTATATTACTGATATCAATTTGATGCAATGAGTGTTCGTATGTTTTCAGCTAATTTACAAATATTCAACCATTTTGAATATTCCATGAGGCCGAGACTTGTCCACAATTCGGCTATGCGCGACCTCTTAATATCGGGTTCTTTACAACATTGAACAAGAGTCTTGTTCACTTTTCACTATTATCATATATCTGATTGGTTATGACTGTCTCCCCTATCTTCAAGCTCAAACCCACATCCCAACAGTATGATTGGGGGAAGGTGGGGCTCAGCTCCAAAGTAGCTCAATTCGTGGTTTCGTCAAAAATTCCAGGACCCTCAATCAACGAATCGTCACCATATGCAGAGGCGCGATCTTCTTTGATTAATGAATTTTGAGAGAAGCTGATCAAAGACTATATAGTTATGGATGGGCACACATTCTAGTTCACCATCGCGCATTCTTTCATCTGATGAGTTGCTATCAGACTATCTGGCAAGCCATCAGGAACTCATTGGGAAGAATGTTATCGAGAAATTTGATGCCTTCAATGGCAATCTTCCCTACTTGTACAAAGTATTGTCCATTGAGAAGGCACTCAGCATTCAAACTCATCCGGACAAGGAAACAGCGGAGGAGTTACATAGGCAATATCCAAATATCTATAAGGGTGCGTTCTAACTCACCTTCTGCCCTTCTTATTCTGTATCACAATGGATTGAATGAGTCCATCAGATCCTAATCACAAACCTGAAATGGCACTTGCCATTACCCCATTCAGGGCTCTGTGTGGCTTCAGACCTCTTCCAGATATCGCAAAATTCTTGTACAGTACACCCGAACTCGTGGCACTGATTCCACCCACCATCGTGACAATATTCCTATCTTTCGCAACATCTCCCACTCCAAATGGACAGGAAGAAAAAGCAGCACTCAAAAACCTCTTCGCGGGGTTGATGACAGCTAATGAGGCAGACATAAAAAACCAACTTTCGGCAGTCGTGAATCGTTACAGAACTGGCAATGGTATAGAAGGGGAAGATCAAGACATTATAAATCTTGTATTACGCTTGAACGAGCAGTTTCCCGGTGACGTCGGCGTGTTTTGCGTATACATGCTCAACTACATTGTTCTCAACCCGGGACAAGCAATCTTTTTGGGTGCGGGAGAACCACACGCATACATCTCTGGGGGTAGGTACTAGTTTCTTTCTTTACGGCCGGTGGTGTGCCGATCCTTCCTCTATAACCTTTTCTCACAAGCTTAATGTTTTGTAGAATGTATCGAATGTATGGCCAATTCGGATAACGTCATCCGCGCGGGCCTCACGCCCAAACTGCGGGATGTACCGAATCTTGTTGCGGGCTTGACGTACGCTGCGGGTCCTCCCACAAAGCATTTCGTAGAACCCACGCCTTTTGGCGAATACAGTACGCTGTATGACCCGCCAATCCCTGAGTTTTCCGTAGTGGAGTTGAATCTACCCAAAGAGAAGACGGAAACGCAGAAACCGATCGGTGGTCCAAGCATTGCGATTGTGACTAAGGGCTTCGGTTCTGTGCAAACAGGCAAACACTCCTTAGACTTAGGAACTGGACAAGTTCTTTTTGTTGGCGCGGGGACTGAGATCACATTTAAAGCTGAAGACTCAAATTTTGTCGTGCATCGTGCTTTTGTCGAAGCAAACTAGAAGAATAGAATCAGCTCGATGCGGGTTGGACGTTGAACTTGGAACATGTAACATCTCACAGCATAAACTTTGTAACTTTGAATTTTGGAAAGGACACAATTGTATCTTACCTGTACCTATGGTTTCTCGGCCAGTTTGAATTCCTTGACAACTTCTGAGCAAGCTTCCAGCCACGCTTTCCCGAGCTTTTCAAAGTCTTCAACCTACGAACAATAATCAAGGACCCACAAAAAAAAGAAGTGCTTACAGACAAACCTCGTTCCAAATTTGTGCGCTACAACGCGTCCACCATCGTCCATTATGCCGAAAAGGTAAGGAAAATATGTTGCGCCGCAAAGTCATCTTGCTCTCGAAATGATCATGAATCAACTTGCTGCTTTCCACATAAGCGGGAAAGGGAAGCTCAACGTTGACCTAGATAGGTAGATTGTGTAAAAATATGGGTCAGTAGTGCCTTGTATGAAATCCACCATGTTAAGAGTCAAATCCCCTTGTGGATCCATTATACTCGTACCCATCACTTCTGCAACGCGTTTCCCGCCTTCAATTGCAATTTTATGGCAATATGCATTGATTTTCTCCTCCCCTCCTAGCCAATTACGAAAGTCCAAGGCTAGAGACTGGTAAGCATTATTTCAGAGTGATCATGTGGACAGTTGTACCAGCAGAAACGGCTAGATATGGAGCATAGTCGATGGTACCATTCCCTTCAGAGTTCGAATTAGTCCTGAACTGACGCGGAATGCAAATGGAAGGGTACTACAATTGAACTGTTCAACAAGGTCAGATTTTCCGCGATTTGGTGGGGATACGTATGACACTGGTGTAGGTATAGGTGACTCTATGATGTGTTGGTTTCTGGACAGTGTCATAGTTTCTTCAAATCATGAACCAGGTAGGAATTAATACATACCTCTCTGGTATATACAATACCGAGCATGAGCGCTTTGCGTACAGCCATTTGTAGCAATTCTTGGAAGATCATAAGTGGTGTATAAGCATTCCAAACACATTTCCGTACTGAAACCCAAAAGTCAGGCCCAGTTTCTGTTAGATTGATCCCAACCTCCTGGCCGATGGAATGGGCACCGTCTACGACACTCCATATTCCCTCCTCTTTACATATCTTAACCAATTCTTTCCACGGAAGCAATACCCCTGGTCGGGAGATAATACTATCAATAAGAGCAACCCGCTTTTTGTTTTCAACCTTGGGGATGATTTTCAAGTGCTCGCGGAATTGAGTGATGATATTGGCGTGGGTGGTCGGAAATTCAAGTGTTACAATTGACAAGGTAGGGTGAGGTGGGATATCGCTGATGTACTGGGACGCACAGGCTGCTGATCTGTGAGTCGTGCTAACTAGCATTAAGCTTGAGCGTTGTTCAAAAGGTTTGAGTAAATATCGATTACATACACATGATTATATGATCTCCTTCCTCCCAGCGAAAGTTACGCAACACTGTGTTGGTACCGGTTGATGCGTTCGCCACTAAAAAGCACTCATCCCTTTTCGCGCCTATGAGATTTGCTATTCTCTCCCGAACGTCAGCCAACATGGGCCTCATTTTAAACCGAATGAAAAGATCTGGATTCGCTTCAATTTGTAAACTTATCTCGGCAGCAGCCTGATGAACTGGTATTGGAGCAGACCCAAAAGACCCTAGAATCACCAAATTCGTTAAAAGACCAGTCATACAGCTAGTAATTAGCATGCGATGATTGACCGTTGTTCAGATTGGTGTATTCAGGACTCAAAGCAAAGAATCGCTTCATAGAATGTCCAAATGCAGGCGGTTCTTGTTTGTAGAGTGTCTGTAGGTCGAAGTGTTCCATCATAATGCAGGTACAGGTAGAGCGTGTGTGCGAATCTCTAACATGCATTTGCTGAATTGTATCATGATGGGATAAAACTTCGACATTCGTTCCCACGTAGTCACGTACCACCACTGTAATAATCACAGTGACACTGGGACTGGGATGTACATCAAACAAACCGTATATTGACAAGCTGAAAAATATGTCATGCCATTTCAGTTAAGGAAATTTTAGCTGTACTGGATCGTACACTCCTCCTGTTACATGAACGAGGTAAATTTGTTTAGCCAAGTCAGGAAAGTTCCTAGATTAACTGGAGCGCACCTGTACGGGATACTTCATGATAGGGTGAATACTTAGAGAGCTATAGGCTGCCAATAATTTATCTCTTGTCATGCATTTCCGAGAGATATGTGTTCGGACCTCGTTCGAAAATAGTGCGAAGAGGTGGGGGTGCCACGTCATCGTACTAAGATAACCCATATCTTGGAAACGGAAGCAACAGGACATATTTTAAGTTCTTCCTGTTTTGCTGCAATCCTTGCATTCAGATGTTCTGGTATTACATGCTGATTTTCGCGCAAACAAGCTTCTAGCCACGCGTACGAAAACCTTCACCTGCAAAATCAACAATACATGAGATCTAGAGAAAACATCTGAGCACTACAACAAGCTCACCATTTTTCGCAGCGTTACACTGCACAAGGAGCCCGTCAATAATAGAATCATCAACTCCACCACCACCAACAAAGAGTTGATGAAAATACAATGCCTTGCATGTGTGTAGGAGTTGAAGCAGAGTCTCTGCTTTTGAATAGTTATAGTTGATTTCAACAGAGTATGCCAAAGTGCCATTTTAGGAAAACACAACAAATTTGTGTGCGAGGTCACCTCAAGTAGTTTTGTCTCATATGTCAATGAATATACATCCGTTCTTGTAGATTTTTATATATTCGGAATCTACAGACTATTCTACAGGTGCTCGAAACAAAAAAAGTGTAATTTGACCATCTAGAAAATTTTTGGTAAGTATTCCGATCAAATGAGCGTTTTCTCTTTTATCTCGATGTCAAATGATTCTACGGGCAACGTAAGAGCTTGTATGCACTCCCCAAGATATCCTCCAGGTGTTGCAAAAAGAATCAGAGCAAACGGTCCAGTGGAAGACCCACAACGACCATATGTTGTAAAAACAGAAATTACTGGATGTCCCCGCAGCAAGCCCTGGTTCCTGCCATGGTCAACCATCGCAAGAAATAGCAAGCACTGGCCAAAAAGGCTAAAAACGTTGGCCAGAAGCTCTCAACGGCCCCAAAGTCCGCCACAGGTCATATCCCCCAACACAAAAAAGCTGAAACCCCGGAGGAAGAGGAGCCCATTGAAGTGGCCCCTGCACCAAGATTCCAACGCAAACTGAAGCTCAAGAAACCCAAAGAACTGTTCCCCACGACAGAATCTGAAAACTCCATCCAGAATGAAATTACACCTGCACCATCACTCTCAGATGGATATGTCAAGGCAGTAAGAACTGCTGTTGGTGTTATTCTCGAAAAGGGGCTTCAGTTTTGGAGACTTTGAACTCAGAACCTTTACATAACACTATCCAGAGTGTATGGAATCAAACGTTCGAGAATAACATGGCCCCACAGTTTCTGAAATTGAGGGGGGTGATAGTGGCAAAGAAAGGCTTGTGGGAGATGATCCAGATGTCATTGAGGATATAGATGAGCTCATATACCCAGCAGGTGAATTCCGGAATAGTAATACCCTTAGGCACATCGTCGTTGTTGAAGAAAGAGGTGTTATTGTAATGGGCACGAGATGACTAAGGTGAGCTCCCTGGTTACTTACCGTTGTGGGTCTCTCACTGGACCGTTTGCTCTGATTCTTTTTGCAACACCTGGAGGATATCGTGGGGAGTGCATACAAGCTCTTACGTTGCCCGTAGAATCATTTGACATCGAGAGAAAAGAGAAAACGCTCATTTGATCGGAATACTTACCAAAAATTTTCTAGATGGTCAAATTACACTTTTTTTGTTTCGAGCACCTGTAGAATAGTCTGTAGATTCCGAATATATAAAAATCTACAAGAACGGATGTATATTCATTGACATATGAGACAAAACTACTTGAGGTGACCTCGCACACAAATTTGTTGTGTTTCCTAAAATGGCACTTTGGCATACTCTATTGAAATCAGCTATAACATGAAGGGAGCTTGTTGCCTTGAGTACATGTTTGTCTTTTTCGCAGGCCTACAATGAAACCACGTCGAGTCTTCGGAGACGAGGTTATGTTAGAATTACATAATGTTCCCTCACAACGCGGACCCAAGCATCTCGTTCCTATAAGCGTTAACTACGATCTCGAGGTATGTCGCTCTATGTGCTCGTTTTGGTCTTATTTCATCTACTCGTAGTATAGACTCTCTTTCTACTAGGTACTCGAAGATGAGAGATTTAATTCTGACATGATTTACCAAAGAGTTTCCATTTCTTCCGAATCATTTTTAACTCCTCATCCTTCTTTTGAATTTGCTCATTTTTCTTTTGAAGTTCAGCCTGCATTCTTTCTGCCAGCTCCATCAACTCTCGTTCTCTCTGAGTCATCGGTTGCTGAACCTGGGAAGGGGGAAAGTTTAGTATGTAGTAAACAATAACAATTGTTTTGAATACTGACATCTTCTTTGAACTTGGCTAGGTCAGTTTCAAATTTCTTTTGAACCTCTTCATAGCCATCCGGATCCTCCTTTTGAACAAGAAATCCATGAAACTTCCCTTGTTTCTTATTCGCCTCGATGTCTTCGGCGTGATCATACGCTGATTTCAGGACTTTCGTAATCATTGCCGCGAACCAAAAGCATTGACTATACAAGGCATGATAATATGGCGCATGGTTGTGAACAGTAGAGGCGAGAACGGCCAAGTCAGATAATGTAAGAAGACGCTTGGCCTGCACATGGTTGAACCCAACTGTATGAATGAGCTCGTCGTCGCCATCAGTAGCAGGAGGTTCTTGCACGGCTCGGACGTGATCTTTGACCAAAAAAAAGTCCGAGATTGGGATACTGGTGGGATACGAGACATGGGATGTAGGTTTGTATCTTCCTGACTCGTCGATATAACGGTCGAAGCGTAGATAACCATGCGGTATATCTGAGGAGGGAGTGTCAACCGAAGCTAGTACATATTCGTGCTGTGGATTTTTCTTCCTCTTGTAAATTCGAAGTTCATGAATTTTAAACTGATCAACAGTCAAAGCTTGTTCCCCTTTCTCCTTCCCCGTTGCATGGGCGATTTTTAGAGCTGCCATATATGCCTCCACATCCATCGAGCCTGCGGGGAACACTGTCTCAAGAAACACGTTCCAAGCGTCGTATGCACGTGTACTTTGCGTGGATATGAATGGATTCGTTCTGGGATGATTCTCATCGAAGACTGGATCAGTAGATTGGACCGGGAAACGACTGATCATTTTGAAAAATTTTGAAAGGTATCTCCAGGTTTTGTGGTCAGTATTTTTGTAGCTATACCCCGACGATCCCTAGAAGAGCTCCGATCTCAAGGGTTCGGATTTGGCCTAATTTGGTCTACTTTTGAGAAGTGTGCCATCGCGAAAATTGATATATCTACATCTTTTCCTAACACATAAAACATAAAAATTGTGCATATCTATTGTCTCTGCACTTTCCGTATAATTGTATTGATTCTCCCTTGTCTGCATGTACTATGACCAAATTCACTTGTTTACAACACGTACGCACAACCATACAACTATATAATTCTAACAATCACATACTTATTCATACTATAGCAGGCCCTGCCATCCACAAAGCACTGGCTTTACGGTCCTTATTTCCTATCACATCCTCGATATGGTTTGTTAGATGTGCGATGAAGCAGCAAAGTGAGTGTGTTGGTCCAAAGTTGGGAAACATTACATCCATCACAATCGAACAATTGCCTAGCTTTTGCTCCTTTCGATCGAAATTGGTTTAGGACCGCTTATAATTCACGCAACATGTTTCATTGATATATCACTAGTTCTAACGCTCATAATGTCATAATATACGTGATGGTGGTGTCTACCAACCCTCTACCCCATTGTATACGTGTTCAATTCAAATTGACAGTTTCAACTATATAGAAGGGTCACTAGGTCTATCGCTATGTAAGTATATGTTGGTTCTGGGAACAAGTCCCTAGCTTAAAGGTTCGTGTCTTGAAAAGTATCTGGGCAACCCACAACACTGATACCGACCACATTCATCCCCCAGTTAACCTACTTGTTGGAATATGGTCCCTTTTGCGTCGGTCAGGACTACTAACCCAGTCTTCAATGAGAACTACTGCAGAACTAACGAGTTTATATCCACGCAAAGTACACGTGCGTATGACGCTTTGCAAGGGGTCCTTGAGATTGTGTTTCCCAGAGCATCAATGGATGTGAAGGCATACACCACAATTTTAAAGTCCACCCAAGCAGGGGTTCTCAATCAATTCAGAATTCACGAACTTCGAGTTTACAAGAAGAAGGAGAATCCCCAGCACGAATATTTAATAGCTTCAGTTCATAAATCCTCCTCAGTACCACCGTATTGTTATCTGGTCTTCGACCGATGTATCGACGACTCAAGGGAACCGAAAACACCCCATCTCTTGCATAGCAGCATCCCTATTTCTGACAGATATTTCGTCAAAGATCACGTCCAAGCCGTAGTGGAACTTCCTAACAAAGATGAACTTGTTCAAGCAGTGGGGTTCAATCATGTACGGACCAAACGCCATCTTCCATTGTCTGATATGGCCGTTCTCGCCTCTACTGTTCACGATCATGCGCCGTATTATCACGTCTTGAATAGCCAATGCTTTTGGTTCGCGGCAATGATCATAAAGGTCGTGAAATCAGCGTATGGTCACACTGAAGACATCGAGACGAATAAGAAAAAGGGAACATTTCATGGAATTCCTCTTCAAAAAGAGGATCCAGATAACTATGAAGAAGTTCAGGAAAAATTTGAAGCCGAACTGGCCAAGTTTAACGAGGATGTCAGTGCTCAATATGCTTTTTAAGCAATTTATATCATTCATACATATATTCAATTTTCTCTCTTTCTAGGTTCTGCAACTGACTCAAAGAGAACGAGAGTTAACCCGAAAGCAGGAAGAGCAAACAAAAAGGGAACAAGAGTTATTTCGAAAGCAAGAAGAGCAAATGAAAAGGGAACAAGAGTTAATTCAAAAGCAGGAAGAGCAAACGAAAAAGGAACAAGAGTTTATTCAGGAAAAACGAGAGTGGGAGCAGAAGCTCCAACAGATGCGAGAGGAAACGGAAAGGAACATATCGAAGAGGACTGATACAAAAGCAGGAAGATGAAATAAATAGGAGTTAAGGGACTCGGAGCAAGGGCTGATGTAGATAATTCAAAAGTACTAGTAGTAAAACCACTAAAGATTCAACACCTTTGCTGAATTTGTGTAGGGTCTGAATCAACGTTCGATATATTTAACAACAGGCTCGGAACGTCATAGTGTAACAAGGGGCTGAATTCGTAGTGCGTATTAAAAGAGTGTCTATACTATGAGTAAATAAATTTGTTGCGGCGGCATACACACGAGGTGCGTTGGTGAC
This sequence comes from Floccularia luteovirens, assembly GCA_009739215.1. Taxonomy (NCBI): domain Eukaryota; kingdom Fungi; phylum Basidiomycota; class Agaricomycetes; order Agaricales; family Squamanitaceae; genus Floccularia; species Floccularia luteovirens. The sequence goes on from VSJF01000006.1 coordinate 1,448,396, forward strand.
GGCTGTGACTATTTATTTATAGAATATGAGTGATTGCTGTTTCTTTCCTCTCTCGTGTATTGTTGATTTTGCGGGTAAACAATCTTAAAAGCCTGGCTAGAAGCTTGCGCGGAAGTCGGAATGTAACGCTGGGACACCAGAATGCCGGGATCGCAGCTAAACGAATCTCCAGTACACCCCGTCAACTTGGTTTCCTTAAATCCAAGTTACTTACGAGTTGTTGTATTGTTCTTTTCGAACGCCGTCTGGGTTTGGAGACAATTGTGATGCGACCTTGAGGTCCGAGCGCATATCTCCCTCTAGAACGCATGATTATTCAAGCCCTGAATCAACCTGAACAATGATAAATGTCTGCATGCCAATGGTCCACTAGCCACACGGCTGGTCTACTAACGAATTGTGCGGTCCAAGAGGCCACTCACCCTAACACAAGTGACACACATAGCGAACAAACGCTCCGCATAAACAAGACTTGGTGATTATGGTGCAAATGAGCGTCAAATGAGCGTTAGTACGTATTGAATCCCATCAGTCACTCTTTTCCGTTATTGCAGGGTACCAGCACCACACACAATTTAGACGTCAATTTGTATCATCCAGGATCCAATTTCCAGCACACAATTAAAACCACTTTCGTGGTCATTTTCGTAGAAGCTCATCCAGGTACGCCCAGTGCTTCATGAGTTAGAGCAACGTTTTGTGCAACTGTTATATGGGCTTTCATCTTCCCTTTTGGCAACACCACCGGGGTGAAGTGTTGAAGACCTGACAACCTGATCCAACAGGGTACATATATTTTTGTATATTCCTTCCTCTCTAGATACCAAGACATATCTGTCACCCTAAACGGCCCTCGATTGTCTTGTTGTGACTTCATATTACATTCTTGGTGTGCCGCGGAACAACCAAGTGAGTGGAGCAATACAAAGTTGGGAAACCATTGCTTAAACGTACGTCTTCTTTCAGTCCAGGTTAGTTTAGGTCTAGGCGCTTATAATTCACGCAACATGTTTCAACGCTTGTCACGTCATAAGATGAAAAGATCGTGCTATCTAACCCTTACAGTCTACTTATTCATTTCCGCTGACAATTCACATTATATGAATTGGTCACCAGGTCTGGCCATATCACGATATAGCTCTATGTCTGTTGTCGAGAAAAGTTTAAAGGCCCCTGTGTCGAAAATGTGAGTGGGTCTTGTTTTGTTCGGGGTTTGAATAAATCATTGAAAGAATCACTTCACATAGTATCTCGATTGCAAATGCAGGGATTCTTGTTCGTAAAGGGCCAGTTGGTCAAAGTGCTCCATCCTGCGTTTGGATAATCATGGCGGTGGCAAGCTATAAAGACCAATCAGAAAACTGATGCTACTTTTGTGAACTGCTTATTATCATGGGGCGTCAAAAAGTTGTGTTGGATATGTCCTAATGCGACAATTAATAACGTGGGCAAAGTCCACAGTCTTACTGTCGCCAACCTGTTGCATGCAAGAAGTTTTGGCACTTCTATCATGCTGACACGAACACTAGTCCTTTGCGCCGCCTCTGAAATTTTCGTGAAGTTGTGTCGCTCTTTGCGCTTAATTTATATACTCGATCGTAGTGTCGACTCTCTTTTCAATGAATACAACTTCTTTTTACGCTGCGACATTGAGACTGCAAGCTGCTACTGTAATACATCTAACATTGATTCTGATCCTACTAAAGCTGTTGTGACACCAATTTAATTACTACTTAAATTAGCGAAGTTCCTCAGGTTTTCATCGCGCCATACTTCGGATTATCTGCATCAACTCTCCCTTCGACTCGCTTTTATTTCCTCTTCCTGCCGTTGATTACCAATTCTCGTTTTCTTCGGTTCGCCTTTAAGCTTTATCGATTTATCTCCTCTTCCTGCCGTTGAGTTCTCAACTCTCATTCTCTTTGAATCGTTTTCATTTCCACTTCCTGCCTTTGAAATTTCTCCAATTGCTCTTTCAATGTTTTATTTTCCTGCATCAATTTTAGTTCTCCCTCGGTCGGTTCCTGGATTTGAAAAAGGGGAATGCTCAGTATACAAATAATAGCAGTTACTTGAAAAGAATATTGAATACTGACAGCTTTGTTGAACTTCGCCAGGTCGGCTTCAAATTTCTCCTGAACCTCCCTATAGCCATCCGGTTCCACCCTTTGGATGGTAATTCCACGAAACTTTCCTTGTTTCTTATTCGCCTCGATATATTCACTGTGATCGTACGCCGATTTTAGGACTTTAACAATCACTGCTGTGAACCAGAAGCATTGGTTATGCAAGGCGTTATAATACGGCGCATGATTGTGAACAGTAGAGGCAAGAACAGCGAGATCGGACAATGTAAGAAGGCGTTTAGCTCATTCATGATTAAACTCCACTGTTTGAATGAGTTCGTCCTTGCTAGGAAGTTTCTCTATGGCCTGGACGTGATCTTTGACTGAATAGCAGTACGAAATAGGGACACTGCTACTTTTCGAGATATAGAGATATTTCTGCTCCTTTGATGTGTCGATACATCGATCGAAAAGTAAGTAACCACACGGTGTCATGAAGAAGATCTATGAACTGAAGCTGTTATAAATTCGTGTTGGGAATCTTCCTTCTCCTTGTAAATTCGAATTTCGCGAATTATAGATTGATCGGAGACAGTTGTTTTTGTGGACTTTAGAATCGTGGTATATGCTGTCACATCCATTGAGGTCGTGGGGAACACAAAATCAAGGACCCCATGAACAGCGCTATGTGCAAGATTACTTGGCGCGGATATGTACTCGTTTGTTCTGCGATCGTTTCCATTGGCAGCTGGTTTGGTGGATTTGATCGAAGCAAAAAAGGTCATTTTAAGATATTCGAAGAACAGGTAGTACAGTCGAAAGGGAGGGTGTTCTGAGACCCGAAACACGAGGCTTTAAACATTGGATTGGTGCTCGGTAATTTTGGATCTCGATAGATCTGGTAACTGATCCATGTGGTTGGAACCATGAATGAGACTATGGGGTAGAGGGTTAGACACGACCGTCCCGTGTCTTACGACATTATGAGCGTCAGAACCTGCTAAAACACGCTGTGTGAACTAAATATAACTCCCTAGACCTGAATTGAAAGAAAACAGAAGCGGATGTACATCAAGCCATTGTTCAATTGTGGTGATGGTGGGCATAGGGTTTCCCCGTTGTGGATTACCCCGCTCACACTGCTCCTCCGTCGCATATCTATATCCAATATCCTCATAGTCGAAAGTCATGATAAGCGCTCAGATCACAGTTGTATTGAACATTGTCCTGGGTTGTGGAGCATCGATTATATCTGGATGACTTGGTGAGAGTCTGCATAATATGATATGGGCGGTACATCGTCACATTGCCTCCTCTTTACTAATGCTGGCGCTAAATTAAAGTTCGTTCAGTGAGTAGGCGTCAATTTTCCTTATTCTGACATAGACACCGTCATTTGTGCGAAGCGTTTGTTCGCTATGTGCCTTGTCCGAGTCGGAATAAGTGCCCTTTGACCATAGAATTCGTTAGTGGTCCGGCTATGTGATGGTCAATGGCTATATTGTTCAGGGCTTGAAGCAAAGAATCACATTACAGAATATCTAAATGCGTCCGGTTCTTGTTTGTAAATGGTCTGCGGGTCGAACCGTTCCACCATATGCATGATCTTGGAGAAGGTAGAGCGCATATGCTCTGATCAATACATTCCCACGAAGTCATGTACAACCAGTAACTCCGCGAATCAAACAAACAGTGTATACATAACTTTAAGTTGGGAAGCTAGAATATTGTCACTGTGATAATCACCGTTATGGGAATTTACAGCTGGAACACACCTAATGTAATACTTTCCAAAGAGGTACAAATTAATCTCCTATCATGTGTTCTCGAGAGATACACACTTTAAGGGACCCCAAGGTCGTATCACTATCGCCTCTCCGAACCTAGACAGCATTCGAAATCAGTGCAAAGAGGTGTGGATACCTTGGTTTAGGAAAACGACGTTAATCAGCCGTGTTTCAATTTTTGCTTTTGAGCTGCAATCCTTGCATTCCGACATCACATACTACCATAAACCCAAGAATCTATACTTACATCCGCACCGAACATTCAATGCAATACGCCCGATTTCCCATGCATTTCTATCAATTCCCCTCAAGGCCCAGTTCCTGAACCACTTCCGCACAAACTTCAAGCCACGCTTTCCCAAGTTTTTCAAAATCTTCCACCTACAAAATCAACATTACGTGATTTACACGAGAAAAAAAAATATAAATGACAAACCTCATTCCATATTTGGGCACTACAGCGTGTCCACCATTTACCGTTGTGTCGGAAGTGTGCTGAGTAGATGTTACGCTGCACAAGCAGTTTATTCTTGAAGCTAAGGTCGATTTCGCTGCTAAATCCCACATGAGCAGGGAATGGAAGCTCAACGTTGACCTCAATAATACAATCATCAAAACCAATATCAATAGGAATTGATGAGTTGATGAAAACAAATATTTACCATGTTCAGAGTCATACTCCCTTCTGGATCCATGACACTCGTGCCCATTACCTCTGCAAGACGTTTGCCACCCTTAAGCGCGAGTTCGTGACAATACTCATTGAGTTTCTCTTCTCCTCCAAGCCAGTTGCGAAAGTCCAGGGCTGAAAACAATTGGGCTTCATTCATCAAGGCGGAGAGGACTTGTCTTACCAGCTGTGACAGTGAGGAATGGCGCAAAGTCGATTGTTCCATTCCCTGGAGTATATCAATTACCTCAATTCTCAATACTTAAAAAGAGGAGAAATTACATTCAAACTGGTCGACCAAGTTTAATTCCCCTCTGTTTTGCGGAGAGACGTATGAGTGGGATGTGGGTATGGATGATTCAATTATATGCTGGTTACTTAACCTTGCCATGAGCTTTTCAAATTATGAGAATCGTTGAAGAGGGCTCTTACCGCTCTGGGATATACAAAACTGCACATGAACGTTTTGCGTACAACCACTTATGACAATTCTGTGAACGAATGTCAGTAATCTAACAGACTCAGGCATGTCTTCATACCGAAACCCAAAAATCGGGTACAGCTTCTGTCAAATTGATTCCGACTTCTTGACCAATGGAATGTGCACCGTCTATAACACTCAGTACTCCCTCCTCTTTGCATATCTTAACAAGTTCTTGCCAAGGAAGCAGTATACCAGGGTTAGAAATAATACTATCAATCACTGCCACCCGTCTCTTATTTTCAATTTTTGGGAGAGCTTTCAAGTGTTTCCTGAATTGTGTGACAATTTCTGCATGAGTAGTGGGAAATGCCAATGTTACGTTCGAAACCGTAGGATGCGGAGGTATATCACTCAAATATTGAGCAGTACGAGCGATCGATCCATAAGTTGTGTTGACTGCGCGTTGTTCTTAAGTTCGGCGTGGTTACAAAAGATGGGGACGCCAACCACATACACACAATTATTTTATCACCTTCCTCCCAGTGGATATTGCGGAGGACGGTGTTGATCCCCATCGAAGCGTTCGAGACCAAGAAACATTCGTCTCTTTTTGCACCTATGAGCTTTGCGAGTTTCTCCCGAACACCATTCATGATTGGCTGATATTTCAATCGCAAGAAATGATCTGGATTTGCCTCGATTTGCACGCCTATCTCGGTAGCAGCTTGATGTACGGGTATCGGAGTGGACCCATAAGATCCTAAAGAAATACGAACAATCATTTTCAAATGATCAATACACTATCCGCCGTTCTAATAATTGATACAATGGCTAACCGCTATTCAAGTTGACATATTTTGAGTCTAATGCAAAGAATCTTTTCATCGGATGACCGAATCCAGGAGGTTCTTGTTTGTAAAGAGCCTGTAGGTCGAAATATTCCATGGTAGATGCAATTGAGAGAAAGGCGTGGGTACGAAATTAGCAAACCGGTTTCTTGTCAGAGCGGGGCGATATGGTCCACGTGACTTGCACAAAGTGGGAGACACAAATCACGACCACAAAGTCGAGGCGGGTTGCTGACGCGGACGTTCGAGGTTGGAAAACATGGTCTTTGAAGCCCAGAAGCTGAGATGTTTCCAATACGAAATGAACCGGTTCTTATCAACGTAGCATTGCCATGGCATTTGCCAGTCGCGACCTTTTCTGTATACCTACTTCGCTGTAGAGTCGAAAAAAAGATAGTGCCAGCGACATGTGCCTGCCTTCCGAGCAAACTTGATCGATTGATCGATAGCAACCGCAAGCGGAGCCGCTAGAGCTTGTACAGCGACAGGACTGTCATTCTTCTAGATAAAGGTGCAAGTTCGATGACTGTACCCTCGGAATTATTTTTCAAATTAGTGACATTCCACGTGACTATCTGTCACATTAGCACCCCAATTTGGCAGTCCAGACTCTTTCTGTGGTTTTACTCCGACTCCGAGGATTGATTTAAGTATCGTCGTTGTCCGAATGAATAATATCGGCGCATTTGGGTACATAGGCCCGACACTTCACCAAGCTACACACACAACCTGGCGTATCAGTTACAGGCCGTATTTTAATAGGTAATAGACTGCGGTGGTGTTGTATCTGGTTTATATTTTGAGAATAACACTCCAGTCTAGAAAAGTATCTTGGACGTGCCGTCCTTGCATGCTTCCAATTCTATTCAAGACGCTGATATCGCGGATCCTCCGAGATGCTCTATGGTCATGCGCGTAGGCACGCAAGTCATCTCCGAAGAGGAAGTCACCCTTCTTCCACCGCCATGTCAGTTTGTCCCGTGCCATTGAGAAAATTCTAGCTTTTCTTATCCGAAACACGATTTTTATACTGATATAATATGCATGTCTTTTTTCTCCTTCTTGGACCATTTCATTCGCTCGTTCCTCCCTTGCAGAAACACCCTCCTGTCTTTTCTCATTTAATTATGTCGTCCTTGCATCTTGACAAAACGTGAGCAGAAATCTTAGTGTCCCAGAAGTTGGACTCACCCATTGTCAGGCTCGGAGCAGCTTATATCGGCGTAGTAATAGCTGCAATGTGAATCTGACCTTTCTCCTTGGATATTGCCTATTCTAATAAACAATCTTTCGTATCCTGTAGCCTTCACGGTGGTAAGTCTTAATTATCGACTCTGATTAAACAGTTTCAATACTCTTTGTTAGTCTCCTGCGTACAAGTATGGTATTATTACCTTCACCAGAAGGATACTTGGTCAACGATTTTTCTGGTACTCTTACATCAATTAGCTGGTATACTATGCAATCGTTAATCTCAACGCTAGGTCGGTTCGGTCATGGTGTTTGATACGATTCACCAAGTGCTGATTACCCACACTGGTAATTAAAAAACTTCCTCCCCTCATCCACCTTCCTAATGGCACATGAAAAGTGTATAACTATCTCGTTACTGGTTGGGGCGATCAACAAGCACTCCAACGCCTCATCTGGTAAGCTATCCTTTATCGTATTAGAAACACCTGTGTTAAGTCATGATTACAGGAGCATGCTTGTACGTGATTCATCAAAATGCAGATATAACCCCTTAACTCATCAATCAAACTAGGTTGAAGTTCTATTTAATGTGAGTTGTCAGCATATATTCTCCCAAGTCTCAACAAACTTATAGCTTGGCACAGGGCTTTACCGCATTATTAGTCCAAAGGTGACCGTTCATATTTATGAGAAACTTGATGGAGTTCCTGACCGTATGTCGAATCAGCTTCTTGACTATGCGGGTTTGGAGGTGTACGTCACGGCATTAGAACGATTATGACTACCTACTCACCAATGTAAATATTCAGTGAGTGGTAAAAAGATATGGCTTACTGGCCTTGTAGTGCGTATCTCGCTCCAAGCAATTTTCGTCTTCTGATATTGATCACCTTCCAGGTAATCCTCGTCGCCGGTGAATTTGGTAAGTTTAACCAACATTACTGCACGCGGGCCTTGTCATTCATTCAACACTTACTTCCATAGCTTGCGTTGTCGGTAAGCTACATGTTTAGAATTCCTAGTCCATATTACAATCTCTCATCTTATGCTTTGATAGCTTTCACCGGCATGTCGTTAGTGTATATATACATGCTCATTCGTATTGCGTTTCTAATATCTGTCTCCTATCTAATATAGTCTTCGATTGCAGAGTTTCGAGCAACTGGCACACTTAAAGGTAAGTTATTAGCAACTCGGCTCTTTCATCTCGGTTCATAATCCCGTCCCCAGTGGCTATCGATCCTTGTGAACGCTTTAGCAGCTGCTGGGGATGTGCTCATTGCAGCAACCCTCTGCACTCTCCTTCATCGATCACGTACTGGATTCCAAAGGTACCTAACATCTTCATGTTTCGTTATATGATTGTATATTTTCTTTCTCCACATTAAACAGGTCCGACACTATGATCAACAAATTGGTAATGCATATCCCTTTTTTCACACATGAGCTTATTCTTAATTGAAATGTACAGATCTTGTTTGCCGTCAATACAGGCTTTCTCACAAGGTAAAGCAAATCAACCTTCCGTTCTATTCCCATCGATCGGATCCTCATCATGTGTATAGCCTTTGTGCGGTTGCTTCCTTAATATCAGTACGTTCCTTCTTCAATGACATCAGACATCAGACTACAGAATAGCTTATCTCTAATTTCGTCAGATCGTTGTCGCAGGAGAAACTTTCCTTTACATCAGCTTCTTTTTCTGTATCGGCAGACGTAAGTTATGATACCAGGTTTATATGACTCGTACTTAACAAATCTACTTTGAGTAAAAAGTTTACACCAACTCTCTCTTGGCGACTCTCAATGCTCGAAAGATGATCCGCGGTGCTGCCGAAGGAATCCATAGTACCAGTGAGAATTTATCCCTTTCCTTGAGAGAGTTACCTAAGAACAGCCTTCATTCTTCGAGGGTAAGTATATTTTTGAAGTTGCAATGAACCTAAAACTGACTGTGTTCTTTTTTCGTAAAGCGTCCAACGAATATCTCGATTAAAATAGATACTACCAAAGAATTTGCCACGGATTCGGACCAAGGGCATGATAACGACAACGAGAAAATGGACACTTCCACAATGGTGAGCTTCACTCATTCTATACAGTTCATCCTGCTCAAGTTTGTTTGCAGGTTGCGGGTTCACCAGGAGGCAACTACAAAGAATCAAATGGACAAGCCGTGTGATTTATTGGAACCTTTGATACCGCTTTTTTGTGATTTGGAGGTTATTTTGGATCCTACAGGATAGTTATCCCCGCCCGAGTATCAAAAAAAGTGTACCATACAAAACCACCCGGCTGGGGTGAATATTTCGGTATACCGAACCAGGGATTTTGACGAGAAATGATAAAAGGAATACCTGGTGTATACTGTGTATAAAATTGAAAATGACATGTTTGCTCAACATTATGCGATATGAAGTTTCAAATAGATAAAAAACCTGTGGTGTATAGATAATTTGTGTTGGGGAAGCACCTTTCATGGGCCTCCCAGAACATAAGCCCCAATCGAAAATTGATAAATACGCCATATATGCAGAGGTCGAATTGGTCCACCCACAAAGACCATTTTTAATCTAACCCTCATCCATGACATCTCCATTTTCTTCCGCTTCCTGAACTTGTGCGGCATTATTCCACCACACGACTGGACCAAGTCCTTGTTCCGCTATTGAGCACTAAACATACAATGATCACTCATATCCCAGACGCATACAGATTGTCTTAAAAAAACGCACTATGATATTATATGGTGCCCGTTTAGCTTCCCTTTGTATCTGTACTCCCTCAGTTGCTTTCGGTGGCCCAGGTTCGTCGTCGTAGAACTCATCTGCTTCAACACGGACCCGTACCACTTCGCCTTGGTCGATGTACATGCGTTCAGAGACAGGGGTATCAAGCATTTCCGTTGTCGTTGTTAGATTTGAATCGGGTAACCAGAAGTGGGCACGCTCGTTGGGGTCACTGGTGGAGTAGTGAAAACATGGTCATTAGAGAAAATCCACCAAGAGATACCTACAAAGCAGTTGGTTGGGGAAGATATACAGCAGGGATGTACATATCATCAAAGAAGCCAATAGTTACTGTAGTTCATTAATTTCTGGGTCACGAAAACAGGTTGGAAATGGTGACTTACCTCGTATACCTTCCTCGTCTGAGGATTTAACTTTTGCGACGAGTACTTCCGAAGTGAAAGGCCTGAATACAACCATCCGGAATACAAGCTTTGCTCTGTGTCAGGAAACCCAAACACTCAAAGTATAGCGAGAACTGTAGTACCTTTATACCATAGCAAACCATCGCCATAACGGACTTTTCCCTCACCAGCTTCGACAAGATCGAAAACACATATACAAAGACCCACATCGTGCAACACGCGATTGGCATACTTTTTGTTGATTTCTGCGATGAGAGCATCATCTGCGGGTATACCAAAGTTGGCAGGGTGGACTGACATCGTGTCCTGTCTTGATAACATGAGGAATATTCTTTGTTGGAGATTGTAATGAAATTTTTTTTATTACCTTGATGATAGATAAGCAGAACATGTTTGTGATAGAGTTGAAGAAAATTCAGTGCTTGAGATTGTTACTTGTGCCGCTATAAGGCACTGGAGTCTATGATCATGAAAGTGGCATGAGAGCTTGTTGCAAGCGTTTGTCAATTAATCAAAGAATATTTTAGCTGAACTTTATCTAATCTCTTGACATTTGCTCACGTGAGCCTAAAACTTCCAATTCTACAGCGACCGAAAATCACCTTTTTCTAAAACATTTTCTGCTGCCTTGTTATTCCTGAACTCTTGCTTCACCCTCTCAACAAGAGTTCCTGAGGTTAATATAAAAAAATAACCTTATCAAGCTATTCAAGGCAACTGAGCAGAGATAATGTCTGATTCTACTACCCCATCGACCAGCTTTCTTCCTGCAAAGTCGTGGACTCATTTCGTAGCAGGAGGGTATGTTGTTCTCCATTTTCTCTTTAGCAAAGCTGTTCCTCAATAACATTGTATAGTCTTGGGGGAATGTGCGGAGCGATTGTCACTAGTCCATTTGACGTCGTGAAGACTCGACTTCAGTCAAGTCTATTTCGAGAGAAACGCGCAGCGGTGGGCCTTATTGGGAATGGTGGTACTGCAGTCATGGGTGCTCCAAGACAAAGTGGGCTGCTTTATAATTTCGTAGAGACAGGTCATATTCTACGGTATGTGACAAATTTTCTTCAACCATTCCGGATGGTTCAACCCACAATTCAACTTTAGAGATATATACCGAGAGGAATCTCCTCGGGCGCTCTTTAAAGGATTGGGACCTACACTCGTTGGCGTTATTCCAGCGCGTTCTATCAACTTCTTTACGTATGGGAATGGAAAGCAAATGATTGCAAATTATTTCAATGACGGAAAGGAGAACACATACGTTCATCTAACTGCAGCCGCAATTGCTGGTATCGTTACTGGGACTGCTACCAACCCGATTTGGGTTGTGAAAACCCGGTTGCAGCTATCAGCATCTAAACAAGTTGACAGCACCAAAATGCGTGGGAGTTGGACTACCATAACTCAAATTATGCGTGAAGAGGGTGTAAGGGGTTTTTATAAAGGTCTCAGCGCTAGTTATCTGGGCGTGACTGAAGGAACAATCCAGTGGGTACTGTATGAGAGACTGAAGTTGTTGACTGCTGGTACGGAAGGGAAAGGAGGAGTACAGGAATGGGTTGGTATGCTCGGAAGTGCAGGTACAGCGAAGTGCGTCGCAAGTCTAATAACATATCCTCATGAAGTCAGTCTCCTTGCTTGTCTCAACTCAACCCCTTGTCTCACGTTGTGCGGCTGTAGGTGATACGAACTCGTTTGCGACAACCAAGCGTTAATGGAGTTATGAAATATACTGGACTTCTACAAACGCTACGCCTCGTCATTGCCGAAGAAGGAGCACGCTCGCTCTATGGTGGACTCAGCGCACATCTTATGCGTGTTGTACCGAACGCAGCTGTGATGTATTCAATATATGAAGGCATTTTGCGCTATGGCAAGACATAGGCTGTCTCGAACCGGCAAACAAGATCTTTATGCACCTTTCCTCTGTTTATTCATGGCTTTCTTATTATGCACAATTACCCACCACTCAACCATCCGGACCCTTCCCTCCTTTCGTTCCCTATCCGCAGCCGATACCCATAGAACCAAAAAAAAGTATATACTCTACACTCCGTGCGCATAGTTAAATTGGTTCATCCAGAACTAGATAATCATCTTTTGCATCTGTACATGTTACTTAAACACACGTGTATCTATATTATCTCTATGTTCCCCAAGTTGCATTTAAATTTGCATAATAGCTATGATTTTTTATCAACCCGCCCCAAAATAAACATTGCTAGCGAAACAACTATTTAACTTTGCCCATACTCTACATAAGGTCTGATAATATCTGTTATTACAACAAAAGTCACTGATACAAAGCAGGTATACTCTTATTGTCCCTTCCTCGGTCTCAGACTCCATATTTCAGTAACAGTTTTCCCTCCCCTTTTGCAAGCAATCGCACAAACATCTTTGGTAAATGCGACCTTCCATACACTCTCACTGGGGTCATTCCATTCACGAACAAAAGCACCCGTTTCAGTCTCGAATAAAGCATACTCGACCATCCATCCCTCCCGTCACGATGAAATTTTTGTTAAATTGGAGAGATGTAACAGAAGAATCATGAGCAGCGATGCGGTGGAGAACTTTGAATGTATCAAGGGAGAATGTGATTACACGTCCATCAGCTCCACCGGTGACCAGGGTGGTAGAGAAAATCTGGACTTGACATATTCAGTGCAGGTGTGTCCTTGCAGAAGGGCAATGCAGCTGCTACAAGAGGGAAGAGTCAAGGCATGAGCGTTTGCTTTATGAAGCAGCATACCCAGTTTCTGTGTCCCACACCCGCACAGTTGTATCCAAGCCACCAGTGACTATACGTTCCCCATCAAACGCCACGGAATAAAGCTGATGAAAATGCCCACGAAGCTCGTGTAAACATTCTCCTGTGTCTAGGTCCCATAACTACACCAGCATATATTGAGTTGGTATAATGTATGATTTTAACAAATACTCACACGACAAGTGGAATCGTAACTGGCACTGACAGCTCTATTCCCGCAGACATCTATACACCTTACGCTGTCTCGATGGCCAACAAGTGAACGCAGACATTTACCAAGCTGTACATCCCACACCCGCAGTGTCAAGTCCCGTGATCCGGTGACAGCGATGGGGCAGTTATGGAGCATACGCATGCATCGAATTGTTGAGGTATGACCCGAGAGTTTATATATGCACTGTCTGTAGAACCATCCATGGGCGATCAAGAACAAATAAAATCGTTTTTAACACCCACCCAGACTTTATATCCCACACCCTTACAAACTTGTCACATCCTCCACTTATAACGAGGGCATTCGGTTGACCCCATCCTTCCGAAGCAAATGATTTACTGCTAGGTTTGGTATACCAACCGTTGATTCGTTCACATCTGTCGTTACTATCGTCATCATCGTCAGAGTAAGTATCTAGGCCAAGCGCTGTTTGTAGTGATGGGGGAAGAAGATCTTTGGGGTCATTTTCGCAGGAATCATCAATATTGAGCTCCGCAATCTTTGCACGAAGGGTACGGTTGAACCTTGTCTTTCGGGTATGGCGAGGGGTATGAAGATTATCGGGTATGGAACCTTCCGGGTGAGCATCACTGCTGGTACTTTTCTTCTTCGTTCTCTGGGCACCGCTTATCCTCCAGCCTCCCTTGCTTATGAGATGTACACCCCACACTCCAGAGTCATGTCCAACGAGTGTGCGTGCTAGAACACCAGTGCGTGCATTGAAGACGTGGATCTTCGAATTTGCCAGTCCCACAACCACCCAATCCGAATCGAGAGCGATAGAAGTTATAACCCCATTGTCAGGGGTGACAATTGGAAGGCGGTGTGTGTTCAAGAGTTGACCGCCCTTCCGCCAGTTCGTTGCTTGGAAAGGGTACTGGATAATTTCAGGATATCAGGTTGATGACAAGATTAGGCTTACCTGTGATATAGGAGTTTTTGAAATGTTGCCGAAACGATATTGGACTATCAGTAGTAGTGTAATTGACATTGACAGCGATAGGTACTTTGGATGATGATGCCATCTGCGATTGCTCAAAAGAGTCGCTGGGAGTGTCGTCAACATCTAGCTCTTCCTTCTTCCTTCTTCTCCCATCGTCTCCTTCCCAATCGTCATAGTGATATTTGAGGCACATATGCTTTCCACAAGCACTCTTCATGAGCCAATCGTTGCCAATACTTGCTCACCTGAGAGACTCGGACAATTGCTTTCGGATCATCGAGAAATTCTAGGATATATATGGAGAGTTCTGGGGGTAGGGAGAAGATGATGTCACGTTTGAGGAGGGGAGCAATGGCCATAGAGATGTAAAGTAATTCTGAAGGAGTACAAGATTCAATGATTGTGGATATGATTCGTCTGCGTAAAGTAGGATTTCCTGTTGAAAGCCAGAGTGGTGCGAAAGGAAGTGTTGATGATGGTGAGTCATAGAGCTCAACTGCCTGCATAAGAGAAAGAGAGAGTTGGTTGGTGGAAAGTAGGTTGGGGCAGAGTGCGGAAGCTCGGTTAATGGGACATGATGGCTTCGACCAGCTGTTGGACGGTAAAACGTAGCAGAAATCTGAATTATTTGGCTACCGAAAGGGGAAGAAGTTTCTCGAATCATTTTATAAACTTTTCTTCACTCGGTTTCTCACCTCAACTGTGTCTGTATTACTTATGCCGATTCCTAAGAAAGCAAAACACCAGTCAAAGAATCACACATCATCTACCAGTGTTCAAAAGCCTGCGGAGAGGTGCCTATATTCATTGCACCTTGCAAATTACGCCGTGATCTGCTCATGAATACTGATTTTGACGCTCTTAGTTCTCTAGAAGGAATCACAAACGGTTCCAACTCACCACACCCTCCATTATCCCCCTCGCCACAAAATGGAAATTCATCACCATCACCAGAACCTGAATCAGAAATGGAAGAAGATAAGACTAAGCTTGCAGAAAAAGTCAAAGAACAGGGCAATGTCGCTTTCAAAGGGGGTAGATATGGAGAAGCTATTGATCTTTATACCAAGGCAATTGGTGCGTCAGACAATTGTTCCTCTACATGTATTTATTAACAATAATAACAGAAATGAATCCTCTCGAACCATCCTATCTCACTAACCGTGCAGCATCATACATGTCACTCAAGCGCTTCCGACCAGCTCTCGAGGACTGCCAAATGGCTGCTACACTCCAATCTAATTCCCCCTCGCCCAAAACACTACTCCGACTTGCACGATGTCAGCTTGCTCTAGGCTCTGCTATGCCTGCTGCAACCACACTTCGCAATGTCCTAGCGCTCGAGCCCAAGAATACCCAGGCTATCCAGTTACGTGATAAAATACAGCTACTAGAAGGGCATGTCCGGACCTTCCAATCTGCCCGTGGCCGCAAAGACTGGGCAATGGCGCGGCTCGCGTTGGATAAATGTTTGCAGGCGATCGAAGCTGAAGGTGGTGAGATTCCTGCAGATTGGCGGATTTGGAAGGTCGAGCTTGAGTTGTTGAGGGGGAATTTAGATGCTGCTAATTTATCTGCAAAGTGTGTTTTTCCTCCCCAGATCATTAAGTTGCTGACACCCACCTTAGTGATGCTCTCCGGACAAATTCCAACTCTCCAGATGTTCTAGCTCTCCGTGGCCTTGTGTTATTCTTGAGTGGAAGACTGCCTCAAGCGCTCCAGCATGCTCAGTCCGCATTGCGCCTCGATCCAGGACACGAACCTGCACAACGGCTGCGAAAACGTGTGAAGGATGTAGAACGTATGAAAGAGGAAGGTAATGTTGCTTTCAAGGCCGGAAAGTTGCAGGAAGCAACCGACAAGTATACCGAAGCATTAGATGTGAGTTACTTTTAACCTTTATTCTGTGTAACTGTGTTAATTGGTGTATAGAGAGTGGGAGAAAGTGAAGAGGAGAGCCGGGGCGGACAGATCCGCGCAACCCTTTTATCAAATCGTGCAACTGCTCTTGTGAAGGTAAGCCAAATATCTTAAAAGATCTCCTGATTTGCATCAAATCTTATGCTGTACTGATGTAGCTCAACCGATACGAAGATGCCTTAATCGATACCGAAGCCTCTCTCAAACTCGTGTCTACATCCTACAAAGCCCTTCGCACCCGCGCACGCATACACCTCCATCTCGAGAAATATGACGCTTCAGTAGCTGATTTCCAATCTGCTATTCAACAAGCAGGGACAGAGGGGACTGCAAGTGATGCTGACGTACGCGCACTGCGTGCTGAGCTGAAAAAGGCTGAAGCGGCACTAAAACGAAGCAAAACTAAAGATTATTACAAGATTCTTGGTGTGCCGCGGGACTGTGGTGACGCTGAAATCAAGAAGGCATACAGAAGAGAGAGTTTGAAGCATCACCCTGATAAGGTACCACAATCTTATATATCGGAAAAACAGCGTCATTTGCTTACGTTACTCAAAATTTAGGGTGGTGATGAGGAGAAATTCAAACTTGTCGTTGAAGCACATGCTGTCCTTTCAGATCCACGGCGGCGTGAGCGATATGACTTGGGAGAAGATGAAGATGGCATGAGCAACTCATCCGGTATGGGTGGTATGGGTGGTATGAGTCAGATGGACTTGGCAGAGTTGTTTGCACAATTCCACGGTGGTGGTGGTGGATTTGGGGGAGGTTTCGGTGGTAGTCATCGAGGGCACTCTAGTGGTTTCTCATTCTGATATCTTCAAGTTATGTATCGAACACAATTTACCATTCATGAACATCTTTGTTCCAAACCTGAAAACAATCATAATAACATAGACGAGCCTGGATTATTGCGAGGGCGCCACAAATACACTAAGGTGGGAGTGCCACAAACAAGCTAAGACTGAGTGGCGGAGCAACATAATTCAATGCTCTCGTGTTTGCGAATGGGACAGGGCTAGACAAGTCGCGGGTACTGCAGCGCTTGGTGTGGTCAGATTATTATTGCTTGTAGTAGCTATGCCTTGGAGAACAGTTAATGTGCAGGTTTCAAGAAGGAATAATATTCATAAAAGTTACATTTTCCGGGTTACAATGTTGACAATCTTGTGAAGACATGAGTTAAAAGGCCTTGAAAAGCTCAAAATTGAAGTTGTACTTTAAATGTAGCAGATGGGGCACTGAATGTTATACTCCAGAAAACGTTGCCATTTGACGAAAATTATAACGCTTGTAATAAGAATTGGTTTGTTTGTATCTGAGTATGGTGACTTCATCCACCTTCGAATCACAAAGTTCGAATTTGAAGAATCGGATTATATATGTCTAGTACAACGCCCTGACCCAAATTATCATCACAAAGTAAAGTCTTTGAACTATCTTGAACTAAAAGCAAATGGCAGGACGTACAGATGCAGAATGGGACGCAATCATCAAAACTAAACTCACACAGATCTCATCCGAAGGTAGTAAGTCGCCTTGTATATCCCCTCCATGCCCCCAACTAACTATATGATTAACCAGATGCAAGCCAAGCACCACCCTCAACTCCGTTCTCTTCGATTCGTTCATCCGCTGACCCAAGGTTCCCTCGTGTCATTGATCACACTTTACTTAAGCCCGATACGAACACCCGCCCAAATTGACAAGTTATGCGACTGAAGGCTCTCCAGTATGGCTTCAAAGTGAGTTAAGGGCCGCGAGATTTGCAAGCCTTTTACATGATACAGTTTTCTCAGTCAGTGCTGTGTGAATGGCATCCATATACCTCAAGTTGCTAAGCGTCTCGAAGGATCATCGACTATCCCATGTTGCGTCGTTAATTTCCCACTTGGGGCAAGTTCATCGGAAGTAGTGGCCTTGTAAGCGGGCACGATTTATACGATCTGTAGACAACTCTAAAAATTTTCATAGTGAAACAAAGCAAGCAATAGCCTCGGGAGCTCTCGAAATCGATACTGTGATACCTCTTTCACTTCCTTTTGTCCAAATCATACGCTGCTCTTTTTGCATCATTACACAGTACTGTTGTTGCAGCTTCTCCACTGCCCCTCAAGGTCATTCTTGAGACTGTATTCTTGTCCACGGAGCAAAAGGTGGCTGCATGTGTTGTAGCAAAAGGAAGCTGGCGCGAAGTTCGTAAAGACAAGTACGGGCTTCTTGGGTGGCGGTGCGGATAAAGACGATGTAAAATTGATGTATCAAGCCGTGAATCCAGGAAACGAAAAGGAGCGGGGTAAGCGTAAAAGCTAGTGGTGGTGTGCGTACATTTGAGAAGTGTTTGGAGATGCTGCAAGCTGGTGCGGAAAGAATTGGAACGTGCGTAAACTCGCTTCAGTAAAGCTGAGGTGACATAATATTTACTAACAACTCTCAGATCCTCTGGAGTTTCATTAATGCAAGCAGAAGGTGTTAAAGTAACACCAGCTGGGACATACTAATAACTTAGGATTGCGAAAGCTTAGGTTGTACCCCAGCTTAGAATGAAATAAAAGTTCTACGGTAAATATTTATGGAAAAAATACCGTTCAAGGTATCAGAATCTGGGCTGATGAAAGGCAACAAGAGGAGTGTCTACAGGTGACTTGATTCTTTCTCGATATCATATTTGTCCTTGTGGGTCTGTTACCAAAACCTTCAGTTTTTCGAAGTTTGGTGTTCCAAGACCAGTCACTGATAAGTTTATGAGTACGTTCAAGTGACAAAGGCAGCGGACGTGACAGACCTGGATCCCAACCTTTCGTACACTACCATGGAGCATGAATACTTGCTCCAGTTAAAGAGAAAAAGACTTACGTTGAAACCTGTCGTCCCACAACCAGGGTTCTTTCCTACAGTGATGTCATTTAATCCTACGAAGCCTCTGGAATACAAGAAAGGGTTTAGGAATCCCAACGGTTTTTGACCTTCCTTGTGGCGATGATCGTTGAGAAGAGCTACGAATCCAGCAAAAGTTGGGGAAGCTGCAGATGTTCCTCCGACCAGGCTAAAGTTTCCTCCGAAGGCAATTATGAAATTGTCAGATTGGGCCGAAACATCAGGTATTCCCTTTCAGGAGATTATGCAACGTTTTGACGCAGGGAATATTAATTCACACTTACTCTGCCACTTCTGGATAGCCGTATAGTGACGTCAGTTACAAAACGGGACTCAGGAAAGTAGAGAACTTCGCACGAATTGAATAGACCATTGTATGTCCCATTTGGAAGTTTCTTAAGGAAATGCCGAACTGCTTTGTCTTGGTACCGAGGTCGCGGAAACTGCAGAAGGTCAGTATCCTCCAAAAAGTTTCATCTAAGAAGAGAAGTCGAACTTACGTAGTCACTAAACCCTCCTCCAGAGGAAAAACTAGAAACGGCCACCTCAGGAATACTGGTAGTTCCTCCAACAGCAGTGACACTACAAAATAAATAAGTATCGAGAATTTTATGATTTGATGAATCGTGAAATTACAAAGGGCAACTGCATCAATCCTGTCAGCAATACTGGCATTACCATCTTTCACAAGTAACTAACTTACGAGGCAGGGAAATTAGCAATGAACCGGGTGGCATTGCGACCATCATTAGTAAAACAAGTTTGGGTCGCTGGATTTGGATCGCCATCGCCAACTCCCGAATCTCCAGATGAAACCGTCAAAGTTACGCCACGAGCTCCTATGGGATATTTTAATAGGTGGTGTTTATAAAAACTTGCAACGAACCGAGCTGGGCAAATTCTTTACAAACTCGTCTGGCATAGCTTTTTGGAACTAGAAGAAGTGTTATAATAGTAATAAAATGATATCGAACGGCTCATTTTACCTGTTTGTTCATCATCACCATAACTGGTGGAAATGACATGAGGTGGGTGCGGGTGTGAAAGGACATAATGGAGCCATTCTGCATACGGTCTAATGTACCAATCAGTCCGTAGGTTTATATTACTTTGGGGTTGCAGCGCACTCATTAGTATTTGTTATTGTACGAGCGGACGGGTGGAATGGAGGTCTCCCAGCGGTTGAGTAAAATGTTCCCTATAAATTTCTCATTATCTTACACGACGGGTCCAAAATAATCTGACCGTACCGGGATCGGGTGTGTGAGTCCGAAAAGCAAATTGAACGTCTAGGTTGGCTTCAATACCAGCTTCGGAGAGTGTCTGATTATTTTTTCCACCTTCGAAGTAATAACTTCAGGTGTCTGAGAATATAAGATGAAGGTCATATATACCATCCACTGAAATAAATTTAAACGAGGAGTTGAGAGCATCGGGACGCTGCATTCTGTAAAAGCTCTTCCACAGCCGTCAATATCAACATTTGAGTATTTTTTGAGTTTCAAGAATTCACCTGTAAATCCTCTTTGTTGGCATACTGTTCTAGATACCCAGTTATTCCGATCGAAGTGCTGTTTGCAGAAGGAACGTATCCAACAGCATTGTACATTTGTTGTAAGCATGAAATAGTAATCGCTCTGTTACATGTAGCGTCAACGGTAGCTCCAGATTTAGGGTCATAGATGGTTTTAGCATCTGACGAGTTCTGATTATGCAGGATTGTGGAAGCAAGGCTGCCCCACACCTTGAAGGTAGACTTTGCTGCTTTGGGCCGGAAAAATGCCGTTGTAGGTTGAATGACATCAATGTGATCATAGAGATGACTGGGAACACTATAGCTAGTCGTCCTGACGAGATAATCACCGCTGCTTGCATGTTTCCAAACTTGGTAAGTCTGACAAATTATAGTCAGTGATTTTGACATCGGGCTGACAGCTTGAATCACTTACTGTATCGAGCATTTTCTCCACCAAGCTTACAGGAAGATTGATAGTTACCCAGTCCCTTGCTGGCGAACGTGATACATCTTTTTCGAGTATGCCATGGGAAAAGAGCCAATCGTCGACCACACTGATTGTTTCCTGATGAGGCGCTACGAGTTCCTCAACCTCTTCTTTGGAAAGGTGTTCACCATAGAGCTCGTGGTCCGGATCGCTGACCTCGTAGAGGCGTTGTTCCAGGACGTGGAAATTTGGTTGGGGAAGGGCAAGACGAAGAGTAATGATGTGTTCGGGGGGAGCAGGACCTTGTTTGATCCACCCTCGGGGAGATGGAACCGCCTCTTTAACTTTGTATGATACAGCACTGGATTTTGCCGCACCAAGTTCGATTGTCAGCGCGACGAGAAGCGCGCAGGCATGAAGCGAACTTGAAATCACCTTCATACTGCATGTAAGTGGCGCAGCTGTTGTCACTCAAATAACGCATCGGTCTTTTATATGCTTATTTTTGTCGAGTTCTAAATGTGGTTGCGCACTGTGTCTCTTCTTCTTTCGCTCCTTATGTACTGGTTCTCCACGCCCGAGTGTCATGGTTCCGGAACACTAATTGCCCATCGGGGTTACAACCGAATAAGCTTTGCAGATCCCCATCAATGGTGATCGTTCGGTGTAGAAATCTCAACTCATAGTTACTTACTCAGGTAGCTATATAATAATATACAATTTTATAAATAACGGTAATGGAATAAACCTGACTTACATCTCTTTGTCCCAGAGGCAGCTAAGTGTGCGACGAACTCTGAAGTTGATGTGGATAGTAGTAATTAGTCTCAAATTCAAATCTAATTTCAATTATCATCACCAGAAGCAAGGGTTGCCATACCCATAAATTTAGCATGTCAAGAACTGCTGCTAGTCTTAATGATACTTTGCTACTACGCAATCGCATTTCTGATTCATCCCTTACACAGCATGCCATTCACATACTTATTAATTTATTGCCCATCGCTTTGTGTTTTGCATGTCGCTCTATCCCGATGGCCAATCATTGACTGAGTCAAGACGCAATGTTTGCTATAGGTGATAATTACCATCTCTATAAGCTATATGAATATCAACAGCAATCAAGTTTGCTATAGCAACTCTAGCACCGAAGCTTATAAGCTGGGCTTTTAGAAACATTCTCTAAGGGAACGACTCACCAAGCCAGCAATTCGACAAACAACGAAACTCGCCTAACTCGAAGAAGCTTCTGGAGAAACATGTTCACACCTGCTTTCTCCCGTTCCCAAAGTAATTGCTATTCGAAAGTTTCATTAAACCTGAGCAGCCCAAGCAAGCCTTCTGTCATATCCGACACCGACATCTTCAAGCCCAAGTGTTGCATCGTCAACTGTCAGCCAGATCCGAATAGTGGACAGTCCACTTACATGCTAACTCTGAAAATATTCAGTGTCTCCATTTGTCAATCGTAATACTAAATTTGTGAATACAGGCTGAGACATTGTTTTGTTTTCGAGATGACTGATTATGGAAGAGTTGACAATCTAGGACACAACTATGTTTAGAAGTGCTTGTCGGCCGACTAGCTCAGTTGGTTAGAGCGTCGTGCTAATAACGCGAAGGTCTTGGGTTCGATCCCCACGTTGGCCACGTTGTACTTTTTTTAGATTTTGTCGGTAAAGAGAGTGGCAATGAGAGAATCACATGACGTCTTTCATGTGGGCGCGTTGCTTGTCTGTGCTTGGTCGAGTTCAAATGGACGGAAGCAAGTTCAAGTCCGCCTCTTTCACTCTTTCTCTTCTACTTCAACATGGCTGCTTATTCCTCTTTCTTTGCTTCTGGTCTCCTTGCAAACCAGCATCCATTCAACTACTTCAGCTCAACAACCCCAACTCCTTCCAACCTCGATGTAGCTCCTTTTTTCGCCAACTACCTCGCCCCGTCTCCCGCCCAACCCTCTTCCCCTTTACCTATTCCTGATGACAGTGATATTGAAGTTGATACAGACAACGAAGATCGTGAAGCTACGCCTACCAGAACTTTCCCGAAGTCAGCAAGTAATAATGCCACCAAAACTTCACCTCGGCCTCGTCTTCGTAAACGCCGGTCTAGCCTTACCGTGGGCGCATCTCCGATGACAGCTATACGTTCACCTGCACGTGTTGCAGCAGGTGCACTCAATTTACAGCGTCATCTAGCAACCTCTCCGCCGCGGTCGCGCAGTGGCAGTGTCTCCGACCTCCTTGGTATTCGTGCTGCGGCGGAGAATTTACGTGCCGCGACAGAAGGTACTAGCCTTGTTGGCCGTATGCGTAGTGGCAGTGTCGGAGGCGTCATCTTGCGGTACTTTGTCCTGATTTGGGATCAATGCAGTGGCTGACAAAATTTTTGTTCTCCTTTTCACAGTCCCCGACGCCTTGTTCGGCGTTTTGGAACAATTCCTGTTCCTGCTCCCGCGCCACCACCCACTGCCCCGCTTCCAGCGCCTCCATCCCACCAAGTTTGTGCTTCTTCCAACTTGCAATCACGTGCCATGCATTCATCAACAGGGATTACCCTTTCGTCCCTAAATAGTTCACGTCCCCTCTTTCCATCCAATACAAGTAATGCATCCCAACCTACCAAAGGTCGGGATCGGGGATTCTCCCTTGGTACGCGGGAGCGTGGATTCTCATTGACTGGCGGCAAATCAGCCTATCGCACCATTGACGAAGAAATGAAAGAAAATTAGTTGCGATCCCCGCAACCCTCAAATGCCCCTTGCAACGTACTTGATGTCAATAGCTTGATCACACGTTGATCGTGATGCATAATCATATATGCCAATATGCCCTATCTTGTAAATCTCTACATCTCTTCGCATTTTTCCCGTCTGCTCTTCACACATGATACTGGCTATCTTCGTGGGTCTCTTACTCAGGACCATCTTTCACTGATTTTTTCATACGTACATAAAGAAAAACCCTTGGTTTCTTTCCGCATCATCGTTCTCATTACAATTCTCCTTTCTCATCTCTACCTCCATGTCTGCATCTCATTTCCCCCAGAAAACCACCCGAAGTCACTTGATGCGGCTCTCGGACCATATCTCTATGCTCAATCAGTGTTCACTATCTCATGACCAACCAAATCACTACTCCAAACGCTTGCGTACCCTGTATACCTTACCTCACTCCATACCTAATTCAAACTGAAACAATATGGACTTTGACATAGACTAGAATCAATTTAATCTTATTTTTTGAATGTGAAGTTGGTATAACAACTTAGATCGAGACTTGAGTCAAACGGCAACGCTGCTGGTTCTGATTAGCAACCATATCACATGATCTTCCTCATCCTCAGCACTATAATTTAAACGATCTTTGTCTTTCTACCACAAGAACACCAGTAATGATTGATACCAAAGAAGACGAACAGCGTCCGCCACGCGACAGCATAGATTCTGACACACAGCTCATAGATCACGAAGAAGATCATAGTGTTGCCTCAGAATCACCCATTCATGTGCCCCAAAATATTAGCTCCCGTTTTGACCAGCCTGCTCCCTCTGCTTGGAAACGTATTGCCCTCCTCCTCTTTATCGCGGCTTTATTCTATGTTGCATTCAACATGCGAAGATCATTACTTGATGCAAAGAAGCAGAGAGTTATATATGCATCCCGGTACGTGCTTTTATTTGGTGTAACAAAATACATGTAACTAACTGTATGATTCTGGAATATGTATAGTTATTCAAAAGAGCATCGCTTCAGGCCAGCTGCTAGTCCTATAATCACGGAGACATTAAAGGATGGGCGTATCCGCATTCGGGGAGGTCACCCCACTCCTACTCCTTCTGCTCCTCCCCTGGTAAAGAAAGTAAAAAAGAGAAAGGGGTCGAGAAGAAAGGTTAGAAAGGCGAAATTTGTACGTTGATGTGAAATTGACTGGGCTGGAAAGTACTGATTTCTTGCATAGGCGTGAGCCAAGGTCAATCAACCTAGTTGAGCTTAGATGTGGCCATGGACATTCCATTCTCAGATACAATATATTTTACCTGTTGTATACTTTCATGCTTCTTTATTTTTACCGAAAGGAATACCGGATACTGCTGGGCGGTCGTTATTAGTCTTAGTTACTACTGTTAAGTAGACACTGACTTGCCCGAATTGAATAATATCGAGCTACTAGTTTTTATGCCGAGGTTGGCTAGGACTTCCGTCACATGTCAAATTCTTTCACTGCTGCTGTACCAGTGAGACCTATCTCAATTGCAAGACTGGACTGACCTCTCACGAAACAACATGCAGAGCTGGTAAATATCCCGACCTCAATGTATTCTACAAGCTCCAACTTTGCTCGTTTGAAAGAAGCTGGGTGGAAGTGTAATTCATGTCGAATGTCCAACTCAATAACATCATCACGCACTATTCACCATTCTCATCTCCTTTTTCGTACCATTACATCTATCTATTATCCCACACGAACACTTAAGTTTATTCCTTTACCCATCCTGCGCCTCGATATTCGTTTAGCATCTACCTCTACTACTGCTGAAGAACCTAGCAAGGCCGGAGTGCACCATAATATCCCGGAACCACATTCACATCACCTAAACCACCAGAGTGGTCGTCCGCACGTCCCGTCAAATCCATTTCCTTACCCTAAACACTCGCGACCAACCCCTCACCAGATTTTCCACCTTCCTCTCGACGCATCACAAAATGAAATCAAGCACCGGTGTATGTTGGTTCCATGTTAGTTATTGGTGAACTTATGTTTACCTGCCGCAGATTATGATTTAGTACGCGTCCACCACCCCGATTCGCATTATTGCAGATTATTACCAGCTACGGAACGTCATTTGCGATTTCAATCTATCTCGCGAGCATACGAGGTCCTCCGTGGGAGAACAGTCGCTTGGGACAATAATGAACATTGTTCACAAGAACTTGCTCGGAGACGTCGCGCATATTACGCAACACAAGCAAGAAGAACAGCTCGTTCGCAACATGGAAATGAAGATACTGTTCATGTAGGGCCCGATGATAGAGCAAAGGACCGCATACTTTTGTTTCTCGGTGTTATGGTAAGTGCTGATTGTACTGCATTCCTGCTATGTCAACAGGCCCTTTAATGGAAAACCAGGCTTTAGCTGTCGGTTTGTATCCGGGATTATTCCTCCTACCATCTCACATGGAAAAGACACACCGTGCTGCGGCACATAACTTGACACAGGCACGTAATGATGCGCGTGAGCTTGGCGAAGTGAGAAGATTAGAAGTACGCCGGCGCGCGCGTGAATTGAGAGAAGAGAGGGAGGGACAGTGATGTACTTCTGTATATTGTATGTATCAACATGCAATACATATGACACAGGCTAGTAAGGTCGCTCCTGCGCCCTAATCTTTGAAATTTGGGTACTTACTATGCTTATGAACAACTCTATAAAACTTTGCCAAGCACAGAAAGCAGGGTTGCAGCAGCCTGCAGGTTTCTGCCTATCTGATTCTCCAGAATTTCTCTTGGAACAATTTGGACTATTGCCCTTCTCAACATTTCCTACAATGGTTAAACAATTTGATCTAAATAAGCGGAATGATCAGTAAAAACGAAACCCCATTGGGAAAGGTTGAACGTAAACAAAGTTTCTTAGTGCGTGGCTGTGAGATGCGAGGGATATTTAGTACCTTAGGGGGTCGACTGCGGCCCCCTTTCTGAGTCTGGTCGCAGGTCCCCTTCAAAGATGAAATCATGGTACGCTAGCATATTTTCTTTACCAAATAAAATGCTCAAGAAAACTGGAACATCATTTTATCTAGGCTTAATGATCTACTTCCACCACCAGAAACGCGAATTCCAGTTACTCTAGAATCAGCATGTAAACTATTGCTACCACTGATAGCATGTTATTATGCATTCGCGGTGCTGATGCTCCTTCCTAACACACGATTCATTCGTATTTCTTTATTACCTATCGCATTGTGGTTCGCATATCATTCCGGTACGAGACTCGACTGGGCAAAGGGTTATCCGGATGGCGGGAATAATCTTTGGAATGCTATGGCCTCTGTATGTGTTTAACGCTATACTTTTTCTTTTTTGGAGACACGATCTGAATGATTATGGAATTAGTGTGCTATTACCAATATCGCGTTGAGAATGATATCTTGGGCTTTCAAAAGCGAACCTTTCAAGAAAAAGCCAGAATATATAGGCAAGAATACGGGCTTCAAGCAACGTCTTGAAGATGTCCAAGATTTGCTCAGTGAAGTGCGCGGAATCAAGTGGACATGGGCTGGTCATATTCATATTCCTCAAGAAACACGCCCAACACACTCTACTGCAGCATTTTGTATAGCAACACTCCAATCGTACATCATTCACATTATCACTGCCGATTTTATTCAATACGGACTTCAATACCTCTTCTCCACTATTTTAACCAGGGGCACTGTCTTCCAGGAGTTCCTGCCTTTACCTGAGCGCTATATTCTAGCTGGCGTACTGTCCCTGACCGTCGTATTCATGTTGTATTGCTACCTACAATCCGTATATGAATTCCTGACGCTGCAGTGCGTACTTCTTCAACGCCAGGACCCTAAACTATGGCCACCACTCTTTGATAAACCCTGGCGTTCTACTTCTGTCGCAGAATTTTGGGCTCAGCGGTGGCACCAGACAGTGCGTCTGACAATGATATCTACCGGATACAAGCCTGGTTTTTTCATCGCAGGGCGACCGGGAGGTATCATCGGCGCATTCTTCGTGTCGGGGTTATTTCACGAGCTCGCTGTATGGAGTTTTGGAAAAGGCGCTGATACATTCACTTGTACTGGATTTTTCGTTTTGATGGGCGTCGGGATCATCATGGAAAATGTGTGGACAAAAGTTACTGGTAAGAAGGTAGGGGGAATTTGGGGTTGGATATGGACATGTTTTTGGATGTTGTTGTGGGGGAGTGGGTTTGTCGATACAGGAGCCAGGATAGGTTTCCTTGAAAGTGCTTTCATTCCGACCGGTTGGAGACCCAGTCATTATATTTTTGGACCACTTCCCACCGATCAGAGAATGTTATAATTCTGGATGTTTATAGACTACTTAACTTCTGATCAAAAGATGATATCATCAATGTTGAAACGTTGATATGTTACATCTGTTCAAAATTATCGGAACTAAGAAAAAAGCCACATCTAACAAAAAAATTTAGTGGCCAACGTGGGGATCGAACCCAAGACCTTCGCGTTATTAGCACGACGCTCTAACCAACTGAGCTAGTCGGCCATTGTGAATAATTGCCCGTGATATTAAGGAATCACACGATTAGACAAAGCCTTACAACTAAATCATAAACATATTTTGGCATAACGTACTCGGTACAGGGATATACATATCGAGACGAAATAAAGAGAAGGGGTTGTTATTCGTAACGCGGAAATATACTAACCAGCTTCAATTGTGAGCTGCACTGAAGAGGTACGGTGAGTGGTGCTAATATCACACCAGTACTCGTTCGACGACAAAGAAACCTACGGTTTCCTCTTCTTCGCTGCTGTAAACATTCGACATTAATTTGTTAAGGTCTGCAGATGCACATTGGCAGTTCGTACCATTGGCAGATTTTGATTTGGGTGGTGCTTTACGCTTACCGCCAGTTTCACCTTCATCTTCTACGTCAGAAAGAGGGCTCATAGACTTTTTTGTTTTTTTCTTTGTCTTCTTTGCTTCTACAGCCCATACACCAACTGGTGCCCCTGGGTCGTCTTCACACTCGGGACAGAACCATTCACCATCGGGTACAGAGTCCAGAGGAGGGTCGAGACAACCCAAGTGATATGGACCATCACACTAGAAATGAAATGAACTGCTTAAGAAACTTTGTATGGTAAGACATCACACTCTTACCTTATCACATTCGAGCAGTGAATCATCTTCTCCATATTCCGTATTGCATTTGGCACATAGGTCAGGTGTTTCAATATCGACGGGGTGTCTTGGCAAATCCGCAAATTTTTCGTTTGGTTTTGCCAGAAGAAGGGTTGTATTTTGTCCTGCAGCGATACTGGTAACAACTTAGTACCTCGCGGGAAGTGTGAAAAAGGTTCATACGTACTCAAAAACCTCAATTCCAACTAGGGTTGCATTCCTCGTTGGTTTGGTTGCACTCTTCGGTTGGTCTGGCCCAAGTCCAAGTTCCCCTGATGATACATGAGGACTAACATTCGTGAAGTAGATAGTAATCCGCACCATTGGCCGCATTTTGTCCCCAACATACGGTCATGACGCTTCCATCGTCATCTGGAGTTGTTAACCAGTGTGTGACACCACCGGATCTAGCAATAATGACACGACAGCCCCTGTGCATACGTTTACAGTAAAATCGTTAAATTGATAGAAAGAAGACAATAACTGACTGTACATCTTGCATGTATCTAAATGATGAGTAGGGTGATCCAGAGGAACCTAGACCCTGCCTTAAATAAATGCAAGAGAATTTTGAGTGGTATCTACAAACCTTCGCCACTATTTTTCCACTGCAAGCGTATATTAGACTTGTTAAGACGGTGCAACGAGAAGATCACGCACTTTCCCTGCCATCCAGTACATGCCCTGTTGGTCAACCACAACACTATTGGAAGGACCGGCTGCAATAATAGCACCCATTGTTGCTTTGTTTGGACCAGTAAACTGCCAAAATAACTCATAAATGGATGCGCCGAAAGTTAACTATAAGAGATATTACCTGAGGAACCAATTTAGGTTTTAGGGCATCAACTTGGTTTCCAAGTCCAAGCCGGCAGTATCCATTATAGCCCCATACGTATACAAGTCTATAAAGCCAATTAGAAACAAATTCGACGTTGGAAATGTATTCCACAAACCCAGTCTCATCAAGAGCCAAACTATGCTGTTGTCCAGAAACAATCTGAACTATTTTCTTCCCGTCAAACTCCCTAACGTAAACTGTATCTCATCAAAAAGATGTTCACATGATACAGGAAAAGCAGATCCAACCGGGATATGGTTCAATGTCAAACGCTGTTTTGTTTCCGGTCGTTATTCGCTCCCCGGTGGTGCCATTACCGAGTTGTCCTTTCTCGGCGCTACCAAACGTGAAGACTGCATTGGATGAGTGAGAGGTTGATTCATAAGAAGATTGAACGTGCCTTTCCCCGATTCAGTGAGAACTACAGAGAATGTCACGCCTGCAGATGCTCGAATCACCATCTCTTTGTTCCCCCCATGGGTCACGTTGATTGCCTTGAAAGCAGATATCTCTGGGCAGACGGGGTGTCCGCACTGAAGTGGCATCCCAAGACATAAGATACAACTAGAGTATCAATCAGGAACTCAATGAACGCACCTGCCCGAGATTGTTGGCTCCAGCGGACCATACACTACCATCGCTTCCAACTAATAACGTGTGATTTTTCCCGCAAGCCGCGTGGACGAACTTGGTCCCCTTCGCTGCGCCCAAATCAGTTGGTTTGACTAGTCTTGGCGCGTTCTCAGATACGTATTCCACGTCAGGAACTCCCAGCGCTGCAGAGCCATTTCTCCCGAAAATCCAGGCACCACCTTCAACATCGAGAGCGACGAAGTGGCAACCGCTACAAGAGGTATGAATGGATACAACTTTGACATTGACAAGAGAGCGAAGGATATTTGGTTCGAGGAGGTCTGGGTTTCTGTGTGATATGTAAAATTCACCGGTTCATTGAGAAAAGCGATTCCGGGTTTTATATCGAAGAACGAGTTATTACTTACATTGGCTCCTCTGTACCTTGTTTGTTAGCTGCTCCTCCACGTTCTTTGCGACCGAGTTTGGGCCTGAGAAGAAGTGGGGTGAGTTGAAGGTTGAGGATGGTGCAAAGTTGACTTTGGTCATTGTGAGAATGAACAATATTACATTACTCACCAGTCTGTCCCACCACATATTAGAACTTGGGGTGATGAATGTATTTTAGAAATGGAGTCATGGTGGGAAGAGACAAATTATGTAGATACCTCGACCCCATTGTGGTGCAATGGGTTTGTCTTCAGCATTGGCGCTCATAGTGAAGTATGTTGACAAGTTATAACTCAGGTCATCAGGTGTATTTCTCGAAATGGTTGGTTTAGTGCATTGCTAGATATGTTCAATAAATACACCGCTTTGCTATTTCAGTACATTGTATGTTACTCTCTCAGTATGTACACTTCATATACCCCAAGTTAACATCAATCGTTGTGGTCTCAACCAGAATGCAGGTTTTCTTTGCGCCCTATGTGGGAACCGATGAGGACTACAACCGTCACGGGTCAGGACCAAGTCCATGGACATTTATAAACTTGAGAACTTACGGACACTCGTTCCAGTCCGTTTCACGGAATACTGCAAAAAGAATAGTGACGAAACATTCCAATTTAAAGAAAATCAAAGTCTACCTCAAACTCGTCACCTGTTAGCACAAGGATATCACCATGAACAAGGGTTATAACAACAGCATCACTGGACATCTTTTCCCAACATTCTTTAGCCTCCTTCGGGGCTTTGTCCTTTTTCTGTTTAGATACACGGACATTTCGGCCTTTTACAATCTGCGCATCATATTCTGCAACGGTTGGTACATCAACGCTTTCAGCACTTCCTGAAGGATTTTGTTCCGACGAGCCAATGTCTGGTACAGAACGCATGGACTTGGAAAATATAGTCAATACGACTTCGCAGCCGAGACACAACATAAGGATACTGTGCTGGTTTGCACAAAGAATATCGCTTGCCTTGCAGTACAAGTCAAACCAGACGTGACGTGATTCAATATAAAGACGCACTCTTTTATTTCCGAGAGATACCCATCCTAGGATACGAAAGTGATTGATCGGCAACAGGTGACGGTCAACCTCTCCGTAATCGCTTGCCCTAGAGAGTATAAACTCTTTGGCAGCTTCTATACATTCTAGAGCATCTTTCCATGGAGTCGCAATGTTACAAGCTTGCTTGCCATTCAAGTTTTCAATCGTCCATTCAAAATAGGGATCTTCAAAAACGTCTCTGATGTTAGCAGTCATTGACATTCGAATATTGCTCTCTTACTATTTTCTCCTGGCCTTCTTCTTAGCGGAATATTTATTTGGATCTGTTGAAGTAGCATTGAAGGTGTTTGTTGTAAATCCTCGAGGTTACAGGTAAATATGTGTTTCAAGACAACTCTTCGACCAGAATCAATGAAATATGAGTGTGTCCGCATCCCATCATCCCATATCGCGACCTTTGCATCGACAACATTGTTGTATCTGTTACACGGTACAGACATCGGTAGGGCATCTTGGGGGTCACGTATAGCATCTAAATTGTGACTAAAGCCCTTTGGTGTAGGTTTACCCTGAAAGGATGAAAAAATTAAGTATGTCACCAAGAGGTGATTCCGTAGTATTCTGTAAGGTAAAATAATGATAATATTTTACCTTACAGAAGGAACTACTACAACCACGATGTCTCATCAGATCCTGAAAATTGAGTTTTCCACAGCCATCACAGTGCCATCCACGAGGAAATGCGCCATCGGAGACTTCTGGTCCAAAAGGTGCGAAACATTCCAAGGGTAGGAGATAAACAGGGACCCTGCCAGGTATTTTGTGTGCTATTTTTTGCAGTCTGTAACGATGAGTCGATTCGGTGTCCGTTTCCAATGATTCCACCGATATATCCATACCCGAATGCGATGAATTGTCCCCAGGATTAGTATCCCACCAAGTTCCCACTCGCATATCCGGCGAATGCGTCAAGTCATCCCCATCAGCTACCCATTCCAACCGAAAGCGCCATTTCATTCGACCTGAGATGTTCTCAGAAACGCGTTTCTGAGGCAAGGTTTTCCCCAAAATCTGCTCCAAATTCAAACGCTGTTCCTGTGACATATTTAGTTGGTAAGTTATTGGACTTCGAAATGAAGGCACAAGTGTAATTCACCCAAACGCGAGACACGCAGAAACGACCCAGGTGCATATAGGCATACTCATCCGGAATTGTTTCCGTCCCGTTGACCAGTATAAAATATGAACGCGACACAATCACATTTATTGGGGTATTGAGGAGGTAAGCATCAACTAGTACTTGGATCTCCTGCGGTATAAGTGAAGGGCATGTGTCTTGGGACTCGGGGACTTCTCTTATGTGTTTGTCTTCCATTATAGTGACAGTTGGTCTAGATTCGGTTATGCCCTCCTTCTCATCACAGTCCATGGGACTGACTTGTGGTATTCGAGGTTCCGCTTCAATCTGAGGCTCACTGTGACCCCACATAGGTGTTTCTTGGCTACGTAGCCATTGGATATTCTCTGGATAGCGCCAAGGATATACTGATTGATGGGGCATAAGGTTTTGAGCTTTTGGGTTTGCGTGAGGCAAATCATGTATGGAAGTATGTAGTCCATGAGCAAAGGGAGAGTGATAACTGTTTGGAAGGAAATTTTGGGAGTAAGGTCGAGTTTGCTGCGTTGTCGTTGACGCTTCGGTCTCGCCATTGCACTTCTGACAATTACGAACGAAGCTAAACCTGGAACAAGTACAATAATCTTCGAGGTGATTTTCTGGATAACTAGCTTGTGGGAGTGTAGAGAAGGACGAAGAGAACGGGGGATAGACTTGTGTACCCCAGGGGATAAAATTTCCTCGTCGGGAACCAATATCATATTGTAAAAAATCTCGATAGTTATCATGATAGATTGGGTTTGTTAGAGGGGGGATAAGTGTAGTAGGGGAAGAAGTGTAGATAGGTGAATCACCAAGAACACCAGCTGATACCGGAATGAGATTTTCCGCGCATGGTGGACTGGTGATGTGAATTATTATTGAAGTAGCTTTTATTTGGTGTCGGTGTTTCTTTAGGGTGTGAGGGTGAGAGATGAATCTGGATTTAACATAGTCTGTGGGAATTGCGTGGTCTGGGGTGGTTTCGCGGAAGTAACTTTCTGAATATCCTGAGGATCTTGTCGGTGTTCCGAACGTTTTGAGGGATCTGATGGAGCATTGGGATCGTACATGTCACCTATTGCACAAACAAAATCCCGCATCCTACAAGAAAACACAATAATGAGTATTTCGAATCATTATTCACATATGATATACAACGAACATTGTGATTTCTATCGCGAGATTCTCATTACATCGCGACACAGTAGTGAAGCTGCTGTCCTCTTCAAGTAGAATAACTGGTGTCTCTGAGCAACCCCATGATATCCCATTTACAAGTTTTGATCCCGCTAATTCGGGGAGAACGGCGATAAGTTCTTGTCTGCTCTTTCATGGACGAATATACTCGAGTAAGCATATGAGGATATACCACGAATAATAGAAATCGTGCTCACACTGGACCACACTTTAGGTTTTAGTTCGGTTCTGCTCGGCTCTTTGCTATTACTATGTTGATCCTCGATATTTTGTAATACCCCAGCTCGACGTTCAGCGAGAGGTACAACTTTCCAACGAGGCCCAATAACATTTGCAGGCTGTGAATAATACTTATATTTATGCTGCGTAAGATATATGGACAACTACTCACCTTATTGGCGGATTTTTTCTGTTTCACTTTGGGGATGTTTGATATCACCACTGAATTTTTCCGAGGCTCCTTATCCTGTTGTACTGAGATCCCAACCTCCGCAGATAGCTGATCCGCAATTATAACTTGCTTATTCACATGGTCTGATTTTGATACTGGGGATTTTGCAGAGGAACGTTTATTCTTTCGCTTAGCATTTACAAACCGAGGGTTAGGAGGACACTTGAAGGTTCGGAAGTAGAAACTATCATTTCGCCCCAGTCCGGAGCATGAATTTGGCTGGCAAGTACGAGCTGCTTCGTTCATTTGTTCCTGTGGATCGGCCGTAGTTGGTGTTACAGGTACTTCCGATGGGTGTGTACCAAGATAGTTATAAGGGACCTGCATAGTTGGTTCCACATCGATGGGTTCTATAGCTACATCCACGACGGTTCCCCCTCCAGGAATCCTGGGCTAGTTCCATCGTGGGTGAGTAAAAGATTGAAATCACGTACACAACGACAGACAATGGAAGTCGCCCATGCTTTTCTCATCTTTCTGCGAGCCCGACTTTAACTACAACCAATCAGAATCCTAGTAGATGGGTAACGTTAACAGCTGTTAACAAGTAGATCGGAATGTTCAAGGGGTTTCTCATCGGCTATTACATGTGGGATTGTACATAGTGCCAGCTATTTAATAGCATTTACGAGCTTTATACAGCAAGATACGGGGACATTTAATTACGCCCTTTGGGCTCTCATATGTACGTCCAAATTGCAAGGCAGTTAATAATTGGTATGTCTGGACAGCGTGCAAATATATATGCGAGTTCATTGGAAAAATGGTATATGTCGTACGAGGCATTACAACTAAAGGTCATCATTTGACCCGTCAACGGTGACACGGCCGAGATATGAGCCGTCCAAAGCACCTAATGTATGTAGTTACATCAGATAACATTATTATTGACAACAATATATAAAACTCACGACCAACTCCACTATTTCCATGTTTTCCCCTGTACGCAGAAACCATAGGACTAGGTGAAGTTAAGTATCCCGAAGTAGAAGATACATTTGTATTTGTTGACAGCGTCGGGGGTAAAGAATACTGTAAAACACGAGAGGGTGTTGAGGCTGGAGATTGTATATATGTCGAAGATGACATTGAAAAAGAAGCAGAGGGGGAGTGGCTGAATGGCTTTTGGGGTTGGGGGCTTGTCTATTGCAACATGAGTAAATAAGTCCGGTTGGATGTTAAAATACGAACATTTGGAGATAGCAGCTTGAAAGGGCGTTGGGGAGTAGCAGGTGCTGAACGTATTCCTTTAACTTTTGGTGATGCTATTGGTGGAAGCGGTTGGCGCGGGTACTTGATGGCATAGACACCCTCCAGCACATTAAGTGTGAATATTGTCATTAATGCAACCTCTGTTAAAAATGAGCTAGATCCAAAATTGTAGAGACACGCGATACATACCACTCATACATATCCAACCGTACACCCACTGCGAGGACCAACGTTGGTGACTTCGCCAGGTGACTACAACGCGGAGTGCTGTCGGTAGTGAAGGTAGCGGCAAAAGGTAGGATAAGACGAGCAGAACAAGTAGGGAAAGAGCATTTGTGCGGATCCTTTGAATCGCCTCAGCACGATGTGGTTTGAAGCGGCTGGATATAGCATCCAATGTAGACGAAAGTAAGGAAGATTTTTCAGGTGGTGGCATGTCGGAAAGAAAACCCTTAACAAAACCGTGTTAACTAGCTAGATATTATCAGTACACGTATATCGACACAAAATACTCGTCAAGTGCTATGCAAAACTTAGTGGATGGTTCCAATTGAAGTAGAGAGCAGGAAGTTGCAAGGTTGGTGTTCGGAAAATGAAAGAAAACGTTACATAAAGGCACCTAGTCTCAGGTTAGGTGTTAAATAAAATCCACTATTCCTATGTGTATAATTATTTTTGTAATGAACCATGCGGGTCGATGGCGTAGTTGGTTATCGCATCTGTCTAACACACAGAAGGTCCTCAGTTCGAGCCTGGGTCGACTCATATTTTTCTTTTTCTATCTAAAGCAACCAAAAATACAAAACGCAGATACACGACTGCATTGCACGCGAGTTAGGTGCATGCAGCATAACCTCTGATATTTTGATCTAATCTGTCTTGAGAAGGACTCAACTATGTAATAATAATAGAACTGCGTACAGTAGTCTATACGTCTAATGTCTATCAGTTTTCTTCCTCTCTTCACGCAGGGCATCTTTCAGCTTTTGAAGCTGCACAGTGACAGCAGAATTCCCACCCTGAGATGTGAGTGTGCGGGCCTGGGAATCATTGATAAAATTGTCCAGATGCTTCTGGGCTGATTTTGTGGATATTGGT
Source organism: Floccularia luteovirens (assembly GCA_009739215.1). NCBI lineage: Eukaryota > Fungi > Basidiomycota > Agaricomycetes > Agaricales > Squamanitaceae > Floccularia > Floccularia luteovirens. The sequence goes on from VSJF01000006.1 coordinate 1,485,105, forward strand.
GTAGTTGACAAAGCCTGGATAAGCATTGGAGGATGGAGAGGAGTGTCCATAGTTGATGATGAGAAATGAAGAATTGAATTTGAAACGATGAGAGTATTACACGTGACTTGAATGAAAAAGACCACGCGCAGAAGGCGCATATATTAAGGAATCGTACGAGCACGAAAAAAAGGGAAACTGGTTTAACTTATATTCATCTTCATCTTCCAAGGTCATCCCTCCTCTCACTTCTTACATACTGACCATGGGCGCTGTTAACTGGATTGTTTTGTTATGCACGCATCCATTGGAGTTCAAGACCTTGCTCCAATTTTGGATATTTCATGAACAAAAACGCGACATTGCTGCTCTAAAAGAACACCCGACATCAGGTTGGGATCGACAGTCCATGAGAAGGTGTTGGGAGTTCTTGGACTTGACAAGTAGAAGTTTTGCTGCTGTAATAAAGGAGCTCGAGGGTGACCTCGCTAGAACTGTAAGTGTTTATTGTCTAATATACTATCCCTCGGCGATATGTCGTCGTTAGCATTCGTAATCCCTGCGAACGATCATCTTATATCGGGAAACCATTTGGTGCCAGACTGCAAGCTTCTCCCGTCATTCCAGTCGATCGATTCATCCACATTATGCTTTCTGCTTTTTTATGACACGTCCAAGTGTTGATTTCATTCAGCTTATAAATTTGTTGTTTATGTACAGATATGCCTGTTTTATCTCGTCCTTCGTGGTCTTGACACCATTGAGGACGATATGACAATCCCGGATGCCGTAAAACAACCGATTCTACGATCGTTCCACATACACACTGTAACCCCTGGATGGACCTTCAATGGCTGTGGTCCTTCCGAAAAAGATAGACAACTCCTTGTTGAGTACGATACCGTCGTTGAAGAAGTTAACCGCCTGTTACCAGAGTAAGCCTCTTAGTCTCACCTTTTCATACGAACTTGAAATAGTAACACCCATTTTACAGATACAAGGCTGTCATTGTTGATATTACTCAGAAGATGGAAACCGGCATGGCCGATTATGCACACAAGGCCGCAACTACTGGATCTATTTACCTGGAAACAGTGGATGAATATGACTTATACTGCCATTACGTTGCAGGACTAGTGGGCGAGGGTCTCTCTCGCCTTTTCTCAGCTTCCAAAAAAGAAGTACCTTGGATAGCCGACCAACTTGAACTCTCCAACTCAACGGGTATTTTCCTCCAAAAAACAAATATCATCCGTGACTACCGAGAGGATGTCGAACAACAGAGATACTTCTGGCCCCAAGAAATTTGGGGCAAAAAAGAATACGGATTCAAAGAAATGAAAGAGATGTGTGAACCTCACGCTCTTCAAAAAGCGACATGGGCGCAAAGTGGCATGATCCTTGACGCGTTGCGTCATGCGACCGATGCACTTGATTACCTTCGACTCTTGAAGAACCAGAGCGTTTTCAACTTCTGTGCTATCCCCGCTACAATGGCTATCGCAACTCTCGAATTGTGTTTCATGAATCCGGCTATGTTTCAAAGGAATATAAAGATTCGCAAGGCTGTTGCTGCTAATGTACGTGTAAAAAGAAAATTTTGTTTCATCAACCCAGTTTTGACGTATCCAATCTAGCTTATCATGCGCTCCACAAATCCCCGCGATGTTGGGTTGATCTTCCGCGAATACGTCCGCAAGATTCACGCAAAAGCCCTTCCTTCGGATCCTAATTTCATTAAAATTTCTGTTGCCTGTGGCAAGGTAAATGCGACTCCAGTAACTCTGATCTGGATTGTTGATTCAATGATTCCTAGATCGAGCAATGGTGTGAACACTATTATCCAAGTTTCGTAAACCTTACTACTGATGGTACTGGCGTTCCGAGACAAGCTTTTGACCCACAAGACCCACGAACACGTATTGTAGAAGCTGCTCACAAGTTCGATACGGAGCTTGCCAAGAAAAAGCGGGTGGAGGACCTTCGCAATGGGATAGGTTCACCTGAGAGTGTGCCACAAACTACATCGACTGGAGAACTTATGATGTACGTCGGAGGCGCATTCGCACTGATCATTGGTGTGAGCTTGGCTGTTGTTTACTTTGTGTTGAAGCTTTCTGGGAATGCATGATTGGACTGCTGGTTATTTGATACTACTTATCTATTTTGAATTTCTAACTGTACAATAGCTATTCGTAGGATTGCTTTAGGGCGGTTATTAGACTCTTAACGTAGTGATTTAGTGTTGCCATCGTCGATATGCAGATACATATAAGAGTTCAACATTTTTTTAAATCACGGGAAGGGGTCCAAAGACAAAATAACTAGGCCGCCAACCGTTTGAAATAAATTCTGACTCGAATACTCCTGCCTTATAAAGAGTATTCACAAACATGTTACCCCAAAACACCATCCATGCGGTTGTCCATACCCACCCAAATATTCCTCCCACCTTCTTACCAGTCAATTGTGTCCAGATGCCCTCGATTATGGCACCTACACCCATCATAACAAAGAAGCCAGTGATTGCAATAAAATCAGTTCCTTTACCAAAACCCCAGACTGCCACCTCGTGGATGAGCCCAGAAACAAGAAACGCGCCAATCACCCCTGCGATAGGCCCTGCGATAGAAGCAAGCGGCTTGAACCCAATAGGAATCACAACACCACGAAATGACTGATGCCAACGCTCCGACCAAAACTCGGACACAGATGTAGCACGCCAAGGTTCGTCAAAAAACGGTGGCCATAGTGCGGGGTCCTGTCGTAGCAAAAGCACACCTTGTAATGTCCCGGTGTCGTACATGCATTGCAATTGACAGTAGAGCATGGATATAAAAGCCAAGGATATCGTGCTAGAAAGGAGGTAACGCTGCAGAGGAGGAAGGGACTCGACAAAGATGGTGCTATTACCGGCTAATTTGGTGAATTGAAGATATTGTAGTGCGTAGTAAAGGAAGTCGGAAATGAAGGTGTGAATCGCTAAAGAATTGAAGACAGCTATGGAAAAAGCCACAGCGGATGACGTTGGACGCCTTTCTTTGGGAAATTTGTAATTTTTCCATTGAATACCTCGAGCATCACTTGCGAGGTCCTGAGCATCCTCAAAAAGCTGTCTGATGTTGAGCCATTTATCCACTTCTTCATGAGCTTTGTGGTCCAGTCTTGCCCTCTTGACGAATGGTTTCTGTTTGATTGCCCAATCCACGATTCTTAATGTCATGATTCCCATAGCAATCTTAGTTGCAACACATTATTTCACAGACCTAACGAAACGAAGGAAATATACTCACTATATAAACAAAATTCCAATAATTATATCGACCATCCGGATACTGTTTGGCAAAGTCAAGATGGGCAATGGCGCAGTAAGCAAACCACAGAGCGATAGGGAGTAGTAACAAGCGGATTAATCGCGTATTGCGCATTAAGACTAGGACGGCAAAGGCATAGTAGCTAGCGATGAATGGCAGAAGTTCTGTCGAGATAGATTTTAGATTCGCAGCTGATCTTGACTCCGGTGGAGGAAGAAGAGTGTTGAACCTGGATATCTCAGCTTCATTATGAACTCCTGATAAAAGCGAAATAGAACTTACAAGGAAATCATCTTTGTGAGGATAAGAAGAGAGTTAAGTGTTGGCAAACCATTTATTCGACGACCAGTCCCTATATATCTTGTTTCAGATTTTTAGGAGTTCCGAGTCACTCTGGGCCTGTTCCTAAGTCTGCCTCCATCATAGGGTGATTTCGTTAAATTTGATGTAATTGGCGAACTGCTTATGTAATTTTGTACGTCATTCAACTTTGTATCACAATCATGGTAAGAACAAAGTTGCTACTAGTACCACGTCAATCTCTAATCACTCTGCCCGGATTCATGGAAATTGACAATGGGCCTGAGCATTTGCAACTCCGGTCTGTACATTACCGGACCATATTCGTCACTTCAATGAATTGCATGAAGTCACGTAGGAACCAGAATGAATCATCGTCTCGCAAGAACCAGACACTAATCACATATCTTCAGTTATTCATATGGGAATGATTTCTTAAGATGGTACTCATCATCACCAGTTTCGGGATGACCCCGTAAAGCCCGGGAATTAGGAGCTTAGAACGAATTGTAAATGTCTGGAATGAATTCTTTAAGAGCCTGAAAGTAGGGGCAATTGGTTAAAAAAAAAAGAACTCCGGGTTGGCTTTGACCGTCGCCCTCTGTCTCTGCGTTCGGGAGTAGTGACATTGCCGGCACTAATTGTGGTGGGCATGGCAAGTTGCACTAACGAGAACGAAGAGGAAACCAAATAGCCACATTTCGGCATGTCAATGGGTAATATTTTCTTCATGCACATATCTCATATTGTCTTTCGCAAGTTCATCGTGATGACCATGACCATCGTCTGGAGACTTGGCAATTAATGGAAGAGGATTTATAGATGGAGTAGGCTGGTTCTTCAACATTTCAACCCAGGAATGCTTCTCTTTTTCTTGTGTGGGTGATCTTTGTGTAACATTTTGTATGTTATTTAAGAGCGGTTCACTGGAATATTATGATGTCTTGGGTCGGGTACCATCCGCCGAAAGCTATCCAAAAATGAAATTTCCCAGATTTTCGCGATTGTCAGCGTTATAACTACATATTGAATACTTTGAATATTTATGTCGTCAGCGTTTCTTCACCACGTCAAATTAGCCCAATTCGGGTCGAGAATTTGAAATCAATTGTTTTGCTCTTGGCCAAATGAACTAGTTGCGTTTCTGGTAAGGCATCCATTGCTTCCTTTAGTTCATCGCCATCCAATGCGTAGACCCAGATGGTGATGTCCAAGGAAACGTGCCTCAATTTCGACCACCCAGGTTTGTTGAGCACTTTGTCTAGCTTTCCCCAAGCATCACCAGTCGAACACTCTGCATCTGTGTCCACATAGAATGCAATTTTAATAGTTTCCACAACATTTCTGTCCGTCATTGCCTCCAGTTCCTCGCATAGACCGAGCAAAGGATCAGAGGGTTCTCCTTCTTCAACCATGACCTCCAAGTCCAATGTCTTCAAAGTATGGGAGCTGTAGAGTTTCGTACAAGAAACTTAATAGTAAACACGCTAGCTCAGTGTTTGCGTGGTCAAACGACTATAATATTATTTACCTTAATAGTAAACACGCTAGCTACTTTACTATTAGTATAAATTGTAAGGGAAATAAAGAATGTTCTCACCTCAGTGTTTGCGTGGTCAAACGACTGAGGTGTTCAGAAAATATCAAGATGTTTAAATATTTAAAGAGCAGAGAGGCTATACCTTTTTTTGAGGTAGCGTAAAAAGAGAAAACAAACGAATCTACTTTTAAGTGATCAAAGGAGGACATGGAAAAGGAATGGTATGGTTATTGACGCAGATGTTAATAAAAGGAATGGTATGATAAAATGAAGGTGCGTTATGTCCGATGAATTTGGGTGCGCGTTTGGACTTGCGCGCGCTTGTTATTTCAACAGGAGCTAGGGGCAGTGATTTTTGCAACATTTCTGAAAGTTATTTCGGGACCAACTGGTGACAGAGATTAGGTTGTACTTAGTAGCTAACATCGTGACGTACCAAAGAGCTTGAGAACTTCAAGGTGCTCAACGCCCTTTAGCACACGTTCTGTGGCAAAAACGTCTTCGTCCTCATCGTATTTTGCATCGAGCTTCTTGAGAGTAGTGAAATCAAAAGCTGGATTTCCATTGGCAAGTTTGGCGTCCAAGATCTTGTGTGTTATTGGAGCAGACCGCATTCCGCCGATATACTCCTGGAGCCTTGGACCTTTCGATACAATGGCGGGAGGGTCAATCTCCACTATATCGACATTTTCGACATCTAGACAGATGAGATTGGCACAGGGAGCAATGTCGGAAACTGGGAAGTTTTGGAACCATTGGATTTTGAGATGGGTGAGAGTTGGTAGGTGCATGAGATGAAGAAGCGCCTTTCGCATTCCTTCAGGCATCCCTAACCAGTCGATTTTTTTTACACTGTGCGACCAAATAAAAAGGGATTCCAGTTTTGTAATCTTTTGCAACACCCTAGGAAGACTTCGGTGCTGAAGGTCGTAATCCGTTAGTCGAAAATTGAATTTGCGGATGTAGTTGGGGATATCAGGGTCTCTGCTAGAGAGCAGGTGTACAAGGTTGTGCGTCTTCGGCGGAGATTCTACCTTGGAGAATGGATCATTAATTTGGATGTTGGAGAAAATGTGTTTGCGAGAGAGAGAGACGAAGGCCCGAGACGCCAAAGAAAATGATTTTATAGTATCTATATCCTGCTCATCACCGAGGGTGTCGACGATGATGCCGGCGATGTCGAGTGGAAGGGCAGGTACACCTGACATGGGCGTTACAGTTGTAGGATTTTGGTACTATAATTGTAAGGACAAGGAAAAGTGAGTCGCGATGTGAGAGGCCAACGAGTATAACCAGTGGCACATTGTTCGTGAACCTACTGACACGGAATCAGCCAGCGACGAGGAAAATGACCAGATGCGACGTGGTCGCCCCTCAGTTCCACATACACAATCCTATTCTCCTCCCTCGGCTTGGAGGACGAGCCTTCAAAGCTTCAAAGCTTCAGGTTCAGAACGCTTCCAGCCAATCATTATATCTATATTCAAATACCCCGAAACACCACATACCAGCCTAGAACATATAACTAACACTCCAGGTAAACTTTTTCCTGTGATCCCAGACTTGCATATATAAGTTATATGATCATTTGTTTGTTCGTTTTGGTCGTCACAAACTCCATCTCTACAACTCTCCTTCTCCTTTACCTGTACCCCTACTTCGACGTCATTAAACTCTTCAAGCTTAAGGCAACCCCTACATAATATGCCGAAAACTCAACTTAGAAAGAAAAAGGTTATTTGCGATTCATTAAATTACTCGTAACTGCTTCGAACATACACCCATGCTGGTTCTGGCCTGGCACACTCAGGATGACAAACGGCGTAAATGACAGGACTTTGGCAAGAAGTTAAACTCAAGTCCCAATGCTCTGTGTTATTCCATTCTCTACTTCTTCGTGGGACTGATCACGTCTTTTCTCTTCTGGTGATCAACCGTGATCAGGGGATAAAGGAGATTGGCGATATCTATCAGATTGCACGTGGATTAGGAATTGTGATATCACCTAACGTCACTTCCATGAATTCAAGTTTGCGGGACCTCGTTGCAGATTTTTTGATGAACAAACGACAAATGCATTGATCATACACCATACATAGAACAGAGTCTTTGTGGTGTAGCCGAAACATGCTTGGACAGGATGAATGAATCCCTACAATGTAATTACCCACAACGCTTCATCGAGACATCGAAGTTAATGGCCTGACTCGACTGGTTGGGAAACACATACTAAAGGATCTACAATGCGTAGTCGTTAATTGGATGGTACACATACTGGATATCCGACACCCGACCGACAGTTTGATGAAGAAGCTTGATGAGCTCTTGTTTGACGATCTGTTGCATTGGATTGAGGTGCTGAGTGCGTCGGGTTGCGTGGATAAATAAAGTTTGTGCATTGCTACAGCGTCTTGATGAACACATTTTGGTGAGTGTTGTGATTGATATGTGGAACCTTCTTTCTGATTTTTGATGCATTGTTGCAGAGCTACAATGAAGATGGATCGAATTTCCAAGCTTTGCGAAACAATCAGAGATGTCACCCACTTCCTTCATTCGTCTAGTTCCATGATATGCCAAGCACACCTGCACAGCTACATCTCTGCCCTACCCCTATTCCCATCCAAGGGGCTTCTTACCAGACATACATTAGGGAGGATATCAACAACAGGCCACAAGCACAGATTTCATTAAATATAATTGAGCTCGATACTCTTTATTTGGTTGAACAGCATTGTGGCGGTATTCACGGCGTTGCATTTTCACCAAATGGCCCCCAGCCCATCAGTCGTGGAATTGATGGAATGATTTGTATATCTAACAGAATGTCTGGAGACGAGGTTCATCAAATGAAGGGCCATTCAGATTTTGTTCAATGTGCAGTGTTCCGGTCTGACGGATGGAAAATCGCTAGCTGTGGCAATGATATAGTGATTCATATCTGGAGTGTTCGGCCTGGCCAACTACTCGACAAATTGATTGGTCACAACTACTATGTCGAGTGGGTCGAATTCTTTCGAGACAGCTCAAAGCTCATCGATCGCTCTGATTATGAAGAGATCACATGCAAGAAAATCGAAATTTTTGATATCAGACTCGAACATCAAATGCGGCTGGTTTTAGGAGCCCGTGTAAGTACAAGAAAAGCTTTGCAAGTGTAATTGCGCGCTCCGACAGATTGGTGTATTCGTATTTCTCACAGGACCAATTGCAATCACCTGGTCAACCACCCTCCGTCACTGGGACAGAGGGTTGTCGATATAAGACTGCGCTACGCATTCGACACGTCCCAAAACCCCAGTTACAATTAGTGGTAGGGTTAAACACTTTGATCTACCTTCTGAGCAATAATAATCTTTGAAAACGTGTTTTGGAGCCGACGTAGAGCTGTGCAAACTATGAAAGCGTTCCTGAAATGTTGTCGAGTTACTAATGTCATATATAATGATTAGGAGTTGATACATATTCTCGGACATCCACTCCTCTCAAATGCCCACTCCTTACCCCCTACTTGGTATGTTTCTATGATTTATATAAATCGCGCGCGCATTGAGCTGGTTTTTATACTCTGCAGATATTCCCCCTGGGGATTTTTCCAATTTGTTTGACTTCCAAGCAATGTGATATTCGGCATTGCCTCTTGAAGAAACTTTGCTAAATTGGATTACAGACACATGGGGGTGGCACACAATACTTTCATTCAACTCCCCTTACGCTCCTCATATTACGGAGGATAAAGTACAACTGTTCTTAATTTTCTGTCTAACTGTGGTAGGGCATTATCCGAATAATGATAATGATATCCTTTCTTACAATATCGAAGCTTCAAGTGATCCATCACCACCACAACCTAGGGGAACAATACTACTTGACGCAATGGAGAAGAAACTTGGGAAAGGAACCCTCTCTGGAAACGCGGAAGAACATAAAACTTTTTGTACCGAAACTCGAAGAAACTGAAAATTGGTTGAAGAGTATTTAAGCTAGCAAGGAGAAGATGATGGACAAATGTTGCTAAATAAGATAAATTCATTTTCGGATATCATGATAGAACATTTGAACAACGTAAGATTTGTCTCTGATATCATTCTAGCATATATGATAACTTGATTCACAGGAGATTTCAAGTAAGATACGTGCGGTGTTTACTGAGAGGGAATTGAAGGACATCGATAGCGAGTTTATGAAACTCGCATTGAAGCATATGGATTTTTATATAACTCTCCCTTTGAATGCTATTCGTGGAAACCCGGCTACGCCTCGGTTTGTGTCATCATACGCAATCAGACAAGTATATGCTTATGTCCGAGTGCAAGTTCCCTCCCATCCCATACCCTCTGAAATTGGTTATTCGATGGTGATTTTCAAGAGGGCATAATGAGGCATGGAAATTGGCCTTTGGATATGTATGGCAAACCTGTGGTATTACCAGGTCCAGTCGCATGATATTTTTTTAAGTCTATGTTAAGTACCCTACAGGGTATCTTTTCCATAATCAGCACCTATTCGTGCTATGTTTCCGATAGCATGGTTTGCCAAGATATAATATCTCGGTCCCGTATGAAAGCATTAGTCAAGAAGCCCATTTTCTACACCACATCAATGAACATCTTGACGCACGGCAGTTTCCAGATCGAAGTGGACAGGTAAAAATGCTTATCCAAGGTCCAATTCCGACCTTCTCGCCAGTCTCCCATGTTCGACAAGCCATGGGTACCGGGTCTCTGCCTATGTCACGGGGCTTTATGCTCAGCGATAGCATCAAAGCCTGCAAGCGTCATTAATCGCACATGAGTACAAACTTAGTGTACTTATCACGGGGTGAATAGGTGGTGTGATGTTGATATACCCCTTATGAACTGCCGGCCATATGGGGGATTGGAAATGGGACAGACAATGTATAAGTACTCAAATATCATTATGTCTTTTGTCATGATGAGAGCTGGTATTCTTATTGAAAGAATTTGGACGGCACTCACTAAAGTTTAGGAATTTGTTGTTGCTATACCAATGTCACACTTGTTTCGGATCATTGGAGCTGGCAAGACAAAAAGCATCGAGAGACAGGGCAATCATCTTGGAGGACTCAGGGTTCAATGTTCAGGAGTGCACTAGACTGCTGACGAGATTTCAATTTCAGTTCGTGTCTAATTCGCTTATCAACCATTCTGACATCTTCTCCGGCAATCTACGCTGTGCCCCAATGCTGCAAGGTAATCAACCGGTCTTCTGATGCACAAGTACCGGCATATAACTCCCAATGAATCATCACATTCTACGAATTCTTGACAGGCTGAAGGCAAAGGAAAGGATTCAAGAGCTTTACCATATGCTCACGTCAACCAATGGTCTGGTGATTTGTCCTTGTTCTCATCAAAGCCAGTCGGACGTAGTTGCGGAAGTCGGTAGATGTTTGCTGACTGTTGCAGAGTTAAATTTCCTACCATCAATCACTCAAGTTCTTCTCACCATTGACAGTCAACCGGTGTATTTCTCCAACCGACAGATACGGAGACTGTTAGAAACTTGGGTATGTCAATTTCATGTTGCCAAGAAAGAAATCCGACGCGAATATCATGAGCTAAGAAGCTTGTTTGGTGTGTAAATGTCCTTGCAGTTACCGTCCAGTAGACTATCCTTAGGATCCTCTTAAGTTAGTACAAAATTCAGAACAAGTTACAGTTAACCTCGGATCATCACCCGTGCAAAATCAAGGCACAGAATCCACTCATACCACTCACGAAGTCCAGGCTATTATTACTTTCGAGTGTGGTTGGCTGGAGCGGGTTTTGTGTGTCTGGAACGCTGTCTGGGCAGCACTATTCATTTGTTTTGGTTCCATTTCTCTTGACAGAATGACAGTGTTCAGTGTGGTTTTGAACTACAAAGGCTTGACAGCACGGGCTTAGTACTCATTTCTTTGCCTGCTTAAAAACGCTCATTGACGGATACTGGCTTCTTTTCAGTCGTTTACAAACACGGCACACACACCCGATATCTCTTTTTGGGACTGAAATTGCACTTTACATGAGGACCACATTCCCAGTTCGGGGGCCTGAAGAAGTTATTTTGCGCTTCGGAGAGCTTCTCGAATCTTTGAAAATAATATAAGTAGGCGTGCGTTGGTCTGCGGATTATAATCAACATGGTTGGTCTCTTATGCTCTATACTGGGGCTTGCCCTATTTGCTGTGAGGGGTACAATAGGAACAGTAGTCACTGCGACTGTTAATCCTGTTGCAGCGACTGCTCACCCAATACCAACCACGTTATGTGAGTAGACACGTCGTCTCCTTTGTTGTAAAAATGACACTAAATAAAACTTGTGTGTAGGGGGTCAGTCTTTTCAGGTGCGTTGTTTCTGTATATTTTCGCATCAGGACTGATCGTAGAACATTGAAACAATCGTGGGATAACAGGAAATCAATGTATGTATTCATGAATTTGGTATTAAGATTGACAAATGGAGACATTGAATATCTTCCGATTTAGCATGTAAGTCGAACATTGCCCTTTTAAGCCAACGTAAAATCAATCAATGTCCAGAGCGGAGACGGTGGTCTCTACGCAGAACGTAAGCGGCTTATAATCTGTTCTTTTTTTTCAGGCTGACGTTGCGCCGCAGTCCTTCGCAATCGTGCCTTTCAACAAGTTACACCAGGTATTTTCTCTGACACACCCATGATCTCTACTCTGACACGTATACATTGAAGGAACACCAGAGTCTCTGACTGCCTATCACGCAATTGGCGGCTCTACGCTTGAGGTTGTTCAAGACCCCGTTCCTCTCTCTCAAGCTCTACCGAACTCTCTCAAAGTCACATTCCCAACTGGAAAGCTTCTTCCTGTTGGGTTCGGAAATGATGGCTGGTTTGGTAACTATGAACCTCTTAAACGAAGAATGTCTAATTAACTGGTTCCCAGGTATTAAAGTTGATACTACCCTCACATATACTGCTTCCTTCTTCTATCGGTTCCCGACCTCATCGTCATTCACAGGCAACGCTGTGGTGGGGCTTCAAACATCCACTGGGTTATCCCTGGGCTCCACAACCACACCAATTAAAGGCACCCAAACAACTTGGCTCCAGGTCACCGTTACGTTCAAACCCGCTCGTGCAGCAGTTAATAATAATAATTGGTTCTTTATCACTTTGGATGGCCCTGCATCTGCAGGGCAGACGGTCCACTTCGCCATGATGACCTTGTTCCCACCCACCTTCGTGAACAGGCCGAACGGGTTAAGACCGGACTTAGTTGCTGTTCGCCTCTCTCAATGTTTGCAAACTCTGATAAGCTAACATCAGGATGTAACTAGGCTCTCAGGGAAATGACACCTGGTTTCTTGCGGTTTCCTGGAGGAGTTAATCTGGTAAGTCTTGGTTATTGAGTAAAAAATGTTTCAACTCACTAACCTGCCAATTAGGAAGTGCGTATTTATATAATTCTATGCCCTTTCCGTCCTCATATCTGGTAGGGAAACTCGGTCTCTGACCGATGGCGATGGAATTTAACAGTAGGTAGACTCCAAGACCGTCCAGGTATGTTTTTATGCCGCAGAACATTAATAAGGAACTGATCAATTTTCATTAGGTCGAATAGGCAATTGGGGCTATGTAAATACCGAGTGATTCATAAAATTATACTATATGTCAGCCCAATTACTAATAAGGCTCTGCCATTATTTCAGCGGTTTTGGTTTGCTTGAATTCCTGCAATTTTGCGAGGACACTGCCATAGAACCGATCATGGCCGTATATTCAGGTACTATCTTGGAAGTGAATTTGGTGTTTTAAGTCGAGACTGATGATCATTGCACTTCAGGTCTTTCAGTGGATGGCAGTGTGGATGACAGTGATCTTGGCCCACACATTCAAGATGCTATTAATCAGGTGCGAAAAACTCCCGTATTACGATATAATATCTGAACAAGGATGCAGATCAATTTTGCAATAGGACCAGTAAATACAATAGGTGGTATGTGCTGCATTATTTTGACGAGTTATAAGGCGATGTTTAAATATCTTGTAGGACTGCTACGACAAGCCTTGGGGCATAGCGCAGCATTCGCCAACGTAAAGCGTATAGAAATCGGTAGTGAGGTAAGATAAATTGGTTTTATTTGAATACATAAACTGACTCATCTCAACTAAAAGGAATTTATGGCCTCAGACACGTTAGTCAAACCAAATGTTCTTTCTGAGAATTTTTTATTAATCATCAAGCGCAGCTATGTTGAACGTTGGCAGATCTTCGTAACTATCCTCAGTCAAAACTTTCCACAGCTACGTGAGGCCCATCCAATGTCTTTTTGTTATACATATTGAAGTGTTTTATCCAGGGTTCATTGCGACCTCAACTCCAAATAATCCCGTTCTTGCACCTGACCCTACTGATTGGGATGTCCACATCTATCAAACTCCCAGTAAGTCCATAAGTCCATAACTTTCCAGTGAGGATCTGCATATTTATGAGTTTCTTGTGTAGGATGGCTTGCCCAGAATTCATTTTTCTATGATAGCTTCCAGGTTTGTTCCGTTATGGAATAGTTAATCAAAATCACTAAAAGTTTGCTATCCAGCGTAACGGCACGGAGTACCTCGAGGTTCGTCTACCCCAAGGGCAATGTTAAGTCTCCTGATCTTCTGCAATACTCGCTTAGGGTGAATTTGCTGCGATATCTACATCAAACAATCCAACTCCTGCAAATCCTAATGATTCGGGAACATTCCAGTTCCCAACCATGGAAAGTAAGCTCCATCATTGTTAACATCAAATCAACCTTGAAAATACTAAGCCCTAATTCACAAGGTTCGAGTGGAGAAGCTGCGTTTATGACTGGCATAGAGCGCAACGCAGATATTGTGTTCGGTGCGGCGTATGCACCATTGTTGAATGTAAGAGAATCTTTGCGAAACATCCACACCTATTCATTGATATCAATTATAGAATGTTGCAAGTACACAATGGGTACGTATCTTCAACCATGTTGTCGCCCAGGGGAGAGATTAACGCCTATTAAGGCTCCAAGTTTGATTAGCTTTGAGTATGTGGCTTCTATTCGAATTTTCTATCCACATCATTAATATTCCTCTTCACAGTGTTACCCAGGTTTACCGCTCCACGAGTTTCTATGTCCAAAAGGTCAGTTAATCCAGTTTGCAATATCACCATCTTGGCTACTAAGTGACGTTCTTTTTGTAGTTGTTCAGCACGAACAAGGGCACAGCATATCTTCCAAGCACCTTACCTGACCCGAATGGAAATGTCTTCTGGAGTATAACAAGGGATGTCCCCAATGCACAAACCATATTCAAGGTATAGTTCTATTACGAATTCTCGACTTTCTTAGTAACAATTGTCATCAGGTGGTGAACACCGTGGGCAACTCAGAAAATATAACTTTCGTCACCCCCTTCAATCTTCTTAGCGGGACAGTCACAGTCATTCAAGGCTCTTCTTCTACTAGTAACAACCCAACCACGCCGAGCTCCGCAGTACCTGTTGCCTCATCCACGGCGTTCCCTGCCAACACCAAAACTCTGAATTATGTTGCACCACCTTTCAGTCTTACTATCTTGAGAATAAGTTAGAATTCGTATTTCAGAGTCCTTCTGTCATAGTACCTCTCGTTTAGGTAGTAAGGTTTAAATAGTTATCAATGGGATTATCAATGTCGCCGGAATACTAGTGAGAATTCTCTGGTTGCTGTTTCCATGTATAAACCTGTTAAATGAATTGTACATTGAACGGTGGCCTTCTTGTTTTCCAAATGCCTACCTGCCATCTGTCCTTTCAGGCCGATGGTATACGCGCTCATAAGGTATCAGGCACGATTGATGAATTTTAGAATGACGCAGAGCACAACTCATGCTGGCACTTGTCTGCAGTAAAGCCAAACCTGTTTGACGTTGTCTGATCTCTCAGCAGGCCTCGGTAACGAGACTTGGTACGCTCTGATTTGCTTGCTAAATCTGGTCCTTTCACATACTCTTTGGGACGACCGGCTGATACACGACGCGTCAGTTCATTCCGAGACGCGGTTAAATGAGGGAGAATCTCACTTTTTGACGTCAACTTTGCTTTCTCCCTTCCTCGGTGCTTCTGGAATCCTTCGGTGTAAATTCAGGTGTTGTCACAAAAATATACCTGTCTTGATGTGCTCCAACGCTGACAACCCCATTATCATCTGCCGAGGTACAGTTGATCTTTACAATCTGGAGGAATGTGTTAGCTTCGAGGACAGTCGAATATGAATAAACAAACGAACTATGGGGTTCTGTCCCCAAGTGTGATTAAATTCCTGTATAGTTATTTTCTTTCAGAGTGGCTCTGGAGCCCATTCAGTCGTGATCTATGGAAAAGTTCACCTTTGTGTTGCCATGAATATACATACCTCTGATATTTTAGAGAGGAGTCTTTATTGGCTTTGTCTGCCCGTCTGTCAAGTGATGTCAGTTTTATCTACGAATATCAAAAAGGACAGTTCGCACGTCGCTTCAGTAATCTAGAGACTGCTTTCAATAGACAAGAAGAGCTAGGACTAAGTACAAAATACATACGTCTGGTACGGAAACTCCAGAACTTCTCAAGATTCTCTTGGGGACCATCAGTGGACGGAGTCTTCAGAACATCTTTAATTTTGTTCTTCGTGCTGGTCTTGGGATAGGTGGCTAGTGATGCGTGAGCGAATTATAAGAAGGTGGTAGTTCGCCAACGAGCATGACTAACCATCACTTTGAAGTCTCGTGTGACCTGAGAAACCTAATTCCTGAGTATCAGTGCTGAATGTGTGAGATGACATGGCTTCTTCGTTAAAGAAATATACATATCAAAGAACTCGATGCCTTTAGCTTTAGTTTTGATCTGTAGTACATGGTCAGATATATATTGTCGGTAGGAGGAGATAGAATTTACCTTCTCTAGCTCAGTCATCCAAACTGGACTTTGACCTTCTAGTTCGACGAGCCTTCTGTCATTCAGATCGAGTGTAATTTCAGGACACGTAACCAGGCTGAAAGTAGACTGGTAATTATCGGCTCCAACAAGTGATTTAGCTGCGACAGAAGTTGCAAGGAGGAAAAGAGAGAGAGACTTTATGTCGAATAACGTAGAGTTCAAGTACAGTGCTGGCTATCCGCATGCTTGAAACAGTCCAAACAGTCGTTATGTACACCATATACAATTGGGGTCATATTAATTATATCTTGGGCCGTCTGAGCAATCTCTGCGCGTGCGCATGAGAGGATTTGTGAGGATTTGATGGTCTAAAAATTCCCAGATTTCTTCCGATCCGAACTTATTTGTGGGAATTATGTCATTCTCTTGTGATCAGAAGCCGTCTTTGATGGTGGTGAAAACAGTACCCATATATCATGAACCTATACCAATAATACAACTGCTTCTCACATTCAACACATTTTCGATACAAATTTATCCATTCAACAACGCCTGAGCTGCTTTACGAGCATTTGCCCTCATTGTTTCAACTTGAAGTTCCAGGTTTCTAATCTTTTCACGTGCGTCGCGAAGCTCTGATGTCAAGCGGGTATTCTCAACTTGAATTTCAGCCTACAGGATAAATACATCAGACTTGTTTGAAACGTTGAGAAAATTAAAACACACATCAAATTGGCTAAGCGTATTTGGTGTGCGCAGGATGTCTTCCGCCGGGGATGAAATCGATGAAGGATCTAATTCCCTAACCAGCGTTGCGGTAATAAAGGAGGATTGAGGAGCTTGAGCAGGCGTGGGCGAGGGTGCGCTGAGAGATCTTGTCGGTACTGACGTTGCTGTTGGAGCAAGCGTTGGGGATAGGCTTGCTTGAGGTACGGCAGAGGGCGGTGGTCCAGAAAATACAGCCCCGTTCGCTAGATCTATTAGCTTACGGGGTGCTGTTTTCCCGTTGAAGAACTCTGATGCAGACAGCGAGGGTTCGGTTGAAGGTGCTGGTGGATAAATGTCAGATTGGAAGGAGTCAGCCTAGACGCAAGAGTAAAATCATCAGCGTTGGTTAATCAAATAATGTAGTTGCGTACCTTTCTAGGAACGATGAAGGGGATCGGCTCCACAGAAGAACCATAGACTTTGTAGGCTCGGGCGATTTCACATTCTGTAACATTCAATGCCCTACGTGGTAAGAAACACATTCCACGCTGAGGGTCTGAGGACTTGTGCTCAGAAAGTGTATGTAACGTATCCGAATCATACTCAAAGAATCGAATATTTCCATCTCTATATTGGTGTATCAGCAACAGAATCAATTTTTGAGTCCATGACGTACCCTTTCCCGGCTGTGAAAAACTAAATTAAGTCTGTTCTGGAAATAGGATGTTTTTCGAAGCTCACCAAGGAAGAGTATGTTGTTATCAGCCCAGAATGGCATAACTACACCAGCAGATTGATCCAAAATAGTAGTTTTAATATTCTCAAGGCCTCCCGTTTCCCAGATGGCGACTTGACGATCTGACATCTTGCTGAAGCCGGTGGTAGCAATTCTATCCAAGTCGCCCATCCACACTACACGCGAAGCTTTGATTCCGCCATGACCGTCTGCAGTTCGTACTGCTTCACCACCAGTACGGGGATCGAACAACCGTATTTTTCTGTCACGACAAGTCGTTGCCAAGAGAGTTCCAGTAGAGTTGAATGACAAGCTTTGCACTATATCACCATGTCCTGTTAGAACTGAACGAGGATCTTCTGGATTTGCCAGGTCCCAAAGTTTAATAGTGTGCTCCCCGGATGCGGTGGCAAGTACTTGTGAAGCAGTTGGGTGAAACATTACTTGTCCAACCTTGCGAGCAGATGCGTCTATGCGGAGGACGGGATCAATGTCTTGAGGGACCCATTTTTCTTGACCCCACCCTTCAAACATGGACGGTTCGACTTTCCAAATTATTGCCTTGCCATCTTCTGCGCCAGATGCGACAATTGAGTCATTGTGCGGGGACCAATCAGTATCAAGGACTGCGGCTGTGTGACTGCGCGCCAGAGGTAAGGTATCAGGCAATTTGTGTGGAAAACCCGGAATCGATTGGAAGGGAGATGGTAAGGGAACAATTGCGAATGCCCCTCCACCTGACGCGTTCCAGTTAATGCTGAGATATTGCTATGATATCCTAAGTACACCTGAAAGATTATGAATGTTGATGTGAATACTTACGCCAGATGCGGAGACGACATTAGTGTCCCAAGCGCTATTAGTTACTTTTACGTTTTCTATGCCATATTCCTTTTTGGCTGGTTGACCGAAGACATGGCTAGTGCAGAATACTTATGATCAGATCAGCTTGTCATCTGATAGAGATTATAGACTCACCGGTACTTTGAAGCTCGTACAAAACGAGACATGGAATATGACCGTCAAAGAGAATGGTGATGGATGTGATGAACGATGGGTTCAGTCTTCCAATGTCCCGACTACGGATGGTCGACCTGGATACTGAGCTTAATCAAAAGTTACAGCTATAAGTATTCCATACTAAGGTTAGGGTCATAACTATGGTGTCCCTTATAACGTTAGCTTGAATTTATTTTGATTGCTGACACCTGCGATTCCGGCTAAACTTAGGTTATTCCTGCGACTCCAACACAGTTCGATGCCAATCTCACGCGTCTGTGCTTCATTTGTAGGACGCAGGTCTATCGTAGGTCCTGTCGCTGTACCAAGGCTACTGGTTCGAGGCTTGGCGACGTCCTCTGAACCCGTGGGTGTTTGAAATTCACATTTTCTGCCCAGTCTCTCTGATAATTATGACAGTTAAGGCGCACCGGTCTTTATGACTTTCATCTCGAACATGGGGCTAAGATGGTTCCTTTCGCTGGATATTCAATGCCCCTAGCTTATGAATCCGCTGGTCAAGGTCGGCTAGACCTTCCAATTGTCTATTTCTTGTCTCTTACTCTCAATTGTCCTAGTCGCCAGCCATAATTATGTACGAACCAGGGTTGGGCTGTTTGACGTAGGGCACATGGTACAATCAAAGTATGCACTATTTTCTGTATTATTCATGTAAGGTTAATGAGTCTTCAAGTTTTCGGGGCAAAACGGCGACAGAATTCCTCGAATGGCTCACGCCATCATCATTATCTTCGCTTAGTCCATACAGTTCTACGCTCTCGGTTTTGCTGAATGAAAAAGGTGGTATCATTGATGATACCATTATCACGAAACATGCAGTTGATGCATTCTACCTGGTCACTAATGCCGGGCGGAGGGATGAAGATTTATCATGGTTCCAGAAAAGACTGGAAGAATGGAATATCAGCGATAAAGGGAAGGAGGGACCAGTTGAAATGGAAGTGCTGGAAAATTGGGGACTTGTTGCGCTGCAGGGTATTTCTGTTTTTTGACCGTTAAATTTTGTCTACTAACATCAATTGCAGGACCCGAAGCCGCCTCCTACCTGCAAAGCCTTACGTCATTTGATCTAAGAGCACTGACATTTGGGAAATCTGCTTTTGTACCCATAGAAGGCTTTAATTTACATGTTGCTCGTGGAGGCTATACTGGGGAAGACGGTTTCGAAGTGGGTCACCTTCAGACTTTTGTCACTGTAGTTTTCCGTTCATTTTTATCTTCTAGATCTCAATCCCCCCTTCACAAACTGTGGATGTTGCCAAACTCCTTACTAAAAATCCGGTTCAACTAATTGGGTTAGGTGCCAGAGATAGTCTCCGTCTTGAAGCTGGAATGTGTCTGTACGGAAATGACTTAGATGAAAGCACGACTCCTGTAGAAGCAGGTTTGAGTTGGGTAATTGGTAAGGTGGTGTCAATATAGCTTGACTTTCATCTCATTACCCTCGGATATTAGGCAAAGATCGTAAGGAGACTGGCGAATTCATTGGAGCGGAAGGTGTAAGGAAACACCTTAAAGAAGGACCTCCAAGGAGGCGAGTGGGTTTTGTTGTAGAAGGAGCCCCAGCTCGACGTCAGTTTTTCAGTTGCATGGTTCACACCACATACTCACATAAATTGAGCAGAGGGAGCCAAAATATTTGCTCCGTCTGGCCAGGAACTACTCGGTGAGCGTCATAAATATATACTCCAGAAATTTTCTAACTTCTCGATCCACAAGGTTCCATCACCTCTGGGATACCATCACCCACTTTAAACAAGAACGTTGCAATGGGGTATATAAAATCTGGTTGGCATAAGAAAGGAACTGAGGTTGAGGTCGAGGTTCGCAACAAACTGCGCAAGGCTGTGATCACCCCTATGCCTTTTATAAAACCTAATTATTGGAGAGGTTGATATCTAGCCAGTAATCTTTTGACATTGACAATGTGTTGACATGCGTGAGGTCACATCATGTGCATGTGACAACCTTGTTTGGTACCTGCGAGGGTCCAGTGGTCGACAATGAGCATTCTGACTCACAGTTTATGCCTTTCCATATGTACACACGTCTTCCATGACTTGCTTTGCTTTATGCATAATATAGCGTGCTTAACATCCAATGCCCACTGGAACTCCTTACAACTCATTTGTACTACCATATCGAATTCGCGTTGATGATTTCGCCTCCACAGGGTCTTCCCAAGACAGTGTCCCAGCTCTCCACCTTCTTACGCATACACATTCCGACCATATCAATGGACTTTCAGCCAAATCTTTTGGTGCTCAGGTTATTTGCAGCTATGATGCTAAGGAGATGCTTTTGAGACATGAAGTATTGGCTGAACGAGAACTGCATGAACTTGAATTGAGAGCAGAGAAAACACGGACTTACTCGCATTTGAAGATTGACCCTTTGGTGCAATCTGATGGCAGTATGTACTATACAGGATCGAGGGATCTCTTGGTACTTTGTTCTTATATTATTTGGTGGTTTAGTGACTGAAAGCGTCTCAGAAAGCAATTCCTCTACATACTCCAACAAAAATAGATTTGTCCGGAGATGAAACTGTAACAATTACATTGCTGGATGCGAACCATTGCCCTGGGGCAGTAATGTTAGTAAGATGTGATACACACATTATCGATCATGAAATAACGTCCAGTATAGGTTTCTCATTGAAGGGCGTCATGGCAGTGTATTACACACTGGTGATTTTCGTGCAGAACCTTCTTTTCTGAACGCATTAACCCGGAATCCTTACATCCAATCTTATCTTTTCCCCAAAGACCTCTCACCAAATGCGGTCAAATCAGGAAAATTCAAGATAAACAAAACGCTGGAAACAATCTACTTGGATACGGCTTGTGTTCTATCGACAGTTTTTGTCCCCACAAAAGTATGTCATTTGAGAAATGTTCTATCCGAGAATGGAACCAATATACCAAGTAGGATAATGCGACAGCTGGTCTCATAAAGCTCATGAAAAAATTTCCATCAAATGTTTATTTCTATATAAATAGCTGGACGTGGGGATACGAGGATGTGTTAAAAGCTATTGCACGAGCATTTCAAGCCAAAGTATGTTTTTTTTCGCATGCAAGGTGGATTTCGTAACCACATATTTTTCCAGATACATGTTGATCGTTACAAGCACTCCATTTATCACAACATCTCTGATCCGTTTTTACGCCACATCACAACCAACGATGAATCTACACGTTTCCATGCTTGTGAAAGGTTCGGTAGATGTAGAACTGTTGATGTATACAATGAGCCTGGAAAATATCGAAACGCGATAAGCCATGCTGGACATCGTGTAGTATACATCAATCCTGTCACTATGGGAATTGCGAGCTGGGAATTATATATCAAGGACACGATGGACTGTTTGGGAAGAGGTGAAGAAGTAAACCATCTGGTATGTTTCCATTTGTAGCATCTTCTGTGGCAAGTGACTTAGGGTAAAACCAGCTAGTACCGTTTTCTCGTCACTCTCCGCTTCCTGAACTGCAAGAATTTGTATCACTTTTTCGTCCTCGGCGCATTGTTCCTAATACACTGGATCCCCGTTTACACAAGTTAGACTGGGCTTGCATCAATGCCATGTTTTCTGGATGCCTTTATCCATCGACAAACACTTGTTCTGATGACGTAGTCGATAAGTCTCCTGAGGAAATCTTAGCGAGAATCTCTAGTGATGGCGATCCAGCCATTCTGAACCTGGTAGGCGAGGGAGCAATCGATGTTGCAGAACGTTGGGCAGATGGCGGAAAGTTGATTCAAAAACTCGAAACTATGAGGATGTTCTTATCAACCGAGGAAATTACGCTTATGGACCGGATTCTTGGGATCGCACCTTCGTCAAAAAACCAACCGTCAACTAGTTTGCCCAATAGGAAAGCAGAGAACCGTGTTGATGTCATAGAAACTGATGAAGACTCTGACGACCAAGCGGAGGAGAGGGGTAGGACAGCGGAGCAGTTATTTGCAGATGTAAACGGTGAAAATATGTGCTGGATTTCGTCTCCTGCTGCAGATGATAACTCTAAGGACACAGTAGAACCAAATGCCCGGGATCAAACGACTAGTCCACTTCTTGCTCGAATGGATTACAGAATCAATACGCATCAAGATGACGATATACGGCCCTTTACACCAACATCTTCCCCTACACCATACCGAGATCACGCTGACTCAACGCTCATGAAGGGAACATATCAATTGACGAAGAAAAAAGTATACGTTACACCACGCACTTCTCCGAAACAGCGAAGGTCCGGAACTCGTCTATCCCCTTTACAAATGACAGGAAGCAAAAAGACAGGTGGTGGTTCACTGTCTTTTGATGGACACCACTTATTGGATGCAGACCCAAAACAATTGTACCTCGTAACTCCTCTGACGGATGTGCATAACCATATGAAAACCCGATATATTAAACGGGCTACTTCTTATGACACCATTTCACCTCATGATCGAATACATGGAAAGCAAAGTAAAATTCTCGACCCAGTCCATCAAATTGTGGACACCACCTCCGATATCGCCACTTCAGATAAAAAACGACTTGCTAGTGATAATATAGATGAAGAATGGGGGCCGGTGGTCAAAAAATCGAGGAAAGGAAAACAAAAGGAAGAATTTCCCGAAGGGCAAGGGTCAAAAAACCGAATATATGGAAGCCAAGGCAAACCCTCGCCGAAAATCTCCTCATCCCGAGGAGATGCCGTGCACCCAGGTATCACAAAATCAAATCCTAAGGTGTTTAATTCAAAAAGTTTCAGGTTAAAGCTCCAGCTCCAAATTGCAGATAGACTCTCCCTTGCTATGCCAGACCTTGTGGCACCTTCGTTTAAAGCCAAACGTTCCGAACTCCAAGCCCGTCTTGCAAAGTCTGGCTCCGGTGAAATGTACATGCAGGCTGCTCAAGGGAATACGTCTTCTGCTCGCGCGCGAGCTATTGTTAGAAGGACCATCGCTTCGTTCGAGACTGTGGATGGAGATGATACTGCGGGTATGGATTGGGATCGCAGTAGAGTGCTCGCGGAGAAGGTGAGGCTGGATATTGCCAATGGACGCAAGCCAGTTCTACCTCCATTGATATGTGTTGAATCACAAACGGACGCGTAAACCGTGAGGCTTTGCGGGCCCAATTCTTCTCATAATACCCTGCCCTATTACCCTTTTAGTATTCTCAGCTTGCTGGTTCTGCAATGACCAATGTCTTTGTGTACTCTAATAACCCATGGACAAAGTACCATTTAATTACACTATGTATAATTTTGTAGAATATAAGGAATAAGTATTCAATATGCAGTACTCACTTCTTAGCAGAATTGTACCGTTGTAAACGACACACTTTAATGGGAGGACTCGGCGAGGTTTGTCTGGAATACGATCGATCACTACCAAATTAGGAATTGTCCGAAATATGGGACGACTTGGGAAAATTAGAAGTAGTCAAAGGGACTCTCATCATGCATCTTTGCATTTAACTGATAACTTATTTCTCACTCGTATCTTTATTCTCAACCAACTACTAGAATATCAAAAATGAAAAATAACCACTACGATATCCTCATTGTGGGAGCCGGGATTGCTGGTTGTTCGCTGGCGCACGCACTATCGACAATACCACGCAAAAAGCCTTTTCAAATAGGTCTCCTGGAACGCTCATTGGCAGAGCCTGATCGTATTGTTGGCGAGTTACTACAGCCGGGTGGGGTCGTTGCATTGAAGAAACTAGGTTTAGAATCCTGCCTCGAAGGTATAGATGCCGTTCCGGCTTATGGTTACTGCGTAGTAGAAGGTGAAAAGTCTGTTCATATACCCTATCCTAAGGGCTACGAAGGCCGCAGTTTCCACCATGGGAGGTTCATTATGGCTTTACGGGAAGCAGCAAGGCGGGCAAAGGGTGTGGATGTTATCGAGGCAAATGTCACCGAACTTATAGAAAACGACACTCCCCAACGTGTTATTGGTGTTCGTACTTCAAAAAAAGATTCTGCTGCGCCTGATGTAGCTGGGAGTAATTGTCAAGAGTCCTTCTATGCAGATCTAGTTGTTATTGCCGATGGATGCTTTTCCAATTTCCGGAATTCAGTAATGGGGAATTCAGCTGCAAAACCGTCAACCAAAAGTCACTTTATTGGAGCGATTTTGGAGGATGCTACACTTCCTATACCGAAACACGGTACCGTTGCTCTAGTGCAGGGTTTTGGACCCGTACTACTATACCAAATCTCGGAACATGATACCCGAATGCTAGTAGATGTCAAACAACCACTACCTTCAGATCTAAAGGTATGATTTTTATTATGATTTAATTTCCATCCTTGATGCTTAGAATTTTGCAGAGCCACATTTTGAATAACGTCATGCCCCAGCTTCCAACGACGCTCCACATCCCAATCCAAAAAGCCCTAGCAAAAGATCGTCTACGTCGAATGCCAAATTCCTTCCTTCCACCAGTGCAACAAGGCAGAGGGTCCAAAGAATCTGCATTACTCCTTGGAGATGCATGGAATATGCGGCATCCACTCACCGGCGGTGGTATGACCGTTGCCTTCAACGACGTAGTTTTACTACAGTCTATGATTGCAGATATTTCTGATCTCGGCGATTGGAAAGAAGTCCGCGAACTGCTGCGAAAGTGGCACTGGCAAAGAAAAGGTCTAGCTTCGACAGTCAATATCTTGAGCGTCGCACTCTATGATTTATTCGGAGCTGATTGTAAGTCGATGTCGATGTAGTTTTCTGAAGTGCGTTACTGAGTACAAATTTTTATAGGTGAAGAACTTAGAATTTTGAGGACAGGATGCTTCAAATATTTTGAGCTAGGCGGAGCATGCGTCAATGATCCTGTTTCCCTTTTGGCTGGGTATGTTTGTATATTTTTGTTCAAGCACGCTATCAAACTTTAGAATCTAGGATTGCCCCCTCGCCACTTCTCCTCTCTAGACATTTCTTCAAAGTAGCATTCTACTCCCTATGGGTTCTTTTCACGCATCCTACCGTCATCCAAAATCCAGACGGCAAGAATTATTCTGTCACTCCACAAATACACCAATATCCACTACTTTTCATTAAAAGTATATCTACAGTAAGTTCTTTGTACCGGATATACATACGACGATAAGCTAATGAAAATGGTGGAAATAGTTCTGGACTGCTTGCGTCGTTTTCGGTCCTTTGGTGTGGTCAGAAATACGGTGGTGGGCACCATCAAAATCGACTTGGGTACAAAGGTTTATCGTAACGTTCTTGCTCCTGGGACTGTTGTGTATAGGCACATATAGAGCTTAACTGTGAAAGAAATTTACTTCATTACATATTTACTGTACATCAGCGTGCCCTTCATGTATACAACATAGGCATATAATTGGTCATTGCATTTAATTGAAGTTGACAAGAATTTCCGTGGATAGTAACTTACTATCAGTGCTAAAGGATATTATCTTTGGAAAGCAAAATAATAACAAAAAGAGACGTAAAGTAATATCTCCTGAGGAGAAGTGGTTCCAAAGATTGTAATGCAGCATTTGGTGCCGAAGCATCACGGAATCCCCTAGTAAAAGGCGAGGGGATTGTCTGTTTGATGTTTCGGCTGCTGCGACAATTTGTTACACTGACGATACAGGCCAAGTCAATGACTTTTGTATTTTGTTCGGCCCGCGGGTTATGCACGTGACCTCACTGATCTACCTAATTTGGACAAAGCAAATTGAAATATGCAAGAGTCAGATCTTACCGATACAAACTGACTATCCGCGGACTACCATGAGTTCCACAGCTTGGATTTTATCGATTGAGAACAGGGAGAGTCTGATCAAGGCTGCGTTTGAGGGTGAATTGGTTCTCCCAGAAGTTATACTATCTTGCTAATCGTTATCACATATTACATACCGTGCAGCCAAAGAAGGGTCGTACAGTGTATACTCACATTTTCCCGTTGGTGCGGCTTTGTTGTCTGCAGACGGCAAGATAATCAAAGGTGCCAATATTGAAAATGCATCTTACGGTAGGAGTTTCTGAGTTGTAAAGTGAACGAAGTTGAATATGTTATACTTTTCCATCATTAAGGAGGGACAGTCTGTGCTGAGCGAACGGCTCTAGTGAAAGCAGTGGTGAGAACGAGATGCTCTATTCGTCGACGAGGTTATTATTGATTACCGCTGCATAGAGTGATGGTATCCGATCATTTATCGGTCTTGCAGTAGTAACGTAAGTTATCAACCCCCTCCGTATTTTCTGAACATTGATTATTTGTACTAAGCAATGTGGCACAACCCATCTCGCCCTGTGGAATATGTCGGCAATTCATCCGCGAATTTTGTGCGTTGGATATGCCAATTTTGCTCGTTCCGAGTGACTATCCCCAGAAGGAAATGGGAGAAACGCCCAAACCTGGAATAACTTATGGTGGTGTGAAAGAAACTAGTCTCGGAGAGTTGTTACCAGATAGCTTCGGACCAGAGCAGTTGGAACTACCACGAAAGTAATCACACGAGTAGACTTGCTCGTGTCTTGTCTCAAATATTTGAATTAAAGAAATACATAGTAATACTGTATACGTTCTCAGGCTGAATAATAAGGGCTGTAAGGCCGTCCTTTCCGAACGGCAGAACCCGCTACTGTTTTAAGTGCTTACTGGTAAGTAATCATAACGTCCGGCGTGAATGGAAAGATAGCAATGACCGGAATTGATGTATTATAAGAGACGACTTCATCTGTTGAAGACTGCTCTCTGCAACTAAAACGTGATGCATACATTCTTCACATATACAATTGCACTTCGTGTTTCCTTTTTTGTGAAAGAAAAATACAGGAAATATGGTATCCTTTTTCTGGCACAAAAAGGATATGATAAATAATAACTTTTTCTGCCAAAAATAGCTCAGAAAAAGATTACCTGTTTCCTAAACATTTCGGACAGAAACACATAATATTTTTCTCAAAGCACAAAGGTGTGAGAAACAGTAGACATTTTTCATAATCCCTGTTTCACTGAAACAGGTATGGGCACCCGCAGTACGTAGTGGGAATCATTAATTTATTGCATATGATCCGTATCACGTGTATCTCGAACCTACATTTCGCATGCGGCTAATATAAATACCGGCCCAGTTTGAACTTGAACTCTACGCTATTCGATATGAAGTCTTTCTCTCTTTTACTCCTTGCAACTTCTGTTGCGGCTAGGCCACTCGTTGGTTTCAGTGATGACCAGTCGACTTTCAGCACTGGAGCTACATATCCCGGTTTCACCCTTGACCTGAATGACAGAAGACTCGTCCAAATAGAAGGTCAAAATCCAGTTTGGATGACTGAGCTAGATAAGGTGAATCATGATACCTATTAAATACAATACATATCTAACAATGTATTGTAGATTGACGCGAAGGCTAGAGGTATCAAGTTCTTTGATATGTATATTATATTTCTTCAACGAAGAAGCCCATGTCGTCTCACATATTCAGCACTGATACTCAGGAATTGGGTTTCTCGGCACACACGAGGCTCCAAAGTGATAGTTAGTCACGCTCACTGCCGAACTACGATCTTATACTAATCCACTTACCCATTACTAGTTACTTATCCCAAGCCAAGCTTGAAAGATCAAGTTAAAGCTGTGCTGAAGACCTTATCCACTGATGGTCCCCAAGAGAATCTCAAGAAGTTCTCGAGTTTCCGTACCAGACGTATGTATTTTCATTCCCTTTCTTCCCATTGACTAAGTAATCGTCTCCAGATTACCGAAGCGACGTGCGAATTGTTCTTGACCTTCCTAGATAAATCTGACATCGCTTGACAGACGGGTAGACAAAGCCAACAATGGCTCCTCTCTAAAATATCCGAGGTACATATATTTATGGCAACACAAATGCGATGCCAACCTTTTCCATAGATCACGACTGAATGGGCTCCGGAGTCACTCCAAAAGAAAATAACTGTAAAGGAATTTTCGCACACTTGGGGACAGAACTCCATAGTTCGTTCGTCCATTTATATTCGACTGTCCTTTGAGCTAACACATTCTTCCAGATCGTGAGAATTAATGGTACCTCGACAGATGATAATGGGGTTGTCATTGTTGGAGCACATCAAGACAGGTATATATTTGTGATAACACCTGAGTTTATAATCTAATTGGAGGATACAGCACTAACATGTGGCCCTTCTTACCTGCACCAGGTTTGTGCCACTCATTTTGACTGATATACTGTCCTGACTTCCGAGTATTTCAGGCGCAGATGGTAAGAGAAATTTCGTTACAGTATCTTCTCTCTCCTACCTAACTCAATATAGATGACGGTTCTGGAAGTGTTACAATCCTGGAAGCGTACCGCGGTCTTATCGCGTCGAATTTCCAACCCACTCGTCACATTGAATTCCACTGGTATTCAGCTGAGGTTAAATCTCCCAAGAGCCGCTATTTCTTCTATTTCGCTAAAACATCGTTTTCCTCCAGGAAGGTGGTCTTTTGGGATCCCAAGCAATTGCCGCGGACTATGAGTCGCGTTCCGTCCCCGTTGTGGCTATGAGCCAGGCAAGTGTTTGCCATCTCTTCACTATTCATGATAACTTATTTTGCGAATTCAAGTTTGACATGACAGCATGGGTCAAGGTATTTCCTAAGTCATTTCCTTCATTAATTTTCTTAACCTCTACTTTAGAGAGGAGCAAGAGAAGAAGTCGGCATTATCACTGATTTTACTGATGAGAAGTCAGAATCCTCTATTACAATTCGGAATTCACAACCTGACTTGATGAAATCGTAGATTGTCGAAATTCAACATGGAACTTGTGGACACGTACCTTAACATTCCTTACGTCGAGGTAAGTATTTTTTCCTACTTTTTACCTACCTATACATAAATCCTAACCCTGTCTGATAGACAAAGTGTGGCTATGCATGCAGCGATCAGTTGAGAAGTTCCATGTTTTGTTCCCCACCAATGTTACTGATTTTCAAATCTAGTGCTTCATGGATGAAGGCAGGATATCCCGCTTCTTTCACCATTGAAAGCAGCTTCGAAAATTCCAACAAGAACATTCATTCCACAAGCGAGTTAGTATTGAGAAATTTCATGCATGAGTTCTGATGATCCTGACACTGTAAATCCAGCCGGATTGATATTTCCGATGAATTCAGTTTCACCCATATGTTGGAATTTTCTAAATTGGCGGTTGCATTCGTTATGGAACTTGGTTCTTGATTTGTTGAATTCAAACATTATTGTCCCGCGTATAGATAGTGTGTTCCCTAATTCCTGGCATGATAAGATCAATTTTATTTGTGAATTGATCAACAGGCACTGTTGCAGACAGTTGTGATCTGCCACCCAATAGCTTTGAGGATTCTCGAGATGGGAAGACTACCACAACGACAGTAAGAATATTATGACCGAAGCATCAGCAGTTTTGTAATAAAACACTTCCGAGTGCTCAAGAGTCCATTATTGAAAGAGTCCGCTGAGAAAGACATGCTAAGTATTTTTTAAAACTGAAACCATTTATTATTACTGATCATGATAAATGACGATATCTTCCTTGTAATGTGAAGCGTATATCCCCCGAAAAGAAAAAAGAGAGCTTTAACCCCAAACCGCCGTTCGATCAATACCACTAGCCGGAGAAGTCGTAACGTTGGATATCCCTACTTGATTTGAGACATGCGCACGTGGTTAATAACTTATACTAATAGTAAAAGGTTCACAAGTTCACCACAGTCGAATATCGATTGGGCTCATGAATAGTGTTACTCCATCGATTTAAAGTTGGAAGTCTATGCCAAAAATTCGCTTGCAATTGAACCCTGTAAGATTTTCGCGGGGTGCGACATCATAGACTGACCTATTGTCGTGCATAAAGGATGTTTATAAATCAGAGACAGGAGTCCAGTCTTTGCCTTGTAGGTTTCAGTATTATCAAATTCACTGATTTAAATCTTGACCAGGTCAAAATAATCGCTCGTTATCGCCCACCTTAAAATTATATTTCTGCAATGTCGCCTGCTAGAATTGCCATAATCATTTATACCATGCACGGACACATCGGAAAGAGTGAGCAGAAATGAGTATGTTCTTTGCCTCTCGCTGATGTACGCAGTGGCCGAGGCAATTAAAGCCGGTATAGAGGGAGCAGAGGGTCAAGTGCAGATATTTCAGTAAGGTCCGTTTCGTCAACCACTTAATAACCCTAAACGCTATTTTCAGAGTGGCAGAAACGCTGGAACCGGGAATTTTGGCCAAGATGCACGCTCCTCCCAAGCCTCCGTATCCGATAGCAGATATGACCACGCTCACGGGGCACGATGCTTTCCTTTTTGGAATCCCAACGCGTTATGGTAATATGCCAACACAGTTCAAGGTATGGGCACCAAAAACATGTTCCAACGTCTTTCCTTATATCCCTGGATAGGCATTTTGGGATCAAACCGGAAGACTCTGGACAGAGGGTGTTCTGGCTGGCAAATACGTGGGCGTTTTTGTTTCTACTGGAACTATGGGTGGTGGGCAGGAGGAAACCGTTGTTACAGCGATGTCAACCTTTGTGCATCATGGAATGATTTATGTGCCTTTCGGCTACTCCACTGCTTTCGAATTGATGGCCCGAATGGATGAAGTCAGAGGAGGTTAGTATTCATTGGATCTTCCATATGCACTTGTTGACCCGATGGGGTTCTAATATCCTGTGTTAGGTTCTCCATGGGGTGCCGGTACTTTGGCTGCTGCTGATGGTTCCAGGACTCCCACTGCCTTGGAGCTTGAACTCGCTCGACGCCAGGGTAAATCGTTCTCCAAAACCGTATCAAAGGTACAATTTTCTAGGGAACAGTAGCTTATATAAATTGCCAAGAGTGGTAAGATTATTGTAATATCAGTTTCCTTGCAATGCCAAAAAATGTTCGAAATCGCATTCGAGTCACTTCAAGTCCAAATTATTGAAGGATCTATCACGTACTTGGTGCATCTCAAGAGTTTGGAACACGGAGGGACTATGATTAAGCGTATATGTGCGTTCATTAAACCTGGTACCTTGTGTGTCAGGGAAATAAGTGGATTACTTCGAGTAGACAGGGGCCAAAAGTGAACTGATACACCAGCTGGTGTCTAAGAAAAGTTGTTCGTCTTTTTGTCTACGACCTGTAAACGTGCGCGGGCTGTTACTTTTACGTTTCTTATGGAAGAGTTACTCCTGGGAAAGCCCTCCTCTACATTGAAGACAAAGCTGAAAACTAAGAGAAGGCGAAATGTCGGTGATGAAGCAAGTAGGTTCAGGTTGTTTAATCCGAAAATATTGCGAAGATATGAACAAAGACTTGACGCTACGTGTTATGACCAAGTGAGTGTATGCGGACGATGCGGACGACGAAGAAGTAGAATGCCGTGATCCATCATTTATCTCGGAGACGCACGTTGGCACTGCCACCATATTATAAGCAAATCAATATGACTCAATCACCTGAATTGCTCTTGCTGTCTACTTGGCTCTTATCTACTAGTATCTCTTCGCTCTCTAGCACTCAGGACTCAGCAGCTTCAGCCTCGTCTTCATTCTGAACTACTTGATACATTCCATTCGATAGCTTGGCCGTTTGTTACCGCTTCATAGACAAGACGACTTTGAGAGGGTTTCTAAGAAACACCCTCTGGGTCGTTAAGTCCATCCCCCAAACTTTTTATGACCTTGCTCCATGACCTACTTAACACACGGAATCAGCAAGGCTTCCAGCGCTTGCTGGATATCGGCTATGAACGTGGACAATCCAGTAATGTAGCCAACAGTAGCAACAGCGGCGGAAAGTCTTGGAGTCGCCGAGGAACATTGGGTCCAGCTTTATCCATAGATGTCAATGGACGCGACTGGCTCGGAAGGGCTGCTCTCCATATAGCTTGTACTTCTCTCGAGAACATTGAATTTGTACGGGCTCTTTTGAAACACCCCGGTATAAATGTGAATATCCAAGATAAAGAGAACCACTGGACCCCTTTGCACAGAGCATTGTACAACGCAAATTTCCCTGCTGCGTAAGCATTCTGTTGGTTGCTGATTCAAATGATTCGTCATTGACGTCATCGGTAGTTTGTTGCTCCTTCAACGCTCTGATATCGATACATCGCTGAAGGACCTTGAAGGATATACAGCGTTCGACTTGTATAATTCTACAGTAAACGAAACAAAACCAAGCATAGAACAACTTACAGGTCAACTTTTCACTTGGGGCGCAAATAGGTAACCTCTTGATCGTATTTATTTCGTAATTGAATTTTTTAATGTGTCATAGAAATGCTGCTCTCGGTTTTGGTGATGGTGGCGATAGGACTTTTCCCGACCAAGTAACTATACCAAAGAAGGAGGATATCATCGAAGTTGGAAAACAGAGTGTCGCAGCGAGATTCGCCCCTATCCAGATTCGTCAAGTGAAAATGTCCAAACTTCATACTGGTATGGTCAATTTATCTACTGGAATTGGAAGGGTGCTAACGGAAGATAGGTGTCGTCACATCCGAAAGTGGTGGTAACCTTCTTATATGTGGATTTGGTAGTGGAGGACGGTAAGTAATCGTTTCCGAATATCTTCTCACTCAACAGTCTCTGTTGTAGACTCGGTCCAGGGCAACATATGCAATATAGCCTCAAGTCTCTTCCGCAATTTTCTCATAAAGTTGTCTCTATCGCACTTGGCCAGGATCATACGCTTGTTCTGTTAGATACCGGTGAAGTGTTTAGCTGGGGATTAAATCGATTCTCTCAACTGGGATATGTCGTGGAGCTGTCTACGACGGGACGCTCGGAAGAGCCCATCCAATACACCCCAAAGAAAATACCATCGCTTAAGAAGGAAGTGGTGAGAGGAGTTGCTGCATCAAAAACAGTCTCTGCTTGCTGGACTCGGGAAAAGTTGTTCACCTGGGGCACGAATGGCGGCCAGCTTGGTATGTGCCTCATCCTTAATAGCGCATATATTTCGTGTCCGCTCAATAATTTGTTAGGTTATGACAAAACCACACAGCCGGTGCAAATTCTCCCCCGAGTAGTTACAAAGGTATCGAGTCCAGTTGTGGATGTCTCTCTGAGTGTTAGTTTCGCATTCAATCACTGCTCGCAACATTCTCACCACGATTATTAGGATTCTGTCATGGCTTGTCTCCTTATCACGAAGCAGGTAGAATGTGTCTGGAATGATCGAGTCTATAGGGTCAAGTATGTTATTGCAGTCTCCGAGTTGTCAATTACTTATCGTGAATTTCAGTTTCCCAACTGCATTTCCTTCAGAAATCCAACCATATCGTCCTCCTCAAGCCACTAAGGATGCACATATATCCAAGATAACCAGTTGCGACGAAACTTTTGCTGCCCTATCATCTAATGGCGAAGTTTTCATATTCCAAGTTCCTAGTGTTTCGGATGTCGACACTAATTCAGGAAAGGCGGGACCCACCTTCAAACCCCAAAGGGTTTGGGCACTTCGGAAGAAGTTTAGTGCAGTCAAGGTCCGTCATTCATTCTATGTAGCACTACATTGTGGAATTCACCTTAGTTAGGATGTCGCGCTTGGCTCAGATGGATCAATCATCATATGCACGGAGTCGGGCCATGTTTTCGTGCGTACTCGTAATTCAAAGAGTGGCCAAAATGTATCAGGGAAGATGTTCAAGTTCCAGCGAATACCCTATATTCAGCGCATCACCCAGGTGTGTGCCAACAGCACGGGAGCTTTTGGAGCACTACGCATGGATTACCAACCGAATCGTATTGCTATACACGGTAATCTGATCGCGCAGGACCTTTCTAGTATGCAACCATATGTTCGCATGTATGGCTCGATAGAAGGATGTGTTCCTGATGTCTTATCTGGAGTTTTTGGCTTGCCCGGGGATAAAAATTATCAAGACATCAACAAAGCCCTACTCGAAGATGATGACGACTTTGATGACTACGGAATAACGAAAGATATCCAGAGTGTTCGTGAACTCTGTCTCGTCATAGTCAATGAAAGAGATGCGCGCCGTATGAAGTCTAGTGATGCCCCTCTTGATAAAATGCCACTCCCCTTAGGAGCCGATTCTTTCATTCAAGTACAGTCCGGCGCTGAAATTCCAGTGCATCGCGTTATACTTTCTGCCAGATCCGACCTTATTTGTTCTGTCTTTCTTGGAGGGAGTGTTCAAGATCCGGAATCAGGCATGTCCATGCGTCTTTTACGGACAACACCTGTACCAGGCGCAAAGAAAATCCCGCGTCTTTCAATATCTGGATGTCAACCCATGGCTGTTCTCATATTGCTTCATTACCTATATTCCGATAGTGTATTGGCTATCTGGGACCGCCGCATCTCCATGGCTCTTGAGGAAATGTTCAAATTTCTGAAAATCAATCCTTCCCAAGTCAAGGCTGACTTACAAGCTTTAGCACGTTTTTTGGACCTTCCAATCCTAATCACAGTTCTTGAACCTGTAGTAAAGCGCATACCTGCACCTTCCATGTCAAAGGATCTCACACGCTTATTCCGAGAATCTCAAGGGCATAGCCATTTCACTCTGGATTCGTCCCCGTTAACGCCAGATGTCATCTTACAACTTATTGACACTGACGTTTATTGTCACTCAATCATTCTCAGATCACGCTCCGAATTTTTCGCTAATTTCTTCCTTGATGGGGAGTGGACACACAAGCGCTGGGATGCTTACGGGATGATCAGGATCAATATGAAACATTTGGATTCTCACACGATGGAATACATTCTTCGTTATATGTGTTGTGGTGAAGACATGGAGATGTTCGATTTCTTAGGTATGTTTGGCCACATGCACAATCGAGTATTAAGTAATGTTCAAATAGATTTCGCAAAGTCTGTAGATGATGTCATAGAGTTTATGTTTGATGTCCTGTCTGCTGCAGTAAGTGTCAGGCAAATCATTGATTTACACATCTTATACACCTAATACCGCCACAGAACGAGTTGCTTTTGGACCGACTGGTATTGTTGTGCTCACATGTGATTCTTACGTTCCTCAATGTTCAAAATGCTTGTTATATCCTTGCGGATGCAACACATTTCAATGCGGAGCAACTGGTAGAAAGGCTGCAAAGTTACATAACCGTCAATATGGAGATATTTTTGGAGAGTGGGATGTTGGATGACCTGCCATATCAACTGGTCAAACAACTTGCTAAGTTTGCCCAAAACAAACAGAAGGAAAAATCGCCGATTTCGAGATCCAACCACCTAGTTAATCTTGCGCTAGAAAGACAAGCGGAATGGTTATCTCAGCAGGATATTCCGGAGCCTATTGTACGGTCGCTAAAGGATGTCCTTCGAAGAGACGTGAAATCTTCGCCTCCTGCATCCAGCAAGAAACCCGTCCGTTTCACTACATCGGACTCTCCACTAAGCAGCCCCAAAGTTCTACCTCAAAAGACCATCCGTCGACCGCCTTCAGGAGATGATATATTCGTTATGGATGATAACGAAGTTGTATCTCTTCAGATGGAGCCTCCAACTAATCAGCTACACATGCCAACAATCCCGTCCGTGGCAAAACCAACAACCTGGAAAGCATCCTCTGTTCCTCGGTGATCAAACTTTCTTATGACAGACGTATTCTTACTGATTGAGATAACAGAGTTGATATGAAAACGCTTATGGCTGAAGAAGCTGCAGGAATTCCACCACAACCTGGGCCGCATAACAATAAAACCCGACCCGTTGAAATCAAGCGTACGATGCTCGGTACACCAACCGAATCATCTGGACCGGATCAAACTTTGCGGTCTTCAACTTCATGGACAGACCAACCTAATCGACTCAAGGGTACTCAAGTATCGGGATCGTCCACTGTATCGGTTGCAACCGCATCAACGAGCTCTTTACGTGCAGATAAGTCGCCTGTGTTATCCATGACGCCTAGACCACCACCACCAAGTCCTTCTTTGAATCCGAATCTCGGACCTGTTATCACGCCGACAAAACAATCATCATCGAAATCAAACCTGATAACAAGTCCTCAAGGGGTTCGCAATATTTCGTAAGTATTGACTATGGTTGTTGCGGTACCAATCTGACAGTAGTTTTTTTTCTACTAGAGGGGGAAAGGCTTGGACATTGCCACCTGTACAAGCTGTCTCTGCCACCTCGCCATCGCCATCAAGGTCTGGGTTGTCCTTTATTGCTATCCAGCATGCGCAGCTCGAGCAAGATGTCAAGCCCGTGCGAGAAAAGCGGTCTTTGCTTGAAATACAGGAAGAAGAAAGGTCAAGGCAAGAAGAGGAGGACTTCCTCAAATGGTGGACGGCTGAGGAAGCGCGCGTCAAGGAGGAGACAGAATTGCTTGCACGGTTCCAGGCAGAGCATACCCAGGCTAAAACCCCCAAAGCCGGGAACAGGAAGTTCGGTGGCAAATCTGATAGTAAGGCTGGAGGTGGTAAGAGGAGAACACAGACCACTGTTGAGGAGCAAAGCAGTAGGCGGGGTGAACCATCTGGAGCAGGAGGCGACGCACCGCAAAATATCCAAGATTCTACTAATCGTCCCAATGTCTCAAAGCCAGCTCTCCACAAAAACGTCAAGAAATCGAATCCAACTAAATAATAACTGTTTTACGTTCATATTACTTTGTTTTTTCACATAAGGATCGCTAAACTAAGAGTTATACATATATATACTAAAGATTTATGTTGTAGTGATGTATAGAATATGAGTAGGGTGTTTTGCTTTTCAATGTTAATTGCGCTGAGTAGTGTGAAGTTTTAGTGCTTTAGCTTTAGTATTAATCTATGTTGTCGTGGCTTTCTTTGGGGGATTGTCCCAGACCAGGGTGAGCTCCAGGATCAGAACGTGCAAAGGTAGAGTCTGGTGGATGATTTTCGTGAATATCCAGCTTGCCCTCTTGGGAGACACGAATCTGGACCGTATCTCCATCCCTACATTAATTGATAAATATTTCTTTCCCATGCTGAGAAGCGAAATGCCAACAGACCTTATTGTGCCTTTCAGCAACTTCTGAGCCAAAGGGAATAGAACATCCGTGCGTACAACTCGAGCAATAGCTCGTGCACCGTAAACATCTGAATATCCTTGCTGAGCTAACCAATTTCGTGCTGCATCGTCGACATTGAGAGATATTCTACGAGACTTCAATCTATCAGCAACATCATTGAGACGTAAGGAAACGACGGCTAGGATGGATTCCCGAGAGAGCTTGTTGAAGACGAGCATTGAGTCCAATCGGTTGAGTAATTCTGGAGGGAAATATTCAGATGTGCGCTCAAGGACCTCTGATTTGGCTTGATCAGTGACGACCCCGGTATTTGGATCGCAGGCGGTAGTATGAGCCAGTATATCGCTGCCTGCAAAAGGTTGTCTAAACACGATTTTAATTTACCAACATTTAAATAACATACCAAGGTTGCTCGTGAGGCAAATGATAGTATTCTGTTTATTTTTGATCATAATCAGCGCGTTGTATTGCACACAAGTGATACCGACTAACCTTGAAATCGACCTTTCTTCCTTGGCTGTCGGTAATAACACCCTCGTCTAGGATTTGAAGTAAGATCATGGCAACGTCCTCATGGATAAAAGTTTTTAGACTCGTTGAGTATAACACAACTGGCCATAATTTAATTACCTTGTGAGCCTTTTCGAGTTCATCAAGTAGGATGACAGCTGAAAAATAACTTGAGTTGCATGCTTATCAATTATAAAATACCAAGATTAAGAACATACCATATGGCTTTCGTCTAACAGCTTCCGTCAGCTGGCCTACAAACATATCATATCAGCTATAATAAAAGCGAATTACGTTTATGTACTTACCACCCTCTTCAAATCCGACATAACCAGGCGCTGCTCCAATGAGTCGTGATATTGTATGCCGATCATGATACTGAATAATACTCAGTTGAATAAAAAGCTAATTTGAATGAGAACCACATACCTCAGACATATTTATCGTGATCCTGCGCAATTAATCATTTACGATCAAGAGATACTTGAAAATGGAACGAGGATTTACGCACAGTCCACGTTGTTCATCATTGAACAAAAATGCCGCAAGAGCTTTGCACAATTCCGTCTAATGAAGGAGGGTGTAGATTAAGCTTATATGAATGACGGGTTAAAATAAGTGGATAAATTGTACCTTTCCGACACCTGTTGGTCCCAAAAACAAAAAGGAAGCTACGGGACGATTTGGAGCTTGCAACCCGGCTCGAGAAATGCGTACAGCATCACTTATAGATTCCACGACGTGATCTTGGCCTACGACACGCTTACGGAGGGAATCTTCCATCTGCAGACATGAAATCAGTCTTATTTAGTAGCAATGGAATACTGGTCCGTACATGAACAAGTTTATCTCGTTCTCCCTTCAAGAGGTTCTGGACTGGTATTCCTGTCGACTTGGCGACAACACGAGCAATGTCATTGGAAGTGACTCGGTCATGTAAAAGACCAAATCCATCGCCTTTAGCTTCCGAGCCGTTTTCTGATGGTAGCTGTCGCTCTAAATCTGGTATAGTGGCGAAGCGCAGACGTGAAGCAAGTTCGAACTGTCCTTGTCGTTGTGCAATCTCAAGTTGGAGCTTGTAGTCTTCCAGTCGTTTCTTAATATTTTTGATTTTGTCAAGACGTGCGCGTTCTGTGATAGTGCACATCATGAGGTTTCTGCATGGATACATAGAAAATGATATGGTTACCAGCTAACCAAACTCCTTCGAGTTCGCTGGCCTCGTTTCTCTTTACTTTCAACTCGGCTTCCACTTTGTTGCGCCTCTCCACGCTGAATACATCAGACTCATTCTTCAAACTCTCGAGTTCAATTTGCAACATCATTATTTCGCGATCCAGAGCTTCAAGCTCATCTGGCTTGCTTTCCTGCGCGAGCCTCAAAGACGATGCAGCCTCATCTACGAGGTCAATAGCTTTGTCAGGGAGAAAACGGTCAGAGACATAACGTGCGCTATAAACCGCAGCTGGGTACAAAATGTTAAAAAACAGACGGTCTGTTTGGTTTGTGATTCGGGTCACCTGTTACTAACGCTCCATCCGAAATTTCTACCCCATGATGAACCTCATAGCGTGATTTCAATCCACGGAGGATTGATATTGTCGAGGATACAGAAGGCTCGTCAATA
Source organism: Floccularia luteovirens (assembly GCA_009739215.1). Lineage (NCBI taxonomy): Eukaryota > Fungi > Basidiomycota > Agaricomycetes > Agaricales > Squamanitaceae > Floccularia > Floccularia luteovirens. Next base: position 1,524,726 of record VSJF01000006.1, read on the forward strand.
GTAACAGGTTGAAAACGTCGCTCTAAGGCAGCGTCTTTTCCAATAGTCTTGCGATATTCATCGGCTGCAGTTTATAGTGAGCAATGGATTATAGTATTATATTAGCAAAATCTGCCTACGTGTAGTTGCACCTACAAGCTGTAATCCTCTTGCAAGTGCGGGTTTTATCATTTGACCAGCATCTATACTGCCTTCTGCTTTACCAAGGTTAAAGAGTGTGTCTAGCACACAATCAACCATCAAATTAGGGTCAAATATAGAGGTTTTTTTTTCAAAACTACTTACGGACTTCGTCAATAAAACATATCACTTTTCCAGCCTATATATGCGCTATTAACTTGTATCTCTATGAGGTCATGCGAAAATTGACTCGCCTCATCTTCAATATCGCGCAACAGGGCTTTGAATTTTTCTTCGAACTGTCCACGAATGCCGGAACCGGCCATAATGGCAGATAAATCTATGGAAAGCACGCGTTTACCGTGTAGGGACTATGAGGACCGTTAATCAATTCTTCTATAGGCTTTCATTAGAACATTAGTAGATAACTACCCACTTCAGGCACTTCTTTGGCAACAATTCGACTTGCAAGTCCTTCGAGAATAGCAGTCTTACCAACACCAGGTGGACCAATAAGCTAATAGGAGTTGACTTTTCGATTCCTGAGAAAGGATACAATTTTACGTACGACGGGGTTTGACTTTGTTCTCCTGGACAATACTAAGAAAAAATCAGTGCTTGAGTTAAAAAAGCATGGAGTAAATACTTTGTATTGTACGTCGGATTTCTGCAAAAAATTTCATATATGCATATACTACCTGGTTGACTCTAATACATACCTTCGTCTCTCCCAATAGTAGGGTCCAGCTTCCCTTCCTTTGCTAGTTCAGTCAAATCAACACTCTGAAGGCGGTACTTTAGTAGCCAGCGCGAGCTAAAGCGAATGATTGCTCACGTATTCTTTCAATGCGTCACCCTTCTGATGTTGTGCACCTAGACTGAAACCGGGAAATCCTCCACCGTTACCCCTGTTCCCTGGTGGAGTTGCATACTGTCGAACAAATATACTAGAATGTATCGTTGCATGGGTGGGCGGTTTCTGATGAAATGGTAGAAGCGATTTTTTAAATGATGATATATCTCGACGGGGAAGGCATGCAGAAGGTACAAGCATGAGAGGTGCGGGCCGGACACGCGTCCGGACATATCGTAGCGGAATACAACTTGATTTTGAAGTGAAAAGAGTCATTCTCTGAAGATACGGACTTTTCGTACAACTGAGTCTCCTCCTTGCTTACTTCAGAACTCTGATTCTGCCTCGGGACGAAGTTTGACTGTGAGAGCAAGAAAGCAGCTTCAATAAATATGACTTTGTTTGTTTATTCTTGCGGCAGTCGAACATAACATGAACCAAGTCATCACGAAAAGGTTACACGTCTCGGGCCTGACTCCATCAATCTCTCCAGATGTTCTTCTACAAAAGTTATCGACGTTCGGACATGTAAAGTCGATGGATTGTTTTGGTCTGAAGAATGGGGTAGGGCTACCGAGAAAATTTGGTTATGTCACCATCGAGACTACGAGTGAAAAATTATCCAGGTGTTCGTGAATCGAATTGTGGATGTGGAGACATCTAACGCGTCCATTAAGGTCTAACTTTACTCAACGGAACAACTTGGAAAGGTGCTAAACTACGAATTGGAGAAGCCAAGCCAGATTATGCAGAACGGTAAGCATTATTGTTTCTAGACTTTTTTTCTTTCCAGCTGTTGATCAAAGTTGTTCATTAAGCTTGCGGCTTGAGCGGGAAACTACCGCAGAACCTCCTAAGAAACGACGCAGAAATTTTGGAGCTGAACATGCGGAAGACATGACATTGGTCACTGCAGAGAAAGCTGCTAACCGACCTGGTTGGAAAGTCACCCCTCTTGGGCGAATCATCAGACCGATCAAAATGAGGCCTGTACGACCGTTGCCCGCCATGCAAGAGGAAACGGCACTTGTCACAAAGTCAAAATCCGATAGACAAACCCTCGAAAAAACAAAGAAAAAGCGGGTTAAGATTCCTGATACTCGTGCGAGAAGAAGAACGATTGACATGACAAAATGGGGGAGTGTGCATTTGAAAGGAATGTTTCTGGACATAGAGGTTCCAGCTGCACGATATTCTACCTTGGTTTCACAAGAAAAAGATAACAGTTTGGACCATTTAAGTGACGAAGATGGCATATCAGACGATGAAAATGAAGTAAAGATAATAACCCCACTGGCTCGAGCTAGTCCCCCAAAAGCCCATTCCCCACCGAATATATCGCAACCATCGCAACATACTTTAGAGCACACGGTTCCTATTGTGCAAGGTTCAGTGAAGGCAACAGCGAATGATATTGATGTCAGTGCCGAAAAAGTTTCATCATTAAAGCTGCTCGGCGAGATCTTCGGCAAAGATGAAGATGACTGGCTGGGTAGGGAGAGTGTAGGTTCTGGCATTGATGAAGACGAACTAACTAAAAATGCTCCGAACACTACCACGGAAGACTTTGTTGAAACTTTTGACATAGTTCCAATGGACCACCCCATCGAAGGACCAAGTGAGTACATGTTTCAGAAGACGACTGTCATGAATAGGACTCATACTTTACAAGGCTTATATGCTATACAAAAGAAGGAATCCTCAAAGCTCAAAGAGCTGTTTGCTCCTCAAGAAAGGGAAGGTACATCTATCAATTCTATCTGTCCTCCTTACAAAAATCTCAAGTTTGTTGCGCACAGCTGGATTTTCACTCATTGGCCATCTTGATTTGGACCTAGAGATGGATGAAGCTCCTTTCCCTACCCTACAAGACGTGGAGATGCAAGTTCCAACGTCCACAGAAATCTCTGTCCTACAAGCAATATCTTCGAACTACTCAAGTATTCCTGTCTTAGATAACAAACAACCATTATTCTTTCCTCACCCAAAGGCATCTTACAACAATAATAAAGCGCGTTCCAAAGATATTTTCGACGTCGTCAAAGACAATGGATGTAACTGGCGTGATCCCTCATTTGGATTCTATCGAACAGAAACAGAGGAAAATATTCGCAAGCGATGGGAAGAAGAACGTGGTGAGTTGACTAAAGAATGGAAGAAGCGTCATAGAGAGGCGGTAAAAATGACACGGAGGAGAGGGATGAAGGGAATGGAGGAGATGGAATACTAACTGTCTGCAGTTAGATATTATAATTGTTGTGAAAATGGGGTGTCACGTGCCATTTGTTGTCTGAAGACATCTTATCCAAACAGAGTTATTAAATTCTTCAATTTTGAGCTGTTGAATTTCGTTGAACACCTCATCGACATCCTCGGCATTGTACATTACCCATTGTTTTCATCGTATACCATCAAAAGTTCAACTATTATGCATCACTCAAGCTTCACGGTGGCTGGAATGTCTTCATCAACTAGTGGTCATCATAATCCAAACCTAAATACTTGGGGAACTGCAAGCTCAGGTGGCTCACTAACTGCGCCATTCACGGACAGTCTATCACAGTCGCGAAGTCACTATCAACCTGGTTATCTGATGGTACGTACTACTCCCGCATTCACTCTGAATTTGAGTGTCATTTTTGCTTTTTTAGTCTGCATCACAAAGTAATGTAAGTGCTCATTACAGCTGCTAAAATCCATATGAAAAGAACATACGTAGAACGCGCCCCAAGGGAACCAACGCATCGATGAAGCGCCGATTGTCCAAACGAAAGCGAAAATGAACCATGTTTTGTCACAGGGTTCCGTCTCTGAATTTGGCATAGACTCTATGTTCCAAAGTAAGAGGTAAGGATGTCTGTCATAATCACATATCCATAATACTGAGCTTGGCTCAGGCAACGTCAGAATTTAGCGGACGAAGATGCACCGCCCACAACATCTGTTAATGATATTCCAAATGAAATTTTCCGGGACACAAAACCTCCACAATTTCAACAAAGGGTACTATACTCAAGTACATTTTTCATTATTCCACTTGACAATGTGAAACCAGAATTCGAGCCTTGAAGTCTCTCAATATTCCAAACGCCATACCCGTGCCCCATCTGCTCCCCAATCCTCACAACCTTTATACGTTATTGTGTTTGGATACCCAGCCGATAAGTTTAGCGTGACGGTCGAATACTTCAGATCTTTTGGAGACTCCACAGAAGCTGACCCTAATATCGAAATTGTGAATTGCTTCAGAATTGGTTACCGAGATGCAGGAGATGCTATGCGAGCTGTTAGGAAAAATGGAGAGGTATTAGGAGGAAGCTGGATGATTGGGGTTAAGTGGGCCGTGAGTGTCCCCCATTCTTTCAGCTGATTGCTATTTTGAAGCCTTAACTATCTTCGTGGGTAGGATCCTGTACAAGCAGAGGCTCTTCTTGGCCAACCGGTACTCCGCGTGGGCTTATCGAGCCCGCTCACAGAGCCTTCACCGACAGGGAACGCCATGGCAGTCGATGAGCCCTCCCATTACCATTCAAACTCACATACACCAACAGTGGGGACACCGATCAGGCTTGTGCCCGCTGCTTCAGCATACCGAAAGACTGGCACCATTTCCAAAGGCACTACACCCCAACAACCGAAAGGTAATCCGGTTGTCAATGAATCAGCACCAGTCATGTCATCAGCCACTACACAAAGCAAGGGAGTTCTTGGTCAGATGTCAGATTTAATCTTTGGGTGGTAATACAGCTGCCATGAGGTTTATACTGTGTCGCCTTCCATTTTATCTCTAATATTTGCCTGCAATATGCGTCAGGTGAAGGCTGAAGTAGCAGTTAGACAACCTTTTGGTGTATTAGGCTTTGTGTCATTCTGTTTGGAATGAGATTGGGTTTCCTGTATTGATTCTTTGGCCTGACTTGTTCATTTAATCTCCGTCCAGTGAGTTCTAACTCCAGGCTATTTGCAGTAAGTTGCGATAATTTCGCGCTTTCAATTAGGCGACTAATGAATTAAAAGAAATTCTTGTTAGAACTGCCTTGAGGATTCAAGTCAAAAGTCTTGTTGAGTTAATAGTTGGACCCCTGCAGGGTTTAGCGGTCACTTCTAAAGTAGCCGAACCCAGTTGTATACATACATGTTGTGTTCATATACCATGTTTACCTATCGTCAATTCCGCCTCTTCTACTTGTTGAATCTGAGTGGTGAGTTATTTTAGGTGCTCGGTATATGCCCAGAAATTGTATTCCTGATGGGATCTAACTTTGGAAGTGGTTAATACAGATTATCATGATGTTGATTTCACCAGCGCTAATGCTCTTGAACACAACTGTAGCTGACCATGAAGTGCGATATAAACGGGTGCCAGTGCCGCGTGTGGAACCCAGTGGACCTAGACTCCAGCGAAATCCCGATGCTATCTAACGGCTACTTGAAGCGATATCCACGATTCCCCAATTAGTATACATATGTACAAGACACAAGCCCGATTTGTTTGTGGCAACTTGTGCTTGTGATTACTGCAGATGATATGATGAACATATTGCATGTGGATCTGTACACTATTTTTGTCCCCCAGCGCGTGGCAAAGCATGGGAACTGTCTGAGCAAACATACTGAGGATGGTAGGTGTCCTACAATTAATGCTGTTATCCGGTTTTTTTGGAATTCTTATCCTCCAGCTACTCCCTATCGGCCTTGTGCAAAATATTACGTCGAATAACTCTCCGATAATGAGTCGCATTTTCCGAAGCAACTCGGTGCCCCCAAAATGTACGTTTTATGAAGGCTCAAAGTCTACGTCTTTTTAGATGCGCGACGAAACCGTGGGACTTCCACCTATTCTCGCCTATTACCTCAGGGTACTTCATCAGCCAAGAATATACATGTCATCACCATGAACCCCTTCGTGAGGTTTCTCCTGCTGATATTTTCAGCAACCTGTCCGATTCTACCGTGTCTTTTCTTAGAACGGGGATATATTAACTTGGGTTGATGTCACTCGCAAAACCTTGTACAGGCTTCCTATCTGCTCCGACACCACTGCTAGTAAACCACCTCTAATCATGGTGAAGTTCAAAGTTGCAATTTGGTGAGTACTTGAACGAATTATTATATACATCAGATCTTACCTATCTTAGTGGGGGTGGGATTGGAGGCTTAACATTGGCTGGTACAGTCTACACATGATCTACGGGAATATTCAATCCTCATGGCTCTGTATCTATAGTGGCCATTTCAAATTACCCAGATATTGAAGTCGAGATATATGAGGCTGCATCGAACCTCACCCAGGTTGGGGCCGGCATTGGAGTCTTTCAGCGTAATTGTTCTTCAGGCAACATATCATACTGCTCATTAACATGCATATAAAACCAGGTACCTGGGAAATATTACAAAAATTGGGGCTGGACAAAGAACTCCTCAAGACCACCGATGTCAAGCGCACTGACGGTTTAGGTGCCTTCGGTAGATGATTGATGACCGGCTGGATTGCTAATAACCGACCTCAGTGACCACTTTCCGTTTCAGAAAGAGTGATCAATCAGAAGGTATGGATTTTTACGAGCTCATCACCAGAGGTATGATTCTCCACCAATATTGCTCTATCGCCGAGCGGCTCATGTGTCATAGGGAACATGATGACCTTCCATCGCGCGGACTTCCAGCAAGTGCTCTTGGACAAACTATCATCTACTTCATGTCGCATTTTCTGCGGAAAGCGGCTTTCATCATATGTTCAACCCGTATGGGGCCCCACGACACTTTCCTTCGAAGACGGTACTAAGGCGTCTTGCGATGTGCTCATTGGGGCTGATGGTATAAAGTCCGCGGTTCGGCACTCACTCCTTAAGGAAATGGCAAATAAATCCCAGTCAGAAGGCAGGTGTTCAGAAGCCTCCGAACTCATGGCGTCGATAGATCCTGTGTGGAGCGGAATGATTGCATACCGTGCTTTGATCCCTACTGACCAGTTAAAGGCTCAGAAGGCAGACCATCCTATTTTTAGTCAACCTATACAAGTGGGTGGTAATCTCGGTACTAATTATACAAGTGTTCTTGACAGTACAGTTTGAATTGTAGTATCTAGGAAAGGATGGTGCAAGTAGCTTTATCAATTCTATCCGCAGACATTCTGACTTTGTTTGGTTTCCAGTTTATAATAGCTTACCCAATTTCTTGTGGCAAGTTCATAAACTTTGTTGCATTTCAAGCACACCGGGAGTTGGAAAATACCAAGTTTTCGGGTCCCTGGGTATCCACTGCGGAGACCTCCGAATTTCGCAATCACTTCAAAAAGTGGGAACCACAAGTTCAAGCATTATTAGATGTATGTGTTCTTGCTTGTGATATCAAACTAATATAGGTTTATTTCCTCCGTAGTGTGTTGATAAACCGCTTCGATGGGCGATTCACACAGTTAAACCGCTCAAATCGTTCGTCTCGGGACGTGTTTGTCTCCTTGGAGATGCTGTAAGTGAACCTGAGAATAATATATTATGTATAGTTCTCAAATCAATTGCAGGGACATGCAATGACACCATTCCAAGGGGCAGGTGCTGGGCAAGCAATTGAGGTACGCGCAGTCGCAGACCATTTTCCGGTCCATTTAACAAAACCATATGCCAGGACGCATACATTCTTGCTACTATTCTGGGTCACGCAGGCACGACACGCGATAACATCGCGCACGGACTTAGCATATACGATCGGATAAGGAGACCTTTCGCGCAGGGTGTGCAAGAAAGATCTTGGCGCAATGGGCAATTCTTCTCCATGCAATATAACCGCGGCGATTATTCCTCCCTCTCCAGGAATGAGCTCAAACATAAGCTCCGGCTTCCGGCGCTAAAGTCTGCAAAGGATTGGGAATGGGCATGGATGTCTTCGATTGACAGCTTGGTTAACGAAACGCAGCGTTTGTTAAAAGCCGAAGGATTGGCGCCACTACGCGATGAGAGTAGGCTGTGAGATACAGAGCAATATGTTGATTCTGCTTGATGTAAAAAATGTAAACCAATTGATGTATTGATATATCCAAATATAACACCATTAAAATATTAATACTTGCAGGAAATTTTAGTAACAAGCTATTTCTTCTGAACTGCGAGCTAATGGTTCGTAGAACCAACATCTTCTGAAGCACCGCGGTGGTGGTCCATGATCTATCAAAATAAATCTGGTTGGTTTGCTGCCAGCCCACCAAAATAGCATGTAAGAGCCTTTAGTTTGTTACCCATCCACTCCTCCTCGATTTCTATCTTCTCCTTGTCCCCCGAAGTTAATTCCGCATAGCCAGCACCAGATTCGTTGACAAGGTTGCTTACTTCTTCTAAGTTTGTATTTCTCGGCAAGTAGTATGCTAAGTTTTTGGTAATTTTGCGAGATAGGTTGAATAATTCCGCTCCGTGGATGGGTTTTACAGATGAAAGTGAAAATATGGGATGGGTTGTATTTTCGTCTTCATTGCCTGCCCTATCCGAAGCTTGAGATGGATTATCCGTGCCTGAGAGATAAGACGGACCACCCCAGGGGGGACTAAGAAAGACGACGTCAATCTTGCGAGAATTATGAGAAGCTTGCGAAGGTGAAGAGTGGCGAGAGCTATATGAGTTTGCAAATGAGATGTAATCTGCTAGTATAAACTCGATCCTGTCTGCAACGCCGTAAATTTGAGCATTATGTCTAGCGAGAGAAAGTCGTATGGGAGATGTGTCCAGGGCAATAACTTCCACGACAAGATCAATTGTAGCAGAAAACAGGATAATTTAGCTGAAATTACTGACCTCTTTGACAAGTTTTTGCAAAAGCGATGGCGTTACCTCCAACACCACAGAAAGCATCAAGGACGGTGTCGCAGCGACAGCGTTCCGCAATCTGGTCTGCAATGAGCTCTGGAGTGACACTATACCACCCTTCCTCATCCAATAAACACCCGGGAGGCTGTGAATAGAGGGAAAAGTACCGTGTTCGTTGTGCAAAGTCTATAAAACATTGAAGAAGTAGTAATGATGAAGTGAACAGTTAACCAATACATTTTCGAAGGTGTTCTGGAACTTGCGACAACTCTGTGTAATGTGGGACAAGACCCGCTGAATCGTATTTTTGTATCCACTGGGATGAGTTGAACGAATTTGAGTCTATCCCTTTGCTATCATTTGCCTTGCGTTTCTTCGTCGGTCTTTGGTCAAGAGAGCTATTGATACCAGATACATCGAGCGCAGCCTCTGATTTGAAAGATTGAAGTATGAACTTTGAGAGACCTGAGAGCCCTGTTCCTTTACGCTTTCCCATTAGTATAATGGTGTATTTTTGTAGTCAACACGCGTAGAGTGTGGTTCTGTGTGCCATAGTGCGTGACATACTTAGCTACTTAAAGTCACTTGAGAACTGTTTCTTCAGCCTCAACTCCTACACCAATGCCAAGGTACTGTTCTGGTTATGCTCTTTATACATTGTCATATCACTCATCTAATATAAAGTAATCCCCAGACTCCTGCTCGTGTAGGAGCTACAACTAATGATGAGACCCCCAAATCCTTCAAATCAGCAACTTCACTCTCATATTATCATGAATCAAGACCCACTCAAGAAAACGACCCAACTACTCCTCAGTGGGCTCGAGACTTTATAGAATCTCACACCTCTTACAATGGAACAATCGAAGGATTTCTCAATGATTATGTCTCAGCTCCTCGAAGGTTGCCAACGCAAGAGCCTCTCTCACAGCGCTTTTTCCACGATTCCATCGACGAACAAGAACTGGTAACGGCGCCAAAATTGGTATGTTATGTTGTCACCATTCTCGTCGAACACCACTAACTTCCACTAGGTCAAGTCGCTCAATGATATGATGAAACGGTTTCCGACACTGTATCGGATGGAATTCTGTGATCATGGACGCAATGATATCCCCCCCCTTTCTCCCACAGAGCATAACACCAAACCAGACATCGCAGCCGGCTGTCCTGGTGCAAGTTCACGACCGAGGCCTTGGAACTGGACAGACACCTATATTGTCCTGGAATTGAAATCAAAGGCGAAAGACGACCCGATTGATAAGAATGGAGTAGCAAGGAGAGATGCGGCGAAGATAATAACACAGCTGGCTAAAAACGGTCGAAATCTCCTTCAAGCACACTCCAGTTGTTTCTCTTTTGTGATAGGTGTCTACGGTAGTCGGATGCGCATTTTCCGGTTCGATAGAGCTGGTGTAATATCGTCTCCTGCTTTCGACATCAAGGAGAATGGAGCCCTCGTAGAAGATTTTTTCTGGCGCTTTGTGAATCCAACCCCATATAACGATAAGGATTTCCACGGATATAAGAAGAAGACACAACTTGAGTTCACCAAGGTCCTTGGACTAGATCCTACCATCAGAGTCCCTAGTGATCGGGAAATGGAGCGCATGATGAAGGAAGTCTCGAAAATATATAGTCATTTAGGTGAAAATGAGTTGCAAACAATGAGGAGGACAGCTCGGTGGATGCTTATCAATGTCTGGGAGTCGATGGGGGTACCTGAACTGAACTGGAAGCGGGACGCTGACCCAGGGCCTGATGTCGGTGATGCGGGTGCTCCTGCGAAGGGCAAGGTGGAGCAAGAGGAAGAGAAGGAAAAGCAAATGATAGGTTCGTGTTTGCGCTTTGAACTGCTCAATTATTTGACTATTATACACGATGTGTTATATCTAGATAGAAGAATGTGGTGCTTCACATTCGGTGTCCCGCTTTACGAATCGTCGGGGTTATTTTCTAGGGCAACACGTGTTATGCGTGCTATCCTCGATCCAGAAAGTTACAGTGCATACGCTGGAGTTGTATTTGCAGTTAAGGATGTATGGCGAGAAGTCACGAGGCAGTCCGAATCAAAATGCTATGAGATGTTCAAGAAAAGGTCGGCGGGAGAATCTGTAGGACTAGCACAATGCTATGGCTCACTGGATCTCGGGGAGGTGGAAGGACCTAATCACGGACACAAGACGAAGAAACCAACGAACAAGAACGAGCGACATCGTGAGCGAAGCCTTATATACCCTGTTGGACGACCTTTGCGAAGTTTCAGACGGACATGGGAACTGATCATGGCCTTCCGAGATGCAGTCCAGGGTTTGTGTGCTATTATCCCATGTGCTGCTGTGTGTTAATTTGTTCGACACATGAAGGCCATAAAACTGCGTATAAAAGTGGTGTACTTCACCGGGATATCAGTCCTGGCAATATTCTACTACTGGAGACATTCGAGAAGATAGATGGAGGGTTTTTACATGATTTCGACTATGGTAAAATCCTGGACTCTATCTTTGAGCGCATAGATGAAACCCACATGAGGGAGATGACGGTATGTGCTCAATGACGAACATTTCATAGTATTGCTGATGTATTGATTCAGGGGACATTTCCGTTCATGGCAATCGGTATTCTGAACAACCAACCCCATGAGGCTCATCATGACCTTGAATCGTTTTATTGGACACTGATCTATATAATTCTGCGACACACAAACCATGATGGTGGATTTGATGCCTCATGCATGCTATTTGATCATATCCATGAAAAGGATTTTCGCGCCCATAAACGTGATTGGTTATCTACATCACTTTTAAAAGTCAAGGATAACGAACCTCTCACACAACTCCTTGATAATCTACAAATATTGTTCGTCAAACAACTGAGTATGGTACGCGAACCTGGAATTCCGGTAACGCATGACGAGCTTCTCAAAGTTCTTGACGATGCTCTGAATATGGAAAATTGGCCCAAGAATGATTGCGCTTTACCATTCCCGAATACACAATCAAAGGCGGAGTTGCAGAGACAGATACCATGCCCGAATACTCACAGTCAAAGTTCAGGAAATCCTGAGTTGCAGGCAGACGTACCAGTCCAATTAACATCTACCACTGTTTCATCGTCATCACGGGGCCTTCGGAGGAGCGAGCGCATCAACAAGATGAAATCTAACACAATTTCTACTTCCTCTGGGACACGCCACGGGACTGAAGGAGGGCGAAATAAAGACTAGAGCATACCCAGATTATTATCCCATTCGGATTATTGATTTTTGAGGCATCAATTACTCAAAGCGGTCTCTGCAAGCAGCAATTTCTAGACTTGCTTCCGCAAATTTATATTCATATTCTACAATATAGTCCGTTATGAGCTCTGGAATGTCACTACATAATACTATATCACCTCCCCAATAAATATCAGGGAGGCTATGAATAGTTGCGCATTCATTTCCTGTTATCGATAAAGCCCATCAAGCCTTAAACCCCGGTCACACGGTGTTGTCCAATTGTCGTCTATGCCACTGACCAAAACGAGCGAGAACATGATGCCCGGCACGAGGCATTCTGATTACAGTAAGATCCTACGACTAATATGAGAAGGTATGGTAGGTACTGTGCTAACCGGGCGACATCTCAAGCAAACAGTGAGACAACGAATCTATCTGGTCCTTTAGATGTACAAAACGACTTGCCAATGTTCTCTAGGAAGTGATTCAAGGTTCGTATCCCGTTATCTGTTATGCCACTTACGATTGATTTTGTCAACACATGAAGCCCATAAACTTGCGTATAACAGTGAAGTACCTCACCAGGATATTACTCTTGGTAATATTCTACTATTGGAGACGCTTGAGAAGATAGGCGGAGGGCTTGCACATGGTTTCGACTATTGGAAATTCCCGCAATCCACCCTTGAGCGTGTGGATGAAACTCATGTAATGGTATGGGCTTCCATTATAAAAGTCATATATTAGGGCGTTTCACACAGCCGTTTTTAGTAGTTTTTCAATCGGATTTTCGTGGGATTTTTCAATCGTTTTTGATCAAAAAATAACCAAAGATACAACCAAAAAACAACAGGAAAAACACTCAACATGAAACTCCCTCTCATCTGGGTCTGTTTTTACTGTTTTTTTTGTCACTGGGAAAAACAGTGATAATATATACATGGCACTTTAACTAATACATGGCATTTGGTTTGACATTTGTTTACCATGCCTACCATTCCACTATAAAGGCATCTGCTTGATGATGCCCTCAGGTATGCTCACACACTCTAGAGACTGTTGAGCAGCCATCTGTGCAGTGCACAGTGATAGAGACTCAAGTTCTTACCTTGTGCTTACTTAATCTTACACTTAGGTTAGTATACTACTACTTATCCAGAAAGGACTATCTATTATAAAAGAGGGTAGTGTCCTTATATACAGTTCTACTGTATGTACCTATTTGTAAATAGTGGTCTGTGCATTGTTCTACATAATCACATGTCTAGGGCATAGAATCTTGTAGAAGGTTGTAGAACATGCTTAGTCATATTGCACGTGATGCATAGGGCATAGGGCATATGTGGATGTAGTCATGTGACACATCATGTGACATATTACATGTGACTTATCACCTGACAAATTATGTAATCCATTGTTACCGCTATGCATGTTATTGTTGTAGATAGGAGTCGAGTCGAATGCTAGTCACGTTTCCCTAGTGCGTCGAGGGGTAAAGTCCTCGAACTAGTTACTTTTGCCACTAGTGGGGGCCTCGTCGAGGTCAATTACGACGGAGGGGGCAGCCAGGCGTTTCAGGCTGCTCGCTGTCTTGCGTGCCATTATATACAACTTGCTAGCCGTCCTAGACTAGGGAGGGAGGATTCGCTTAGTACACACAGAGGTAGCAGAATAATCAAGCGTGTTAGGCAGTATTCAAACTAAGGTCAAGCTGAGGCTTGCCTGTAGTTTGCGCTATCTTAAATACATAATCTGTACTACTAAGAATAGCCTACAATGAGGCGTATCACTAAGCCTACAAGTCATATAGAAGTGCTACTAGTCATATAGAAGACGCGTTGAGTCAAATAGATGCGCGCGCGAGTCAAAAGGTGAAACACAAGAGTCAAGGTGCTAAAGATAGTAAACATGAGGAGAATGCGTTGAAGACGCGTGTGTTTAAACTGTTCTAAAGTCCAGGGAGATATCGTAAGTCCGGATAAGGTCATAACATCCATCATGTGATTGTGCTGTCACAACAGAGACATTAGCTTCAAGAGCAACAGGCTTATATTGTTATGACCTTATGTGGATATGCATTATCTCCCTGGACTTTAGAATGTGCATGTAACACATTCCCTCCTCATTGTTGCGACAGCATGATCACATGATAGATTACATAATTCATCAGGTGATGAGTCACATGAGATATGTCACATGAGGTGTCACATGACTACATCCATCTGTGGAGCACTATGGAGCACTCTATAGTGCTATAGTGCCCATAGTGCCCATAGCATGGGTTCCTAACTCCAGAGTACTCCAGTAGCACTCCATAGTACTCTATAGATACATAAGCATTTCTGTAGTGCTCCATAGATGAATAGGCATTTATATAGTACTCCATAGTACTCCATAGTGCTCCATAGATATTTGTATAGTGACCCATAGTGAGCCATAGTGTCTATTGTTGGAATAACCAAGGGTGGTATAAGCCCTGTTTATTACCTTTAATTGTTTGTTGCTCCGCTTTTTTGCTTACATAACTAGTAGTATAAATTTCTAGTAGCTTGCACTCATTAATATAAGGCAGTTTGGCATAAACTCTATCCACTCTTTTAAAAGGTCTACTATTTATTTTAACAGGTTATTGGGCCCATACACCTACTGCTATTCCTCTCATTGATTATGTCCCTCACTGCTACTTCACTCAATGATATTGCTTACATGACCAGCACAGGAGGAAATTCATACAAATTTTCCAAATATGCTGGATCAACCTCCCATATTTGTACAAATCAGAAAGCATTCCTGGAGTACACACCACTCAAAAACTCTACAATTCAGGGCCTTGGAAGTAATCCTATTAGTGCACAAGGATGAGGCACTATTGCTGTGAACTTCTCTGTAAATGGAAATAATATCAAACACATATTACAAAATGTTCTATATGTTCCTAAGGCACCAAACTGCCTATTATCAATCAGCAGACTTGATGAAGGAGGGGGCCATGTAGAATTTAGGAAAGAAAAGTGTTTATTGAAGGACAAAAATAACAAAATCATTGGACTAGGAAATAGAACTAATAGGTTATATTTACTGGAGGCAAGAGCACAACTACCTGGAGAGGAGAGGACATAGTATGCATCCACACAAAAACTTACCTGGGACTAGTGGCACTAATGATATGGACATATTTCATTAGGGGCGCTTCAGGCACTACAAAAGAAAGGAATGGTACCAGTCTTAATATTGATGAATCTTCAATCCCATCACGATCATGTGAATCTTGCATCCAGGCTAAACAAGCTCACTGACCTTTTCCAAAAGAAGCTGAAAATCGATCAGAAATCCCTGGAGAGTGCATCATGAGTGATGTTTGAGGACCTGCACATATAGAATCCATCAGAAAATGGAGATATTATATTTCTTTCACAGATGACAGCACTTGATATGACACAGTTTTATTTTTACAATCAAAAGACAAAGCATTCAGCAAAATATGTGACTACTGCCTAAAAATAAAACAGAAACATGGTTGATTCCCCAAATACCTTCAATTTGACAATGGCAAAGAACTAATCAACAACAAACTCAGAGAATGGACAGCACAATGAGGTATAACCATTGAAGCAACAGCCCCATACTCACCTTCCCAAAATGGTGTTGCAGAACAATTTAATTGGACATATCTAGAATTAGCACAGGTGTTGTAGGTAGTAATGGGCAGTAGATAGCAACGCGCAGCCTTACTCAAAGGCTGCGCCCCATGTAGTGCCTTGCATAGCGCATCCTTATGTAGCGCCTAACACTGCTTATCAGTGCTTGGGTATTATATTTATTAGAACAGCCAAAAAGCTATAACATTCATTAGTATTTAAGTAGCTACATAACGCGTAGTCTATATAATTATTACATTCGTTTTATCTGTTAGCTTCCCTCCAACTGCACCTCATTCAATAGGTTATGGGCCCCGAGTGGTCATAAATCAAACAGACTTACTTTAACTCTAAAAACTCGCTCTCTACAAATAAATCTATGATCAGTACAACATGTCAGAAGAATACACGTCGGGATCTTACCAAATGGAGATGCTGAAGGCCAGCAATTGGATGCTGTGGAAGTGACGAATGCTTGCGGTATTGCGTGATCTCGGACTGGAATGATTTATTGCAAAGGATGCAAGAAAACTGGAATCAGCGATCCCCGATGCACCAACGAGTACCGAAATTGAAACTATCCAAAAATGGATTGAAGGCGATGCAAGGGCGCGCACACGAATAGAGCTATCAATTGGAGATTCAGAGATGATACACATTAGTGGGGCTACAACGGCACGAGAAATGTGGGAACAACTTACCATGGTCAAGGAATCAAGAGGATGACTTGGCGTTCTTGCAACCAGACGCGCACTGTACAGAATGACAGCTGATGAATCAAATTTCGACATGATAGATCACATCTCAAAATTACGAAAGCTGCAGGAAGAACTACACCTTATGGAGAATTTAGTGTCTGATGAAGACTTCGTTATGATTTTAGTCACCTTGTTACCAGAAAGCTGGGATAATTATACCTCAGCATACCTTGGATCGAGTGGAAATAAACTGACCCTGCGATCACATGAATTAGTTGCAATATTGTTAGAAGAAGACAGGCGTTGATGAGCAAGAAGTGGAGAGCTTACCACAGATGGGATAACTTTGCAAGCATCAAAAGGAAAATTCAAGGGAAACAAAGACAGCAAAAATAATGACTCACAAGACAAAGAATGCTACAACTGCCACAAGAAAGGCCATATAGCAGAAGACTGCTGGGCCAAAGGAGGCGGGAGAGAAGGACAGAGTCCTAAAGGCCGATGTGGCCCAAATCGAGGAAATAGAACCAACCAGGCTACAGATGACATAAATGATATACTCAATGATATTGCTTACATGACCAGCGCAGGAGGGAATTCACATGAATTTTCCAAATACGATTGGATCTTGGACTCCGGATCAACCTCCCATATTTGTACAAATCAGAAAGCATTCCTGGAGTACATGCCACTCAAAAACTCCACAATTCAGGGCCTTGGAAGCAACCCTATCAGTGCACAAGGACGAGGCACTGTTGCCATGAACTTCTCTGTAAATGGGAATAATATCAAACACATATTACGAAATGTCCTACACGTTCCTGAGGCACCAAACTGCCTATTATCAATCAGCAGACTTGATGAAGGAGGAGGCCATGTAGAATTTAGGGAAGGAAAGTGTTTATTGAAGGACAAAAATAACAAAATCATTGGACTAGGAAACAGAACTAATAGGTTATATTTACTGGAGGTAAGGGCACAACTACCTGGAGAGGAGAGGACATAGTATGCATCCACACAAAAACTTACCTGGGACCAGTGGCACTGACGATATGGACACATTTCATTAGGGGCACTTCAGGCACTACAAAAGGAAGGAATGGTACACAGTCTCAATATTGATGAATCTTCGATCCCATCACGATCATGTGAATCTTGCATCCAGGCTAAACAAGCTCACCAACCTTTTCCAAAAGAAGCCGAAAATCGATCAGAAATCCCTGGAGAGCACATCATAAGTGATGTTTGAGGATCCGCACATATAGAATCCATCAGAAAATGGAGATATTATATTTCTTTCACAGATGACAGCACTCGATATGGCACAGTTTTATTTTTACAATCAAAAGACGAAGCATTCAGCAAAATATATGACTACTGCCTAAAAATAGAACAGAAACATGGTCGATTCCCCAAATACCTTCGATTCGATAATGGCAAAGAACTAATCAACAACAAACTCAGAGAATGGACAGCACAACGAGGTATAACCATTGAAGCAACAGCCCCATACTCACCTTCCCAAAATGGTGTTGCAGAACGATTTAATCGGACATATCTAGAATTAGCGCGGGCAATGTTAATCGAGAAGAACTTGCCAATATTCCTATGGGACAAAGCAGTTGCACATGCTGCATACTTACGTAATCGCGCACCAACATGCGCACTTGAAGGAAGAACACCTTATGAGGCATAGACAGGCAAAAAACCAAACATCTCACATTTGCGAGAATTTGGTTGTGATGTATGGGTCCTAAACGAGCTAAACAAATCAAAATTAGGACCGAAATCATCAAAAATGACTTTTGTAGACTTTATTAATGGATCTAAATCCATTTGCTACTATGATCCCAAAACTCGCACCATCAAAGTCTCACAAAACATAATGTTCAACGAAAATGAAGAACCACGAGAAATCGAAATCATCACAGACTTACCAGGTTTGTGAACTGAAGGGGAGCTACAACCCCACAACAATTACAATCGATCCACTTCACAAACCTCCTCACATGATGACAAAGACCTAAAAACTTCGTCACACCACTCAGATGAACTCCCACCAACTACATATCCTCCAAGACAACTTCGACAAACCAATCGAGTTAATTACAGGGACCTAGGCAACCCCTGGAGACAAAAACACGAAAATAGAACACAGGAAATAGGCCCACCTGATATTACTAGGCCCACAGCCAGCTCGACAGCAAATGCATCACCTAAACATAGAACAACAATCGTGATCGATGAAATCCTTGAGGAAACTTTTGTTTTCTCAGCCCTGGAAAATCGAGATCAAGATGACTTACCCAAATCAATCGATGATGCATTAAATGGTCCTGAAAAGAACAATTGGAGAAAAGCCGTGAACGATGAACTCAATTTATTAGCAGAGAAGAAAACATGGACATTAACAGAATTACTGAAAGAACATGAAACAATAGGGAACAAGTGGGTATTTACCCTCAAAAAGGATCACAAAGGAAACATTATATGTTACAAGGCATGACTTGTTGCACAAGGCTTCTCACAAAAGCCAGGAATGGACTACACTGAAAATGGCACATTTGCCCCTGTCATGCGATTCGAGACACTACGAACAATGCTTGCACAAGCAGCTATTAATGATCTAAAGTTACGGCAACTTGACGTGAAGGGAGCTTATCTTAATGGGAAACTCACAGAAGATATCTACATGAAGCAACCACCCGGATTCAATGATGGAACGGAACGCGTTTGCAAGTTAAACAAATCTATTTATGGACTTAAACAAGCCAGAAATGTTTGGAACAAAGAGTTCAATGATGCAATAACAAACGAACTTGGATTCACGCAGCTAAAAACGGACTATTGCTGCTATTTACGAATGCACTCAAATGGATACCACGAATCGATTGTTCTCGTTTGGGTCGATGACCTAATTATCTTTGCCCAAAATAAAGAAGATCTTGATCGCGTCGAATGTGAACTTTCATCAAAATTTGAAATTAATAGTCTCGGCGAGCCCTCTATTTTACTAGGACTCAAGATTTCACAAAACAATCATATCATTTCTCTTTCACAAACTCACTACATTGATTCTCTACTGAAGAAGTTTGGACTAGAAGATGCGAACCCTGTCTCTACACCTTTAGATACAAATACAAACCTCGATGACGAAACTGAAGAGAATGATGAAGGAAATGACAAGGGAATGGGTATCTATGCTACACTAATTGGATCATTGATGTACACTGCTATAGAAACATGTCCAGACATAGCATACACAGTTTATGCAAAACCCTAAACTGAAACACTGGATAGCCATTAAACACATTTTTCAATACCTAAAGGGGACAAGAACTCATGTGTTAACATATAGAGATCTCAATGAAGACAGTGAAAATGATCCCATCATATTCTGTGATGCTAACTGGGCCTCAGATTCAGATCAAAAATCCATCAGTGGGTACATTACCCTAATTGCAGGAGGAGCCGTCACATGGAGTTCAAAGAAACAAAATTCTGTAGCACTATCCACAGCCAAAGCAGAATATGTGGCAGGAACACATGCTGCAAAACAAGTATTATGGCACCACTTGCTGTTCAACAAACTCCACATACCTCAATCAATGTGCTTGGAAATTCTCTCAGACAATAGAGCTGCTGTTGCAATCACACACCACCCAGAATTTCATGCATGAACAAAACATTTCAACATCGCATTGTGGGAAACCCCTACTATCTCGGAATGGATATGGTAAGCCCAAGACATAGTCTAAGCCTAACACACATCAGAGAACATCCCCAATCAATCACAACACAAAGTGCAACATTCAGTAATTCTTATGTAATTGGCTACCCAACTTTCATATTGTGAAGCCCCAGATGCCACAAATGCCCTGCTCAATACTAGTGACAGCCAGGACATGCGCCCCCATTCTTAATTCCTGCAGTGCACTCTTCCAGACACCACATAGCTTAATGAGGACCACACAGCCTGCTGATGCTATCAACTATCAACTTTAGCTCACAAGCCTCTTGGCTGCTGCGTTTCCTAAAATTAGCTGGTAAAACCCCCATATCAGCACCATCACTTATCTGATCATTGGTCTTAATTGGGATTATCATGCAGATTTGCCTTTCGGACCAAGAAAACAGTGCTCTTGCTAATATTAGTGCACAGGATCACGACTACCTTGGTCACATGTGATGTGAGCACACAGCAACACTCAGCCTTGCTGTGTTTCTGCAAGGCAGACCAGATGGCCCTCCAGCATTGTTTAGCCTTTCTTTCTCTTTTGTGAGTTTCACAATTCTATAACCAGTATAGTGCATATTTCTGGTGATGCCCCTTGCAATTTTTTTACTGTTACCATTCATTAAATTTAGTACATTTCTCCAATTACTTAGTACTCTTTCTGCAATGCCCATAGATATAAAAGATTGTAACTTAGATAGTGAAAGGAACAAGTTTCTACCATCCCAATCAGTTAGTGTCTAAAATCTAAAAACCACTCTTAACCTACTTATCTCTCATACACCAAGTGCACCCACACTCTGCAAGATAACATGCTCATGCACATCTAACTGCACTTCTCTAATGCGGACTTCATCCATATTCTTCCACACCTGTGCGCTACCACCACACACTCCATCATTTAATCCATAAGTCCACTCCTTAAATACAACCACCTAAGTTCTCAACAAGGAACTTTCTTCAGAATTAGCAGACAGATGCGCTGCTCTCCATTAGGCTTCTGAGCCTGCTCGCACTTACCTTCCCTTCAGCATTGCACTTCCTTCAAGATCTCATTCAAAAAGAGACAATTGAGATAACTTATATATCGACACACAAAAATCTTGCAGACATCCTAATAAATGTTATAACCTTATCTGGATATGCACTATCTCCCTGGACTTTAGAATGCATGCGCAACGCATTCCCGCCTCATTTACTTGTTTCCCATACATGTTTTGTATCTGACTCGCGCCTTGCTTCTATTTAACTCGTAGTAACTAGTGTATGCTTCTAAATGACTGGTAGACACTTCTGTATGACTCTGCGTTGACTTGTAGCTTACTGAGCAAGCACGCAATAGTTATTATTAGAAGTAGTGTACTTGTATTTAAGTAGCACGAAACTACAGTCAAGCCTCAGCTTGATCTTAGTTTCGAGTACCTCCTAATATGAGCGATTACTCTGTTACCTCAGTGACAACTAAGTGACTCTCTCTCCCTTATCTAGGATGGCAAGATTGTTGTAAATAATAGCACGGATGACACCGTACAGCCTGAAATGCCTGGCTATCCCCACCTCTGTAACTGACCTCAGAGAGACCCCGACAGGTGGTTTGTAACCTGTGTGGTAGTGTAACCTACCATCGCACTAGGGAAATCTGACTAGCAAACCCCAACTGTTCCCTAACCTGGACATCCTTACAATGAGACCAGTAAACAACGACACCTAAACTCTAAATGGTAACACAGGTGACACCATATAGTCTGAAATGCCTGACTGTTTATCCATGGTAACTGACCTCCATGTGGCCCCTGTTGAGTAGCATCCTGTATTACACAGTACAGGGGACTGTTTTTACCTTAGAGCTTACTTGTGCTTAGAGACTTAGACTAGTACTGACTACTACAAATGAAATTCGACAAAGGACATAAGGTCCAGTAGCTCTACTTATATACATAATTGGTGTTTGTATAACTTTGTATAATGGTTCATGCACGTATATACTAATATATCATGTGACTACATATAGAATCTTGTAGAAGGTTATGGAATGTTTGTGTGAGTCATATGCCATAGAGCATATAAGTGTGAGACATGTCATCAGTCACATGCTCCATCACATGATCAATTAAGTAATTAGTCATGTGATTGTTACTGTCACAACAGCCCCAACAAGTGGCAGTTAGAAACTCATATAGTGGTATCTTCCACTATTGCACTAGGGAAATCTGACTAGCAACAACTGTTGAGCAGCACCTGTTACACAGTGATAGGGAACTATCTTACCTGGGGTTCTTACTGTTGCTTAGAGGGGTGCTACTACTAACTACTACCAAGTAATTTGGACAAGATATATTGATGTTACTACCTGTACTTATATACATTATAGTTGTGGCTGTGTAATATCTAATGTAGTTACCAGCATATACATGAAACACCTCGTGTCTACTCCGGATAGGACATGAGTCATACACGTTTCATAACATGAGTCATATGCATATACACAGTAAGCTCTAGAATGCTCTAGACTATGTATGTCATTACATCTTAGTCATTATATAGGTGTGACCTTATCTTATCTTATCAGGTCTACAACACATGACTGATGAGTATGTGACTAATCACATGACTACTAATTGATCACGTGGAGTTGCTGTCACAACAATAACCCCTGTTTCCTAACCTGGACAATTATTACAACAAGACAAGTAAACAATAATGCAATACCCCCCTCCTAATGATAATAGTAGCATAAAACTATAGACAACATCAGCAAATCCTGGTTTTAGTC
Organism: Floccularia luteovirens; assembly: GCA_009739215.1. NCBI lineage: Eukaryota > Fungi > Basidiomycota > Agaricomycetes > Agaricales > Squamanitaceae > Floccularia > Floccularia luteovirens. Next base: position 1,547,560 of record VSJF01000006.1, read on the forward strand.
TGACTTGAGCCATAGTAAGCCATAGCACCTGTAGTGATCCATAGTGACCTATAATAATCCATAGATTTTGGCTATTTTCTATAATAACTCATAGTAGTCCATAGATTTCAGTTATTTTCCATAGCAACCCATAGTAACCTATAGTAGTCCATAGATGTTAGTTATTTTCCATAGTGTCATAGATTTTGGCTATTTTCCATAGTGACCCATAGTGGCCCATAGATGTCAATCATTTCCATAGTAACTCATAGTAACCCCATAGTATTCCATAGTATTCCATAGTGATCCATAGTATTCCATAGTAACTCATAGTAGTCTATAGATATTAATCATTTCCATAGTATTCTATAGATGCTATATAAATTTGTATAATAATATATAATAATCTGTAGTATTTTGACTTAGAGTACTATTCTGCTTTTTGGATTAGATAAGCAAAACATCGGACTTGGACTTAAAAAGATTTTTGGACTTAGAAATTTTTTTTTTTGAAGTTCAAATTTTGACTTCAGCAAAGTCACATGACCTGTGGCTGATGTGGCATACTTCGAACTTCAACTTTTTTTTTTGCTTCAAAGTTTTCAACTTTCATCTTTGTAAGTCATTCTTTCCTCTTTTTCTTTAACTGACATTCTTTTCCTAGATTTATTCCATTGTCATACATCTTTACCATATTTGCTTGTTGTCAGGACCTAGGGATGGAAGGAGTTGAGGAGATGTGATAGCTTGGGCATTTGGTATGTTTTGTGTCCGCTTTTTTCCTCTTTTTTTTTATGTTTTCAACTTTCTTCCCTATATGTCTAACTTTTTCCTTCTTTTTTTATACATTTCCTCTTTTTCTAGTTATGTTTTCAATTTCCTTTCTCTTGTTTCATATGTTTTCAACTTTTTTCCTTGTTTTTTCATTGTTTTAAACTTTTTTCTTTCTTTCTATATGTTTCTGATTTTTTTTGCCTTTTTTGATATGTTTCCAACCTTTCCCTTCTTTGTCATATTTCTGACTTTTTCTGTCTTTTCAGTTATATTTTCCGACTTGATATGTTTTTTTTCCAACTTGGTATGTTTTTTTAATGTTTTTTTCTCCGACTTTTTATGTTTTTTTCAATTTTTTTATTTAACTTTTTTTATGTTTTTTTATGTTTTTTTTTCCAACTTTTTTATATTTTTTTTTCGACTTTTTATGTTTTTTTTTCCAGCTTTTTATGTTTTTTTAACTTTTTTGTTTTTTTTTTATTTCTTCTATGTAGTATTATATAGTAGTATGTAGTAATTGTAGTAGTAAAAATAAAATGAATATAATAAAATGAATAATTCAATAAAGTATATATACTATTATAGTAGTACTATGGAGTGCTCTGGAGTTGGGAACTCATGCTATGGGTACTATGGATGTTGAAATAAATAGTAGACCTTTTAAAAGAGTGGATAGAGTTTATGCCAAACTGTCTTGTATTAATGAGTGCAAGCTACTAGAAATTTATACTACTAGTTATGTAAGCAAAAAAGCGGAGCAACAAACAATTAAAGGTAATAAACAGGGCTTATACTGCCCTTGGTTATTCCAATACTTTCTCTCAAGGCTGTATAAGTCCATGTAGTAGTATGCTAAAGTATTAGTAAAAGGGATGAGTTGAAAAAGACAGGCTATGGTAAGGAATTGTCAATGATTTTGATAAACAAATGGTTAAACGGAATGATTTTGATAAAGTAATGATACCAAACAATAGAGAAAAATAAGGCGGTTCTAACAATGGTTAGAGTGTCAAAAACGGTGCAAAAATGCAGCCAGGCATCAAGATATACAGTGAGGCGACGATGAAGAGAAGGTACAACGATGCGTGGTCATGTGATTTTCTATGAAGTTTGGTGATTTTGGTAATCTCAGTGATCTTAGTGATGAGTCAAAATGTTTGTACCTTTTAACGTTTGTTGATTTACACAGCCACAATGCGAGGTTTGATCATGTGAGTGATCACATCGACGCATTTGTTATTTGATGCACTCCTCGTTATCTTCTAATCCTCTGTGTGTACGCGGGGGATCATTAATGCATTTCTCGACTTCTGGGCTTGACGGATCAATCGATAACTTCAAGACTCGATGGTTGGGGAGGTCTGGGGTCATTGGTTGGGCTGGTAGGATCAAAATAGATGCATTTTTGTTCCTGTCTACATTTGCTAATAACTCTTTGCAGGTTACATGTTGTTTTTGAGGATGTAGAACTCGCGGGTATATGACCACAGTGAAGACGACAAATGTGGCTACCAAAACTATGATATCTGGTGAGTATTGATTCCAAAATACTTCTGTTTTTGTATGCATTCCTAATCTAATCATTCTCAACAGCTTGTGTTCATCAACATCGATGAAACTCACAATGGAAAAAAGTCTTGTAACTATTTCAGACACCCAGCAGCTCGATATCAAGACGGTGAGTATTCTATACACATCGTTTGATGAATCTGATGACATGATTCCATACAGGGGCACTTGAGAGCACACTAGAAAGATGAAGAAGGTTACAGCTATCCATAGCCATGTAACAGGGTGGAGAACTACCTGGAAAATGGGGAGAAATGGACGGGCAAGGTTGGGGAAGCAGGAAATACTCATGAGGAGTAGCCAAAACATGGTAAGATATGTTTCTTCACTTGGTTTTGTACTTTTATTGACTCTCTGCATGTTTTTGCAGCCTTTCCTTCTTCTGTTCTGGGAGCGTCGTGTACGCACATGCAACGCAGAAGTGTCAGAAGGACTGGGGAGTCTAGGTACATATGTTTCATTATTATTTGGGGGGTATTCAGCTAATATCTTCCCCTCAAGCACGGCATTCAAAGCTTTCAGGGCGCACTCACAGCCTTCAAGACTTTCGATGGGTTCTGGAGTCATTTTTTGAATGCTTTCAGTTGGGGTGGGCTGCATTCAAGTTTGGGGAGACATGGGGGTATATGGGGGTGTGTCTATAACTGTTGGGGATGAAAAAAAAGGTGTGTAGCCTATCTTCTTGATACTGACTACTCCCTTCCCCTCAAGATGAGAGACAAGCGGCCTTTCGTTATGAATTTTTGTGGGGATATCAACATGTGTTTCGATACAAGGTAAGTTGTCTTCTTTGTTGACAGTTACTGCAGCTGATTTTTGAGGTTCTACCCAGCAAACCGAGTCCAAGTCAACATCGGCAGATGAGCCACACTCACCCTCCCCAATCTCAGATAGCTCCTCGGTATCCATGCAAGGTTCTACCTTTTCATCACTGCCTTCAGTGAACCAATCTTCCTTGGTATATTCTATTTTATTTTTTGTTTCAAAATTTGCTGATTCATCATCACTTTCGAGCTCCATGAAAAAGGCTTCTCCCTCTTCAGAGTCAGAGTCTTCAATGGCATTGGCTGTGTTAACTTTCTTGGGTGAGTTGTCATCTTTCTCTTTTTTGGGTTTAGGACACTTATCCTTGAAATGCCCTTTCTCTCCACAGTTCCAGCAAACTCCTTTTTTCTTTGAGTTTTCCGAGGCAGCAAGAGCCTCATCATTTTCATCCGTTTTTGGCTTGTTGGCCTCTTTTCGGGATCAATGGCTTCCTTGATGTTCGTACTCTTTGGAAATGATGGAAATCAGTAAGTCTGGATCGACTGTTCGAGGTTCAGAGTAGAGTCAAGCACTTGCAAATATCGTAGATGCGTAGTTTGCCAAGTAATGAGGTAAGGATGAGATTATTGTGGACCTATAGTCCGTATCGCTGATTTGCATGCCTACAGTCATTAGTTCTTCATGTTTGTTTCAAAGATCTTCAAGAAACTCGTGAATGTTGCCTTTGTAGGGGCATTTTGATTTGAGGAACTTTGTCCTAAGTTCTGTTTGTGTAAAGACACCTTTATCTGTGTAGTCGGCCTTTACAATGGCCCATCTTTCTGCAGCAGTAGGCTTGTTTCATATTCTCATTATTGCAGAATCAGGTAATCTTTGTGTTAACAACGTTTTTGCTGACCGTTCATTCTGTTCCCATCTTTCTATAGCTCATTTCTCTTCTTCTGTCATGGATTTCATGCTGGCTGGCTTTGGCCATATGCTTGTGCCATCAAAATGGCCCCATAGACCTTTTCCTTCAACAGCAGTTTGTGTTTGCACAGTTTCTCGAGAATAGATTGCAAAATGTTTTGATGTTCTTCCAGAGTTTTGATGTAGATAAGAATGTTATTGAGGTATACACATACTGAACCCTGCATAATAAGGTCATGGAATACTTCATTCATGAGTATCTGAAAGGTTGAGAGGCTGTTTGTGAGGCCAAAGAACATGACAAGGGGTTCGAACAGCCTGCGATTTGTGCAAAATGTAGCCTTCCACTCATCTCCCTCTTTGATGTGAACATTATTGTATCCCCACCTTACATCTAGTTTAGTGAAGTACTGTGCACCACGAAGTTGGTTTACAAGGTCAGAAATGAGGGGGAGAGGGTATTGATTCTTGATTGTCATTGCATTAAGTACTCAATAGTTTTGTACTAGTCATAGCGATCCATCCTTCTTCTTGATAAAGAAGACTGGTGAAGCCATAGATGACTTCGAAGGGTGAATGCGACCTATTGTGAGGTTCTCCTGTAAGAACTGGTCAAGCTCACTTTGTTTATTTGGGGACATAGGGTAAACCTTGGTTGATACTGTAGGACATGACACGCATCACATGTCATGGTCACATTAAGTCGTAGCAAATAGTAACTTCATGTATACATAACAATAACACATATAACTATAACATCTAATATATGTCCCTATAATCATATAATCAACTATCTCTCTGTACTCTCCTCCTATTCCATAGTCTACCCCTGCTATAGATACTGGTTTCAAACCTGGCTCGAGTTCAATTGCATGGTCCCAAGTTCTTTGTTCTGGAAGGGCATCGAAGGATGTCTTGGAGAAGATGTCTTCAAAATCTTGGAGATACTCTGGGATGCTGTTGGGAATGGTCCTAAGGGCCTTTTGCAAAGCTTCAGCCAAGCGTTGTGAGGTGGTTGCACTTGCACGAATATACTGCTCATTTGTATTCATACAGGTGGCAAAAAGGCAGTCTTCCTCCTCCAGTAATGGAGTTTCATCCTATGTTTCGAGAATTGTTTCAACATCATTGAACACTGGATCAGGGCCAGACCAACAGGTTCGAATGTGTCGAGCATCGGCCTGTCGAATTGCACAATCCTGTTTCATTTCAGCACAGCAGGTACTGCATTGTGCTGGACAGCAACTCATCTTGTTAGAGTGTGAATAGTGTGTATTCAGTTTGGGGGAAAGTATGCTACAGAGGCCTCCTTATATGTAATACAGGAAGGCCTAGACTACTGTTCTAGACTGCTCAGGATAGTGCTTCTAGCTTACCCTGACAGCTTCTAGTCTACTTCTGTTGCTATGATACCAGTGCTTCTAGTCTACCCTGAGTGCTTCTAGTCTACCCTGAGTGCTTCTAGGCTACCCTGATAGAAGCACCTCTGGTATCTATATAAGACCACTGGTTTCCAACCAGAACCCATTCTTCCTTTCCCTTCTATTCTACTACTATCTTATACTGTCTGTACATATAGCAGTAGACTATTGTAATACATCTTGACCTCCTGAGTAGACCAATTGACCTCTGGGTTGTGTTCTCGAAGCCAGGTATACCCCAGAATGAGGTGTTGTCATCCTAGTTTTGTGACTGCAAGTTGAGCACATTCGGTATGATCCTTGAAATGAAGTATGGCATCTACAACCTCTGAGATGGCATCAGCATTATTGAGAGAGCCATCAATATTGTAGACAGGGATCGAATGAGTCAATTTGCATGTTGCAATCTGGTTTGATTTCACATACTCAAAGTCAATGAACAGGCCAGTTGCTCCACTGTCAAGTAGGGCCCGGACTGCCTTGTATTCATGTGTGTTAGTCGTCTCGATCTCTACCTTTAGGTGTAATGAATTAGGGCTAGATGTGGTCGCAATGATATACTGTTTAGGTAGCAGGCACTCCCAATGTTTGCAATGAGATATTGAGGTAGGGGTATTTGGTATGACATAAGTTGTTTCGAGCTCAAGCATAGAAGAATCACAATCAGAAATGCATTCATGACTATCTTCTACAACAAAGGCACTGAAATGATTTGTTACAAGTAGTGGGGGCACACTATTCACCTGCTGCTTAAGGGAAAATCCTCCTCTGTTAGTTCCACTATGATGTCCTGTGTTTCGAGGGCTGTTTCAACCTCTGGGTTTGCATTTGCAACATCTGCTATAGTAAGGAGGTGTTGTATCCATTCCTCTCGTTCCTCCCCTAACATGTATCGAATGTCAAAAGCCCTTGGGCATTCTCATGCAAGATGCCCTGGTTCACCACAACGTCAACATGTCATTGAGGCCAAGGTGCAGCGTTTTGCAACATCAATATCCATGAGAATGGGGCGATAAACTGCTGTAAGAGGTTTAGGGGCAGTCACAGATGCAGCTGGAACTGGGAACTGAGGATGAAACGGAGGATTACTATTGGTGCGAAAAGTGAATATGGATCGAGGTAGATTTATGAGGACTGAGAACAGAGGTTGGGTCACAGCATGAAAGGCATCATTAGCAGTTCGATTCTGGTCTAGAAGGCAAGCCATGCTATACCAGCCTTCAGGATCATTATCTGCTGGGCAGCTTTCACCCATCTCTGCAATCCTGTTCTGTATTTGAGGTTCGAGGCCTCTGCGAAACTTCATCACAATTGCAACACCATCTGTGTATCGAGCTTCCTCAATCAAGTCCTTGAACTCATCCACATATTCATCCACAGTCCTTTTTCCCTGGAAGTATCGAACTGATTTAAGGGTAGTGAGAGCAACAGTGGTCTCATGTTTTGGGCAGAATTCTGTGGTGAAGGCCTGTTCGAAACAAGTCCAGTCATTGTAGGCAGCTTGGTCAGTTTTGGCTTTGCATTGTATGATTCGATGTGCGAAGGTTGCAGCTTGATCCTCTTTTATGAAGGAAAGGGCCCAGTGAATACGTCGTTGCTCATCAGGGAACTGTTCTGGGCACAGGATGATATAGAGTCGACAGGAGTTGAGAAAGGAGCAGCCTTGAGTGTGATCTCCATTGAAATCATTAGTGTTACCATTTAGAGTTTAGGCGTCATCGTTTACTGGTCTCATCGTAAGGATGTCCGGGTTAGGGAACAGTTGGGGTTTGCTAGTCAGATTTCCCTAGTGCAATAGTAGGTTACGCTACCACACAGATTACAAACTACCTATCGGAGTCTCTCTGAGATCAGTTACAGAGGTGGGGACAGCCAGGCATTTCAGACTATATGGTGTTGTCCGTGCCATTATTTACAATGATCTTGCTGTCCTAGACAAGAGAGGGAGAGTCACTTAGTTGTCACTGAGGTAACAGAGTAATTGCTCATATTAGGAGGTACTTGAAACTAAGATCAAGCTGAGGCTTGACTGTAGTTTTGTGCTACTTAAATACAAGTACACTACTTCTAATAATAACCTATTGCATGTGTTATCATTTGGGGTTTAGGCATTGTCGTTTACTGGTCTTGTCGTAGGTGTGTCTGGGTTAGGGAACGGTTGGGGTTTGCTAGTCAGATTTCCCTAGCGCAATGGTAGATTACACTACCACACAGGTTACAAAACACCTGTCGGGTCTCTCTGAGGTCAATTACAGAGGTAGGGACAGCCAGGCGTTTCAGGCTGTACGGTGTCATCTGTGCCATTATTTACAATGATCTTGCCATCCTAGACAAGGGAGGGAGAGTCACTTAGTTGTCACTGAGGTAACAGAGTAATTGCTTGTATTAGGAGGTACTCAAAACCAAGATCAAGCTGAGGCTTGACTATAGTTCCGCGCTACTTAAATACAAGTATGCTACTTCTAATAATAAACTATTGCATGCTTGCTCAGTAAGCTACAAGTCAGCGCAGAGTCATACAGAAGTATCTACAAGTCATTTAGAAGCTTACACAAGTCACTACGAGTTAATAGAAGTAAAATGCAAGTCATATACAGAACATGTATGGGAAACTAATAAACGAGGCAGGAATGCATTGTGCACGTGTTCTAAAGTCCAGGGAGATAGTGCGTATCCGGATAAGGTCATAACAGCGTGCTTGCTCAGTAAGCTACAAGTCAACGCAGAGTCATACAAAAGTATCTACAAGTCATTTAGAAGCATACACTAGTCACTACGAGTTAAATAGAAGCAAGGCACAAGTCAGATACAAAACGTGTATGGGAAACAAGTAAATAAGGCAGGAACGTGTTGCGCATGTGTTCTAAAGTCCAGGGAGATAGCACATATCTGGATAAGGTCATAACAATTAGGCATTGAAGGTCACAAGGGTGCGATGCTCTTTGCAACTGGTTCAAGGGTTGGAAGAGGTGGAGTAGGGACAGGAGAGTCTCAGGGAATTGTGGATAATTGGTTAAGTCATTGTAGGATCTTATTTAGGATGTGTTGGTGGGTTTCACTTCTCACATTAGCTTCATGGACTGCATTTTCCATGGCAAAGAGACATTCTTCTGCACTCATGGTGATGTGGGGCAATAGGCTGCTATGAGAGAGTGGCTAAAGGAGGGGTGTTGAGGTGTGAAATCTGCTAATTGGTTTGGCTCAATAGCACCAGTCCTTTTGGTGAGACTTTTCTACTGTAAGGGCAACTGGGCAGTTCGTGTGGTGCGTGTTTCAAAGTGTCGCAACAGGCTGCAAAACAGGAAGCGCGTCGAACTGGACAGGAAATCCAAAGTTATTATATGGTAAAGTATACATATTCTATCTACTCACCTGGACAGGAAATCCAAAGAGAAAAGTCTAAGGATTTCTGTCCAGGAGTGTTGCTATATATGTGGATAAAAATAGAAGAGGTATCGAAGGAGGGTTACCATCTTAGATGGGTGGCAACCTTGGTAACTGTATCTAAATATATAACTCCTTGATAGTAAGCATGTTGAAGTTGTATTGAGGGTAGGAAGTGGTGTTGAGGTATTGCTGAGTGGTTTCAAAGAGTTCGAAAGGTTGAACTTGGGGTTCCCCTGACACGTGACATATAAAGCATATGATGAGTGAGTCACATGACTAGGTCATATGACATATCACGTTACATGAATCATGTGATCCTTCATGTGATAGTTATTGTCGCAACACCCATAGCATGGGTTCCCAACTCCAGAGCACTCCATAGTACTACTATAATAATATATATGTTATGACCTTATCTGGATTCGTGCTATCTCCCTGGACTTTAGAATATATGCGCAACGCGTTCTTGCCTCGTTTACTTGTTTCCCATACATGTTTTGTATTTGACTCGCATTCTGCTTCTATTAACTCGTAGTGACTTGTGTAAGCTTCTAAATGACTTGTAGATACTTCTGTATGACTCCACGCTGACTCATAGCTTACTGAGCAGACACACATTCAGCTATTATTAGAAGTAGCGTACTTGTATTTAAGTAGCGCAAAACTACAGTCAAGCCTCAGCTTGATCTTAGTTTCAAGTACCTCCTAATACGAGCGATTACTCTGTTACCTCAGTGACAACTAAGTGACTCTCCCTCCCTTGTCTAGGATGGCAAGATCATTGTAAATAACGGCATGGACGACACCGTACAGCCTGAAACGCCTGGCTATCCCTACCTCTGTAACTGACCTCAGAGAGACTCCGACAGGTGGTTTGTAACCTGTGTGGTAGCATAACCTACCATCGTGCTAGGGAAATCTGACTAGCAAACTCCAACCATTCCCTAACCTAGACATACTTATGACGAGACCAGTAAACAATGACATCTAAACCCCAAAACAGTAATAATATATACTTTATTAAATTATTCATTTTGTTATATTCATTTTATTTTTACTACTACAATTACTATATACTACTATATAATACTATATAGAAGAAATAAAAAAAAGACAAAAAAAGTCAGACAAAAAAACATAAAAAGTTGGAAAAAAACACATAAAAAGTCGAAAAAAAAAAACATAAAAAAGTTGGAAAAAAAAACATAAAAAAACATAAAAAAAGTTGAAAAAAAAACATAGAAAAAAACATGGTATGTTTTTTTTATTTTTTTTCTCCAACTTTCTAAGTTGGAAAAAAAACATATCAAGTCGGAAAACATAACTAAAAAGACAGAAGAAGTCAAAAACATGACAAAAAAGGGAAAGGTTGGAAACATATCAAAAAAGGCAAAAAAAGTCGGAAACATATAGAAAGAAAGAAAAAAGTTTAAAATATATGAAAAAACAAGGAAAAAAGTCGGAAACATATGAAACAAGAGAAGGGGAATTGAAAACATAACTAGAAAGAGAGGAAATGTATAAAAAAAGAAGAAAAAAGTCGGACATACAAGGGAAAAAGTTGAAAACATAAAAAAAAAAGAGAAAAAAAGCGGACACAAAACATACCAAATGCCCAAGCTATCACATCTCCTCAACTCCTTCCATCCCTAGGTCCTGACAACGAGCAGATATGGCAAAGATGTATGACAATGGAATAAATCTAGGAAAAGAATGTCAGTAAAAGAAAAGGAGAAAAGAATGACTTACAAAGATGAAGGTTGAAAACTTCAAAGCAAAAAAAAAAGTTGAAGTTCAAAGTATGCCACGTCAGCCACAGGTCACGTGACTTTGCTGAAGTCGAAATTTGAACTTCAAAAAAAAATTTTTTTTCTAAGATTTTTGTCCAAAAATCTTTCTAAGTCCAAGTCCGATGTTTTGCTTATCTAATCCAAAAAGCGGAATAGTACTCTAAGTCAAAATACTACAGATTACTATATATCATTATACAAATTTATATAGCATCTATAGAATACTATGGAAATGATTAATATCTATAGACTACTATGAGTTACTATGGAATACTATGGATCACTATGGAATACTATGGATACTATGGATTACTATGGAATATTATGGAATACTATGGGTTACTATGGGTTACTATGAAAATGATTGATATCTATAGGCCACTATGAGTCACTATGGAAAATAGCCAAAATCTATAGGTCACTATGGGTCACTATGGAAAATGACCAAAATCTATGGATTACTATGGGTCACTATAGATCACTACAGGTGCTATGGCTTACTATGGCTCAAGTCAGACTAAAACCAGGATTTGCTGATGAATGCAATCCAGTTCTTGCTCAATTCCAGTATCTTTTCCCTGATGACATCTGGTAGATTGTCTCAGAAAAAGTAAGTTAAGCTGTCTTGGTTCACTATTTTTGCTTGGCGTGCGAGGGATAATAGTCTTTCAGCATAGATGTAGTGAGTCCATGCTTTTATGCCTTTCCATGTTTCTATTTTACTCAGATCTTCTGTGGTTAGGCATGTATTCTGGATTTCTCTTTGTATATCTATGGTTGACTTTTTGGCTTTTTCTATGCTTGGGAATTGTTGTAGGAATGAGGTGGCGAATAACTCCCATGTGCTTTTAGGGGTTTCTGAGTCCTGGTACCATTCTTCGGCTAGTGAATTCATGGCAAAGTAGTCTGCTACTGCAGTGATCATGTTGTGCTCAGTGACCTCTGGTCGTAGTGCGACTAATCTTCAGTATCTTTTTATGAAATCTGCAGCTTGTATTTTATCTTTGTCATCACCGCTGAATTTGGGAATGAGTGTTATGTCTGACATTGTGGGAAGGGAATTGGAATTGGAATTTAGCTGGTTTGTTGATTTCTGTGTGCTTTTATCCTCATTATTTTCTACAGATTTTGGAGGTGTATTTGGTGGTGTGTTTGCCTCATGTTCTTCTGCAGGTGTTTCAGCTCGATTTGGGTCAGGGCTGGGAGATGGGGATAGGGACAATGATGAAGAGGATGATAGGGATGGAGATAATGAGAATATTGCTTGTGTCAAGGGAAATGTTGTCAGTGTTGACTTGGAGTTTTGTATGATTGTTTCATATCTTTTGGTGAAGTGGCCCTTGGCATTTCTCAGTTGTTCTGTGTTGCAACAGCACGATCACATGATGGATTACAAAATTCGTCAGGTGATGAATCAGATAATATATCACATGATATGTTACATGACTACACTCACATATGCCCTATGCCCTATGCATGGACCCTTATATGTAAATATGTACATATAGCTAGAACTGTATATAAGGACACTCTTATGCAGAATAGATCCCTTGTCCTATTCTATAGGTAGTAGTAGTAACACTAACTATAAGGTGTGAACCAAGTAAGCACAAGGTAAGGCTTGAGTCTCTCCACTATGTCATACACACATGGCTGCTCAACATTCTGTTTTTGTTAACATTTTAACTGAGTTATGGCTGTTTGTGTTAAAGTACAATGTCACACTCTCATCACCAGGTGTTATGACCTTATCCGGATACATGCTATCTCCCTGGACTTTAGAATGCATGCGCAATGCATTCCCGCCTCGTTTATCAGTTTCCCATACACGTTCTGTATATGACTTGCATTTTACTTCTATTAACTCATAGTGACTTGTGTAAGCTTCTAAATGACTTGTAGATACTTCTGTATGACTCCACGCTGACTCATAGCTTACTGAGCAAGCACGCAATAGTTTATTATTAGAAGTAGTGTACTTGTATTTAAGTAGCACAGAACTATAGTCAAGCCTCAGCTTGATCTTAGTTTCGAGTACCTCCTAATACGAGCGATTACTCTGTTACCTTAGTGACAACTAAGTGACTCTCCCTCCCTTGTCTAGAATAGCAAGATCATTGTAAATAACGGCATGGACGACATCATACAGCCTGAAACGCCTGGCTGTCCCTACCTCTGTAATTGACCTCAGAGAGACTCCGACAGGTGGTTTGTAACCTGTGTGGTAGTGTAACCTACCATTGCGCTAGGGAAATCTGACTAGCAAACCCCAACCATTCCCTAACCCGGACACACCTATGACAAGACCAGTAAATGACAATGCCTAAACCCCAAACGGTAACAGTTGTTACAATAATCTTGGGATGATAAGGATGATAGCGCCATGGGTTCAATAAAGCAGAGGCTATCCCTGTAAGGGGAACCCCAAGTTCAACCTTTTGAACCCTTCGAAACCACTCAGCAATACCTCGACACCACTTCCCACTACCCTCAATACAACTTCAACATGCTTACTATCAAGGAGTTATATATTTAGATATAGTTACTAAGGTTGCCACCCATCTAAGATGGTAATCCTCCTTTGATACCTCTTCTATTTTTATTCATATATATAGCAACACCCCTGGATAGAAATCCTTAGACTTTTCTCTTTGGATTTTCTGTCCAGGTGAGTAGATAGAATATGTATACTTTATAATATAATAACTTTGGATTTCCTGTCCAGTTCAATGCACTTCCTGTTTTGCAGCCTGTTGCGACACTTTGAAACACACACTGCGCAAACTGCCCAGTTGCCCTTACAATCCCCCAATTTGATTTGTGCTGCTGCACATGATGAGTGTAACCATTCAAGTGAATTGTGGCAATGGCTCGTTGACAGGTTTGAGGTAAAGGAACTCGGTACTATCTATGAACTCTACAAAAAGGTCAAGGACTTCAAACTTGGCAGTGGTAACCCTGAACCTAATTTCCTCCACCTCGAGGACTTGTTTGGAAGACTGTCTGAAAATGACTGTCCCATTCCGGAACTCTTGCAGGTGTTGATTGCACTATCTGTGATCCCTGAAAAATGGAGCACTGTAACAGCAAACTTGTTGCAAAACAAGGATGCCACTACATTGAAACTTACAGATATTAAAGCTGCAGTCACTCACCAGTTTACTGGTACAAACATACAGAAGGCTAACGCCTCTTGAAGTGATGGACATGCACAAAAAATGTTAAATGTAAAACACAAATCCAACATAAACTCTTCTTACAAAGATCAGTCCAAAAAAGAAGACTCTCCAGCTGATCAGAAGAAGAAGAGGCAGCATGGTAAATGGGGTGGCAAGCCAAAAGGAGAGAAAGAAAAAGCTAAGAATGCTGAGGTAGAAGAAAGTGGTGGGTCTCACTTCCACGTCGCATTGATGGCCATGCTGGCCATCTCATTTGGTGCAAGGTTGAGCACACTAGCTCCCTTAGCACTAACATCTACTTTCTTACAGGAAAATCCCCACAAGTTCTATGCTCCGCCGATTGCTAGTACATACACTGGCATGAAAGCATTGAAGCACCCTGAAACATATACAAGCACAAAACACTTCAGGGAACTTGTAGACTGAGAAGGTCTACCACGTCGTCCTCAACACCTCCAAAGACATGAGGAGGTTTTGTTGAATCGTGGTGGTGGGGAACCCTCTATCTTGAGAATAGAGGAAGTACCAGAAGAGGTAAGTGAACCTCCACCAAAATGTTTTAAGTCCAAGACACCTGAGCTAATACACTACCTGGCTTGATCTGACTCAGGTAATTCTGTATCTCTTGGATCAGAGGAGGACTGGGACTACCCATGTCCCACTAATGGATGGACTGAAATGAAGATTGATGAGGCTATTGCGGATAGTGCAGGGATAGAGTGCATCAATGCGGCTCTAGAAACTGGGTATGAGAGTGAAAGGCAAGTACCTCCTTTGAACTGTAAAGTGACCAAGATTGATAGTGACCTACAGTGCCCTCTTCAGCTCCTAGAGTTGAACAGACTTCATAGCAGTAGTGGACTTTATTGTTCTTTGTCACATGTATCTCTTGGCCCCTCAGAGGGGATAATTAATAATCATTTTGCATCTTGTTTGAAGTATAAGGGAAAATCAAAGGATCCTAATCATGCATCATGGATTATGGATTCAGGAGCATCAATGCACTTTACACATGAACAAACAGACTTCATTGAGTATCACACTCTGAAGAAACCAATTTCCATCCAGACAGCTTCTGAACAAGTTGTTTATGTTGAGGGACTTGAGACTGTCATGATGAGTCATGAAGTAGTTATACCTCTCAATGGAAACAAAGAGAGAAGAATGTGTAGAACAACTCGGATCTCACCAGTCTACTATATCCCTGGATTGAGTGGCCACTTGCTCTCCATGGGACAGTTCCTGACTGAAAAGGGGAATAGCATTAGAGGAAAGGGATCCCTCATCAATATAGTTGATTCTAAAAGCAAGCCTATCTTGTCTTGTGAAACCCACATGAGAGGTGATACTATTTACTGGTGTGATGCTCAAATTGTTCGCAAACCCAGTGCTAAAGCCAGTATTGTAATGTACAAAGTTACTTATAACACTTGGCATAAGAGATTTGGACACCCATCTAAACAGGTACTCCAGAAAGCTCCTGAGAATGTGCAAGGTTTTCCAACCTCATTAGAATTGCCTAAGGAAATCCCATTATGCCCAGATTGTCTCCGAGGAAAGCAACATAGTAAGTCTTTCCCCCTAAGCTCTTCAAGAGCTTCTGCACCATTTGAGTTAGTTCATTCTGACTTAAAGCAGTTTCCTATCACAAGTTATCACAAATATCGCTATGTGATCACTTCTCTTGATGACTTTATGTCTCATGCTTGGACAATGAATTTGTGCCATAAAGATGATTCAAAGGCAGCAATGAAACGTTTCAGTGCATTTGTTAAAACGCAATTCAACACTGATGTAAAAAAGTGGCATTTTGATGGAGGAGGTGAATTCCAGCAGATGGAAGTGTTGCTGAAGGATATGGGAGTCATTGTTGAGAAATCTGTTCCATATGAGCAACAGCAGAATGGTAGAGCAGAGCAGTTAAATCACACCTTAATGGACAAAGCGGAAGCTATACAACATGATGCCTGTATACCAGATAGCTGGTGGGAATTTAGCATGGAACAAGCAGTACACATCTATAATTGAACTCCTATGGCACATCTAAAATGGTGTATACCTTTTGAGGCTTTGCACAAAGTTAAACTGGAAGTAAATCATCTTAGAGTATTTGGCTGTGGAGCCTATGTCTACCTCCCTGAAGAAAAAAGGGTAAATAAACTCGCTCCTAAATCAGAGCTGATAGTATTCATTGGACACTCTGAAGGAGTAAAGGGTTATCGCTTCATGCGACTCCACAACAATACTGTCTTTGTGGCT
Source organism: Floccularia luteovirens (assembly GCA_009739215.1). Lineage (NCBI taxonomy): Eukaryota > Fungi > Basidiomycota > Agaricomycetes > Agaricales > Squamanitaceae > Floccularia > Floccularia luteovirens. The sequence goes on from VSJF01000006.1 coordinate 1,563,592, forward strand.
GCCACCACAATTTTTGATGAGCTTCTCTTTCCAAAATGTCCAGATCAGAAACAGTGAGGTATCACTGAAATAGGACAAGATCCCCCATCTCCTAGTCCTATACAACTCAGATGACGAGGATAGTGAAGGACAATGAATCTATACCGCTCTCTCACGAACCATCTGAACTTAATTATTCTGATAGATCAGACCAACCAAACTCTTGGGATCCTTTGGATGATATAAGGAAAAGACCAGTACCTACATATGGACCAAGAAATCCTCCACAAAATCCAAAGGCATCTCATATTCCTTATCCTAGTAGTGAATGTTGCGACAGCATGATCACATGATGGATTACATAATTCGTCAGGTGATGAGTCACACGTGATATGTCACATGATGTGTCACATGACTACACTCACATATGCCCCATGCCCTATGCCCTATGCATCATGTCATGGATCCTTACACAAATATGTACATATAGCTAGAACTGTATATAAGGACACTCTTATGTGAATAGATACTTTGTCCTATTCTATAGGTAGTAGTAGCAGTAAGACTAACTGTAAGGTGTGAACTAAGTAAGCACAAGGTAAAGCTTGAGTCTCTCCACTATGTCACGCACACATGGCTGCTCAACAGTGAAGGACTTGACAAAGCCCCAACTCCCTTCCCATCTCCTAACAGGGAACAACATCACTTACCTCCAGTGGAGAGGCCTCATACACCTCAACCAAGGAGTGCAGTAGATGATATTGAGTACTTGCAACGTTAAAGAGAGGGAACACCTGAAAGACAGTTTGTACCTAGACAAGAACTGCTGAGATGCTCAGAGAGACAATGAAGGATCCCTAGAAACATCATTCAAGATAATGCTTATGGAGATGATCCACTGCAACAACTGCAGAATCAGGATGATTATACTTATTGGCAAGACAATATTGACCAGTACTTTGTGCTGGAAAATAGGCAGTGTTGGGTTCCCGTCCCAACAGTGCCACCTCAGCCTACTGACAATGAGCGCCCTGATATGAGCACTAGAGATGTGGATATAAGTCAAATGGCTTATGTGACTAAATTGGCACAGGAAAGGGGTGTAGAATTCACTGCCTATTTACTAGCGCATCAAGTTTCACATTCTGATGATCTAGTCCCAACTCAATTTAGAGATATAATGCATCTTCCACTGGCTGCAAAAGAAGAATGGTTGATCACTTGCCGCGAAGAAATGGATGCTCTTTATAAGCATGATGTAATGTCTGGACTTGTAGACCTACCCCAAGGTTAAAGAGCAGTTAAGAACAGATGAGTGTTTGTGGTCAAGTCTGATGGCCGCAAAAAAGCATGACTAGTTGCCAAAGGTTTCTCACAGATCGAAGGACTTGACTTCGAAGAGATATTCTTGCCTGTTGTGAGATTTGAAACAGTGCGCATCCTGTTAGCACTTGCAGCGCTCAACAATTGGGCTATTACTGGCCTGGATGTCAAGTCTGCCTTCCTGTACAGTAAACTTGAAGAAGAGATCTATATGGTCCAACCTGAAGGCTTCGTTGTCAAAGGACAAGAAAAGAAAGTCATCCGCCTGCAACATGCTATCTATGGCTTAAAGCAAGCTACATTAGCATGATGGAAAGGACTTGTTGAGTCTATGAAAGAACTTGGCTTTCAAAGAACTCAATCAGATGCAGGAATATTTGTCCATTGGTCAAAAGACCAATGAGATATCATGATAGCAATTATCTATATAGATGATGCTATCTGGACCAGGTCAGATCCTAGACTTGTAACCAAGAAAAAAGAGGATTTCATGAGATGATGGGAATGTTACAATTTGGGAGATGTCAATAAATTTCTTGGCATGCACATACAGCGGACAGGTCAGTCCTACAGGATAGATCAAGTCGCTTATTTGAAGAAGGTACTTGTGCGCTTCGGCATGGAGAATGCTTGTAGAGCTGAGACTCCACTCCCAGCTGGATACAAACCAGTCCCTAATGAGGGAATTGCCACACCAGTGTTAAGAACAGAGTTTCAACAAATTATCAGGAGCTTGCTGTACCTAATGATTGGAACTCGACCTGATATTGCTTATGTAGTAATTAGGTTAAGCACATTCACAGCAAACCCAACACAAGACCATGTGAATCAAGCAAAACACATAATGCATTACTTGGTCAGTATGCAACACTATTCCATCTTGTACAATGGAAAAAGTGGTGAAGGGTTATTTTCGTACACTGATTCCAACTGGGCTTCTGATGAAATATTGCGTAAGTCCCACACAGGTTTCTACATGATGCTAGCATCTGGCATTGTCGCATGGCAATCTCGCAGACAGAAAACGATTGCATTAAGTTCCACTGAAGCAGAATACATGGCAGGCTCAGACTGTTGCCGCCAGTTGATGTGGATATTGAATGTGTTTTGTGAGATTGGCTTACTATAAGGGGAACCCCAAGTTCAACCTTTCGAACCCTTTGAAACCACTCAGCAATACCTCAACACCACTTCCCACTACCCTCAACATGCTTACTATCAGGGAGTTATATATTTAGATACAGTTACTAAGGTTGCCACCCATCTAAGATGGTAACCTTCCTTCGATACCTCTTCTATTTTTATCCACATATATAGCAACACCCCTGGACAGAAATCCTTAGACTTTTCTCTTCGGATTTCCTGTCTAGGTGAGTAGATAGAATATGTATACTTTACAATATAATAACTTTGGATTTCCTGTCCAGTTCGACATACTTCCTGTTTCGCAGCCTGTTGTGACACTTTGAAACACACACCATGCAAACTGCCCACATATACCAATGTTTATATCACAAACATCAACATTCCTCATCAGATGCTCTCTCAAGAGTATTTTGTGCAGTTTTGTTCAACATCACCACATGCTTCATCATCAGAACAGTTTGTCGCCCTTGCAGAAGACTTGTGAGTTTCTTTAATGTGTCATCAGTATAAACCACAGATTGATGAAGAAATATATGACCTGAAGCAATCCCAGTGTCTGGCATAAGGCATACAACTGTGAATTGGAGCAGGATATTGTTTTTCAAATTATCCTACATCTGTTACCTGCTGACAATCCGCAACAGTCTGAAACCTCCTCACATATTGGTGTAAAAGCTAACTACAACTGCTGGCATGATTTTACTGGTGGAACAGATGCAGAAAAAGAAATGGATGGCAGTTATTGTTCCCTTTATAAGGTATGTACATGTAAACCTCTAAGCAGAGATTGAGTTGACTAGTAGCCTATAGGTGGGAGAGCCATGTATCATTGAGAGCATAGTCCAGACAATCCGTTGGCAGATCTGGCTGGCATGTAGTGGCAATCAGGACAGCCTCCAAACTTGCTATTCACAAATGGGGGTCAAGAACAAGATTTCACAGTTTTGGATTGATCAGCTGATTGCCAAAGCCAAGGATTTGCGCAAGCTGTGTTTATCCAATCAAGAAATACAAGATCCCAGACTCAACAACAAAACACTCAAAGGTGCACAGAGAAAACAACTGAAATTAACACTCGAACATGAGATACAGGTTGAGTTGTGGAACTAGGTTATCAAACAACCATCAGTATCATTCAGTCAACTTGGACCTAATGATTATAAAAATTTGCTCATTTCTGTTCTGACAATCTCTTGCTCATTTGAAACATTTTCAGCTGCACAAAATAACCTACAACCTGGTGATCACTACAACATCCTCTTGAGTACATGTAGTAAGTCAACACTCACAGTGTTACCAGTACATTAAGTTGTAACTAAGGTCAACTTTAGGTCTCAATCCACACAATGATGCTCCAGTTGAAATCCTCCACACATATCTGCTTGGAAATGATAAATATGTATGGCACCAGACAAATCAAGGCTGGGACAAGAAAAATGATGAAATATTTGCAATTTGCCTGCAATCATCTTCCATTGACAGCCTCACAATCCCTTCCTTATATGCACGGTATCTTATGCAATACAAGAATTCTCTGATAGGAAAACACTTTCGGATTCTACAGCAACTTGGGATTTTTCATATTCACAATATCTGCTCAAATGTTGTCTTTAATCTATGGAAGGCTACTAGTGAATTGGGTGCAGTGCTATGGTTTCCTGAAATTCAGAGTATGGAGTTATATCTTGTGAGTGTTCTTTCTGATCTTTTGAGAAATTTTTTGACTCATTCTCCAAAGATAGATCTCCAGATTCTAATTGACAATTTGTTGAATGTTTGGGCACAGGTTGATTCCCACCGCATCATTGTAAAGCTCAAACTTTATGTTCTTTCACATCTCATTGATGATATCCAGCAGTTTGGACCAGCAATCTTGTACTCAACAGAGGTCTTTGAATGCTTTAATGTAATATTTCGCATGTGTAGTGTTTTTTCAAATCATCATGCACCAAGTTACAACATCTCCATGATGATTGCAGATATGGAGCACTTCAAACACATGGTCAGTGGAAGGTGGTGGAAATCAGATGGTGGTCAACACATCCAAGCTGGTATGGGAGTTCAAACATTCTTATCAAGGAACTCAGGATTACAGAAACGGCTGGGATGGGTGCCAGATTCATCAAAATTACAACCAGATGCCATTCAAATAAACTCTTCCATAAAATATTTTACTGACTCAGTGGAATTAGGCACTGTCAAACTTCAATCCTGTGAAAAGCAATATCCAGCATCCTGGGAGGACATCTTTAGGGACAAGCAAATTTGTGAACCCTTTTTCCATTCCAAAAAATGGAACACTTGTAAGTACTTTGTGTCCCAGTCAAGGGATGTCTGTAAAGAAGAATCTTGGGTTTTCCTAAAGTACAAAGAGGAAACTATTGTTGGGCAGATTCAAAAGATCCTATTGCCCACAGATATGACTAAAACTGTCCCTACTGATGCATTAGTTGTGTCTCAGTTATATGACATTGATGCTACCAAGGATAGGCAACTTAACATGCCTGTCCTAACAAGATCAGCTTGTGGTCTGATTCTTATTAAACCTATGGTATGTTTTATCTTAATTGTAGTCTTTGCTCTAATCAAACTGTGCAGGATGTTCTGTTTTCATTCAATACATAGCATGACTGTAAAACTGCACTCTGTCAGATATCCACACAGAGTGAGTTTCAGCAACAAGAGAGATGTTAGACAGAAATACCACTCAAATCAATCATACATGCCCCACTCCATCAATACATTCTCAATATGCATGCACTACATAATTCCCACCTTATCCAGCAGATACTTCCCTGACATCTTGTTGCACCAGAATGATATTTTCAAGTTCATGAACATGCTCAGTTTCACAAACATCTTGCTGCCAAGTTGCGCATCACAGGTCCAGCCAAAAGAGCAGATGCAAAGGCAAAGGCGCAGGAGACTTGCAAACAAACAAAGGCTGCAAAAGAAAAACAATCATCTCATGTACGTTACAAGCTGGTGGGGGCAGTGGTAGAGTAAATGCATCTGCTGGGAGAGTTTTTTGCTTGCATAGACCTTTGTAATGCAGCTGCAGAAGTAAATGCATCTACTGGGAGAGTTTGCTGCTTGTGTAGACTCTTGTAAGGCACTGGATTTGCAAGTTTGTATTGTTTCAGGTGGTACCAGCTAAGGATGAGGTGGCAAAACCACGATGAGTGATGCACTTCTGATAATTGAATAATACAACACTTCATAGCATTATTTGTTTGGAACCTCACCTATTCAAATCACACATTGGACAATCTGATATCTGAGTACAATATCTATAGCCTCTCCAGTCAATATCTGATCAATATCTAAGAGACAATGGAATGATATTAATGGTTAAATAAAGAGCAAATATACCAAGGCTCTTCCAGTGATATTACAGATCATATCCTCTCAAGTCCGACCAGTAATATCCACATAAGGTTGAGCCGGATTGGCGGTGTACACTTGGTTAGACCGTAAAGACCTGCCTGTTGTTACTCTGTGACATTACATTAAGTAGTATACTGACTAATCTATGTTCATGTGACCTGTTCCCTATTGGGCCGTTCCCCCTATTCCAATGGTAAAATCCTGGACTCTGTCCTCGAGCGCATAGATGAAACCCACATGAGGGAGATGACGGTATGTGCTCAATGACGAACATTTCATAGTATTGCTGATGTATTGATTCAGGGGACACTTCCGTTCATGGCAATCGATATCCTGGACAAACTGCCTCATGAGGTTCACCATGACCTTGAATCATTTTACTGGACACTGATCTATATAATTTTGCGACACACAAACCATGATGGTGGATTTGATGCCTCACGCAGGCTATTTGATCATATTGATGAAGAGGACTTTCTCGCCCACAAACGTAATTGGTTTATTAAATCACCTATACAAATCGAAGGTAATAAACCTCTCACACAACTCCTTCAAGAACTCCATAATATGTTCAGCGCTCAACAGTCTGCATGGAATAAAGTTGGAACTCCAGTAACGCACGATGCGCTTCTCAAAGCTCTTAACGGTGTTTTGAAACTGGAAAATTGGCCCGAGAATGATTGCGCTTTATCATTCCCGAATACACAAGCAAAGGTGTCGCAGAGACCGATAACACGCCCAAATACCCACAGCCAAGGTTCAGGAAATGCGAAGTTGCAGGCAGATGTACCAGTCCAGTCAATGCCTACCACCGTTACATCATCATCACAGGGGCTTCGGAGGAGCGAGCGCATCAGCAAGATGAAATCTAACAAAACTTCTACTTCCTCTGGGATACGCGACAGGACGACTAAAGGAGAAGGAAATGAAGAGTAGACTTGACTCAGGTTGTTATCGCATTTTAAGTTAGAACATATCCATATTACTCTTGTTAAACACATCATATCTAGTGACCAGTTTATTAAACTTGCATCAGTCCAATTTCTCTGAGACGTAACTACTAATTAAAGTTTTTACACGGTCATTAGTGCCAACCGCACCTCAAGGTCATCAAATAAATAAAATGCTAAGGAGGCTGTGAGTAGCCCCGTATTCGTTTCTACCATTGAAATCTATCACGAGATATGGTCTAAATTAAGGATCATCTGACCAAAACATGGTGTACGAGGCACTGAATATCATACTAATTACAACAGCCCCTACAATCATGAGGATGTGAGGTAATTGAATTATGAACGGGCGACATTCCAAGCAGACACTGACATTCTCGATGAGATTGAAAAAATCGTGCTTCAAGTACACAAATGAACTTGCCAATGTCTTCCGGGAAGCGGTTCGAGGTTTGTATCCCGTTATCTCTGTCATGCCACGATATCTAACATGCCCTACACATGAAGATCATGAAATTGTGTATGAGAGTGGTGTACTTCACCGGGATGTCAGTCCTGGTGATATTCTACTATTAGAGACATTAGAGAAGGTAGATGGAAGGTCCTTTCATGACTCCAACTATGGTAAACTCCCGAACTCTATTCTAGAGCGCATAAATAAAACTCACATGAGGGAGATGACGGTATGTGCTCAATGACGAACGTTTCATAGTATTGCTGATGTATTGATTCAGGGGACACTTCCATTCATGGCAATCGGTATTCTGGACAACCAACCCCATGAGGTTCACCATGACCTTGAATCATTTTATTGGACACTGATCTATATAATTTTGCGACACATTTGATGCCTCACGCATGCTATTTGATCATATCGATGAAGGGGACTTTCTCGCCCACAAACGTAATTGGTTACTTGGATCATGTTAAAAAATCAAGGATAACGAACCTCTCACACAACTCCTTGATAATCTACAAAAACTGTTCGCCAAACACCTCCTCTATAATCTACAAAGATTGTTTGCCAAACAACTGAGCATGGTCGACGAAGCTGGAATTTCGGTGACGCATGACGAGCTTCTCAAAGTTCTTGATGATGCTCTGAACTTGGAAAATTGGCCAGAGAATGATTGCGCTTTACCATTCCCGAATACACAATCAAAGGCGGAGTTGCAGAGACAGATACCATGCCCGAATACTCACAGTCAAAGTTCAGGAAATCCTGAGTTGCAGGCAGACGTACCAGTCCAATTAACATCTACCACTGTTTCATCGTCATCACAGGGCCTTCGGAGGAGCGAGCGCATCAGCAAGATGAAATCTAACACAATTTCTACTTCCTCTGGGACACGCCACGGGACTGAAGGAGGGGGAAATAAAGACTAGAGCATACCCAGATTATTATCCCGTTCAGATTGATTTTTGAGGCATCAATTACTCAAAGCGGTCTCTGCAAGCAGCAATTTCTAGACTTGCCTCCGCAAATTTATATTCATATTCTACAATCTGGTCCGTAATGAGCTCTAGAATGTCACTACATAATATTATATCACCCCCCCAATAAATATCAAGGAGGCTATGAATAGTTGCGCATTCATTTCCTGTTATCGATAAAGCCCATGAAGCCATCAAAATCGGTCACACAGTGTTGTCCAATGGTCGTCTATGCCACTGACCAAAACGAGCGAGAACATGATGCCCGGCACGAGGCATTCTGATTACAGTAAGATCCTACGACTAATATGAGAATATAAGGTGCTGTACAATGGATGGGCGACATCCCAAGCAAACAGTGAGACAACAAATTTGGTCCTTCAAATGCAGAAAAGAACTCGCCAATGTTTTCCGGGAAGCGGTCAAGGTTCGTATCCCGTTATCCATTGTGCCACTTAAGATTAATTTGTGAACAGATGAAGGTTATAAACTTGTGTATGGCAGTGACGTACCCCACCGGGATATTACTTTTGGTAATATTTTACTATTGGAGATGTTCGAGAAGATAGGAGGAGAGTTTTTACATGATTTCGATCATGATAAACTCCTGCACTCTTCCCATGAGCGTGTAGATGAAACTCATATGACGGTATTGGTTCAATGATATAATTTCACAATATTGTTGACATATTAATTCAGGGGACACTCCCGTTCATGGCAATCGATATTCTGAACAAACTACCCCATGAGATTCACCATGACCTTGAATCATTTTACTGGACACTGATCTATATATTTTTGCGACATACAAACCATGACGGTAGACCTGGTGCCTCACGCAAGCTATTTGATCATATCGATGAACAGGACTTTCACGCCCACAAACGTAATTGGTTATCTACATCACGTTTACGAACCAAGGATAATGAACTTCTCACACAACTCCTTTATAATTTACAAAGATTGTTCACCAAACAACAGAACACGGTCGATAAAACTGGAACTGCGGTGACGCACAACACGCTTCTCAAAATTATCAATGAAGTTATGGGATAGGATAGTTGGCCAAGAATGACGGTAGCAACATTACAGAACGTAGTGTGGACAAAGTACAGGTAGATAGTTGGACTCGTGTTCCGACATTATGACGCAGACATACAGTTCAAGTGTGAGGCCTTGATGAATCAGTAAAGGAAAACTCGAGGAAGAGAAAAATTTTGTATTTTCAAGGCTGTATATATATATAACCATGAGCGCTTTGTTGTGATTTGTGAATGCATGAGTATGAAATTAGATTGCTCACACGCACATGGCTCTGACAGCCGCCAATCCAAACATCTTTGATACGGGCTTTAAAGAGCTACCATGACGCTTTTCTTATAATTTCAGCAGAAACATAACTTATAATCGCTAAGATGAGTCTATAGGCTTTCGTTGGAACGGAACAACCAAATTTGCACGTATTTATGCATGCTAAGCGACTTCAATTTCCCCATGTTCCGAGACCCGGGTTCAATACAGATAACATTCATAGAATATGTTCACCACATTTACATAGTTGCTCTTAACATCCTGGTTTGCCGATAGAAATCGATCATGGGCGATCCAGAAGAAACTGGTATGTAATACTGGGTATCATTCTGAGGAATGTTGTTGACATGTCGTTTGCCCCACGAAGTTGCGCTGGATCCAACAGTGGACTTTATAGCTGGGACAGTCGCAGTGCGTAACATCTGATAATGATACTCTTGGATATTCGCTAATAGACGAATGTAGGGAATGACAAGTCTAGTTGTTGGCTTCCCTTTCGATACAGGTATGCACATCCGAACCACTTTGAGTGCTACGGCTACTGACCGGTTCATGATTTAGTCAAGGTTCGCTTCCAAAGCCCAGAAATAGCCTCACGATATAGATCTACACTACATGCCATCTCTACTATTGTACGCGAAGAACGCTTTCTTGGGCTGTATAAGGGAATAACATCTCCCTTGGTATGTGGTTGAGAGCTTCACAGACATATACCAATGTTGATTGTGATCAAACAGGCGACAGTCGCGTTAATGAATGGACTTGTCTTCGCGTCTTATCGATTTTTCATGAAATATCAATTAGAGAATCACGAAGTTTTACCGACGTTTACTCAGATCGCCTTGGCGGGAGCAGGAAGTGGCATCGTATCTTCGTAAATCGTTCTCTCTAATCATATGTCAAAAGTTATTCATTAACCGTTCAATAGTATTGTCACAACACCAACCGAACTGATAAAGATCCATCAGCAATCTCTTCTCGTTCCAACGACAGCGCGTCAGGTTGCTTTAAAGTTATACAAGGAAGGAGGTATACGTGGGTTATACCGCGGTGTTGTTGCTACAGCCCTGAGAGACTGTGGATATGGGGCATACTTTGCTGCCGTACGTAGCGTCTTTACTTTCAGAAATCTTTTGAGTTAACGTCTACACTTCAAAGTATGAAATGACATGTCGATTAATGTCGACGCCACCCACACGACCACCAGACCATACGTCGCTCTTATCCGAAGTTGGCAGTGACATGAATAAATTGTCGTGGCCTACCATGCTCCTTGCAGGTGGTATTGCGGGTATTGGTATGTATCGTTTCCGCGCTTTATCTATTAACCACGGGTATAATTTCTCATTGTTTATTTTCTGTTTAGCTGGGTGGATAGTAACATTTCCGTTAGATGTTGTCAAGACTCGCATGCAGGGAAGCCAACCGGTTCTGATGTCTGTTGCTCCGAAAGGATCACTTGCTTTAGCTACTCCTTCCCCTTCCCCAGGTTCTCCTCTACTAGAAATTTCAACTCCTATTGTCAAAGACATCAATCCGTATCGTAGCATATATTCGACAATAATCAATTCTTATCGTGCCGAAGGTATCGGAGTATTTTTCCGCGGGCTATCACCTACTCTTATTCGGTGGGTCATTCTTTTTGCTCTTGTGACTTCTAAGAGATGCCATAGAAAAAGAGACGACCAATCGGCTAACTTGATTTCAAATGTCAGTGCCATCCCTGTCAATATGGTCACATTCTTCACGTTCGAGACCGTCGCGCGCGCGCTTTCGTGATAACTTGATATCGCCATCACCCAATCGCGTTGAGTCAGTCTCGCGCGGTGACATCAATGTGTTAGAACATCATAATGCACTCTCATGCACCTGTCAATCAACTATCAAACACTTCAAACCTTCTTTACCCTTCATGCTAAGCTAAAGCAATTTACATAATTCAAATATATATCCAATAGTCCGGATTAACTCCTTACCAATCCTACTTGTCCATCACATCACATAATAATATGATCCCTTCCTCAGCTCTCTCACCACCGCCAATATACACGACAGAAGGCAGCCAGGTCCAGACCAGAACCTCCTATGACTGTAGGGCAACGCATCAATCACACTCGGCATTACAATTGAATAACCCTACGGACATGCGCTCAGTTATACGCTTAATCTCCTACCAATAAGGTGAAGTCATGTTATCACGCCTGGAGAGGGACATCAGAAAATCCACTGATGAGTCGGAGGAGTGGTAGGTTCTTGATGTATGTAGGTTTATGTCGTTGTCTGAACTTGAAGCAACTACGACACGAATCTTCGCCAGCAGTAGGCATTTCCGGGTTTATCTGGTCTGGAAGCGCGTAAGAAGGAAGCGGATGGTATTATTGCTGTTTGCGTGCCTATATTTGTCGCATTGTCTAGACTCGAGAATGTTGATGTTTAATAACGAATGTGGTTTTGCTCTAGACTTCTGTGGTCGGATCATAAGATGTAACAGATGGGTATAATGATGCTAGGTATTTTGCATGGACCTGGTTGGTTTGCGTGCCAAGTGACAGAAGAAGTTTTTGATCCTAGGTGAAAAGGGGTCATAGAATGTATCGGGTTAGAAATGTTCCACGAAGTTGGGGAAATAGGGCTCATCACCACCTATACATGCATTCAAACTCCTTCGTGTTTTTTTATGAAGTCTAGATTCATAATATTGCAACATTGTTATTTCAGGTGTTTCCTTGCCTCGTTGCCGCATTAGGTGATATCAAGATAAACCTAAAAATACCAAATAAGTACCAAGGCACACATATATCATGTGCGTTAAAAAAAGATGCTACATAAGTTCTGGGTTCCAGGTTCTGGGATTCTAGAGCTATTGTGGCGTTTTGTTTTTGTTTTTGTACAATCAGAAAAAAGTCAATGTCAGTTCAACAGTTAAACATTCACGTTAAGTACAAAGTACTAAGTGCCGGCCGGAGTGACTCAGTTCCCAGTTCTTAGTGCCCATTGTCTGAGAGGGGACCACGAGAAACCCCGGGCCCCGTTTGTTCCAGGTCCAGATTTAAATTCCGGGAAAACACTTTTGTAATTGTGGGGAGAAAAGGTGGATATGGTATTAAAATGTACCCATAGGCACTAGTGATTTTGTGTTATACATATCATGTTATTGAATGAGAAAAATAGAAATAGGTTCCGGTAGTACATATCGCTAGATTGAAACTTAGGAGACCCATTCTTAATTAGTCGTCTTGATAAGATAAATCCTACCGTTTAATAGGACGGGTACAATAACAGCGTAAAATTGGCGGCAACTTATCTATATTACGGTTTCCAGAATAAATTCGGACAAACTTTTTGTATCAATACCGCGAGCACGTTGTCAAACCCTTGTACTAGTATGCATATGCATATATCTGAATATATGAAAAGGAGTCGTTTCCAATGCGAAAGATAGGCAAAAATATAGGCGAAGATCACGCATATTTTGATATTCTATCTCCTCTGCGCTTAAGTACCTCGCTGTAGTACGCGTGCTTCACCCTGTTCATTTCCAAGCGCTCTGCACCCGACAATATGTGTAGTAATACAAATATTTTAGTTCAAAATGTTCAACATTCAATTTTTTATATGAGAAAGGAAATATATATATATAAATCGACCTCCGCCGAAGTTCGTCCTCCATACAACACCCGAAACAAACTGATCGGGGGGAAAGGCCTAAAGGTCTCGACCTGAGGCCTGAGGTCGTGGTTAAAAACACGATAACCCCGTTTTGACGTGAGTAAAAAACCCAACTTCTTATACAGCTTTGGTTATTTGATTGATTCCTGATGAACATAAAAACAGCAAGCGGACTGAATGGTAATGGTAAATGATAAACGGTTAGGCCAATGGGCCAATGGGCTGTCAAAGATTCCGATGGCACAGGGATGAAGACAAGAGAGAAATGTGAAACCAACTTGATCAAGGACTTATCTCGCTTATTGGAAATATTTAATTAAAGTTTTCTTGTTATGTATCCCCCTGTTGTTAGGCACAAAGTTATGCCATTGGCAGATGGTAATGATGAACGGTTGGTGGCTGTTTTTGGAACTGATAATGAAGCAAGGGGTAATCAGATAAAAATTGGTTTTTGTTTTATACAGTAATCTCTGTCGTGTATGTATGCTATCGATATAGTTAAAATTTCGAATCTTCGTTTTTGAATCCAAAATACATTATATCTATCCCTTTCAACACCAAACGCACATAGGAACACAAGAAAGATAGAAACCAAATACACGGAAAAGTCCTTTGTGGAAATGAAATATACCAAGAAATGTCCATTGAACAGACGTTCGGATTTTTTTTGTTTCGTTAGTCGTAATCGCGTCGTTGTGCTGCTGTCGTGTATAAGTAGTGCTTTTTTGCGTTCGCCTGGGTACCTGGATAAAGACAATTTCGGAATGAGTGTTTGTCTTTCAAATACAGATGGCGGCAATATTCAGGCGGCGAGATTTCGAGGAGGGGTATGCAAGGCTTGCCAATGGGTATTAGTGTAATGGAGGATATAACGAGTCGTGGGGTAACAACGGGAAGGGTAAATCAGTCAGTGACCTCCATTTCATCATCCCCATCTCCATCCTCGTCCATATCTAAATCCAGTGCATCTCCTCCTTCTTTTTGAGCTTGTGCATACAAATCCTCTCGTTTATGTTCATCAGCAGTCAAGTTCGCCAAGGTAACAAGAGCTTCGGTCAGCAAAGGACTGAGTTCTTCATCAGGACTTGCTTCTCTTTGTGTTTGCTTATTCGTGGCACCGTCATTCGTTTCGCCTCCATGTACCTTTGCCCGTTCTAAATATGTGATCGCGCGTCTTAAAGCATCTCGTGCATCCTCTGCCTCCTCTGATTCGAGGATAGCCAAGTCACCTTTCTCTAAAGAACTCTCTAGTTCTTCAGCGCGCGCAGCTCCGACAACTAACCAGCACCTTCCTCTTACTCTCGCCAAACCAGTGTCGCTAGATGCATCCCCGACTCGGATTTGCCCAAATATTGAATCTGCCCATGCACCCCAGTATTCCCGTTCAGATGCTTTACTAAGTTTCTCTGCGACGAGTAGCATTTCTGATGCAATTGTGTACAGTTCCTTTGCGCGTGAGATTGGTTCCGCAGGGGTTGGTGGAACGGAGGAACTGGATTGAGGTTGAGCTGCGTTTGATTGAGATGCAAGATTAGATAGTAGAGTGTGGCGACGTTCGGGGTGAGGCATGTAAAATATACCACTTGAGAAGTGGTCCATTGCGAGTTTCATCAGTTCATTCACAGTAAAACTTGCAAACGACAGCCGTCGTGTAACAGGCGGTCGGCGTTTTGTGATAGTATCAAAAGGTGATTCTGATGACCACTGGACATCCTCTTCGAATAGCGAAGCTATTGCAGAAGTAGGATCGCTTGGATTTTGTTTGGTTTTGGTCAGCATCTCATCGGCAATACATAGAAGCGTGCGTCCCCATGCGATTTGCATGCGCCAGTCTTCCGGAGCGTCGCGGAGGATCCCCCGGGTTTTCGAAGGAAGACTATCTCCCATCTCAAAGACGTCCAGTGCAGCGAGCCAATATGTCATTGGATTTGATGGTTCGCCTTCTAAAGCAAACGAAGGCTCTTGCGCGATCAGGTTGCCAAAGAAGAGAAGGGTAGTTCCAAGCAAAGCATGGAACGCAGTTGGAAGTTCAGTATATCTGCAACGCGATCATCGCCCAAGAAAACAATTAGATTATTCCGTTGATATGACAAACACTACTGGAATTCACAACGCACTTCCTCTCTGGGCGGGTTGGCACTGGAGGCACTATTTTTTGATTAGATTTGCCTTTTGCGCTGTTGAATCGCATTTTGTGATAAGGGTTATCATACTGCTCCCAGTCTCGCTTGATGCGTTCTTGTGGAGGAGTTTGAGCACGAGGAGAAGCAGTTGAGGGAGGTGTAAAAAAAACAACTGAAGGATCTTCGTATAGTCGTAGAAATCGATGGCATTCATGAATGATGCCCCTGAGCAATGGCAGCGTCTCTGAGGCATCATCGCCTAAGATAAAAATCGTGAAAGGTGAATGAAGGGGTTGATTACTATAATGAAACGCAAAATCGGGGAATCGATAAGAGGAAACGCACTTTCATAATGTTCCGTCGCTTTAGCGAAAAGTTCTTTGAGATCCTCCCAATCCTCTACAGTACATGGAGTAGGGTCTGATCTGGATAGCCCTGAAGGAATAGCAGTGGAGGAGGTATCCATGATCTTGGCGCGGGTTGACCACTTTTTATTTGAATATTGCTGACGGGAATTACAGTGACGAGAAAAGTCCCAGTACCACGCGTCTTCGTCTTCTGAGCTGAGAGGAGTATCGGAGCCCGGACTTTTGCGGCGACGCTTTGAGCTTGAAGAGGAATCGGAATCGTTTGCAGATTGTATGGGAAGAGAGCGGGAATGAGTGTTGCTACGAGCTAGGTCTGAGTCGTCGTCGTCGGTGTCAAGAGAAGCAATTGGAAAAGGCCGAGGAGCATTCGCCTGCCTATCAGGGACTTTCTCAGCAGCGGGTAAACGGGGGCCGGCACGGGCCTTCCATAGACCTCTTGGCCGGCGAAAGACTTGCTTGTGGTGTTGGAGGGAAAGGGAGTGGAAGTCGTTCATGGTGATGAAGTCTGAAAGGAGGGAAAGCGGAAAGGGCATTTGCAGCAACGAATAAGAAAAAGCGAGAGATGACGAGAGAAACGAAGAAGATATATCTCTCTCTTAGAGTTATTTATTTATTTATTTATTTTATTCATCCATCTAGACTCATCCAATCATTTCTCATCTCTCATTACTACCTGGTCTGGACCATTCCAGGTCCAACCAATCACCCTTCTCTCCTACCGAGCCCACGTAGATAAACTAGATTAGATCCCCATTGGCTACTCTACTCTCGTCGCCGTCCACCCTTGCCCCACTTCTCAACCAGGAATCCAGCCAGGTACTCGTACACCTCCCTCTGTGCACCCCGTTTGCTGATGCCATGATCACTACATTTCTCTCCAATCAGCATCTTCCCCATCATTTCTTTCCCCGACTCACCTATCGGTAAACATCCTGAACCGGAAATTTCGCACCTGGTACTGCGTCAGCAGATCCAAAAGATGTGCTGAATTCGCATAGTGGACGTTGTCATCCCCGCTGCCGTGCGCCAGCAAAAAGTCCACATTATGGAATCCAGTCACGTTCGTGATGGACGCGTTTATGTATCCGCCCGCGTTCAATTGTGGCGTGTTCATGTAACGTTCCGTGTATATCGAGTCTAGACAAACACAACAATCATTTTCCTTGTTTCATCACTCACACATGCTGTCCGCGTCTCCCTTTGGGGCCACGAAACACACATGCACTTACCATACAGCCGCCAGCTGGTCACAGGCTAAACATCTGTCATCAGTCCCAAATAATATCCTGCAACAAAGGAAGACGTTGTAGAGGCTAGACTCACCGCGACTGCCATCGACAGGCTGTGAATACCCGCATTAGCTTCGACTACTTTACAGCTCATAAATCCGCCGTAAGACTATGAAAAAAGATATGTCCCGGAAGAACCCCGTGGTTAGCATTCCTCTGTGCCGAGTTAAGCAGCCAACCGGATGAAGCCCGCTTACCCATCCCCATATCCCAATACGTGTTGGATCTACATATACCTTCGAGGCCCAGACTCTAAATACCCGAAGGAAAACAAAAATAAAAGCGGAATCGTCAGCAACGCCACCCTACGATCACTGCGCAAAATCGCGGACGGAGAATAATTAATAACTTTGATATTAAACAAGATTTAAAACCTCGTCCTCATCCCAGGATCAAAAAGTTAGCGATTGGAATTGTTCCTCGATCCCCAACATAGGCCGAGGCCCCAAAGAACCTTTCGCACTCACTTTGCCGCGTAAATTTGATCAACAACCTCCCAATACCCCAGATTGTCCTTTACGGGATTCCGCAGCTTGCGACCCTTGAACCCTGTACCACGTCCATCGACAACAACTACGATGTATTGAAGTCCACATGCGACGTAATCTTGGAACGTTCTTCCAAACCTTACATCAACCATTTGACTTCCTGGACCCCCATATCTGTAAAGATAATCCTCACGTTAAAATGTTACAAAGAACATGATAGAAGTTGACTCACACCCAGAACAAGACTGGGTACTTTGTTCGGCCAGAATCATCCATACGTGGTGGCCGATATTCTTTCACGTTCAATTCTACACACGGAAATTATTTTCGTCAACGTCGAGACCCATCCAGACCTCACATACCGAAACCATCATTTGTGATAATATTATACGAAACAGTCGCCGTCTGATATAACATCGTGGCATTCTGCAGCCGTTCATTTGTGTTTAAAACGTAATTAAATTCTAGAATGTTGATAGTTAGTGATTTAAGCGTCTGGATGTTTTATTTCGGCAGAAATGGACGTGCCTGGATCATCGGCCTTGACTACTTTTTGCCAGGGGATGCTAGGTCCGTGATAAGATAACAGGTAGAATCCTGCTTGTGGTGAGAAACTTGTAGTGTAGTAGCCTGGTTTTTTGGAATCCGTTAGCACAGTTGGTTCATCAACTTGGTCAGATGATATGGTGGGGATGGGAATAGAATATAAATGGCGCTCTGTCGACGGTGTGGCTGCCTCAAAATACCTATTTTACAATTTTGAGCGCCGTACCCCTAAAGAAGAGAAAATCCTTACACAATTCCTTTTTGAATGTCGACCCCTCTTATGCCATTCGTCACCTCCCAATCTCCTGAGGTGAGGAAGCGAGGAATGTTTGCTGAGCCAGAACTAAAAAGCGCGATGTGATTGAAACCATCTTTATTCGGGACGATATCGAGGTAAGAGTTTGTTCCATAGGCAGATACGTTGCCAACAAGCGGGTATACATATTGTTCCTGTATGTATCAGAAATCATCAGCAGAGCCAGGGAATAGTATAAGGGGAACGGACATGATTGATCCACCCGTCGTCCCCCTCTTCCCCATCCTTGCCTAACTTCCGAACTACCACGCCTTTATTCTGACCCTCGGCTCGCTGACCATCAAATTCGAAAAGAACGACATTGCCATCATCCGCATTCCTATTTGTTTCTTTCAAAAGAAGCGAAGAATTTCCAATCCATGCAACCCCAAATATTATACTAGTGTCTGCCGGGTGGCGATTTTCCCAGTCTAACGTGAGAGTATGAGCAGCGATATCTGTCGGTATCCCAGCATCCTGCGCGTCAGCCTCATCGTTAAGGTAATTCTCCAAATCAAATACATAGGCTGTCACGATCGGATTGTTATACCCAGGTTTGGGGTATTTCATCACGACCTCTTTGGTATAAGGAGTGATCTCGTTCGCGTCATTAGTAGGGTTGTAGATGGGAAATGTGAACTCCTCCACAGCTGTCTCATCAAAAGATAGGAACGCCACCTTGTGCGAGTCTGGAGACCACCAAAGAGCAAAGTCGGCACTGAAAATCTCTTCTTCATACACCCAGTCTGGTACACCATTAAAGAGAGATGCGTTGCCTGCTGTAGTTATACGAATGGAGGATGTCGATGGCCTGTTGATACATCAAGTTTAGGTAGGCATAGCTGGAAAAGTACAGATGAGCTTACGATGCATTGGGTAGGATATACAGGTCATTGTCTGTAACATAAGCGATGGCGTCTCCGGTGGGTGACCATGTAGCATATGCCGTGCGTCCAGGGTTGGTGGGAGGAATTATAGGATGTGTGGTTTTTGAATCTATGTCATGTATATAATAATTTCCGAAGCTTGACCAACGCCATTGCTGAAAAAAACGACTCAATCAGCAAACAAGTTAATAGCTAAATCTAAATCTGTAATGCCTGACTTTACGATAATCAGCTTTAATGAGTATTTTCTTCATGTTTGGTGAAATTTTCCAATCTGAAAGGTATATCTGGTTCCCATGCTCCTGTACAAATGAGACACTGGATTAGAAGCTAATATGATGATATAGGAAAACAAACGCACATCTCTTATATCATCTGTGTTAACAAGGTCTGTCGTGGTATTTGACTTCAGATCAACTAGCACGATAAACCCTTGTTCCTTGACATAAAATACGCCGTCCCCAGCTAATAACAATATTGATATTAGCATCAATTTGGCCTTGAAACAGGCCCGACGCACCCTCTGGCACCCAGTTCACTTCTTGGCGTTCTACACTAAATGTGCCATTGAATATATGATCCAAGTCGAATTTTCTGAACCCTGGAGGATGGGCTACTCCGCCAGCGTAGGTGAAGGCCCCAATAATCCCAATGATTACGGCGAGAGTGATAAGACAGCCAACCACGGTAACTAGTACGCGCAAAGGTGTAGGTCTCTGCCCACAGGTATCAGTTAGTATGTATCCTCTAACGTAGGTGTTATGAATATATCAAGTACTAACCAGAAGTTCTGCCTCCCGTCGTTTTGGATTCAAGTCTCCCGCCTCCGCCATACCTGGAGACCCAGGCTGCTTGTCCAACAGCGACTCATTCTCATCCTCTGAACTAGGAGGGTCGAAAGGACCTTCACCGTAATACACCGGTGGTTTAATGTTTGGACTGCTCTTATTCGCGTGCAAATCTAAAGGATGTAAAATTTGATTTTCCGGAAAAGCCTGCGCTTCATGCAAATTGAGGTCTCCATCTTGCTCTTCTGAAATGCGCTCGTAGTTGTGATGCCGCATGGCTTGAGGAAGAGGAAAGGAAAGCTATTCTGGAAGCACAAACGTTTATTTAACAGCGGAATAGGAGCATTGTTTTATGTTATGTATGTGGTAGGGTCTGTTTTCCCACAGCCCGCAACTTGGGACGCGTTAAAGAACACCTCTTACGTTTCTCATGTTGATTTATCTGGTCACTTGGTTGTTACCTGTTTTATAGAGAAACACTCATGGCACCTCCAAAGCCATCAAGTTGGGACCCAATACTTCTTATTTCACAGGTTTGTAACAATTTCTTTGACATCCTAACTTTGATACTGAACAAATGTGTACCCAGATATTGTCAATGCAGACACTGCATTACCTCACACTATCAATACTGATCCCACCTCTATTGAGTTTCTTTGCTGAACCGTCGTCTTTGGCCTATGAAGGAGGGGCATCTAACGTTGGTGAGTATTTAAAAGGTTTGTTATATGTTCGTTCTCGTAAGTGCAGAAAACAGGAATGGTGATGGATTGGCGGGAAATGGCAGGACGGCCAACTGTTCGAGGGATGTATGGCGGAGAGCGTTGGAGTTCATATGCGGGGGCGTGGAGTGGAGGAAAGAAAGTCGGTTACGGAGAGGATGCATGGGATGGGCGGGCAGATCCAATTCGTGGTTGGATCATTGCTATATGTTGGATAGTAGCATGTTCTGCTGAGTGTGTTCGTTTCTTGCATTTGATTTCTGTACACTTAATGCTCCTGGCTCATAGCACATACTACTTGTATATTCTCATCCGAAAGCCACGACTCATCCTCGACTTTGCGCTGACCCTGGTGTTTAATCACCTCGTGCTAACTACTTATTACTCGGCATCTATACCCACATCTCTGTTCTTCTGGCTCATCACGCTAGGAGGATCCGCTCTCACTATAATTGTGGCAGAGCAACTTTGTGTGAAACGGGAAATGTCAGAAGGGCTGAATGTCGTCCCTATACAGCAGGCTGAGCATGACGATGACATGGAAATGGGGAATATCAATCGCATAGATTGAGAGATAGCTACATATACGATTTCAATAGGAATGCTTTCCTTTTAGCTTTGTTGTGGACAAGTCACTTATTTTCAATTTCTAGATTGCTTTATGATTTGTCACGCTGTAACATCACACATTACATCCATACCATTAACTTAATTCCAATCCATTATTGTCATCCTCTGCTTTATTCTTCGACATCATTCATTTGAGTTTCATTAGCCACTTGGGTATGAATAACTATACAGATCAGCTTTCCATCTCGTCCCATCGTGGCCTTATCGCAGCTCATCAGTAAGACATCTCCAAGGTTTTACTGCAGCTTTTGATCAGCACCTACCTATTGAAGTCTTAGACAGGTTTTTCTTTCGATCATGCAGCTTAAGCTTACCCCAGAGGTAAAGTTGAAGGTTTATCGCACACCATCGTGACGGTTTGTGGCTCATTCTGACCGGGTGGCGCGGGCTCTGTGGTAAGAAATTGGATGTTTATCGATTGTTCCATCTATGCCTACCCGCTGCTGCATGTCGATTGTAATGCCGCTTTCAAGTTACCTGCCTTGCGATAGGTAGTGTTCGATTATGTCTCCAAGCCTGTACATGTAGGCGATGGGCGCTATGATATTCACCCGTCCCCCTTTGCCCAACGGTTTTACCTTGTTTATCTTGAAGTAGAAATCACAGGAACCCAACGTACATTTACGACAGAACTCAGGTAAGACTACCCCATTCCGGTCCGTTCATCGAATATTATTCCTATCATCAGTTCTTGTGTCGGTCTAGTCGCTATTGTTTTCTCAAACTATACATGACATGAAACCAAATTGCATTGTTCGCTTTCCTGGATGATGCAAGTGGTGCGTCATTAAGGATAGTTGTGGGCAATAAGCACGAAAGGATATGCGCTTGGCGTCTTCTCACTGGCTCCGAGTGTTAATGCTGTGTAAATCCTTTCTTGTGTGGTCCCAACCCTAAGCAAGTCCAACGATGACACCCCCATATATACAAAGGACCATTATCGACCCAGAGCAGAGCAAATCAAATACAAGCACAAAGAGCCCTACAGATCTTGTTGTACTTTACTATTTCACTCCCTGACGGTCGCCACTAACATCCATCTGGCAGTTAATATTCCCCCCAACAATCAACGTCATCTTGCTGCATGTTTCCGATCATCGTTTGGCATGTCATTTTTTCAAGTTCCAGTGATTGTTTCTTCAACAGGAGGTTGAATCATGTCCTACGTGGCTCGCTTATTAGTCCAGATGACTCCATTTTACCCCAAGATGTCATTAGGCGTGTTCTTAGTGTTTACACCAAATGCTTTTTTTGACTGCCTCCTTGTGACAAACGCCTGAGGTCTGGATCCCCCAAGCTTCATCGCCTACAATTCTCCTCGGATGGTTTGGGCCGTTCATAGGATCGTGTTATTGCCCTGCTGACTTTCAAAATCAACATTACTCTGTTAACGATATCCTTTTAAACGCTTGTGGCGTCTTCACTTGCTCCAAATATCATAATCGAGACGATAGCTTGGCTTGCGAATCATTATCACAACTCGTTGGTGCTTCTTTGTGGACATGGGTTGTGCTTCGATTGATTCTTATTGGGGTGCGTGTGTTTGTAGCCTATGACCAAAACAATAGGGCCACAGAGTGATACAATGAAACGTCCACTGCTCCTCAGATTATATTCCCACTTTCATTATACCTTCTAGCATAACCAAAAAATGCTTGCAGGAGCACAGGTATCCGCAACAAGGTACAATCGACGGGCCGGTGAACTGGAAACTTACGTGTTAAGCGATATGCCAGGAGAAT
This sequence comes from Floccularia luteovirens, assembly GCA_009739215.1. NCBI lineage: Eukaryota > Fungi > Basidiomycota > Agaricomycetes > Agaricales > Squamanitaceae > Floccularia > Floccularia luteovirens. The sequence continues at coordinate 1,586,669 of VSJF01000006.1, forward strand.
TATCATATCTGACTTCATTTCATCTCGCAAAGTATCGTATGAATGCTCTTCTCAAAGTATGGCTTGGGTTCCCTGACGGCAGCGTGTCTCAAATTGGTCTGCGTGGTTTCCACGAAGAGGATTTCTGATACTTTCCTTCATGGTGGTAGACTAGAGTTGGAAATGTGAGAGACCGGTTTATCCCCTTGTGTGCACGTTTTTTCTTTTATTATCCTTCTAAGACCGCTTCTCTTTATTCACAATAAGAATTTCCTCCAGCGATGAAGTACGGCGCCTATATGTGGAATTCTATATATCCTTATAGCCGCCGAGAGCTCTACTATTGGTTCTGTGGAAGCTCTTGCTTTGTTAGATATATTGAACAACTTGGTATGTGGGTACAGATTCATTTATGAAATGACATTAATTAGATAGTCTATTCATCTCATGTGTCATATTCACTTTACATGCATACAAGGCACCCTATTCGGTGCATCGGTTATGATATCCAAACTCTTTCGCACTCCCATTTCCTTGCAAGGATATTTGTTCTATTTGCAGGTCACAACTCTCCCACTTGTTCGCACTCTCTGAATGCTTATTGCCGAAAAAGTCGCAAACATTTTACTTTCAAAGCACACTTCAAATGACTCGGGTATGTTTCATGATTTGCAATTCCTTTCTGTTTCCCCCAGATCTTTGTAAACTGCGTCTAACTCCGTGTATTCTAATGTATTTTGTCTTTGTAGCAAGAGCCAAATGGCATTGCTCGACTCAGAAAACACTTCTGTGCGATATTGTCAGATGCCAACATGATGTGCCATGGTCGCAATCAAGACCTGGAATCTTGGCTCGGGAACTGGACATGCGAGATTGATTTCGTTTGTCCTTCCCTTCTCTTCCATAACGCATCAAGAACAGCCATCAATCATTATGATACCATTAAGAGTAAGGAATACACATTGGTCTCATCAAGCGCTTGTGGATCTGGGGACGATATTCTATTTGGATCCCAAAATTGAATAGCGGATTGCTGTTAAAAGGCTGTGTACGCAGTGACTGCCTTTGGTTTTACTTAACGTGATACAAGTACATATGCGTGTTGCGCATCTTGCTACACGGATTGATCGTCAAATGGCATGTTTCCATGATTGGTTCCTCCGCGTGGTGGTGACAACTCATCGGGTGATGAAGAAATCGGCTATGATGCCCCTTGATTTGGGTGCATTTCCTTTTTTTCTGTTCTTATTTTTCTGCTTGACTGTGGTATTTCATGACTGGGAACGACATCTTATGGAGTCTCCTGCATCTGGCTGATGCCACGACAGTGAAACTTATTACTTAGTAGTCAGTATGTCTCAAGATGACAGTTGACAACAACTCTGTTATTACATACCACATACCCCGAGACAACAAGCACGTGGTCCAAATTCCCGGTTCATTGGCAAATGTCAAGGCAGGTTTGGGCGAGACTAGTTCTCTTATATATGATCCTGCCGCTTGCTGCGTTAGCGCGGTGCACTGCAAGTGCGGGTGGGTGGAGTGCAGGCAAGATAGTTGTCCACGGTCCGGGCGAAACGGTATAGAAGTGGGAGCAGATTAATAAGAATCATATTGTTGATTAATGGAGAGTCGTCCTCACCGCAAAAGCTCCCTGGGGCAAGCACCTGCACTCCTGTACATCGTCGTAGCGTATTTACGTGCCGGACAAGACACGATGCTTGTACACACATATGTGAGCATCGATTTCGCTACTAGCGTCGACGTTATTACTCAATGAGTCATAATATGCAATTGAAGAATGAATTCATTTCTTAGTTGAGATCGCATCTGGGGTGCCGGCTACCAGGAGTTTGGCGGGCGAGATCATTGTGCCTTGGCGGTGTCGCCGGTTTTGAAGCTGTGGTTGTCACGACGGAGATTGGAGTCAAAGCTGTTGAACGATGAGTCCTAAAGCACGACTGCAATTGAGAAATGGAACACAGAAGCGCCAGTAATGGCTGTTCACCAATAAGTCCCGTCATATGCCTATCGGGTAGTGATTTTTCCAGTTGGCCAGTGTAGATGAGAGACTGCGCTTTCTATTGATTGTGACAGGGTTGAGAGTAATTGCATAATTCGCAGCGACTCACCTGAGACTACGCTTACAACCTGTGTCATGCCAGCGGGTGCGCATTGGATATTTGACTCTTACTGACAAGGACTGGAGTCGTTTTGAATTTTATGGAAGGCTCGTACCACGTCCCCGATCTTATTTGTAACCCAGAGGCGCAGGGTCCAATCTTTGGGGTTCGATGATAGAGCCTCATTTCAACGCCACTTTCAGGATCATTTCCACAAAAATAAAATTCCGACAAAACGTAAAGCCGACGGCAACCTAGAGGTCTTTGGGTGGCGCTTGGCCGTTGCTTTGTGCGAGAGAAGGCCTCCAAAGGTAAGCCATGTCGTATTGAGAGGCTATCCAGGAAGGTGGATAGCAACATTCGATGTATCGTATTATAGGCACGAAACCAATCGCACGGTCATGACTCTTTCTCATCGGGACATGCACCGAAAAAGATGGTAGTAGGGTTCCGCGGATTGGTTTCCTCATAGGCGCTACCCTGTCTTCTATACACGAGGCAGTTATATCAAGCCATATAAGGCCGGCGCATACCCCATCTCTAGCCTGTCCCCTTCTTTCCCCTATTTTTCTTCGTCGTCTCTGCCACCATGGACGCATTAAAAAATATCCTGTCCCCTCTGGGCATGAATACAAATGCAATTCAAGACACCCTCGTAAGTATTGTTAGCAGACCTCAATGTCCAACATCTATTTATGTCGGAATGTACACTTCCTTAGAAACTAGTTGTAATTGGAGGCACTGTTGAAACTGCTCGACGAGCATCTATCTCAGCATGGAATGGTTTTGTAGATTGTAAGTGACTGGCTCTGGGAAATGTGGGAAGTCCTTGTCGCTGACGTTTCATAGCATTCTTTCTCACCGCCCATTTTAGCCAAGAAGATTATCCTTATGACTGGTATGTAGTAGTTTTGTAAATGGTTCATCCTTCCGATACTCACCGCTCTTTGTTAGGCTGATGCACTGGTTGGCGAAAGTAGGAGTCAATCGTTTATTGATGACGTGTTTCTAACTCATCCCCTCATTTCCCACAGCAACCGGCCTGGGGTCGTAGCCGAGAGTTCGAGATAACTACCCGCTCTGTCAGTCGCAATGGCATGAACCAATCAACAACTGGTGACCTGGAAGATGAAGAGGAAGAGGAGGAACGAGATGATGGTCTCGTCAATGGCCGAAGGAAGAGAAAGGTTGCATTCATGCCGAGTATAGGTTCGTGAAATTACTTCATTTCCTGTGTCCTGTGTCCGTCACTGACGTGTATTAGACACCACTCACACCATTTATTACCGTGGCCACTGGCTCAGAGTAAGTTCTCATCAACCCTTACGTGTCATTGATTTAACACCTAATAATTAATAGATAACTCGTACGAAACGCTACCCTGACTATGGTCATGGGTCTGCTCTCAAGATAAGGTAAATTATATCCCACCGGGCCCAACGGATATTAATAATTTTGACTAAATCTTCTCTCCACAGCGTTGTCGCCCGTAACAATGATATCCTTAAGAAGCTTGTTCTGGAGGCGAAACGAGAGTATGAGAAAGATGCCGAGCATCGCGTCCACATATTCTTGGCTGACACGTAAGATCATCATTTCGCAATATGCACAGAAAAATGAATGCTTCATCTCTTGTTATAGTACGTATGGTTGCTGGCGGTGGAATGGTGCAAGGCAGAAGAGACCCATGAGCTCTATCGTGCTACAGCCTGGCGTCAAGGATATGCTGTTAGCGGACTGTAAGGATTTCCTTTGCTCGGAAGAATGGTATGTGGTTATTTTCGCTTAGTTCCGAGTTGGGTGCTAAACATGAAACTAGGTATGCAGAGCGAGGTCCGTTCCCATCAATTTTACTAAATCGATCATTCTAATAATGCGCATGAATAGGTATCCCCTTCAGGAGGGGATATTTACTGCATGGTGTTCCCGGAAGGTTTGCACAAAGACATTGTCAATCCAAAGCATTTGATCTGACTGCATGATTTTATAGTGGTAAAACCTCTCTGATACATTCGTTAGCTGGCGAGCTGGGATTAGATATCTACGTCGTCTCGTTATCTTCGAAGGGGTGAGTATCTTAATTTCCCCTTCATTTCACTTATCTAATTGCGTAAAATTTAGCATGAGTGATAACACGTTGACAACATTAATGGGTCATGTACCATCGAGGTTAGTTCGGACATTATGTCTTGGCCCGACTAAGTTCTCATTCTTCAATCCATAAGATGTATACTCCTTTTAGAAGATTTGGATGCTGCTTTTACGCGCTCTGTGAGCCGTGATGCAACCTCAACTGGTGTACCAACCGCTTCCACATCTAAAGAGGCCGCGGCTGAGACTAATGATGGTTCAACTTTGAGTTTAAGTGGACTTCTTAACAGCTTGGATGGTGTGGCTGCAGCAGAGGGGCGGTAAGCAGTGCCTTTGGCTTATCTTTTTGTTATAATGTTACTGACATATCATTTCTCAGTCTGCTATTTGCTACGACAAATCACATTGAGCGTCTAGATCCTGCACTTAGCCGACCCGGACGCATGGATGTATGGGTTAACTTCACCCATGCAACCAAGTGGCAAGCGGAGGGTATCTTCAAATGCTTCTTCCCTTATAAACCATCTGCCGCTATGACAACTACTAGCCCAACGGTTTCCAAAGATGCTTCACAACAAAATCTTCCGCTACCGAAGCGCAAGTCAACTACGCACGCCATTCCTTTGCTAACAGAGGAAGAAATATCTGAGCTAGCCAAACGCTTTGCTGAGACAATCCCGGAGAATGAACTAAGTGTGAGTATATGCGCGACACTTTTTGTGCAAATCGCTTTATATAAATCATCATTTTTATTTAGGTGGCAAGTTTGCAAGGCTACCTGCTTAAGAACAAGACTCGACCACGCGAATGTGTCGACGAGGTTGGCGAGTGGATCATTCAAGAGCGCGAGACACGAGAGAAGCTAAAGAAGGAGAAGGCGGAGGTTTGTAAACTTTCCATTCTTAATCATTTTAGTATAATGATCGATGAACTTGACAGCGTGAGGCAAAAGAAAAGAAGGAGGCTGAAGAGAAGGCTAAGAAAGAGGTAATGTTTCACGACAACCTATTTTGACAGAATTCTAATGAAATTACTTTTACAGAAGGAAGAGAGTGATGCGAAAGAGGTATTACGATTTCCTTTTCTCCAACAAATTTCACTGATTTATTTGTTCTGCCAATGAAGAAAGAGGAAAAGGAAGCGAAAGAAGTGAGTGTTGGATACTTTCCTTCATGCAATTCATTTACTAACACCCAATTTCAGAAGCTCGAGCGAAAAGAGAGCCGGATCAAGGCAAAGAAGCTGCGTGAGGCCGCAGCAGCCAAGAGTGACTCTCCCGTAACCACACCTCCGACCCCAGCTACTGAAGAGACTCCAGCAGCATCCTCTTCCTCTTCAACAGAGAGCAAAGAATCTGCAACAGAATCTTCTTCGGCGTCAAGCAGCAGTTCCGAATCCGAAAACATGACTGGAGTAGATGCTGACACAGAGGAGAGCCTCACTTCCGAAGAGGAAACAGAAAAGAAGTCAGGTGGCGATGTGTCAGAGGAAGTGAAGAAGGAGCCATGGGTTGCAATCAAAGTGCATACTGCCCTTCCTCCAACATCCGGAAACACTCAATCATCTTCATCATCTCCCTATGAAACGGCATCGCCAGCGGACTCTGAGGCGTCATGATTGCACATTTCTGGCTTCTGTTACCCCAAAAGGCTGTACTTACTGTTGTTTGTTGCCTGCTGGAGATGCCTCCTGCTGCGTCTCCTTGTCTTCTAAGACTGCACTGCCCGCATTTGGATTTATTGGTACTTGTTTCATAGAGAGAATCGTGGCTTCGCTTTCGTTTTGTGGGTCAATTGGCCATCTCTGGAAGATCTACCAGAAAGATTCAGAGCATCATCATTATACGCTCGGTCTACTGGATTTCATGTAGTTAATGTCTTGAATGATAATGCAATGAAAAGGTTAATGTGCATCGTGTTTGATTATGAATGAAAAGAAACGCGTAGGATAACATGAGTGGGGTGTATGACGTCTAATGGATCTACCATAATCATGTTCATGACGATTTTAAACTAACATCTGACAGTATCTTGAATGCTTCTTTGTATGCATCCAACAATGCCTTGACCCTCGTCCTTTCCGCTACCAGCGTCTCATCTTCGTTCAACATTTCGGAAAACAGTTCTGGTTTGTATAGAGACGCAACCAGCCGATTTTGTACATGCTCTGAGGTGTGATTTACGAGGAAGTGCATGATGGCCTTGGGTATGAGATCCTGAATGCTTTGCCGAACAATATTAAAGTATGATGTGATGAGCGACCGAATGAGGGATGTCTCCATCTCTTCCCGCGCAGAAAGTTGTGTGCCTTCTGATGAGATCTATATGACTTGAATATTAGTGATTGTGATACAGGGAATAAATACCACATACCGCTTCAATATGCTTGCCCAGACTCTTCATATCATACGCCGCGTTGTTACCGTCGATTCCCCTCTTTCCTGCCATCAGACCTGACGAGATGGCCAATTCCGTGCCAGAGACGTCGCGGCCGACTGGCATGATTGCATCCCCTCCTGTACCGTGTCTGTCTGTACTGGAACTTGTGATAGGTCCTGGTCCGTTCTGACCAAAAAAATAGTTCAAGAACGTTTCACGCGCTGATGATGGAGAAGACCCGTTCCCATTGAGATTAGTGCCATGCATGGTGTGATTTCCAGCGGACGAATGCGGTCGTTGGTGCTGGTTATGAGACGACCTATGATGCCGTGAGGATGACCGCTTTGCCACAGTCCCTACGCCTACCGTACTAGCAGTTGAGGCGGAGGGTGTGGTCCGTGAGCGATCATGTAGTGTGGAAGAGACAGAACGCCCATCTCTTGGAGGGAAGATATCGTTGACATTACTTGCTTCATCCGAGTGTATATCGTCATCATCTTCTGGAGAAACTTTATAACCATTGGTGAGCTCTGTAGACTCGGGCTTGAAAAAAAATGTCAATATGAGTTGCCTAAGAAAAAAGAATTTAGCTTACTCGTGGCGGCACTTGCGGTTGCGGAGGAGTAGGGTTCTGTTGGGAAGCGAGTGCAGAACCCGAGATGAATGCTGGATGGTTCGTGTTGATATATGCAGCTTGAATTTCTATCAAGCTCTGTGCATAATCTGACGTCGGCCCCAAACGTTCCCGCAGAAGTTCTGATACGACCTCAATTAGCTGTGCGTGAAGGCGGGGGAATCTTTGCAGCTCCTGCATACAGATAAGTAGGAATGTTAAGTTGTGAAACATGTAATGACACTGACGGTGCTGGTGCAGTTATGGCAAATCTTTACCAGCTCTTCGTAAACGAGCTCTACACATCTCAAACTCGGAGCCTCCAGTAACTTGATCTGCGGTTTGACCAATAAATCAAACGCTGATTCTGGCACAAAAAGACTAGGGCGGGGACCTGTGGAATTCCTGATGGCTGTCCGGATGTCCTGATTTTCCAAGTTATGTGTAGCATCAATCGAAGCAAGAGCCTGGCCAAATATATCGTTAAAAATATAGTATATCCGTGCACCACCTGACAACTCCTTGGTGGAAACATTGACTTTGGTGCCCTCGATTGAAGAGACGAAGTCCCTGGCAAATTGGGTCATAAGTTTGAGAATTATTGACCCTTGCTATATATTTGGTTAGTAAATCGTAAAATCAGTATGATTTACCGTACCTGATTTTTGTCTCCAAAAATTGCAGCATCACCAAAGGAGTTCAATTCTTGTTGCGCCTGGCCCATAAGGGTATTCAGACGTGCCTTCATATCGGGCAGCTTATCCCGAATGTGGTTCATCAACACCTGTCCAAGTGAGCTCAACTAAACATTGATTTCAGAACATGGGACAAAAGTTTACTTGGTTAAGTGTTTTAGCCAGATATTTTGTACCATTTTTATGTGCAATATTCCGATATGCTGGATGGGTCTTGAAAAACTCTGTCTCACTTTCCAACGCATCTTGCATGCTTTTCTCCGAATTTATATCTTGTTGGCTGCGATTAACAACACCAATGAATCCCAATTTCAATGGGTATACACGACCAGTGAGAATATCCAGTGCGTTGGTGCCAGCATCCATCAAATCAAGTTTGGTCAAAACTCCAATTGTACGCCGACCCTGTGGATCAACAGAACGGGCGAGCTTAAGCGAGTCAGAATTTGCGAGATCGACATTAGCAGCGGAAACTGCAAGGATTACGCTGCAAAGAATCGTAAAACGAGGTCATGACCCATGTATGACGTACATACCAATTTGGCTTTGAAATGTAATCGATTACTAGGTTTCGAATCTGTCGCTCAATGTCACTTGGTTGGTCGCCGACAGGAATCTAGGTACCCAAAACATAAGAATGAGTTGAATAAACCGAATAAGACTGTAATCTCTACTTTTGTTAGGCCTGGAAGGTCGACCAGAGTGAGGTCCAGTACATATGGACTGTGTATCCTCAAAAATAGTGGTAGCTTGCTGACGCCTTTGTTCTGTCCAGCCACTCTGAAAGTCTCTTGTTCAATCTCTTTCCGAATCTCGCTAAATTCAGTAAATCGCTTGTCGATATGCAGGAACTGTGCCCATTCAGGGGATGGAGAGTTTGGTGAGGGTTCCGCAGGTATTGGGGTATGAACGAGTTGAAGAACCAGTGGTCGGCGTGTGACAATGCCATTACCGCGAGGAAGAAAATCCCGTCCAACAATCCTTGATCACAAAATTCAATAGACACAAAGGCTAAGTATGAACAACCACGTACGTCTCCAAAACACTCGATTTCCCTGCCGACTGACTGCCAACCTTCGAAATGTCGGTTTTGACGAGCTGATTATGATTCAAAGAGTACTCACAACCACAAGCTGCGGCATATCCAGTTCCCCGCCTATCACATTCGTATTAGCCAAAAGTTTATAACCCAATAATTCGTAACACCAACCCAGATTACTGAACGTATCTTGGAGTTTATTCACCAAGGAAATCAGGTCTTGGTCCATGCTTTCCTCCTTGATTGAATGTTCTTATTACAAAGAAGGATGATGAGGGAGTCCGTATCCAAGAGAAAAGTTGAAAGGCGCGTTTAACAGTTGACTGCCGGAAAGTGCCCCATCGGGATACCGTTTACATTTGTTAGTTTCTAAAGCTTATAGGTTCTATTACTAGCTCTGGGTTACCCGCTGCCTAGATATTCCCTCTCCCCTTCACTGCAGACCGCCATCCCTCGAAAATGGGCTTATTTCATTGATATCATGCTTCGTGGACGACTTCCTGCAGGAACCAGCCATAGGATCTAAACTCCGATGGTATTAAAATTTAGGATTGTGAATTGTACGTTGAAGAAAGTGACAACTTGAAGACGATGAGCTTTCCCTAGAAAGGGACTTATAACTTATCCTTGACAAACCAAATTGATAAGATAAGACATCTTCAGGATTTCTGAGAACACATGTTGAAGGTGTTGGGGGAGCTTGCGCTTAACCATGGACTGATACAACTTTGATCGATCTAAATTTCTTAATGGGCTGAGGGCTTTACCAGTTGTCTCTGCGGGCATTTAGATTTTTATGTTCATGCTCTTAGGTCTGGGATAACGAATCTTTATTCTTCTGGAATCACGTTGCATTTGTGTTGGAACATGCTGTTGACACGCCCACCTCTGGACTCGGATCTACCCAAAATAACAAGTAGCTCTTCCAGAGCATGTCTTTATGGGTTGCACCATTGATCTACATGCATAAGCTTCTAGCACCAATAACTTAACTAAGGTCTCTGGCCCATTTTCAAAGTCCCGAACAAATGAGTTAAATATTTGAATTCTCTTCATAGCATTAATCACCGTTAGATTACCCTTAAGACATGGTTTACGAGTTACGTAGCAAGGGAAAAGGAATTTTTCTGGGTGCCTGTATTACTCAAGTCACATTTACGAGAGGGCGGGTGTCCGATGGTAGTTTTAGGACAACCACGGCATGTACGAGAGCAAAGTTACAGGGTGTATTGCAACGGTTATTGTAAAAATTTTATAGGATCGGCCTTCGGCGGGGAGAAGGCTTGCTACGCTTGCGTTTCTTTCCTTGTGCAAATGCATTTGCACTTTTCAAGTCTCTACCTAGATCATCTTCCTTCTTTACCTGATAAATCCGAACCTGCAAAGAGAACATGAATAGATGGGAAGTTGATTTGTAAAACGACTTACTATCCAGTTTTCCGATGTGAACGCTTCATCTATACAAAAGGATGAAAAATTGGCTGGAATAGCTCAAAAAGGAACATACCAAGATAATCTAAGGTTGGTCCAACTTTTGGCACATGCTGTTGACGGACGCGATCCATCGCAACGTTCCCACCGAACAACTCGGAGAACCTGGGAATAACGTTAGATAATTGATTGCGCATTGCGAGGTCCTGTTTTTGTAGAAATGAAAAAAAGAAAAGGACAAACCTATAATATGACATTTTATACATGAGACTATTCCTCATAGCAGGAGATGCATTATCATCGACCCTGTATTCTCCCTGTGGCGTGAAATAATTGGGCTCTTGAATCTCATCGGGCCAGACCCCTTGAGCGATGCGAACCATCCATAAGAACTTGTTAATATCGTCGCCGGAGTACCCAATGAGCCCGCCGAAGATGACGAGAACATAATCTACATCATGTTTTCGCAGGATGGGGTACGCAACCTCTTCAGAGCTTGACATGGCCTTGCCAACTGTGGCAATATGGGCTATGAAAAGGGGAAAGATCTTTGAGATTGCCGGTAAAACAAAAAGAAATTCAGGATCTCACTATTGTTCCAGGTGTTATTGTCAACCAGAGTGGGCCTGTCTGCCATACCTGCAATCTGGTACCCATAATCCCACCAACTCATGACGACCGCCGTTTCAGGTGTATTCTGCCTAAGCCAATAGTAGGCCTCCCGGAAGTCGTCGATAATATGTTGGCTCCCATCAGGATTGGTTGATGCCAGAACCACGGAGGGGGACGAGTATGCATTGGAAGTAACCCACGTACAATGAAAGACGAAAAAGCTCAGCATACCGACCGTGTTCATGATGACAGCAAGACGACCATCGAGCCCAAAGATACCTTTGGTTCTTGCGCCATTTTTTTTAGGTGTAACGGGAGTGGATACAAGATTGCTCGATGGACCAGAGGACTGGGGTTGGGTAGTAGCAGATTTCTTTGCTTTCTTTGACGAAGCAGCAGCAGCCGTAGTTCCGTTTGTACCTGAGACGTCACTTGTATTAGGCTCAGGAGCTACCGTAGTGTCCTCATTGACTTCCGGTTCTTGCGGGTCAATATAAGTATCCAAGAGGGAAGACAGCGCAACGGCGGAGGCAACACAAACCACCGGTGTGAGGGTAAGGATGAGTCGCACCATAACGCCGGCAAAGTAACTTGCCATGACAGCATATATAATAACAAAGAGATGCTCATCTCTGAGTTCGCGGAAGCATAGGACAACACCGGCGGGGAATAAGAAAATAAGGAATTGCATGTCCATAAAGAAAGATGGCCATGCTGTCGGTTGATGCTCTGACACAGATGCAATAATAGGGATATACCTGGGAAGGGGTCAACATCTAAGAGGGGTCCAGAATGTAAATATCGCACTTTTTAGCGTAGCCAGTATCCCACAACGAATAGAAACGCCCAGTCCACGGAGCAATTAGTCCTTTATACGTTAAGCCTGCAAATGCTAGTGTTCCCAGGATTCCAATTGCTATGACAGCAGCTATAACAATTCGTTGGAACTGTTTGGAATCGACATGCGAGCGAACTAGTTCAGCAAAAGCAACGATTTGGAGCAGTCCAAATACAGCTAGAGTAACTGAGTTAAAGCTATGACAAATATTGACGGAAAAAATCATACCAAGAGCTCCCATATGTTCACTAGTGCTGACAGGCTGGAAACCAACGAAAGGGACTTGCATACTAGCGAGCGTCCCAATGGCATACCATGTAGAGTAGGCAACATAAAGCCGACTGGAGAAACGGTTCATCAAAACAAGCACCAGGGCATGTAAAGGTATCATGTTAGTGATGAAGACATATCCACCTAGATTGGGACTGAGTTTTTGTTAACAGGAATGATTCAATCACTGACCCCAAGCAGCTACCATGTAGAAGTAAAATACGGCAGCAACAGTTGCAAAGAGTGCACTGCCTTGCTTCAGGGCTTTTATCCAACAAAAGAAGGTAAACATAAGCAAGAATATGGCAATTGCTTCGTTGTCGTAGGATCCCGCAACGGAACGAGAAATGTAACCCGGAGCGATGCCGATAAATGCAGCCGCAAGTAGACCTGCGCTGTCATCTTTCATTTCTTTTGTAAACCTAGATAAATGCGTGAAGGTCAGACAAAGATATGGAGACATCAGCAATATCGTACATATACGTAGACCAGGCGGTAAACGCGCTGAAACCCGGTGCCAAAAGCACACAAATATTACGTATGTCGACGGGTAAGTTAATTGCATGAAGGATGTTGTATATCACACCACTCGTAGCCATAAGACCAGGATATACGGTTCCACCAACTACCCGCCCGAGGGGGTACCAAGCAGTAGGGTCAAACCAATTCCAGAATTCCTAAGACATTTGAGCCAAGTCTGTTGGTATAGATAGACTAATGAACCTACATAAAACCCCTGGGATGCAAGTACTTTCGTTGCCCGACTATTTCCCTCTTTTCAGGCATTGCCATATACGGGTAAGCCAAAAATTACTTACAAGTTAAACCACGGGTCGCTTATAAAGTTCGTAAGTAGTCGTCATACACAGAAGAGATGATCGCATACAATTCATGGATAATACTCTCAAAATTTATAACAGCAAACAAACGAGAGGCAATAGCAGCACCAGATATCAATGATAATGCAACAATTCGCAGAAGCGAAGCGGTATTTTTGACCGTCGCCGGCGAGAGGTCTCTAGGGAGTGGGTAGGCCGTAGGCATAGCCAGACAGATTTGTGATAAATGTCGTATCCAAATGAGCTCTACGCCAAGACGAACACGATAGTTTGAGAGAAACGGAAATGTAAGACTGAAATGTCGTGGGTGAAAGACGACGTGTCGACACCACGCACACCAAATACGGATTGCTTACATCAGCTGTCTATAAACAAAAAAGGCTATGCATGTTATTTTTAACCACTCATCACTACATACTAAGTCTAGTCAGTATCATTAACCCGCCTCTTAGCTTCTTCCCTGTTTCGCATTACACCCTTAGCTATCTCATGTTCCCAATCAGTTCCAAGCCATACTACGCAATACTCTCCAATTCCGACCACGAACAACGCAAATACTTGGCCTGCATGACTAGCTCAGTACGACACCTGTCATAACGTCAATTACCACGTACCTATCCACAAACCCTGAAGTCCAAGCTGTGTTCGGGGATGAAATGCCAATCCAATACCCATGGGAAGCGCTAGCACGTAATATGCAATGATGTTGAACAGCGCACCAAGGTGTTGCCGTCCTACAAAAGGAGTTATAAACATAGCAGCAGGGGATTGCGGGCACGACTTTAAAAAGTACCTTGGCCACGCAGCACTCCACCACACGAGCCAGCTAGACCATCAGCTACCTGGAAAGAGGCAACTAACGGCATAACCTTGCTAACGAGGCGTACCACTTCTTCGTCATCGCTGAAAATATATCCGTAAACCTGTGAGTGATTAATGTCAAACGATTGATGTCGGCAAAGAAATAGTCTGAACCACACATTTTTGGTAGCAACCATGATACCCATCACAATGCTACCGACGATGACACTCACGAGCGCCGAGGCATGAGCTGCATTTTTCGCTCCGTTTGCGGAGCGAGAACCAATTAAATTGCCCACTCGGGTGGATGCAGCAACCCCGATGCCAAAAGGGATTGTATTCAGGACTGCCGTCATAATAAAGCGGCTTCAGAAAAGATATATCGTTGACTCCGAAATTATGTTTACCTTGATCTGTTGTCATTATGACTGACTGTGCTGCCAAAGGCAAAGGGCCTAGACGACCGGCTGCCAGAGCGACAATCTCGAAAGCAGCCCTGCACTTGGGTTAAAACAAAGCACGCAGAGCCACAGATACATGCTCACCATTCAGTGCCAACCATCAAAATTCCAGGAAGCGCAAGCTTCAAAAATTGCCAGCAACTACGCGGATTCAATACCACATATGGTTTGAATCCGCCCCATGTTCTGTTTTGCTTGTGTTTGGGCAAAAAGGAGGTAAGAACAGCTAGCAGAATAAAACACAGCCAATAGACTATGGATAATGCCAGCGGAGATCCAAGCAACCCAAGAGAGGTATAGTGTATGAGGGCGATGTTAAGCCCAATATTAATCGGGAAAATTATGATCAAAACCACCGTGGAGGCACCCATAATACCTGAAGCGGAAATGTCAATGACTAATGTGCGGCCTCTGTGGGTAATATTACACACTTACCCTGGCATTGCAAATATTTTTTCAAACTCTCGAAACCTATGTATCCTGGAGCACCCCAAATAAGGACTCGCAGAAATTGCTGTACGTCTCTACTAAGATCCGCTGGTTGCTTGAGCATAAGCAGGATCGGTTCAATATATGTCCACAAGAGGCATACAGGGATCAGCAGTAACCATAAGATGATGATGCAGCGTTGGCAGTGGATTGACAGATCCGTTGGCTCGCTACCACCAGTAAATGCTTGCGAACCTAGTGTGTCGAGTGCTGTGGTTCCTCCAAGAGCGATACACCACCCTGTTTGAAGAAAAAAACGCAATGAACGTGGGATCATTCTTATGGCATGGACCTCAGGTACTAGCCAGTTACAAACGCAAACATAAGCGAGAATGCTGCCACCGACAACTCATCTGGCCCAAGGCGCCCGACAATCATAATAGAAACAGTCTGTATCGAATTCTGAAGGACATATGAAAGGATAACTGGATTTACACCGTTAGTATATGTTTTTGCAAACTGTAGTCAAGAAATGCGAGTTGACCGACCCACCAGGAAGCGAATCAACAATTAACAACCCAAAAAGTCTAAAATTCAAGTTAACCGCGCCAAGATTGTGGTTTTCCCTTGCCTCTTGTGGAAGGTTGACCTCTGTTGCAAACAACGAGGCACTTGATTGCTGTACGGGTGAAGGATTCCGTATACTAGATGATTTGACTAGCAGAGGTGCTCTTTCATCAGCCAGAGTATCGGTGGGGGAGGACATGAGCGGCGATATGGGGTTGAGATCAACTGTGTAATTAGGGAATACCTGGGTGCCGATTCTTGAATGCTTCTTTTTACCTCTGAATGACTGAGCTTTTAACCAGCTACGATCCGAAGAGGAAAACCTTCGGGTCTTTTGCTCAAAAACTGACAGATTGCAATGCCTAGACGGGTAGATACCCGTAGTTGATTTTCCTAGCTGGATGGATCCATTTACCTAATTATTTGACTTTGCAACATATCTCGATTAGTTCTGAAAATGTTCGGAACGTCTATCAACGTTTCTACCATGCGGTGCACATCGCCTCAAGGCAAAACACGACTTTAATTCTACCAAAACCTTCCTGCGTTTCCCCGAACACCTTATCCATGCCGTTATTTGGAGAAAGCCGTTTCACCAAGTACCAAAACAGAAACTCTTCCTGTCGCCCCAAATTCCATTTAACACCCTGGCGATAATCCGTAAGACCACCAAACTCCCGTAGTAATCAAATCTGCTCCACATGAAATTTTCACTCCTGCTGCTGTCCACCATTTACGCCTTGTCAGTCTTGGCTCATGATCAACATGACAATGAAGCCCAAGAGCCCTTGGAATACGTTAGGTTTCCGTTCCAGCCCATCTATAGAGGCCGCAATGGAGAAGGTCGGTCGTTCATCTCATTCTTCATGCCCATATGTATACCCACAATGTTCTCTATTAGTTACTGCGGACGCGATTTTTTCGGGAATTACGACTTTTGCAAAACTTCCCTGGATACAATGCCTGACAAGAGAGAGTCATGTCCCTTTTGATATTGCATTTATAGGAGCACCCTTCGTAAGTTTCCTTTATGTCTGCCCTTTTTTTGAGTCTGAAATCTGGAGCTGTCAGGACACTGGCACAAGCTATAGACCTGGAGCTCGCTTTGGACCATGTCCGCTATTCCAGTTCAATTCTCGGAGATATGTTCTCACCTACTTTGCAGCCGGAATCCGCGCAGGCTCACGCCGCCTGACCCTGTATGGAGGGTATAATGTCCCTCTCCAAGTTAATCCCTTCCACTCTGGTCTCAGGATTGTCGATTGCGGCGATATACCGGTAACGTGAGTTTCACTGAATGCCTTGAACCATAACTGTATGTGATTAACATATTTCATTTTTAGACCGTATGACAATAAGTATGCTATTCAACAGATCGAAGATGGTCACAAATCCCTTTTACAACGCGAAGCATACTCTCCATTGGGTAATGACTCCGTCACTGGTAGACAACTTTCACCCATATCCATTGACGGCAAAAATCACCCTCGCATCATTACACTCGGCGGTGACCACACCATAGTCCTGCCTTTGCTTCGCTCCATTTATTCCGCATATGGTCCCATCTCTGTCATACACTTCGATTCTCATCTTGGTGCATATGATTGACTTCGATCTGCCGCATGTTGTTGACTGACAGAGTGTTAGATACTTGGAAACCATCCGTTTTCGGAGGTGCTCCATCTGAACAGGCTGCTATTAATCACGGGACATACTTCTACTGGGCCAGCCGAGAAGGTTTGATCAAGAACGGATCTTCAATTGCAAGTATTTTCATCTCCATAGTCTCCCCCCTCATTCCTTTATATCTAGTTGCCCTGAGCATTTGATCCTAGTTTATTCTTTGAACAGCACGGCGCCATTAGGACCACACTTTCTGGTCCAGAAGATTACGACAATGATAATGAATCTGGATTTCACCGAATTGAAGCGCGTGAAATTGACACTATCGGTATGAAAACCATTCAGTCTAGTTTCTCTATTATGCAATAATAACCCTAGGGACTGATGGAATTATTAAAAAAATACGGGAAACTGTCGGCAAAGGCCCTGTTTATTTGTCCATTGATGTCAGAATTTTCTTCTCCTCTTTTACTTACAACTGACTTGAGGGTTTGAACATCCCTCCAGATCGATTCCATAGACCCTGCCTTCGCTCCGGCAACAGGAACCCCAGAAACCGGGGGGTGGTCTACTCGCGAATTGCGGACCATTTTGAGGGGTCTAGACGGACTTCATATCGTGTCGGCGGACATCGTCGAGGTGGCACCTGCCTATGATACAAATGCCGAATTGACAACCATGGTACGTTACGCTTCAGCTGATTGAGATCGATCTTTTGCGTTCTGTTTCCTTACCAGCGATGGCGTGCTAGGCCGCTGCCGATGTAAGATCTCACTTCTTCGTTTGATGGAATCGCGTTAAATTATTTACCTAGGTTTTGTTCGAAGTTGTTAGTGTCATGGCGAAGACTCCTTTGGGTAAAGTTTTGGACGGGTAAAACCAATCCGCAAGTATGCACAAAGTTGCACGAGGCGTCAAATGCAATTATTCCTTATTGTTTTCTCTCCTCCCCCTTATTTCTCCTTTAGTTCTGACTCGTGCTTGACAAATGTATATGCTTCAATTGTGAATGTACAAATTAGGTAGTTTGAAAGAAAAGAAAAATGGACCGGTTAACCTAAAATATGTGCTCACAAAATACTTATCATCTCCATACACGAGCAATATTTTCAAGTATTTTTCTCGCTAAGATATGCGATGTAGATACGCTAGAGCACCAGAGAAGGTTAAAAACCTAAAATAGAAATCTCAGCAGTTATGAACTTGTTTGTCAAGGCTATATTTAGCATTGCCTGCCAGTAATGCCTCGTTGTGCCTCTGTGATTTTGATCAATATTTTACTGGATTACATTAGCAGACCGCACGCATGGCACCAACAATCTTACAATGGCGTTAAAACGTTGTTAGAATTTTCTCACTATCAAAGTATTCGATCCGATGGAAAAATCATGACGCCAATCATTCAGCTGCACTGTGATTAATCTGATTGACCACTTGCATAGTATCCCTCGTAACGTTCTCCACCGATAGTATATTTGATATGTTGAGAGGCTACATTCAAAAAGCATATATCTACGTGGATAGACCATTAGACAGACTTCTACCATCAATAATGGTCTTAACGGGTCCATCAAACCATTTACGTGCTGACAAAATCCACGAACATGTCGCAAAAATGAACACCGCCAGAATAATCACCATTGCATAATCTGTTTGTGGCAATGAGAAAAACATGGCAAAGAATCATGTGGGGCTTAACTAACTCATATCTTGCGCATCTACTGTTTGCCTTGGCGGAAAAAACAGCATGACAACTATGAATGAGACCCATGTCACAGCAACAGCGCCAATGGGGGTGGACCACCGCCCCAAATTGAATGGTCCAGGGTCTAGTTTATTTCTACCGGAAGTTATCCGTAGAAAGATGGGAGCAGCATAGGAAGTGTATAGACCGATTACGGATGCTCTAAAAGAACGAAGATCAGTGCAAAGGTTTCATGTCAGTTTCATCACAGTACCCAGCCAATGACGTTAATGCAGTTTCTGAGAAGCCCAGAAGACCACAAACACCGGCGACGGTCATAACGAGCCATACAGCATTAACTGGTGTATGGGTGTGGGGGTTCATTTTCTTCCAAAGACGTGAGCCCGGCAAAGCGTTATCTCGAGCAAATGCGAATACGACACGAGAGGCATCAACCCCTTGTGCTGCACCTGTGACATACTAACTCAACAGTTAGTAAATCCATTCAATTCTAGGACCGTGACATTACCTGAACTATAATAATTAACGACCAGATGGCAAGCATCCCATGTTTTCCAAGAACATCCAGAAACACTTGACCCATGGGAAGGGGGAGATCTGACCCCAAAAGATCGGTGACAGATGTAACAACGAAGGAAGTGGTGACAAGAAGAAGCCAGCCAAGCCCTGCAGTCGCTCCGACTCCCACCAGAATAGCAATGGGCGCAGCCTTGCTAGCTCCTGAAGTCTCTTCTGAGATGTGTGCAGCGGAATCGTCTTCTTAACAGCAGTAAGTCCAATAGGCAAAATATATATAATAAAATGAGACGAACACCCTGTCAATGTCCACATTGGCGCTGTGAAGGATAACATAAATGCCCATCCACCTGCCGAGGTTCGTTAGATGCGGTGATAGTGACATTAACGGGGGACTGACTATTACTCCATCCTGAGTTATTTTCAAATCGTGTGAATGCATCTGTCGTAGATACTTTGTTGTCACCAGAAAGAATGAGGAGAGACACTATGGCACCAATAGTTGTGCCCACTAATGACAGGTGAGAATTCAGGGCAAACGGAGTTACTTCAAATAGCTCGCCATTAATAAAAACATAGAAAATATTCAAACGAGCCAAAACACTGGTGGCAGCTGAGCACACAATTCCGTGAGAGAATAAAATAGCTATCAGAATACCGTACGTCGCTCCTGACGAGAGAACGATATTGCCATCAGTGGAGACTACGATTGCAGTCGTGATCATCTGAGCACACGTGTAGTCAATGGAGCAGACGAGAGTTATCTGGCCAGTGATATTTGCCCAGCCTATTAGAATTTGGCACTCTATATTGTAATGAGGAGAGACCGAAAAAACCAACCAGTGAACCAACTCGCAAGGGGAGAATATTTTGTGGGCGCAAGCCTAGCCGAAAAATAATACAGGCCGGCACTGGTTCTTTGAAAATATGTCAGCTTCGGGATGGCACCAGAGGGAAGAGTAGTCCCACGGCATAGAAGAAGTCATTTCTGCCATTGAAAGGGCAACGAACATGACAAAAATGCTAGGAATGAGCCATCCGAATACCATGCCCACATGTCCACCTATGATTAAATTGGACTTATTGTCAACTACCGAGGTATATAATAATGCAACGTACCATTAATAAGTCCAAAAGACAATGTGGAAGAAACTGACGCCAATACGCCCATTATCGAGAACGCGAATGCCACTGTTTCTAACATCTCGGGAGGGCTTTAGTAAAATGTAGCGACTGATCCATATAAAATATTCACCGTGAATTCGCGTTTGAATTCGCTCTTGTATCCTAGTTCTGCCAACTTAGCGTCGTCCGCATCATGCACTACAGTTGTCACAGTTTCAAATACAGATTTCTCTGATTTGCGCGTCATCTCAGCAATGTGATATCTTGGAGGAAAAAGACGTGCGAAACGAGTGGTTCAAACACAATCTAGTTTTGCTATATTCATGCTGGGCTTGGCACATATAATATGCATACGTACAACGCTTAGCCTTTCCAAACAAACCGTTATCACAAGATTTACCAAAAATGTTTATCATATTGCTTTCATTGGCCGATACGGTGGGCAGCTGAACTATGTATAGGCAACGGATTGGGCTTCTTATAAAAGTAGCAGGTGGTGCCGTGGCGGCAGGAAGAGAGCGAGTACATAAAAGTTCTCGGATCACATGTCTTTGAAACGCGACTGTGACCCTGTAACGCCGCAGTCATCCTTAATCCGTTCCGTGCTGGTGGTAATCTCTGGGAATTAGAAGCTTCGTTATCAAGCCATCCTTTGTGAGCATACCATCTTGGGTTTCTGCTCTCAGTATGCCAGCTAAACATGTGCTTATAGGTTTTGGGGTGGACGTAGACGCAGTTGCGGGATGGTATGTCTTCTGAAGTTTATATCTGTACATGAACCCATTTCAATATATTATTAACAGGTTAGGCTCATACGGGGGCGAGGATTCTCCGCTTGACATCTCAAGAGTAGAAACAGCGCATCGGCCTACACTTTGTGGTGATACTGATGTTCGGTTCTGCAGGGAATGTATGCAGGCGAAGTTGGGGTGCCTCGCCTGTTGAAACTATTCAAAAAGTATGGCATCAAAACGACATGGTTCATTCCTGGTAGATTCCAGGCACTTGAGTCTAGGGGTTAGTCTAATGGGGTTTAGGACATAGCTTGGAAACATTCCCAAGAGAGATGGAAGCGGTCCGCGATGCTGGTCATGAATTGTGCGTCGTTAGTGTGTAACTATGTATAAAACATACTAAACGCTACATTCAGGGGTCTTCACGGGTATTCACATGAAGTAGGCGCCGAATTTTCTGCTTTGTAGTTCTCTCATCATGCAAAACAAAACAGAATCCAGTTTCATTGACTGTTGAACAGCAAAAAGATATACTTGATCATACCTATGCATTATTAACCGAGTTCAATAACGGAATCCCTCCCAAGGCTTGTATAAATTTGTTATTTTCAAAAAATTAAATATATAACGAGCTTATGACTTTAGGGAAGTGTCGCACCATGGTGGGAAACAAGCAAGGAAGGAATTGAACTCTTATTGGACAAAGGCATTGAATACGGTGCTTTGTTTTCCCCTTTGTTGTGCTGAGTGGTGTCTGATAACTATTCAGATCATTCCAACATGGCACATGAGTCAGTCCACTTTATTCTTTGAATCAAAAGTCAGGCTGCAAACGTTCATATAGTTCCCAGGCTTTCTATCTAAGAGATGAAGACCTCTGGACGAAAATAAACTATAAGGAGAAGGCGGAGACATGGATGTGGCCTCTTATCAGAGGCAAGGAGACGGGTCTTGTCTGTATTCCAGCAAACTGGTTTGGTAATTTTTAGCCGTAATGAGGTTTTTGATAACACGAACTTTCAGGTATTTAGATGACCTCCCACCGATGATGTATTTCTTGATTCAAAAATTGCCTATTGTTTCTCTGATATTTCCCACATCCCTAGGTTCATCAAATCCAATCCCAATTCTCACGGTTGGGTATGCAGTCCTTGCATTTTCTTATGATGGAGTATTGACACCCCACGTAGGTGAACGCAGCAGATGTGGAACAACTGTGGAAAGACACATTCACGTATTGCTACCGGTGTGATCCTATATTCTATATTTGCGCTTTCGTGGAGCTCAAATATAACTCGCGTCCAGTGAAGAAGAAGAGTTTATCTTCCCTATCACAATCCATCCGGACGTGAGCGGGTAAGTTCTTCCATCGGACTGATACGAAAATGATAATTAATAACTCCGCTAGACGACCTCATGTTTTATTGATGCTAGTCAGTAACAGCCGTTTATTTTGCACAAAGAATTATATATATTGACTGACATTGGTTTGATAGGAACGTTTCATCGAATGGGTTAATACCCATGAGAATGTACATTGGGTGCCTATGATTGAAATGGCCAACCAGTTTAGGGCGAAATGTACCCCAGAAGCAGATGCTAAAATGCCTCGTGGATTTAAACAAGAGTCTAACGATTAAATTGATATTCTCAATGATATCCGATATGTTCTTGGTGGATTTTCTGTTGTATGTAGTTTAGCGATATGTTATGCCTGATCTTGAAACTTTGATATTCCGCACTTTCCCATCGCGCTATATGTCATTGAAATGAAATTGATTGACCTGTGACGTGACGCGACGTATTCTCCTCGTGTAATTCGCCAGATGTCCTGTAAGTTTTATTAGTGGTAGGTTTCGACAACGGAGATTACAAGGAGATTATCCGTTACTTGATGATTTCTTAGAAGGCAAAATTTAACGTACAACTTTTGCTCATTACGTAAATTTGCCATACGTGGAGGACTTAGCGTTTAGCGTTTACGAGCTAATGTACCCCCACATTGATACGTATGAAAATCAAAATCCGTCGCCTGTCCCTCTATATATCCACCAAAGAAAACGGGACCTGAATACTACCAGACATCGTCGGGTCAACGGCCATACGAGCCGGCATCAAAAGATTATGCAACTATAGGTCAGTTGGCCAACTCAAGGTAATAGCAAGCAGCCATGAGAAGAAAGAGCTATAATAATGACCTTCGGCGGTCGTTATAACCTTTCCGCTATCTTCCGCATTTCGGGGACATATCCGACTTCTTGACATTGACCGTAAAACCCGAAACTGACCCATTTTGCACGCTCATGTCGAACGCTCATCTTCATGATCAGCTTGCGAAAAATTCGACGCGAGTAACGGTTGAGACAGCTTATGGACCTGTCACTGGGGGACGTGCTGAGAATGGAGCCGCGGCTTTTTTAGGCAATTGATTTCATACCACATCCTGGAATAATCCCCTCATGTTCATGGTGTATTCTTTTGTGCAGAAATCCCATTTGCCTTACCACCCAAACGTTTTGAAGATGCAGAAGCATTGCCTCCAGGCTTCAAGTACGATGAGAAGGAATATATACGTGAGACCGCATGTCAGTGCTCGTCTTTTTGGTGACACCGAAGTCCACGGGCAACCGTCTTATGTGGAGTGTTCACAGATGCCGTTCAACCTAAGAATGATGGCCAAGCCAGAGGTGATATCCTTAATTTGTAGAGACACGTTCTAATCATACATATGATTTTACAAGATACTCCATTTGAGGACAAAGTTGGTTATGGAAAACCATCCGAAAACCCGTAGGGAAACTTTGTAATATCGGAATAACTCTTTAGTTCACAATGACCGATCGTTAGGCTCTTTTTAAATATCGTAACGCCCCCTTCTTTCCCAGAAAGAAAAGGGTTCCCTGTCAGAGTATACGTTCACGGAGGGTACGTCCTGCATCATCGGCGGATTTCCTCACCACCACTTGCATGGGACTTCAACCACTAACTGGGAAACAAGGTTTCTTCAATTCGGTTCCCCTCATTCACTCAGTTCACAAGCTCAGTACATTGCTGCAGAACGTTCAGAGATATGGGTTAATATCGGTTATCGACTTTCCGCCTTTGGGTTCCTAGCAAGCGATCAACCAAAAATTAGTGGTAATTACGGTTTTAAAGACCAATGGCTTGCATTAGAATGGATAAGATCTAATATAGGAGTATTTGGAGGTTAGTTGAGTTGTGTTTGCTGCGAATCCTCCCAAATTGACACCTAGGTTAGGTAATGTGGACGACATTCAGTTAACTGGACTCTCCGCTGGTAATATTGCTCCTCCAAAGACTGAATAACCCCAGTGCTAATATTAAGTAAGGTGCTCATTCTGTGCACCAACTCCTTCATCACGCGTGCACCCTTCCAGAGGGACAAAAAGCTCCATTTCATACTGCAATTCTTCAGTCTAATGCTATATTGCAAGTGCTATTTCCTAGATACCGCCTACCAACAGGCTAATGTGTCAATTCGCGTTTAGGACAGACCCGAAAACACCGCAAGAGCTCCGCCTTCAGTATCAGGCGTTGTGTGGCGCCTTGAACCTTGATCCAGAGGCTCCAGATACTCTCGTTACTCTCAAAGATCCTACCAAGGTTTCTTGGGATTCCATCACGCATGTTATTGAGACAGATATGCTTGGTACCTTCGGGACGTTTCGTGGATGTTTATCCGATGATTGGATAAATACTTCACCTGGACCTATGGCGAATCAACGATCGGGTGAATTCGCCCGAGGCTTACAGGTCCATGGAGTGAAGAGTCTAATTATTGGAGATCTTGCAGAGGAATGGTACATATACTCGCTATCACATCCGATTTCTTCACCAAAGGATATTCTTCCCAACCTGGAAAGATACTTTAACAATGACTTCTCAAGGAAGTTGCTGGATAGGTACGATTCGTTGCCTGACTCGGCCTCGGCAGAAGAATCGCAGCGACTTTTCGGTGAGGTGTTAAGCTGTGGCCAAGTTCATCTACCAGTGAGGATTCTTGCAAGGGACTTGCTGGCTTCGGATTACCCATTCCTACGATACTCCATCCAATGGACGCCAGAGCAAAATCGCGTTGAAGGTGAGGATTTGTTAAACACTTCTAAGGTCCGAGGTCTGATGTCATCTGTCCATGAAGGCTATGTCACACATGGGACCGATCGATGCCTCTGGGCCTTCCGCATACCTCTTCTAAACCCAGATCAGATTGGCGTCGCTAGAACGTGGCTCATTAAAGTTTTTGAAGAGTTGACGGATATTGAGAAAGGAACCTTGCCGCCTGCACGCGAGGTGGATTCGGTTTTCGCACTTAGGGGGGATAAGACGGTGGGGTGGGAGAAGGATAAAATGTGGGATGAATATATGGAGATTCACCATATTAAGGGAGGTGCAAGGCAAATCTGAACCTCTTACTACTCGCCTTTGGTCAAGCGAAATAAAATATCGTGTCTGTGCTTCAAGTTCTTGCTAATATGTTTTTTATCACGTGATCATACGTATGATATCTGATTTCAATGGCGACCCCAGAGTTGCTCAGAGTCATAACAAGCGACTGCGGCAACACCATTTCTCTAGGAACGGTGATTATTCTTCAAAGAGGTACGGGATTTGTGATGTAATGAATAGCGTATATGCTAAGACCTGCAATTACAGACACCAATGTCCCTCCAAGTTAATCTATCTAGCAGGGAGATCGCTGACGCATACCAGAACATTGTGAATGCTAAGGGGATCGACTGGGCACTATTTACATATGAGGGCGGCACAAATGATCTCAAAGTCCAGGCTACAGGAGATGGTGGATTAGAAGAATTGGAAGAAGAGTTTTCTGACGGAAGGTGAGTAAAAGATAAAAGGGTGATTGAGAGGTGATTCTTAGGATATCTATTGGGAAATAGGATCCAATATGCATTTGCTCGCGTGCAAGACCGGAATGTAAGTATTTTGATGTTATCTTGGTATTCCTGGAGCTCAGACTCAACCGTGCCCAGAGCCAACTACCAAAATTCGTTCAGATCAATTGGTGCGGTGATGGTGTTCCCGAATCTAAGAAAGGATTATTCCATACGCACTCAAACGCGGTTGCAAAATTTCTGCGTGGTACGCACGTAGTGATCAATGCTCGGAATGAGGTAAAAAATCTCTTATGTCCGTTGTTTGACTAGTAACCGATTATCCACTAGGGAGATGTAAACCCTGATACTATCATGAAACGGGTTGAGGCTGCATCTGGAGCCAAATACTCTGCTCACAAAGAACAACCTCGAAAGTTTGAACCTATCACTCCCGCAGGCTCCAGCTATAAGCCGGTTGGAAGAGTAGATATTGCAGAATTGAAGAAAGCACCACCCCCACAGGCTTCCAAACCTGCGCCGCCCTCTGCTTCTTCAAGACCATCTGCTTTTGGAGCAGCAAAGCCTGCTTTTTCAGCCGCGTCCATGTACGGGCGGGGGGTCAGCTCGGGTCCCGCGCCCGCTGACGCCTGGCCCGAAGAAAACCCTACAGTGGCAAATCAACCCCCTCCACCGCCACCCGCCGCAAACCGCCCTGCCGCAGCCCCCCTAACCTCGAGGCCGGCTTTTTCCGCAATGGTGAGCCAAGAATCCCTATGATGTTTCTCGTCAATTGATAATCTGTTTAGGCACCGGCTTCAGCCTCCATACCCGCTCCTGTCGCATCTTCCAATGTACCCACCAAACCAGCTGCAGAAGATCGTATTGAACCCAACCAGCCGTCCTACACTCCTGTCTCCCTCCCCGCGCCCAAAAAGCTGAAGAATCCATTCGCAGCCTTTGAGCAACAGGAACAAACTAAACCTTCTCCTCCAGTTGGGAGTTTGAGTACAAGTGGAGGAGCTAAGAAATTGACATGGAGTGAAAGACAAGCTCTTGCAAAAAAGCAAGCTGAGGAAGAAAATGCCCGTACGCGGACTGCCGGTTTTGTCCCTCCAGCTACAACGCCACTATCGAAACCTGTTTTCAAGTCTAGTGCCCCAGCTTTTGGCAGGGCCACAGCACCTCAAAGTACTCCGAGAAACTTTGGAGCCGTGGGTGTCGCAGCTGGCACTGCAGCTGTAGCTACTGTTGGTGCCGCTTCGGTAATTAGCACATATCAAGATTCAACCAGCCGTGAAGATGTTGAAGAGGAAGAACCCAAGAGTGTAAGTGTCACCAATGGCAATATCTCATATCATGCTTTTCACCTTCTGTTCCAGGCTCCAGTTCCTCCACCTCCACCTCCCCCACCACCTGTACCATCTACTCAGCAAGTACCTCAAGACACTGAGGAACCAGAATTTGAGGCTCCTCCACCACCTCCCCCACCACCTCCACCTCCACCTGCGCCACTGGCACCCCCTGTATCACAGGTATGCATAACCCATGATGAGCTATTTGTCAATTTACTCTGTCCTAGATAAGTGCATTATCTGTCAGCTCTGAACCTGAACCCAGCGCAGAACCTGCTGCAGCTCATGTTGGTAAAGGAGTTGTGGCTGTTGTCCTGTACGCATATGAGGTAACAAAATTTTCCCGCTCCGAATTTTGGTCTAAGAAGGCAACCACAGGCAACCGAAGATAATGAAATAAGCCTTACAGAAGGTGAACATATTGAACAAATCGAGGAAATTGATGAAGGGTGGTGGAGTGGTGTTGGTACCGACGGAAAGTCAGGTCTTTTCCCATGTAAGCCTCAATTCACTCATATGTTTCGGATAGATAAATAAACTTTCTGCTTTATAGCAAATTATGTGGAACTGCTGCATCATCCAGAGGAGGTAGAGCCTGAGCCTGAGCCCGTAACAGAGGAGGATGCTGGGGCACCCCCGCCTCCGCCTCCTCCTCCGCCTCCACCACCGCCACCTCCAGTAGGTTTTGAGTGATTTTGTCCCAACGAAGCTTACGACGTATAATATCTAGCCGCCACCACCTGTTGCTCCTGTTGCACCTCCCGCACCACCCACGCCTCCTCAACTCCCTACACCTCCACTAGAGGAGGATTCGGGTATTACAGCAACTGCTCTCTATGAGTAAGTTATATTGTCAACCCCAAATCTATCAATTATCAACTGATCGAATTTAAGTTATGATGCCGCTGAAGACAATGAAGTATCATTCCGAGAAGGGGAAAAGATAACCCAAATTGAAGCAGCTTCGGAGGACTGGTGGCAAGGCATGAATTCCCGAGGCGAAACCGGTTATTTCCCGGGTTGGTTATTTTTCATATTGAACACATTGAAAGTGACATTGATTGTGATTTTCTTCAGCGAACTATGTAGAACTACAGGAGTGATTTTCTAAAAGTTGAAAAGTTGATTGTGAACTTGGTCCTTTGTTTATTTTCGAAGGTGTAGACAAATAAAACGCTGTAGTCAATGTAACGTCTTCTGTCTTCTGTCAAATGAATTATTCTTCATAAACTCCTTTGTAATTGGCGGCGACGATAACGTGGAGATGCTTTTCGATGGTTTAGGTCTGCTATTACAGTTTTTGTGCAACTCTGATCTAAAGGCATAAAATATTTACAGCTTGTTTCAGTCCTTCCGTCCCTGCCTTTGTCAGGAAGGCCTGGGGTGCGCTTTAATTCAAATTTGGGTGATCCCAGCAATTTGATGCATAAAATCAAGTCAGCAATGGTGGGAAGCTGACGCAAACAGTTCAAGACTTTTACGAAGCTCAATATTTCTTCTGTAACGGGCTTGATGATCCATGGCTGGCAACGTAAGTCCGGAGTTGCAAATGTTGAAAGACGAGTACTATGGTTCTGTTGTACTAGCCTCTTATCAAAATCATTAATCGTCAGTTTCCTTTGTATTTGTTACTCACAAAAGGTATCAATTACTATTGATCCTCCTTGTAGGTTCGCCATGCGCTTTGGGTAATAAAATCTGTCGAAAACTCGTTCCTCATTCCAATTGCAGGGTATACATTAGATGGTGAGAGTATCGTTTGAATAAAAGCGCATATATTGACAGTCTCGAAGATGTTTCTAATCCACAAAGGATCGAACTACAAGGCATATCTGAAATTTCGGTGCCTCATGACGTAAAGTCTCTGACAGATGAAAAACTGAATCTCATCGAACGTCAAATAATCAACCCGTCGCCCTCAGTTGTGAGAAATAAGATCTCAAAACGGGGGTATGAAACAGATGAATCGGATTTCAGCATTGAACGACGTCCACGCAAGAAAGCACGTTTGGATGCGGATGCAATAGAGCTTGAAGATGAAGCGAAAGTTGTGGAAGAAATAGTGATGCCATTCCACATTGAAATTGTGGATAAATGCAGTCCATATCAATCAATGTGCAAGAAACTTCTGTCACAGACAGAAAAGTGGAATCCACCAGTTTTGTTGGAGGATGAATCTACGGCACCGTGTGAGGAATATGCACCATGGGCGAATCGGTTTGTACATTTCTTGGTCCAAACACAGATTTTGCAACACACTAGCCTTCTAGGTTCGGCACGTCAGGTACTTTTAATTATACAAATATCCTGGGGCAGGGATCAAGCAAAGAGCCGAATAAGTTGAATATATCGGTACGGACGCTGCTACAGGCACCGTCTGTCAAGGCCAAGATTTTTGTTGCAAATGTGACCTGCTTCAACAAAGAGTTCAGTGTCAAACCGAAATCGTAGACCAGGGGCCAGGTTGTCAATCGGGTGACCTTGACATCCAGTTTGCCAAGCTAACGACATTCCATCGGGTGTTATACGTGGGATTTTCAATAGTAGTTCGTAATTGTTGGTATGCATTCGAGGAAAAGCTGTTCAAGAAGATACTCGTAGTGCGCTCGGTACGGAAGGGTTTCCACTAAGATTGACATGTGGCGGAGATTCCAGCGATAGTAACGACGTGATTCCATTTTCATGAGAAAACGGTCCTGTCTCAGTTGTGAATATTTGAAAAGTCCAAAAAAGTTTAAAACATACAATTTGGCTAGTACCTTGTAAGCGTCCTAGGTTTCCGGAATTATAATCGGCTGGTTCCAAATGATGTGGTATGACGTCCCTAGCAAGTAACTCCAACCTAGACAGCCCTGGAAATTCTGACGCTAGCATGTCAAGAAGCTGAGGTGAAAGTGACACGGGTCCGAG
Organism: Floccularia luteovirens; assembly: GCA_009739215.1. Lineage (NCBI taxonomy): Eukaryota > Fungi > Basidiomycota > Agaricomycetes > Agaricales > Squamanitaceae > Floccularia > Floccularia luteovirens. The sequence goes on from VSJF01000006.1 coordinate 1,616,656, forward strand.
TCGCAATTTCTCTAGTTTCTCCTCTTTGGTAGGATCTGAGAAGATACCCGCAAGATCCTTCAGCTCCTCATACCGAAGATAATTTCCTGAGAGCAAAAGAGAAGTGATACTATGCGCAAAATATCCAACCGAAGCCAAGGCAGTAGATACAGGAAATAAGTTAGAGCTGATATCGAGTGATCGCAGTTTGGGGGACTTGACGTTACATAGAGATCTCTTAACCCATTCATCGAAAGAGCCGAAGTCTGGTGTTAAACCGAAACCGCCATACTGAGTAGCTCGAAGTCGGAGAGACCGTAGACTTGTACTATGCCGACTGAGAAAATCTGAGAGTGCTTTGGGATTACCGAGATGTGGGCTTTCCACTGGGATAGAAATGGAGAGTGTCGACATGACAGGCAAATTCCCGACTGCAGAAAAGAGGGGGGAGAGGTCCATTGGTTCCCAAGGTTGGATAACTAAAGTCTGAAGTGTCGAACATAGCCGATTTATTGCTGGGGCAAGATATTCGGCCATGATTTCTGCATTTTCGGATGAACAACGAATTTCGTCATGGTGAACGCAAAGATGAAGTTCTTCTAGCCCACGCATTTCATAGGAAGAAGTAAAAAGGCTTCGGACATTCTCCAACGATATGTCTAATGACAATTTCCTCAAGCTGGTGTGAAATACCGCTCCTAGGAAAGGGACAGCGGTATTACGAATGTCCGGCAATCGACACCAAGTGACATAGTAATCGGTCACGTTGGGCAGTCCGCTCAGGACCTCAAACATTGATTGTACAATGTCATCCGTACGCTCTATAGTCCTTATCTGTTCAAAATCATGACGTTTTGAGGATTTATTCAATTGTCGCATGTAATTCGCGACTTCCACCAAACGAAAGCGCAAAGAGCGTCTATGCAGATGAGTTGAAGATTGCTTCTCGATTGTATTCTGCAAGAACCCGGGGTACACGTGAAGTATACGAACGCGTCGTGCAACATATGGATCACTAAAATAAGATAAGAAAAAAAGTTTTGTGATACGATTATTGAAACCTTGCTTACCGGAGACGTATTAAACTCCTTAGCATCCTCTTATCCAAGTATGCAAAACACATTTGTCGATAACGACAGTCCATTGCAATGTTAAATAGACTGCTATTTACATTGAGGAGATCGCGCAAGATGAGCACGGGAATATACTGTGCGATTTGTAGCCAGATATCGTGAGGGATGGACCTCATAGCGCCAGCAAGACAAAATAAGAGTTGAACGCACAGAGAAACGACAACCGAGGAGTTACAATTTCATTTTAGCAACAAGGACACCATTCGAGCGCTGACTGTGAATAAGCTGGCTTAAAACTGTCAGTTCGGTTTCAAAGTGGACATTTCGTGGGCCTTGTTCCCATTTCAACTCCCATCAACTCCATGGGTAGCACTCTATTACCTAATAACCACATAAAGTACAATTGGCACAACGGGAGTTGCACCGTTTACCAAATCATTAAAGTTTTTTTTTTCTCATTGTTAGCTCAAACACAAAACGGGTAGTGTCATCCGGGTATCACATTGCCACGCTTAATATGAATGTAATCTGCGACATTTGCTGTCTCTTCACTGCAAGTCAATCATAATATCGACATAAGAGATATTTTTATCACTGCTGTTAGAAAAAGCGGGTGGGAAAAATGATTTCCATTTCGGGAAGAATATTTTTGGTTGGGAAAAAGGTAAAAAGGCTTTTTAGCCTATTTCTGTACCTTTACTTTCCTTGGTCCTTTTTTCCAACAGAAAGCAGTAAAATATATCCATTAAACCCTGCGTCACGTGAATGAGAGGTTCTCTCAGAGCTGTGCTGGGCGTTTGAACACTGCTCAATACTTACTCGTAATTACTTTCGTGTTCAGCCATGGAATCAAGCTCAAGCACGGCGCCACGAAGCTCAAGCTTCCGCTTATCTCGAGTGGCAGATAGAGAAAGGGAGGATGCAATCAAGGTAGTTGATCTTATCTCCTCCTGTATTGAATTCCTGTAACCTTTGAGTCTTCAGGCCACATCTCATCGAAGCACAAGATATAAAGAAAAGTGGGTGGGACATCTTAACTCTACACTCCTGCTCAATCCAATCTTCAGGTATCAGGCTATGCGGGAGAAATATGACCAAGTAACAGCAGTGTGTATTACACTTCCCCCTCTGCTTATCTCGCCCACTGGTGACACTCAGTATTCATCTCTGCCAATCTACACCCCTTCGTAAAGAAACAAGAAGAGTATAAAAGAGACCTCGATACTGCTGGTGTGAAGATAAAGAAACTACAAGCCGAAAACGAGTTGGTTTTTCATACGTTCGTTCAACCTGTCCCGGCTGAACAATGATCTAGCCTTTTATTGGATGCAATGGATATTGCTGATTCCTCTCTGGTCGAACGTTACTTTCCATCAGAGCCCCTTCCCGATATTCACGATACCCTTCCTATTGAAGCAATATCAGGTCCAATTCCAGCCGACTACGACCAAGAAGCGAATCCGAGGCGATTGCGGCGATTGTCGCGCAATTTCCAAGTAAATGGGAACAGCAATGGACATTCTAATGGGGTGCGGCACCAGCCAGACGAGGTAGGCTAAGTTCATTCATCACATGTAACTTAATTAAACTAATTGTGGCAAATTTTAGTCCCAGGCGCAGCACCATCCTGACCAGCGGGATCCCGGAGCAACCGCAAATTACGTCGACGTGAATGGCCGCATGACATAAAATCACGACTGTATGCATCATATTGTTTTATTAGCTACCATCCAAAGCAGTTTTTCTTGAGTCCGTTCACAATTTATCGATGAAAGTCATTTATCTAAACTGTGTATAACTTTTGTCGTTTACTCCGGACACGTGATTCTACGTTTCAATTTTCATATGTTCTCTCTCGTTGAGTCTATCAAAGTGGTCAGGTACAACGAAACTGCGATAACTTACAGCATTCATCAAGGCGTGGCTCTTTTCAAAGCGGGTCAAATGCTGCCGGGGTAAGTGTCCTCGTGTATTACACGCTTTTGTCGATCACGCTGCAAACCTGTAGATTGTACCAATACTAGTTTTCTAGTTTTTCTCAGATTCAAAACGAAACGAATATCCTTTGCCGTTTGCTACTCCTGATAGACATATTTATGGCCAAGGTACATCTATTCGATGGAAATGGAACAAGCCTTTGGACGATATAAATCTCTTGTCAGTCTATTTTCAGTGTAGGAGGTTGATAAGAATGGTAAGATTATCCGTTAGACTTCGTGTTGATAAGCTCGTTTGGTCATGAAACAGTGGATACAAGCTATGGTTTTTTCTTGTATGCCGTCGATAACACGAGTTATTAATGTCGTCCGCCTAACGTTATATTGTTACTCTCTTCACATGTGACCACAAGTGCATGGCAAAGAAGTATATTGACCGGTACGCATTACTTGTACAAATGTAGTAGACATGGGAGTCAACCTGAGCATTCCTTTATAGTGTTGGCGCATAATTTGCATTGTTACCTAACGACTTAACCTGATACCAACATATATGAAAATCATGTGTCAGGAGCTTTTTGATACTTCACTTGGTGATCATACACGTTGCAAGCCATGTTTTTGAATCTTGGACTATTGTGGTCATGACTATCGGCATCCAGGTAAGATTCCTTGACCCGTAGACGTTATTTTAACACCTAGATTCGCCATAAGTGGCAATATCCTCGAGGTAATGCGCATGATTATGGGTAAATGGAGCCATATGGTTGGTGGGTTGCACCGATTAGGTATCTTATCAAAACACGAGTATTGAAACAGTCACCCAGGAATCAATATACGCCCTTTGGAGGCGCTCGTTCCAATATTTCATGCCGTACTTTTGTTTTTAGATATAAGAGCACTGAATGGTTAGTCCCAGATGTTCCCCCTTGGTTCCCTCCTACGCTAGAAAAACTGGTGGAGTGTCCCCAGTGTCAGCACAACACTGTGAAAGCCTGCCTATTGTTAGTACTCTGTGACAAAGAAGTAGCATGTACTGACTACTCACTTCTCACTGGCTCATTCCCTATTGGGTTATACTCCCTATTCCACTGGGATTCTTATACTTCCATCAGTTATGTCGCTCTCCATCTATGGGATAGGACTTGTCGTCGCAGTTATATGGATTACCGTGATGATTATTCAGAAGGGCATTTCTGTGCACTGCGTCCTTCGTTCGTTAAGGTATGCAATACTACTGGAAGCAATTTTGATCTAAAACCTACGTATATAGGAATACACCGGGTAGGGTAGCATTATGGGTCCACCCTACCAGTCCTCTTGCGTTTGCGTCAAGAGGATATTTCCCGTTCAAAGACCTTGGGTGCTGGTACAGCCAGTTCGAACGTGAATTTAGTTTTTGTGTTGTTCATACAATACCTGATTGTAGATTCCATAGCTTTCCGCCAACGTGGAAGTACCTATCTATCCTCAGTGACTATGTGGGATTCTACAGTCGTCCATTGGTTCGCAGACCCTGCTGCATGCAGAGCCATCGGAACTCAGCGTCAACATTTTATAAAGGATGTGGAAACAGTTGGGTCGTTGTTTGTTGATACCCTGTAACGTCTACTGATCCCATAGCTAACAGTACAAAGTCTTTGAGACCTTTGGAAACAACCTCGTCAGCTCAGAAGGTGTAGATTGGAAGCGCCATCGTTCCATAAGTAGGTTAGCATTCAATGACGTAAGTTCTATATTCATTTCCGAGAAACGTTCATCCAAAAATGAAAAACTTTCACGAATCACAGGCAAATAACGCATTTGTGTGGTGTACGACGATACGATTGATGAACGAATTGTTTACGCAGTTTGAGCAAAATAAATTGGATACAACTGGGAGTATCCCAATAAATTCGCTCAATACCTTCACCCAGGTAAAATTTGTGAACCCATATATTGTAATACCATCTCATAGATTTAGGTTGCTCTCGCTGTTCTCATATCCGCTGGGTTCGGTAAAAAAATGTCTATAATACCATCCCAACTCGAGCCCAAGGAGCAGTCAAATACTTTCGAAGGAGCTCTCTCCCACGCAACTTTCCTAATGGTAGCAAATGCCGGCATTCCCCCTCAGTTTTTCGCATTCGCAAAGAAATTCTACATCCCTGCTATAACACCTTTCCTCCGTAAAATAACTGCGTCTTTCGATACTATTGGGACGGGTATCGCAGATCTTATTGACTCTGCTAAAGCATCATTGACTGTGGAAGAGAAATACGGTAGAGCAGATACGCTTATACGAAATTTGGTCACAGCCAACGTTCAAGATGATAAGAATCTTCCAATGCAGTTAGATGACTCGGAGTTGGTATCAAATATATTTGTAGGTGTATTAGTCCTCAGCCTGTGTCCTCATTTATCTCGATTGGTCTTGCAGGTATTCCTTGTCGCGGGACATGGTAAAGTTTTGTTATTTGGGATGCCTTGCTCAACTTTTAATGAAACTAAATTTAGAAACGACTGCACGCACTTTGACATTTGCGGTTCTTGTCCTTGCTATCTATCCAGATATACAACAGAAAATACGAGAAGAAGCGAGGCGCTTGTGGCCTAATGAAATACCAACAGGATTCTCACTAACAGTTCGTCCACATCCCATGCCAGTGTGGTCTTTTCAAACTGAATGAGTTATAAACACAGACTTATAGAGAATCAATGAACGCATTAGTGTGTGAATGCATCCATCCTGCTTCCACCATCACTAATATTTCAAATAGCCTTTCACGTGTGCCGCGATATACGAAACTCTCCGGTGTTTCCCAATAGGCAGGCGTCTATGCAGAGATGTTGTTTCAGATACAACAATCAAGAGCAGATCTTTCCAACCGTGCAAGAATGGAGAGAAAATAAAGAATATCGTCGAATATGATGTACACATCAAAGCGGGAAGTCAGGTGTTGATGGATATATATGCGATGCATATGAATCGTAAGAAAATTTCTCTCTAATCATTTGGATTTGCTTCCTTAATTGAATAAATAAAAAGCTATCTTCTGGGGCGAAGACGCAGCACAGTACAACCCAGAAAGATTTATTGATACAGAAACATACGCTTGGCCAAGAGACGCTTGTAAGCTCGCTACCAACATTTTATCAGACTTCCAACTAATAAATACGCGGGCGTCCCCAGTCCTTGCATTCGGAACTGGTCCCCGCGCATGTATTGGTGAACAGTTTGCGTTGACTGAAAGCGCCTGCGCACTAGCGATGCTTATTCGGAAATATGATATCTTGGTTCCTGAAGCGTTGGAAGGGAAAACTAGGGAACAACAAGAAAAGGTGATGTTAAGGTGGACGCCTGACCTTACGACAACCCCGAGAGCACCACAGATCAGATTGCGCCGTCGTGTATATTAGAACATTCAAGACCTTGAGGTGAGCCATTCCATTTCTTTTTGAGACGCGACAAATTCTAACTGATCCTTAGATATTGTACAGTCATATGTACCATTCAACTGGTTATCCTCACTATAAGAATTGTTGTATGTATACTGCTTGTAATGTGTATAGAATGAATTTGTATCTCAAAGTCAATGCAATCGAGTATATGCGTTATGGTTTGAACATGTATTCAAGAGGATGTTTATCTGCGCAAACGCGACAAATGCTCGCCGAAGAGCCTACAAGTAATCCTCCAGACACTTACGCTTTGCCTAGAAGGATTGACAGGACATACATTCACAAAATCCATGTATGGTTCAGTACCAATAAATTGATCTATTATGTATTGTAAAGACTCCCAAGACTTCTAGATAGCCTTACTCTTTACAAGTTCTAAAACCAACCCATTTCAGCACTACCACTCAAATAAAAACAAGTAGAGGCACATACGTTCAATCTCGGCAACTGCATTTAATAGAATATCCTTTTGTGTCTTCTCATCATGGAGAGAAGCGAGGACTTTGTCAATGACAGCTTTGGTAAGCTCTGCTTGTTCGCTCTCCTTCACTTGCTGCTCATATCGCACCCAACTGTCAAGCACAGATTTTATCTCAGAGGCGACGGCAACTTTTTGACGTTGAACAAAAGTTTCCGACTCGAGTTTGGCGGTGTCCTGTTTTGAGAAAAGTTGGAGCTCCATTCAACGGAAAAAGAAGAGGGTGGGACACACCTTTGACAATGCAAAGAGTGCTTTGGTTACGGAGACAACATCTTTCATTTGTCCAACAGATGTTATGCGTTCCTTCACAGCATCGGTATGTTCAGAACGAGCAGAGTCAAGGATCTTCTTGATACGTTGAATGTGACCTTCAGCCCATTGACTATACGGTTCACGTATAACCTAACATGTCCCAATTAACTGATCAGAAAAACAAGACAACAAAGTGACAAAACACACACCTTTGCAAGGTAAGTGAAGAAAATGATCGAGCCAACAAAAAGAACGGTTTCTTCATTGACAACATATATTTCCTGCGAAATTGCAGTCGCTAGCAGACCGGTTCCTAGCAACGCTGTACCCGTTTTTGTAACCAAACTAGGAGAGGAAGGGAGTTTGTTGATAATCTCGGCTGCACGTTCTTCGGGAGCTGGCGGTTTTGAGGAACTAGCCATGGAACGACTGTTCATATGGTATTCTCAGCTCACTTCAAATTTAGAGATGTTTGCATTTGAGATACGTACGATTGGATAGTTTGCGGAAGTGCAACGACAGCGCGCGGCTTGACTAACCAAACATTGATATTGTTGTTGTAGAGTAGGAAAGTAGATACATACCAGCCGCACGCAGCGAGTTTGTTGCAATTCTAGCTGCCATTATAGATATTTTTGAAGAGAGGGAAGAGAACCAGCCAGCTAGCTTGTGGTGTTTGAAGCAAAATACCGCGTGCGAACCTGAATTCCGAAATTTCACGAACTCACCTTCGGGTTAGGGTACTTATTATGTAAGGTGTGCGTTAAAAGTGTCTGTAATTCAAATTCAAACCGAAACTATAACATAGCAAGTAAGATGATTATATCAAGTTAGCCTCACCTCCGTATTGCTCCAAATCCGAAACGGCGCGGTATACTGTACCTCTGGTAGGATTTAATCTTGTGTCTTGAAAGAGGTTTATTTGATACCAACAATATGGCTAGAGTCGGGTAAGTTTTGGCGGCAAACTCCAGCTCTTCTCCCCGTTGACAAGATAGCACAGGCCTAGACATGAATCAATCAATCTGAGCTGCTATTTCATATATCCATGGCTTTGCGTAGTATACTCTCTCATTCACACGTAAGATGGGGTATCATAATAACATTGTGTTTCTCATGGATCTGACGTAACTGACGGTGAACTCTACTTCAAGGATGACATTTCCAAGACGGAGGCGAAGTATTTGTGGGGTAAGTTACCTTCTTGATATACATTTTACTTGGTACTATAGGTGTCCGGTAGATGGCCTTTGAAGACAAATTCGAAATCGCTATCCCTGGGGCCTTTGACCTCTCGTCAATATATCTCGGCCGCATGGTTCCGAACATATTTTCAAACGTGAGTACGTATGGCTGTATGCCGTTTGTATAATGCAAAAAACAGATTCTCATGTGATATGTATCTGTTATTTTATTTTGTACAATAGCCGTCTATCATGATACATGGTCCCTGGAAATACGCGAGAGTTCCCATGTAATTCTCGAGAATGGGAGTTGAGAGTTAGCTGTAAGTTAACAGGGATATATATATATGTAATGTGCTTCTTTCTTACCGAACCAATGTAGTAGACCGAAGCGAAAAGATTGTGAGGAAATTTCAGGTTTTTTTTTTCTTTTTCGTTGTGAGAGTTTTCATGACATTTAACAATTCTTAATGCCATTCCCATGCCTCTTTGCTTCCATCCGACCATACACGGGTTATTCGGGGGTTCTTTCAAGCAAGACAGGGACAGACGGGTTGACTCTTTAAATAACCCATGGAGATTCTTTGCAGTTGTAGAGCCAAATTGAAAGAAATCAAATGAACAAGTTCCGGTACCGTATGTTGTCGTCGTAGTAGTAGTAGGCATAGCAGTAGTTGCTGTGTGAGAAAAGGAAGGAATAAATAAATAATATAAAAGACCCTTGATTGCTTGGTATGTTGAGTTTTACGTGTTTGTGGGTAAAAGCGAGAAAAGGACGAAAGAGAGGATCTGAGATAAGAGAGGAATGCTTTGCTTTTGCTTTGCTTTCACTGCGTTAACCTTTCCCTCTTTCTCTCTCCACCCCCTCTAATGGACAGCTACTCTATCAATAACAATGATCACCATTACCCTCATCGTCATCCTTGGCCATCTCATCTACTCCCCCAGTCCCCTCACGCTACTTTTCCCTCTCCCCCTCCCAATGACCATCCTCACCATTTCCCTCCTTTTTACAATCAACAATCACAGCAGCAGCAGCAACAACAGCAACAGCAACAGCAACAGCAGTCCACAACCCAGCAACAAGATAGAGCCGTCCAGCAGGGCTCTTCCTCAGCGGATTCTCTCAACAGAGCTTCAGCGCTCTCTTTGAACCTCTCTTCACTCAGCGTGACTTCCCCAACAAACCTTTCCCCAATCAACCCCTCGTCTGCTGCTGCATCGGCTTTGTCTCCTGTGACGCCCATCAGCCCTTCTACAAACCATTTTAACCCTCATTCGCATCACCACATTTCTTCTCCATTTCAGTATGACCCGAATCACGGTCCTTCTGGTCAGCACAGTCCCAGCCAATTTGATGACCAATCAGGTGTGATACCTGGTCCTCCACCAGGCTCATCGGCAGGATCTTATGATAGACGCACCCCAGGACGCTGTTCGGCGCCTTCTACATCTTCTGCTTCACAGCCCCCGAGAAAAAGGAGTTTTACCTCTAACGCTTCTTCGTCCGTTAGCAGTACGCTTGTAGAGGAATACGACGAGGAAGCCCGCGATGCTGCTATGGAATTGTCCTCGGTTGGTGGTTATGACGACATGGATTTACGGACTGCATACGCTGGGAGCGCCGGTAACGGAGGCAGTGGAAGCCCAATAGATGGAAGCGGTAGCACTAGCGGCGCAGAGGACGTAATGGGCTCAACTGGAGGTAGTCACTCTGCAATGGGAGGTATGTCCATGGCTGGTGTTGGTGGTAGTATGAATGTCCTTGGGAAACCACTTGCTACAAACAATTTTGTGACAAAGCTGTACCAGTAAGTCTGTTTCCTTTTTTTTTTGCGTTTTCTTTCTCGGCTTGGTTTGGAGCTTCTTATACGAGGTATCCATCATTTTGAGTGATGGCTAGACTTTGTCATTTTCTATCTTTTCAAAAAAAGATACTTCGATCGGATTGTACATATATTGGGGTTATAGTCCCAGCCCTTGATGAACGCCGATTGTCAAGTGACGTCTCTTCCCACTGGCATGTCGAGATTCGAGAACATCCGCTCTTCCTCCTCCAGGAAATATGCTGTGATCGATCTATTCCTTTCTCAATTTCTATTTCATTCTCGATGGGTTACCATGGCGATTGACATCATCTGTAATATGTTTCAATAACGTTTACAGATTGACAAAAGTAATTAGTTCTATTTTGACTTCTCATCGATGTCATTTGTCTTTTTTAAGATTCCCTTTGGAGCAATGTTTTCGGGGTTCATTGCTTATTTGTTTTTGACAGGATGATCAATGACCCCAAGTCCACTCATTTTATTGCATGGACGGATATCGGGACCTCATTTGTAGTCTCTAATGTCGGCGAATTCAGCCGAAGCATTCTTGGCTCGCATTTCAAGCACAATAACGTGGGTGTTTTTGTACTGCCTTGCCCCCTTTTTCGTTCTCACAATTCACCAGTTTTCAAGTTTTGTTCGACAACTGAACATGTACGGGTTCCATAAGATCAATAGGGTCAGTTTCCACACACAACCCCCCTCTCCTAGCTTCTCAATCTGAACCAAAGCTAACCCGAAATATTATACATGTACCCTTGTTTCCCTTTATACTCTTGTCGTCTCCCCCCCCCGCAATCCCTTTGATAGACACCGCGAGCTCAAAGAACATCCACGGACGCACAGACGTGGGAATTTTCCCATCACAAGTTTTTGCGTGGTCGCCCTGACCTATTAGATGAGATCAAAAGAAAGGCGCTGGAACCTGATCCGGCTTTGAAGCATAGAGTGGAATTACCTGGGGAGGTACGTGGTTTTTTTTTTTTTTACTTCCGTTATGACTATATATAAATATGACGGGGCTTGGCTTTTTTCATTTTCAAATTCGTTTCTTGTTCTTTCCCCTTTACTAATGCCTCGAAATTCTTCTAATCGTGCGCAAACGCCTCCTGCAAAGGCTAATGAACATTATACTTTACAGGTTGCCGCTCAACTCGGCGCTATGCGAGATGAAAATAGACGAATGTGGGATCAGTTATCTTCAGAACGAAGACGTGTTGAGAAACTTGTTAATGTTGTGAGGCAGTTGTGGGATGTTGTTGGGAAAGGCTTTCCTGGAAGTGGTCAGTAGTCTATTTGATTCTTATTCGTCTGGAGAGAATGTTTCCTCTGAACAGTGCATTGTAGTTCCTCCCTTTCCTAGCGACATGTTGGAGAATGACAGCCTCAATATCTATGTAACCTCGCCTACAGGCATCAACGTCAAGGTATCCCCCTCCTTTAAACATGAGCAACCAGTCATTGCATTCCTTGCACTCACTAAGCAGTCCAAACTCTAGTCCGACAGCTTCCGACTTCCCTTCCCATATTCACGCTCATCACCACCAACATCAACAATCACACCATAGTCAATCTCATTCCCTCTCGCGGCAACAAAGTTTCCAACACGTCTCCTTCTCTAGAGGAGAGAGCACATCATCAACGCCCTTACCCCCTTCACCAGGTTCAATCAATATAGAATTATTTAACGAGGGAGGTGAACCCTCACCAACTGCAAGAGGGAACAAAAGACAGAGGATGTCCAATGATGATGGTATGAATGGTGTTGGACCTCCAGGTAGTGACGCACTATCAGTCTTGTCATCCCTTCCTTCCTCTTCCAATAATACCAACGGGGCGAATGGGTCTGGTCTAGGAGGGTTATCAGTGGCAGGCAAAAAATCAAGTCGTGCACGGAGTGATAGTGCACCTCTGGGATATGGACTTGGTGGCCCACTTTCTAGTTGGCACCAAGGAGGCTCGGGGAGACCAAGAAGTGGAAGTGGACTCGCTCCGAGAATTCCGAATATTGGAGCGTCGACCCGGGCGAATTGTACACCACTCCTGTCGATCTCGACTGTTCCTTCGAACCCACCGAACCAATAAATGGATTTTTTTTATGTGGATTTTTTTGGTGGTTATATGCGCTCTTTTTTCAAAAAAAAGTTATCATATGCCGGTCTGATTTTTGTTTTGATCTGGCATTTGTATACTCTGTTTCTCTCCCTTCGCTGGGTTTCTTGCTGTTGTGTTTCGTTAGCTCTGAGCCCACATCCTATCAACTTCACACACCTCAAAATCGCCCACATACACTCAGCTATTTCAACCGGATCTTCTTCCACTAGAGGCATTTGGATTCTCACCAAAACAAAACATCAAGCCTGCTATGTTCTATTCTTTTCATCAACGAGAAGATGTAGCTCTTGTCAATCAACACATCACTGACTCTCATTCCCATTCCTTACTTTTTTCTTTCTGAATCTGATTCTACATTTTCACATGATGCATATCTACTACATACGTATTAACACGTACATACTCTCCTTTTCGCTTTTGTCCCCCTTTTTGTTTGCTTTGTCAAGGACGTTTCGCCTCTTCTTTTTCCTGTTACATGCCACAGAAATCTCTGTTTTCTCTGTTTTCTTTTTCCCTTTTCTTAAAAGCAAACCCATATATACCAATCAACCATCTCACTTTCTACAACAACGGACTCTCTTCTTTGATTGACTGTTTACCACCTGTCGTTTGCTATTATCTAGACTTAACCTCCTTTGGCTCCTCATCCCTCCTATGGCTTTACGCCATTTCCATTCACTTGCACAAATACCTATTGTCGTTACTGTGTCTGCTGTCCTATAAATGTACATCCCTTGACTCCCTGATCTGTAGCAATTTTTCTTTTTTCTTTATTTCCAAGAGAAAATCTCATCTCATGTCCATGCCATTATATCTCAACCTCGATTCCTACAAACATCAGTTTGTGTGTTTATTTATATCTTATCTTATCTTTTTTCCCAATCCCCTTTCGTTTCACACTTTTTCGCATGCATATGTATTGTCTTCAATTTTTTCTTGTGTAAACTGTTCTTTTTCTTCTTTTCAAACCAATTTCGATAGTGATGTTTCAGCACTCTCGAATCGATGTTCAAATATTGTATCATTATCACTATCTTTCGGGCTCATACACTCAACGGTTTTCATGTACTGTATAAAGAGGTTTATTTTGATGTTTGAATAAGCAACGTCTCTGTTAGTATATCGGTTTAGTACACGCGCCTGTCACGCGCGAAAGCTGGGTTCGACTCCCAGACAGAGAGTAATTATGAGAATTTTTTTTTTGGTATGGTTTTTTCTATGACCTATTGCTCTTTCGAGAAAAGAAACACATGGTTGGACGTATGACATATATGTCAGGGTTGGGTTTGCCTAATCAACCAAAAGTCCCACCAAATGGTTTTGACAATCAACGGAAATGACTGCCACAACGTTATAATCTCATAAGGACGTCAAACCTTCAATTTTTTACGTTTCCTGTTTGCTGACAATAAGGGGATTTGATTAGAGTCACTTTTTACGATTCTCACTGGCATTTACCGCAGTGGCGAGCCTGTTATTCGAGGGAATTTGATTTTATACACAACTCTCGTACAAATCTTAGTTCTTAGGATTCAGCGCTTTGCAAAAAAAAAAAAACACCGTTGTACAAGAGCATAAGTAGTAGACACATCTAGTAATCAAATGGAACAACCCCTTTTGACTTAAAATGGTTAAGACAGAAAAGAACACTCCTTAAATGATTGGGAAAAATTCTGCATATGGTCATCTTTTTTTCCTACCAATGGACGGAGACCTTCTTCATTTAACATCCGGAGCCCATGATGATACCATCATAAGGACCGTCGTGGTCAGAGAGAGAACCATCGAAAATGTTGGGAACGTCTCCAGTAGTGCACTGGGTGCTGGTGTTGTCTTGCCCTAAAGTGATAATTTAAGGTTCAACGGGTGGAGAAATTATAATACCGGAGATACTCACCTGGGCATGACATCCATGCGCCAGAGTCTACGATGTGCACTTCACCTGATGGGTGGTGGTAACCCAGGAATCGTCCTAATAGTGACAGTTAGTTTTTTTAGCCGAGTAATTGTGTACGGAGTTATATATCCTCATACCCGGAACGGTGGGTATCAAGTCTTCCCTACAAAAAAAGGGTCAGAATTGATGATAGTCATAGAGGCTGGTAAACCAGCTCTTACTTGTTGTTGATGTGTGTCAAGGAGAGGTGAGAGTCAACGTAGTCAGCGAAAGCTTGGTTTCCAACCTTCACAAAGAAAAAAAAATCGAATCAATCAAAAGGCTATCATTTGACTTTTAGCATATACGCACTCGGGGTAATCCATAACCGATAGTTCTGAAAGTGACACCGCTTATGTGAAGTGGGAGGAATACACCGTCGAGAAGCGCAATGGCGGCACCTTGTGATTATCAGAATGAGCTTTGTCTGTTATGGAAAAATTAATTCGCTTACCGAGCGAATGTCCGACAATTGTCACTTTTGTTGCACCATGCTGGGAAATTGCCGTGCGTACAGCTGACAAGACTTGGTTGGCAGTCCTACAGAGGTTCATTAGATATTTATATCTCCCAATACCCTTGATTTTGTTTGAAAAATGATACTGACTTGGCTTGTTCATCTCTGAATCCATTGTGAACCTCAACGGAAGAGCTGATACCGGGGAACAAAGTGGGGTCGAGGGTTCCCTGGAATGCATCTGCGTCTGTTGCCAGCGCTTCACTGTAGAGTAAAATCCAACCCAAGGTGAGTCAGTTATCAAATGGTAGCGCGGACTTCATGAAACTTACATTTGTGATGGATCGGTACCCTGGTGACTGACTATCACAGATGCTTGTGATGGGGAGTAACCAACAAACCCTGTCGAAGGCATCGTAAATGCGGGTTACTAACACATGTTACAGTTTCTAGGACTTACAGAATTGTACAGAAGATCCATCTCCTCCTTCAGCAACTCGGATGAAATCAGAGTTTGCGGAACAGTCAGCTGTCGGACAACGGAAAATGAGCTCAACATGCATTTAAGCCACATCAGGGTATGAATGAAAAACTCCTCACCTCCGCATGACCACGATGAGATAACGCTGGGACTGCAATACCCAGCACTCGCGAAGTGAGTGAAGGGCTTAAATGCAGCGATCTGAGAACTGCTGAGTGTGGTGATACTCTGCCTCTTTAGCAAGGCTGGTGAAGCACTTGCGACACCTGCGAGCACGAAGATTGCAGAGAGTGTAGAGGTCAGCATATCAACCGAATAAGACACTGGTGTTGAGTCTGGAGACCCTCCTGCAAGTTAGATATCCATTTTATACTCCAACCGGAATCTATTTCAGTTTGTTAGTGCACAAGATGCCCCGGCTACCCATATGATCGATATATGCGAGCGTATGAATGCTCAGCTCGTCTCATTGGTTATTGCACATGCAGCAGAAGGCAGAGTACTTCTGAGATGCAGTTAGAATGGTAACCAGCACCAAATTGTCCAGAAACGTTCGCTTGATTGGTATAGTATGAAGAACATAGATCGCATGGATCAAGTAGGTCCGTGTTCTGATACTTCTTCCAAGGAAAGCACAAATGCGGTGATATATGATGAGTCTGCTACATTTCAACAACTGAAAGACTGACATAGTAAAACCTGCATCAAACGTTGATGGTAAGGGTGATTAACTTTCTAAGCTCTTTCCATCAATCTTTCCTCGTCACGTTTTTGTCACACTTTGAAGAGATTTAAGGCGAAATATATCCAATTACCAGAAAAGAAAAAAAAGTATATGGGCATAGGGAATAACGGAAGCCGAAGACGTGAACGTTCAGAAGCAAGATAGGACTACAAACACTTCCATGCGAGGATAACCTATCCTTGTATTCCATCGAGGGTACCTCACGCGTGGGTATGAGCGCTGTCACCTGTTCCGGCTTGTACATCCTTCTATTCTATCAACCAACCGCTCCCACATGCCTTCAGTCCAAATACACATGGTACGTCCTAGTTGACAAAGGAATCGCAAACATGTGGGTCATTCAATTGTGACGGATCCTTAGTGAAATAGCCACGTCGAATTCCCTCCATGTATGACCTGAAAGAGAAGGCGAAGAGCCGTCATTATGTCGTTATAAGGAAGCGAGACAGTTTCCATACCATTGGCGTGCTGTATCACCTGCTAGATTGGAGATCTCAATCTTGAAATTCCAAAACTGCAGACATTAAGTATGAATACCACCTAGTTGATAAATAGCAATGGGTCGTGACTTACAATCCATCCTGCGCCTTTACTATATTGTAGCTTCTGGGCGTCAGCCCATTTCTTCAGGAAATCATCAGTGGCATCGAACTGGGTGGACAGCGCCCATTCTAAATTTGGGTTATGTATGCACTTATATGTTGAGCATAAAGGAACTCACCTCCAAACATCAGAGGGGTGTTACCCAAATTCGCGTCTTGCTGGATTCGGTCAAGATCTACCCAAATTTTTATACATTTTCGGGTCATAAATAGAAAGCGGACGCACTGCATGAATGTGTGAGGTATGCGTCCTCGTTTGGATCTGCAACTCCCTGCAAAAAATGATGTTAACCATGCGGGTTTAGTGCACATATGGAAGTCATACCCCAAACCTAACGTTTCCGAGGAATCAGTCAATAAATGCCGTACAAGCGCCATATAAAGCAACTTACGAATAGTAAAGGTGGTTATCGTAATTTTGGGGACCCATCGCAGCATTAGCAGGATTCGAGGGGTTGTTGAATTGCCAATTAACGTCCATGAACCTATCACCATAGTTAGGATAATATCATTTAGCATAATCAACACGCACGTTGTTATTAATGGTTCGCGGTTGACTCCAGCGCTTCTCTTACATCTAGCACTGAGTTGGGACAATTGCGAGAAAGCGGGTAGATTAAATTCAGTGGCAAGTTTGGAGATAATAGGTAAAGCGTCGTTCAACACTGATTGAACTTCGGAAGTGAGATTGCCACTGGCGATGAGTGCTTGGACTGCGGTAGTGAAGTTTGCTCCTGTAGGAGCGGTCATCCCTGAAGGCGATATTCCAATGCTGAGTTCAATGGCGCGTATTACTTGGACATAGTTCTTCTGGACTATAAAAGATCTGTAAATTTCCTGTACGAAGTACAAAGAAAACAATGGCTTACAGTCACCATAGCCAGGGGTTTGGTTTGCATCCATTATAGGTTCATTGACAGCCTCTATACCCGCAACCGTAGCAAAAACGGGATCTAAATGAGAAAGTGCGGCCATTACTGCTGTCCAGATCAAAGCGCGGTGGTAGTTCTTTTGTGTCTGATTATTCAATAGGCATCAGGTTAGGTTGAATAAGCTATAAATTGTGGTGACACACATAGAATTCGACATCATTAGTACATCTAAAAGAGACATCATAAGTATATCATCAATTTATGCGCCGTGAAGTGCGTGCCAGGAAAAATTGACATGAGATCTTACCTTCCTGTAAACATCTGACCTGCAGTTTGTACTCCGGGCAACGCGTGGTGGTCTAAAAGGACAATTATACCCGCATCGCGCAGTTGAGTTAAGCCTCGACGCTAATGAACAAAAATTTAGTCAATGAACAACGACCACGATTTGAGAACATACAAGTTGGTTGATCCCACCGCGAGGGTAGAATTCGGTGGAACGATCAACGAGGTCTTCAATTATCCAAAAACCGAGCTGTAATATAATATCAAACTTGTGACTGATTCGGGAACCAAAAAGATACTCACGGGTACCCTGACAGTGTTAATTTGAGAGTCGACAAGGAATTGGACGTCAGACGCGTTGAACCATGTATTCCTGCCACAAAAACAGTGAGACATTATTCCACAATGGCCCCAGTTATACACACCAATGTTGGTTGAATTTATCATCGACGGTGTTAGGGAAGGCTTTTGCAAACTCGCTAGATGGGTTTCAGTCGTAGTTACAGTTAAATGCAAGGTGAAATACATACAACTCTGTAGCAATACACTTCGAGCAGTCATTGCACATCTGGCCACCCATATCCTTCCATTCTATACGTACTCTATCCATCAACTCACAAAAGGAAGGTCACTGGAAAAATACCTTGAGGAAGCATCCATGCTTCAAGCACCAACCTGTTTGGAGGATAATATAAATGATAGATTAGAATGTAGTTTAAGAACAGGGACATACCACGAGCCAAGATTCACGCCATAGATCTTTGGGGGAAATTGTACAGCACGCACGAGGTTGAGCGAGTGAGTGAGAAAGAAGAAGAAGGGCAAGAAAAGACGGTGCATTGCTGAACTGTGAGGATATCAGAGAATGTGAGGCTTTAATATATAGTAAAGACTGTAGGAGGCAGGCAGTGGAGACACTGGAGCTTCCGGATTGATATAATATCCTACAAATTTCCTGAGGATGTTAGTTTAAGACGTTAACCATGCAAGCCGAACAGAGACTGCTATTTCAAGCATGGACTTCTTTCATTCACACACACTATAAGCACATCCATCTAGGTCCATCTCGCATTGTGAAAATTAGCCACGCCTGAGACATATCCATAAGGTTGATTAAGTACATCAATCAGTAACAAGGAGGATGAGATTCGGTTCATGGGAAACCCTGACTGTGTAGATTCCATAATTAACTTAGAACTTGGGCTCATAATAGGCACAAACACCATTTTTCGCCCGTGTAACCCCCAAAGTCCAGCTCAAATGTTCAACACCACATCATTCAAATATCAAACAGTTCCATTTATGTACTTAACATCAATCATTCTTGGGAAGACACATTCCTTATTGGTATGTGTTGTTCATTCTGTGGTATGCTGCAGATGTTCTTATGTATAAAGACAACTACATTCACAGAGGTTGTCATAAATGACAGCAAAGGTGGTAATACTGCCGCGAGGCATGTAGCAAGCCCCAATGGAAAAGTGCCAGCAATCCACTATTGTCTCTGCGCTTTCTCTATTTAGATCAGAGAGCTGCTATTTCTAAATCCCGGCATCTGATGGTGAAAAATTAAGGATTCATTGCCCGCGGTTATAGTGGAATCTTTCCCGCACAACGGCCTAATGCATATGATACCCTACGCTTCTGGGGATCCCTTTGAACCTCTCAATGGCAACGCTTCTCGTAGTCTACTGCACAGTGAATACGACTTTCATGCGTGTCAGTAATGCCACTGCGTCAACAAATATGGTACAAGGAATTAACTTGTATGACATCAAGACCCTAAAATATGAGATCATGATGGTAACCATCTAATCCTCTTCATCTCTGCTACTTAAATGGAATCTCGATGCAGCATCGTCGGGGTTTTCGTTCATACTATCAGAAATTACTCGATTTCTTGCTAGTTGGCATGTATCTTCCTGTTTAGGCTTCCAGTATCAAAAGTGCTGACGAGTCTGGGTGTTGTGCAAACCAGTGGGGCATTGCTTGTCTTGTATAGATAACACCACCAAGAATAAGACGGATGATTTTATCCAATGTTAATACTTATTTGATAGTCTCCATATGGTAGATGTTGATGAGGTGTTGATCGTGCTCTCACATCTTTTTTTGACAAAAGTTCGTCGACCTACAATATTAATACTGATACTTATCTGTGATCAGCGTTCAACCACAACAACAAGCATCACCCCACAAGTAATCCATGGACCGTAAGTGAGTAATACTGTTGCAAATGCATTCCAATACAGTTCCAAACCTACTTCTTTATACAGACTGATATCACTAAATCCAAGTCTGCGTTATCCTATGTGGAGGCCTTCTGACGTCTGACCTATGTAGTAAGTATTAGTCGTTACGTGTTTACTCAATGTAATATCAATGGGTATATGAAATTTGCTCAGTACGTGTTCAAATTTTTTCCCATAAACGGACCTAGACTTTACAAATCTAGTAGCACATTAACAATTGCCTATGGTGTTGTTGTAGTTGTCAAGTATACTTACGATACTGTTGGCAATGTGTCGTCATATTACGCAGTCCACTAAATCCGGCTGCGAGCACCGTTAAACTCATAGCAAGACATGATGCATGATGACTAGAGGTTATATTTTCAATCGAGATATTAATTTTCGGATTGGCAACGATAATCTGACTACATAGTTGAATCGAGATCTACCGCAATCTGTGATATTGAAGTATCTGAAACTTCCAACATTATTGATTTTGAAAGACGGAAATGGCTAAAACAGATAGTCATGACTCATACCTGACGCTCCGAGGACACAGCCCTAGCTCATAAAGTAGGTGATACATAAGTTCGTCCTATCATACCTCAGCCTCCTACCCAGACTCTCGTCCGAGTTAGAGGAGTTCATCCACGGTGTTGTGACTTTGTATTATATAATCATATTTTTACGAAATAAAACCGAATTATCTATAATGAACAGAACTCACGTTTACGAGGAGTCCCATAATTCGGTTTTATTTCGGAAAAAAATGATTATATAATACAAAGCCACAACACCGTGGATGAACTCCTCTAACTCGGACGAGAGTCTAGGTAGGAGGCTGATCATACCTTTTACTTACCGCATGGAAAGAGCTGTACCCAAGCCGCGCCAATAAGTATAAATCTGTACGGCCTCATTGGGCCTAAAATCCCCGACATCACCAAATCGCAAACACCACTGGAACAGGGGGAACGGCCCAATAGGGAACAGGTCACAGGTACTTGTAAGAGGGCTTTCACCCTCCTTATTTAATAATCATTGGCATCATGTGAAGCGAGTTACTAAAAATAAGTTTATATCACGGCGCCCATACTTAGCAATACGTGATGCTTGTTTGGACAGGAATTGACAAACCATGCATAATACAGAAGACTGGTTCATGGTCACCTAGAGGGTGAACTGTAGCGATGTGAGCCGTCGAGAAAACTCATCATACAAGCCAATGATTTTATTGTGTGTCTCATTATCGAATTTAGCCTTTCCAATGAGTACTTGTGTAGTATGAATTGCCCGGAGTTGTCTTATTCATCATCGCCTTAGGCTATTATTAACCCATCATGGCACGATTTATAGATGACTGTACTTTAAGCTACGGGAAAAAAAACCCAGCTCCTTTGTCTATTCCCCTCCCATGGCACCAACTTTTGAAGAAAGCTGTCTTTATGGAGTTGGTTTCTTATCCTTTGCACTTCTGATATACCATTTTTCTGAAGGTCGAAAAGTGGGTCTTGATTTACACGCAGAAGTAATTTCTGATCATTTTTCCGTGCAGTTGAGCCATATTCAAGCTGTGGGATACAACAATCCGATCTTGTCATACATCAGCGCTATCAAGTTTTTCTTAAACTCGCACAACTTCTTGGTGAATGTGAGGAGTCAGGTAAAGCCAGAACCATAACCACTTGTTGGCCATGCCCCAGATTTATTGGCTCTCAGTACAAAAGCTCCATCGTCAAGGTACCCGCATTCAATGGGTGGTATCTTGTCTCGAACAATCAAGAGATTAGTGAAGAGATACGGAAGTTACCAGACGACGTGTTGTCTTTCCAGCAAGCTACAGAAGAGGTGTTTGTATTGTTGATATTTGATTTACTATCGCTAACCTCACGACATGAATAAGTCTATGATGGTCAAGTACACACTAGGCCAAAATGTTGCCGAGGATTCATACCATATTCCCATTGTGCGGAATGAACTTACCCGTAATCTTGGCAACATGTTTCCATCTCTTCATGATGAAGTTATAGCGGCTTTCCAAGATAACATACCACCCAATGCTGGTATGTAGCGCCTTTTTATTTGGTAACACCTTGGGCTCATTGGCATATCATTTCAGAATGGGTAAGATATCCAGCCCTGAATTCATTCATCAAAATTATAGCCCGGACTTCAAATCGTTCATTCGTTGGTCTTCCTTTGTGTAACTTATTTTATCTACTTAGACCAGTGTATGTATGCTGATCCCTTTAACACGAAAGGCCGGAACACTGAATATCTGGATATCGCAACAAATTTCACTTTCGATGTCGTGACTGTTGTGCATCTTTCCAGGCTATTCCCGTATTTCTTGAGACCGTAAGTTTTTCCACCACATCGCATTATTCTTCATCAAATGCCTTCCAGGTTCGCAGCAAAGATACTATCAAAACTTCCTACTCGTATACGTCAAGCGAAATCTTTTTTGGAACCCATGATAAATGAAAGACGCAAAAGCACGAATGAAACACCTGTAAGCTTGCTAAAGTTTGCGTACAAGTGTAACGAGATACTTAGAAATGTAGCCAGATTTCTTATCATGGCTTATGGACCAAGCTAATGAAGCCGAGCAAACAACAGATAATCTCACGTCTAGGGTGTTGACGATGAACTTTGCTTCTATTCACACCACTTCCATCGTAAGTAAATGAAATTGCCTAGTAAATACCGGAGGTACTAATGAGATGGCAAGACTTTTACCCAGGCGTTATTCGATATTGCCGCGCATCCCGAATACGTCCAGCCCCTTCGGGATGAGATAGAAGCAGCAATCGCGGAAGAAGGGTGGTCAAAAAATGGCCTGGACAAGATGAAGAAGTTGGAAAGCATGATTAAGGAGTCGCAAAGATTGCACCCATTGTCAACTCGTAGGCATTCCTAATTCAGATCAAGTTGCTCTTCTCTGAAAGTCTTCCAGTGACGTCAGCGCGCAAAGTGATGAAAGATCACACTTTCAAGGATGGAACTTTTGTACCTAAAGGCGCAGTGATAAGCTTATCAGCCCCGAGTATGCACAACGACCATGCCTCCTTTGCAAGTCCAGACAAATTCGATCCATTCCGTTTTGTGAAAAATGAAGGTTTCAATACAGGCTTAAAGGATTCAGCCCTCATACCCTTCGGTATTGGAAGGCACCTTTGTCCTGGTAGGCATTTTGCGCTGAACAGCATCAAATTGTTGCTGGCCCATTTGTTGGCATTCTATGATGTGAAACTTGAGGATGGGCAACAGAGACCAGCCGATATCTTGTTTGGAGCGACACGTATCCCAAATTCCAAAAGTGCAGTTTTAATCCGATCCAGGAAACCCTTCACCCAGACCACTTTGTAATGTCCCCCCATTGTTAGGAAATGGACGGGTTCTGAACATGATTACCATTTACCATTACCTTTTTAAAAGGAGCTTCGCACAAATTGAAATAAGTACTTGTATGAGGGCAAGATGGCGGCCTGGTAGGGCTGAGTGGGAATTAGATGACTCCTAACTTGCTGCGGCCGGTCTGGACTGGAAGCTGGAAATTCCGTGATCATTCGACTTGTCATTGTGATATCTGTTGATGAGATATGGAAGTTCCCAAGCAGATGATTCCGAAATGTCAGACCTGCTGGTCTGAACAAGAGTCATTGAGTACAAACGATCCCTGGTAAACGGTCTACCTTCGTCCCTGCGCGGAGAAAACCAGGGTGACGAGTTTATTGAGCTTCTACTGACGAACCTGCAAGCTATTAAACTGGAAAGATCTCATAGGTCTAGAAGAAAGAGATACAGTAGAGACTTACAGGATAGGATTTTGAACAAGCTGGGACTTCCACTGGCATTGCTGCCGCAACCTTGGAGAGTTGTCTAATAAGTAGGTGTTCCTTATCCCTTGATATACGAGATCAGATGTTCATTGCTATAATCAGCGGCTTGAAAGGTGCCGAAAGACACCAAGACTGAAGACTACAGGAGAGTTTCGTTAGAGTCCTATCAACGGAGTTCGGAGGGCTCCATCTAATTTGGAGCTTCTACTCAATCACATCTCTTGATGATTTCCGATGGAGTGGGGGAATCAGATTGTGTCGATATCCTAAATTGGGGAATTCAGACATGACATGTGGCTCGGTGGATTTGTCAGTGACGCTAGTACGTCTGAAGATATCAAGAATGTGTACGTGTTTTGACATGCTTAGATTTGAGGCCTTTGCAATATTTCTCAAGTTGTTTGTGCCTGAAGGTCTGATCCCTATTATCCTTGACAACCGCTTGCCGTGGCTACTGTACTCAATGAACAAATTCTAGAAAATCAGGTTCATCGAGGTGCGCACTGAGGCTAGTTGCTAGATTAATTATGCCAGATATCAATCTTGATGACAACCATCAAAGCCATTACTGATCAGGTCACACAGCATGTCGGATTTACTTGATGCTTCTTGATCAAGTTGCCCTGTTTCATCTTCTCACCACTTCAAAAAGAGCTTTTTCTCTTGTAGTCTTCACGGTCTTACTGCAGTCGAACACGGTTACTTGGTTCTAATTGAAGCTAATGCAAATGATCTTCCATCTTTTGATGATAGGAAGCCTTATTTTTGACCCCATTTCCCATATCTTTTAGTGAAGCGCGGCAACGGAACGTTCATTCTCTTTATAGATTGAAAGGTTCACGAGGTGTTTTTAGCAGCTTGCCAGCATGCCAATCGATTACGGCATCCTGGGCAAGTTGCCAGTGCGGCAATATAACTTCCCTTTCTTCTTACCTCTCATCGCCTTGGTGCGGAGAGTGCTCCTAAGTCGCTATCGCGCTTCGCTCTCTGCCAAAGCATTTCTCGTTCATTCAAGAATTCGGGATCGACTCGCCAAGTGCCGTTTATGTTGTATGAATGCTGAAAGCGCGGCTTTTTAACTCTGCATTTTACCCATGCCCATGGTCACAGAATCAACTCTTTCTTATTCTTATTTTTGGATTTCTTATATTTTCCTCTCCATGCTGCTCTGCACAAGCTTTACAGAACATTACCGTTCCAGTTGATTCGCCACAAATCGTTTACACCCCATTTCTCTGCAATGCTACGGTATCGACGTCAGACTCATGTAAGGGCGCCTGGTGAGTGTTGGGAGGGTTGATCGACAACTATCTTTACCCCGCATGTCCCTGAAAATCATGTTCAGGCGCACGAATAACAATGATAGCTATTCCCCTGTTTCAACTACAGGCCCAGATCCGGCATCATCAAACATTATTCCACAACTTTTTTTCCGGTTTCAAGGTTCTTATCAACATTTTTGCAATCACTGGTTAACACTAAAGACAAGCAGCGACTACCCTGTATGTCACGACCTCACCGCTATCAAATGCAACGACGGATATAACCATCAATACAAATGGGACAATATTGACATCAACGTTCAACTCTTCTGTTGGATCGTTCGCTGTGATAAACTTATCAGAAGCAACAACAACTAGTCTAACGTTGAGCTTTGTGTCCGGAAATATACCCTCAATACTTGAAATCTCGTCGTTAGTTGTTACTGTATCTAATCAATCGTGAGTGTCTGCTATCCAACTTACCGCACACTCCGCTGATACTACATATAACACTAGGACATCTGCTTCTATCTTTCCCACTGTAACGCTTCCACCGACAGTATCAATACCCACATTTACCCCATCGACTAGCACTAGTAGCACAAGCACTTCACAAAGCACAACTCCAACCCCAAGTCCAAGTCCAAGTCCCATATCCCGCCGAAAACAAATCGCAGAAGCTGTTGGTATCACAGTTGGTCTAAGTCTAGGTTTGACAGTTATTTTTCTTGCGGTTGTATATACCTGGAGGAAGAAGCGACAAGGAAGATATTCCCATCATTGATGTTGACAGAAAGTAACTGATCATTATTTCTGCATGCAACGATCTACCCGCGTTGCGTTCCGCAGTTGGTGTATATTGTATCATTGCTATTACGATTGTACTAATCTAAATCATGGAACGGTTCTTTTTCTTTTTCTTTCCTCAATCCTTGGGCTCACCTGATCGTGATAGCCGAAAGTATTTAGTCTCAATGTACATTTTTGGTAGAAATCGGGCTAGGTGATTCGTAAGCCAGCCGACAATGTGTTTAGTTTACGAGGAGCCATTTAAATATTCTCAGGGTTAACCAGATAATCCTGGAGTGAATGTAGGTTGTTTTTGGACTTGATAGATATGCGTCTCATTCTTATCAAGACGGTACCCACCGAGATAGCTCGATCTCTCACTGCTTTATATGACGACAATATCTATCTCAATTCAAGTCTAAAGTCTATTGAATCACATCAGGGACTAACCGTAATCGTTATGACAGAAATACCATCCAGTACACTTAACGATGCGACCTTTGAACTGGTACTGAGGGGTCAAGCAACGTAGAATGTTAATCATTAGGATTACCTTACCTTTCCGAAAATATTCGCGGGCAATTTTGTTATAGCTGCGAACCAAATCTTCTGTGCAATACCCTTGAAACAGCCATGCGTAAGGGCCGGGGTAGAGTAATCACCACAATCTTATATGAAAAATACAAAGAGCCCAAAATCACGGTTGCTGGAATAGAGGATTGTAGGATCCAAATGAAGATGTTCCAAGGGGGCCTGCCTTCCTTTGCCTTCGACATCGTCCATAACCTCGCGATGAGTAGAAGGAAGACTGTGTTGAAGATATTCAACGACATAATTCCCAGGATGTTGATCCAAATATCCTTTGTTATATCCCCAATCCGGATAACTAGGGAAATGCTTAATGTCATGGGTCACTTTCACATTTGATAAGGAGGTACTCACGACGACTACCAATTCTAGCAGCAATAATACGACTGGAGAGCTCCTGAAGGAAAGATGCATGATGTGGGCGAAGTCTGTCGGTGATGTAGGCTGCCCCAGCCATGATAATTGGTTCTGATATTTCCACTAACGATAGCAAGAGCCAAATGATGCGGAATGCTGCTGCCATGATGACACTGGGTATAAAAGCCCAAACTATAGTGAATCTAAGGTTGATCAAAAACACGTAAGCGAAAAAATCGTCGCTTTCCAGAGGTTCTTTCCAAAGCATCCGTTGCACCACAAGTGCGTAGTGAATACCAAGTATAAGGGGGACTATGAATAAGATATGGGCGGCAAGCTTTAACCCTAGAGAGACACCAGTTGTCAGTATTTAACATCAGGAGTAAGCATACCAGGGACAAACACACCTAGGAGAGTCGTGAATCGTGTGTGGGTGCTGTAATCCACAACAAAAAAGGCTGGCGCAACAGGTCCTGGGCTGTTCTCGTATAGGCCAAGCCAATACAAGCTATATATATAGGTTGAACAACAGCTAGTATCGCAGGGATTGAATTCAAAACACCTTATTGTGACAACAACTCCATATACCCAATCAAATGTAGTCGCTGCTGTAAACGCTCCGTAATAACTTAGTATAGCCCGGATAATCCCAAACCCTCCCGCCAGTACGCTCACAAGGAGGCGATAGCCGGTGACGTTTGGATGACGTGGCTTGAATAACAATTCATTATTGCGATATTCCTGGGTATCGTAGACAGGAACTGGCAGACCCAAGCTACGCAGGAACTTCCACATGTAGGATGCAAGATCAGCATTAAAGAACCAAGAAAGTTTTGAACTATGTGACTCTCGCGCCTCACAAAGCCCAAGAAAGTACAGACTAGCAGATATAAATTAACTTCTTACTTGTCACAGAAAGATGATGAGACTCACAACAACATCGAAAATAACGGAAGACAGCCATTCGATGGTGATGGAAGCAAAGTTCAACCCGCGATATGTGTATACAGCCTTAATCACACCGAATGCTGTTGTTGACAATATCATAAACAGGCGATATGGGGAGATTTTAGGGTGCCATGCCATCCCAAAGTTATCAGTATCGTGAATAAGTCCTGATGACAGTGGTGCAATTTGCGACATCCGATAGAGGGCAGTTACTATGGGATGAGTACTCCCCGGTTCATGTTGTAAAGGAGAAGAATTGAGTGTAATTGTCGGAGGTACAATGCCCTTAACAGCATCTATAACCTTCACTAACAGCTCCTAAAGTGCGTGGTTGGTAGTGGGTTACTGCATTTGGTAATTTATGTAAATTCGACGGATTTTACAAATATGACTCCGAACACCTCAACGATATTCTTCTGCCTCCACTTCGGAAGCTTCTTGGGCCATAGAATGCACGTAGACCCAAAATTCTGCCCTCTTGAAACTCGAACTTTTTGGGCTAAACCACCAGTTCGTTTGTAAACCCATCCGAGCCTGGCACTCCTGCTGTATTTCAAAGGACGGATGTCAAAAGCCCGCAAAATTCTACCCAAAGACCGACGTTTCAGTTGTCCAATTCGCCATCTATTGTCTAGGATCATCCATCTCATTATCGGATGAACGATGATTGAGTCACTATATGTCGACCTGGCCATATCCGACACTCAATCCTGTGAATTATAATCGCTTTGGGGGCATTTATCGGGTTCTACTACATATAAATGTTTCTTTTCAGCTTGGAATTGGTTAAAAACAGACAAATAGCTGTCATGTCCAGTCGTTTTAGAGAAGAGAAGGAAGGTTGTACTTAAGCTATACATATGACGACAAAATGGGAAGGGTAAAAATTAAGTACGTTGAGCCCGGATTTTGCGAGTCGTGAGTTTTTTGATCACATTCATTGGTTTCGATTCTGTCTTTGGTATATGTACTATTTTTGTTGAGTCGGTTATGTATACAGGATCTTACCTCAAGGTCATGAATTTGAGTTTTGAGTCAATACAAAACGTGCATAAAGGCTGCTCTTCAGTACTCAGTAGGTATCCACCGCAACTAAACGTTCTTTAATCATTTCTTCTTCACCATTTTCTTCGCCTGCTTTACTTTAATTTTAATAATTCAACATGAACTTTACCTTCTTTGATTTTCTTTTCGCTCTCACTTGCGCAACTTCAATGACACTCGCCGCTCCAGCCCTAATTAAAGCAAGCGATATCACTCCTTCGTAACGCAGAGATGATTTTTATTTTGTGGAAATATCGGTCGCGGTGTTAACATATCTTTGCCCCCCTAGACAGAAACCTTGTCTAGATTGTTAGAAAGTTTTGTGCCAGATTCCAGTACTTATGTCGTCTGCCAATGGTATTTTCCCAATACACCTGCTAATTTCAATAAAACTGATGAGTAAGTGTCAACCAATCCTTCTCATGTATCAATAACCGATGAAATACGATTAGTGTGTGACATAAATTAGCTATTATCAGCATATCAGAGCGAAGGTCACCAAGTCGAGAAATTACCATGTTACGTATAGAGCAAGGCATTTGAGAGTTGCTAGTATCCACTTACACGGGCTCACATATTCCGTGTATATCGTTAGATAACCAACCATGTCCTTAGTACTCGGGATGCCACTCAAATATGCTTCCCCAGTTTGTATTCGGGGTGACCTCACAAATTTAGCTGTGCCGCGGCAGGTGAAACTTCAGGTATGCAATCCAATGGAAGTTGAGACCATTGGAACATGATGACCGTGATTAAGGTTATTTTCGAAGGTAGTAGTCATCATTACCATAAGATTGTAAATGGAATCGAACCTGATGTCCTGGTACCTTAAGCCAGGTAATACTACAAGGCCTATTCAAATGACAACTTATATTTGGAATGAAAGGTGTTGTATCAATCTCTAAATAGCAGCATATTAAATATTAGCACAAAACAAAAGGTAAATGAGCATATGTCCACAACGGCATATGTTTAGTAGCGTCTATCATATGTGAGCCCAGGCTCACAGATCACACAATAGCTTCTCCCGCCACGCAACCCATTAACAGCGGATCAACCGTACCAGCAGTTTTCTTATCCAACCACTCGTCCAGCTCTTCAAACAGCTGCATAGCAACACCACCTTCTGATTTGAAGGCTTTCTTAGCAGGCCACACACCCTTCTCCTGTAACCCGATGAAATTCACGTGGAGGCCGTCGTCCATTGTGTCAGGGGTTAATTTGATAGTGAGATCGACAGACCAGGTGTCTATACCATAGAATGAAGCTTCTCTAATGAAGTGGCGTGCGTTCTCGTTAGGGGGGTTATTGTCTAGGGTCCATTTTAATACATGAGCATCAAAGGCGATTACTATTGACAATATTTTACATTAAATTTCGTCATTAGTCAGGAAAGGAGAAAGCGCACCAGTCCAGATAAGACCAGGATGAGATACTTGTATTGTCAACGTCCTTGTCTCGGACGCAAGATCTCTAGTTATCGTTGACAGCGACGACATTGAATTTAGTTTCGTGCAACCACGGCGACACGTATTCGGGATCAACAGACAAGGGAACTTTGTACGCTTTTAAGAACTGATGCAAAAGTTTATTAGGTGTATGCGTGATTATTAGAGCCGCACTCACGGTAGAAAAAGGGTAAAGCCCATCCCAATCTGGATTACGATTGTCCATGACAAGGGGCAAGGGTTGTACATCGGCAGTTACAAATTCTTTAACAATGTCGTTGACCAAAGACTCAAATCCAGGTGCACCGTCTGCTGCCGCAATGTGCATATGTTGCTCATTTGTCACTATCTGAAAATAAAGGCATGTCAGACGGTTACAAGGAAGTAAAAGTGGAAGTACTACATTTTCTATATGCAAAACGAACATCCTTTTTTGATGCATATCATCAAAGGGTTCCTTCATTGCGAAGAGAGCCATCGCTACCACAGTGAGGATGGTCATCAATGTTATTCCTTTACGTAGTGACCGGAGGCCGAATCTTCGCGCGAATGGCAGCAATAAAGGAAGAGCTAGAGAACCAACTGCGGCAACGATAGTAGCAATGATGGAATCAGCAGGTGCTTCACCACCAATTCTACCGGTCTGGGTCACAATATAATCATTGAGTGTTCGTGAAAACAACAAAACACCACATACCAAAGGTACAAACACTTCAGATATAGGAAGCATGACAAGCGTTCCTGTAGAAAGAGGGAGGAATTGACCCAAAGCGTACGTCCATAAGGAGAGGTCCTTGTTATTTCCTACATACAGCCAATTGAAGGCGAAAGCAATGCAAAGCGGCAGCCCCGAGAGGAAGAAGAGTCCGGCAGACCCAATGTTCATCAACTGTACTGCAACAGCAAGGAAACATTGTAATAGGATCGTTGCGGAGAAAACAGAAGATTCGCGAACGTCAGGGATGAGATATTGGGAAAGTAATGCGCCTGTATTCACTTGTGTTAGAACATGGATGGAGTTTTGTGTTGGAACACATACCAAGGACAGCTGGTGGCCCATACAGGCCAATTGGTGCAAAGGGGCTTGCGAACCAACTCATACCCTTGTTCAATCCGAAACGCATGACCAAAGCAACGAGGTTGGGGACGAGCAATGTGCAAAGCAACCCAGAAACAACCGCTGCAGCGCCTCTCGCTTGTTCTACCCATACACCATTACCTTTCTTCATCGCTGGAGCAGGATCGACGAATGTCAACTCTACTAGTAGAGCGGCACCCAAAAGCAGGGCCGAATACATGATTTTCGCGGTCGCAAAGGAATAAATGAAGAAATGACCAAAGTGAGAAAAGAAAACTGTAGAAGGTGGGGTGTAGCCCTCAATCAAGGATGGTAGGGGTGAGCCCTCTGCAGAGAGAAATCTCATCAAAGCAAGGGTATTTTCACCCATGTTCTAAGTAACTGGTGAGAGAAAGAGGGGAATTAGAGTGTTTGCCAGTTACCTGAGCGACACCAGCCTCGATATTTTCAACGAGATCCTAATCATAATTAATGTTTAACATCAGTATAATCTGCTGCTAAGAAATGAAACACCTTTCGCATGTGATACAGATAACTATTTCCGACGATGGCCATCTGGGATGAATTAGTATATGAATACCTTTATCAATAAAGTTACGTACATCCAAACCAGTCACATTGAGATATTCTTCGAATTGACGAAAGTCGGTACTACGAAGTATGAGCTAAAAGTTCTAGAAAGACATTGACCCCACCCAGATGAACGATTAAACGCACTCAGATAGGATAATTCCGGAGCTAAAGACATCGTTGGCAAAGACGGCACCGAAGGGCCTGTTTGTGTTTGCAATGAGAACAAGTTACAATGTCGAGTCAAGATCAATGCATACCGAGGCACATGAAAGTAAGCTTCTATCATTTGTTGAGATGTAGCTTGAAACAACAATTCACGTCCGGTAGTTCCCGCAGCTGTTGATGGTTAGATTTATTGGCAAACTCATGGTCTAAATAGAAATACCTTCAAGATTGATGACAGCACGTACACTAGAAAAATAGTCGTTAATGAGAGAGTACATATTGAATTGAGATAACCGTACGTGGATGCGGTGGGGTGTTGGGTTGAGTATAAATGAGAGCCATCTTGTAAAGACTCCTCTGCGTGATTGAAAACTGTAGCATATACTTAGTAAACTCGTAGTTTTGCTGCTTGGAAAATACATACGAAGTATGATGGCGTGCTTCGGTGACCATCCGGGTGTATCGACGAGGACGCGCATACAGTCTAACATGACACCGACGGATATGGCGTCATCTGCAGCCCCAGGGCTTGGAAGTGTACTGTCCAAATGAGCATTCACAAGAACAGCATGTTCTTTTCCTTCTGGTGTACCATCTGATATTCGTATTATAATGTTAGTTAAATTTACGTAGGTCTTGTACAGGCGTTTGTTCATCATGTCAAAACTGAGGACCACCCCGTTAATACAATTCCAACTAATATAAAGCAAAGGGACGCACCGGTGACTGCCACTGCCTTCCTGTCTCCAAACTTCGCATTCCAACTTCCTACCACTCTCTGCGACTACTCGTTCGCAATGTTTTTGAGCTTCCTCCGCTTGTTGAACCATATACCTGTCTGCTAATGCATGTTCGGAAGTTCCGACTGTACGAAAACCTATTTCTTCTGAAAGGTATTTTGCAAAGCCTAGGATGCGACTTTCGGAGATTTGAGACAGGTTCGTCACAGGATCCACACTTGGGAGGTGCGATGGATGATATTCAGTATGTAGCATAAGAGTTGCCAAAACACTCACAGATCAGTCAAAGGCTCTGGAAGGGCTGCAAAAAAGGTATTAAAAGTTATTGTCTTCCAGGATTTCCATCGTTACTCACAAAAATGTTGGGTGAAAGCAATCCATGGGGCCACGATTAGAATTGGGGATAGCACCAGTAGGGAGCGGAGGGGACCCCAGTGAGTATGGCTGGAGCTCATAGTGGAGTGGAGGGAAAGGGGAGAAGCGTACTACGCGTGGACAGACCGTGAAGATAAAAGCATTTTGGAAACGGTGATCGGTCAAACTAGGGCATAGCGGTGCTGCTGACAATTGTAACATGACTTGTTGGGCCCACTAGCGAAGATCAGTCTACCCCGGTTGACCTGTTTAGGGCCCGGTCTCAGTTCAACATCGCAGCAACCTAAACTACTTCCCGGACATTAGACCCATAAGACAGTAGCACTGCAATACATACATTGTACTCGGTATTTTTTTTTCAAAGGTCCTTGCAATCATTATTTTTGGGCATGAAAAAGGGGTTAGCAATCCCCAATTGGCCTTAAAAATTATGTAATCCCATAATCATAATCTAATCTCCTTCAACATCGACACTCATGTCGGCCTCCGCTGGTCCCATCTCGCTGGATGAAGAAGCACGTCTTTACACCTCAAATGCAGAGCGCGAAAAATATAACCTTCTTGCCACCCTTTTTGGCATTATAGTTGCTCTCGATTATCTTGAACGTGCGTACGTCCGAGATTCTATCACAGCAGCAGAGTGCGTCCACCTTTTCTTTGCACATCTGCGATAAGCTGAGCTGCGCACCTTGTAATCGAAGAGATACTCGCCGGCATGTACTCGTCTCTTGTCGCAATACAAGACGATGTTGAAACTTGTGGGTGATGAAGTGCCCTCGATCGAACAATTCATGACACGTTACAGAGTACCACATTGAACATTTCCTTATTATGACTGGCATATGCTTATACCAAGTCTTGCAGATGGATCACCCTGCAGCGTTGCATAGAATCAAAGTCGGAGTTCCTGCAACAGTGGAACATTCAAGCGAAGCAGGTCCTGAGACCGGAAAATGGGTTGCGGAGACTACCCAGGTCGGTTGGCAAGCTGGCTGCGGAGCACGGCTCCACAACTTACTATTTTATATAGGGCTTCATCACCTTTATGGATGCACTGAAACTCCGACTTCGCGCAAAAGACCAGCTCCATCCCATTTTGCAGGAGCTTGTAACCAGCTATGCCAGGTTCAAGGGTAGCAAGGATTGGGAAGGTCGGAGTAGAATGGTCTCATGGTACGAGGAATCGCATCATTGAATTTGTTTATACAAGCGAAAATATGTTCAAAGGCTCATAACTCTCAACGGAATGAAAGCTTCAGAAGAACTCACTGATGAGCAGTCTCGACAGGTATATTGTTTACAAATACTTTTCCCCTGATCTTACGCTTTATCTAGTTATTGTTCGATGTTGACCACGCTTATGCTGAATTCTTCCGGAGTCTTAGTGGAGGCAAAGTTGGCACAGATCATTAGCAGCTAATTCCGTACACATCTTGTTGTGTGCCCGCATTAATTCTGAATATTTCCACCAATGGTATTACTTTATTGTATTGAGACGTGATATATATGAGGCACCGAGATTAACTACCTTATGGACTCCGACCACAAGGTGCAGTTGCAATTCATTGGCGTTAAATATCTTCCTGCTTGAAAGCCTCCAACATCCTGACATGTTCCAATAGCTAATTTCTGGCAGGTAACTGACCCACTCGATGTGCAGTTCATACTTATCGATCAAAAGCTTATTTTATATATTGTACCTGGGCCTCGGTGACACGGATCCTGAGGCCTGATTGGGTACTCCATAACCGAAATGCATTGCTCAGATCTTTGGGGCAGTGCATATCTATAGAACTTGAAAACAGCCATCTAGAACACCTCTGGACTGGGACAAGTGTAAGTTATCTCTGTCCATCACTATGTCTATATGAAGAAAAGTATCGCTTAGCAACTGGTGGCGAGAGTTGTGCTACCAATCATTGGCCTTTGGTCCTTATGAAGCTCATACCAAGTCAGCTAGTCATGCCCCATTTTACATTCTGCCCTTCCATCTCATGCTTCCACAGTCCGCATGTTACCGTTAAAGGGCAAGTGATAGGTGGGTCTACAGGCACCTGGCGATCGTGAGCAGCTAATTGTCTAGAGAAACACTCGGAGAGCACATGATTATGCGATACCCTGCCTCCCTGTGGCCCGCCGGCTGTATAAATCTGTACGTACATATGTCAGTTTCTTACTTTTGGATCATCTTATCTTGTCTCCTTGAGACACGGATTCTCAACACCCCCTCGTCCGACTTTACTGTCCTTAATTTGACACTGCATGGACACATTTCCTCTACCCGCAGAGCTCATTGACTACGTGATCGATTTCTTACATGATGATGATAAGGCTCTCAAATCGTGCTGTCTCGTTTCTCGAGCCTGGGTTCCTTCGAGTCGTCGACATTTATTTCGAAAAATTTCTCTTAACCCTCCCACTCATTACGGAGAATATAGTAGGGGCTGGCTGGAGACGGGATGTCATCGTTTGTACAAAGTCCTCGATGCTTCGTCATACCTAGCTTCATACATCGAAGAACTCGTCATATGCGATGATAGCCCTCGAATAGCATGGATTTGGACTCCGGATGAATCCTCTTTGCCATGCCTTCTTCGCAACCTTACATCATTACGCCGCTTGTCTATGACGTTTCCTACAAATACATTTGTTTTCGATAATCTCTGGCCGCCGGAGACTTTGCGAGCAGTTGCAGATGCTGTGTCAGCTATGCCCATCGAGGAGCTATCTTTCAAAAATTTTGCATTCCACCATCCCCTAGATCTTATGAAAGCTTTGCGCTGTTTCCCGAATCTCAAGGTTCTTCATTTGGACAACATAGAATTTGTACGATGGATCAATAGCTTTGCGCCAGGATCTGTTATCCTTGAGAACACTTTCCCAAAGGTGGCCGTGAGAGCACACCCAGAAACGCTTACATTAGATACGAGACTTGCTGGGTTGATCCTCGAATGCTTCATACATCCCCGGTCACCTATCTCATTATCAAAAGTTCGTCACCTGGATCTGAAGATTCTGAAGATTTCGGACCACTTTAGCACGTATGCAGAACTCCTTCACCATACATCTTCTCTCGAGTGTTTGGAAATCCAGTTGATGTCCACTGGTACGGTCAATATAATATTTCATTCACAGCCAATTCTCACAAGCCTTATAGTGGAATTTGACCAGCGTTGGGATCTGAATAATTTAATGGATCTCAGCGTAGTTCCGCATTTGAACTGTTTGATCATTAGGGTTGAAATGCTCCTTGGTCGTTCAGATCCTCTTCCTTGGCTTTATGCCTTATTCTCCACTGTACCTGCGGAAAATTCCTTAAAGGAAATTTTCATTGCTGCCGTTATCGACAATCCACCTCCATACGTGACCCCATCTATATATCGAAGGTGTTTAGATGGCTGGAACGAACTAGATAAACTGCTTTCCCAGCCTCAATTCTCATCTTTGGAGAGACTACGAATTGATTTTGATTTGGATGATCCATTCAACGAGGGGAGTATGGGGCATATGTGGGAAGATATGGTCTTGGAGTTGCAATTATTAACCAAGACTGGATACTTGGAAGTTGATTCTGCTTATCTCTGAGCAGCGAATACTATTCAAAATCTATTCCCCCCTGTCGCCATTCCCACTGGAACCTGACTTATTTTTGCGTCATTTCTTGTCCAGAATACTCCCGTTATATTTCCCTCGTTCATATGCTCTCTCCTACATTATTAGCAGCCGGACACAGGCCCACAATTGATCCGCGATGATAACCGGGACCATGACGTTTTTTGGGGGAAATTCGAAATTCACGTGTGAAGACGTTGTATACCGACCCTGGAATACCGGGGGAAGTGTCGTTGAATGATGACAGCAGCTGTTTGTCGAGGCTTGGTGTAAACCTTCAAATCAAATATACATTCGGCCTGTCTAATGCCCTGAGTACTTGAGAACTATTCTACAGACCTGTGATTGCGCTTTTCCACACTGCCCCTCTGTTCTTCTTCAATACCACAACACTCACATATCTCTTTCGTGTCCCATGGCTGCAAGGCCTACACTTCCTGTGGAGCTCCTCGAATGCGTTGTGGACTATTTACACGACGATTTGCGAAATCTCAAGTCATGTTGTTTGGTTGCAAAGTCTTGGGTTCCTTCCAGTCGTTTCCACCTATTCCATCGCATAGAGCTTCGCGCACCACGAGAAGGAAGGGAAACGACATGTTACAAATTGCACCAAGTCTTGGAGGTATCTCCAGACATTGCATCATATGTGACGGAGGTCGTGGTGTATGAAACAAGCCCACGCATCGCCAAAGGAACATGGATTGGACATGAACCAACTCTTCCCATTGTTCTCAGCAAACTCAAGTACCTACGATACCTTAGCATCTTGATACCTCCCTCTACTTGGAAGATACTCGCGATGAGATGGCCAGAAAAAACTATACCCGCAATAACTGCTGCATTGGCGAGTACCTCTTTAACAGAACTCAAGCTTCACAGGCCATTCTTTACACATCCAGGTCATCTATTCCTCATGATAAAAT
This sequence comes from Floccularia luteovirens, assembly GCA_009739215.1. Classification (NCBI taxonomy): domain Eukaryota; kingdom Fungi; phylum Basidiomycota; class Agaricomycetes; order Agaricales; family Squamanitaceae; genus Floccularia; species Floccularia luteovirens. The sequence goes on from VSJF01000006.1 coordinate 1,654,300, forward strand.
CCTGTCCCAATCTCAAGCATCTCATAGTCGACCTTCCGGAGTTTCAGGACTCTGTAGTGACCGCGACACCGAATTTATTATTCCAGTCTACTGAGGTCTTCAGCGATAATAGCCGCAAAGTCAAACTTGAAATGCTCCACTTAGATGCAGAGGACTCGGCATTGATAGCTGACTGTATGGTTCATCCACTTTCGCCAATTGATTTGACGACAATCACTCGCTTTTCTATCCGAATGCCTGATAACTTCTCTTCATACGCTACTTTATTGCGTAATATGCCGGCTCTGACATCTCTGGAAATTTTGATGGGGTCAGCAGGTATGTCAGATAAATATGTCAATTATATGCGCCTGAATTGTCCCTAGTAGACTTTGATAGGCATTGGTCGCTAACAAATCCGATAGATTTGAGCTTCAATCCTTTACTCGAAGACCTACATTTGGAGGTCAAAGTCATGCTTGATAGGCACGACCCCTTGCCTTGGTTGCACGCCCTCCTTTCTACTGTTCAGCCTGGCAATCATCTACAGGAAATTCGGCTTGTAGCGACTATAGATATGCCTCCACCATATTTAACAATTCCCGTCTACGAAAGAAGTTTGGCTGGGTGGCAAAGTCTTGATTCACTCCTGAATATGGCCACTTTTGATACATTACGAAGGTTTCGACTTGATTTTAGTCTTGATAACCCCATCGACGACCGGATTGTGCCAAGAATTGCGCAGGATTTTATTCTGCAACTGGACGCGTTGCACAGGAAAGGCGTTCTTGAGGTTGATGTTTGCGAGGTTCGGTAATGGAGATAGTACGACCTTCTGTCCTGTCACTGCATCACTCGCTTCCTTATTTTGGCAACCCCTCAGTCCCCGGCTGGGATCATTCCCCAACAGATCATCATCAGCTGCTTAACGGCCCAACAAATATGGATGGTTTGAGCTACATACACACGAATAACGTCACTTATATGGGACAGTTTCTTGAAGTGGAAAATTCAACATCTCAGCAATCAGGAGCACCTTTTTTTTATTTTCCAGGCTCGGCAAATGACGTTTCCATACACAGCCATCATCAATCCCCCAGAACAGTCCCAGTCCTCCGGTTAACAAAACCCCGGTCCTCTTTGTCGCTGTTATATTTTATGATCTATGGGAATATCCGGCTGCCTGGCATAAATGCTTTATATCCAAGTGTCGTTATTCATCCCTTCCCTCGACGACTAGCCAACATGGCAGTCAAACTAGCTCTCCCTCAAGAGCTTTTTGATAATGTTATTGGTCACTTCTACGACGACCGCATCGTCCTTGAAAAATGTGCACTTGTTTGCCGAGCTTGGCTCCAGACCTGCCGTTCGCACATCTTCCATCGAGTTTCGCTCACCCCTCCAAAACCAACTCGTCATAACAAGGGGACCAACAGAAGTGTTACTGCGTCACAACGACTTTATAAACTACTGGAAACGACCCCTGACATCATACCTCATATTCGAGAGTTAGATATATGTGAAGGAATAGTTGGCCGCGAATGGATGGCACATGATAGGAACCTCCCCGTCCTCCTTCGCTCAATGACGAACCTTTGTCGGTTCGAGTTGAGGCAGTCGGCATCGATGCGTATTGTGTGGCAGGACCTTCCACGTAGTCTGCGGGATAGCCTTATCCATATTTTTAGGCCAGAAATCACTGATAGACCTGAAATTAGTAGGGTTGGTCGTGGGGGAGGTAGAGGAGTTTCAGCGACTTTTGAGGCATTGCAAGGAACCTGAGGACTTTATGGGTTGACCATGTGGTTGTTGGCGGAGATACGTCGCGGACAACGGCTTTCAAGCTGATAACACGCCTGTTAGTACAGAGGGCAGTCATTGCCATTAGACGTTTTAACGCTTGGACCAAGAACATCGACAGCCATAGTTTCTTACCTCCTCCATCCAGGTTCAAATATTGATTTGACCAGTGTTCGTCGCCTTAGCATTGCCATGTCGAGTGACTTTGCTGGACTATGCAAGACTCCTACGATCAATGCCAATGTTGAAGTACCTGGAAATCGTCCTTATGAACGACATAGATCTGGAGTCGTATTGGATACTCCCACTCACAGATCGTTTCGACCTATCATACAATCCCCGTATTGAGACACTAGAAATCAAGATCGATGTCATTCAGAAGCAGCACGATCCCCTACCTTGGTTATGTGCACTTTTTCGAACTTACGCACCTTCCCCACATTCCGATTCTCGTCCATGCGTTAACACATTGGAAGATATCTGGATCGTATACGCCATCTATCTACCGGCACCATACATGGATCGTTCTGTGGGTACCACCATATTTGATGGGTGGCTTGAAATAGATGGTGTCTTGACCGGAGGAGGATATGAAGCACTCAAGTGGGTGCGTTTGGATTTCATGCTCGAAAATCCAATCGGTTTTGGAGTTGCCCCACGCTTCCTGGCCGAAGTTAATCTGCAAAGCCCAGTTCTGGATGCCAGAGGGATGCTCATGATTGACGCATTTGACACGAGTGCATAAAAAGAAGCTTGAACATAAAACTAACTAGCTAGCTACAATATGTACTAGCTTTTATGGATTTTATATTTTGTACTAAATTACTATACTGTAATGTGCAAACGCGATGATGTATTGTTACAAATTCTATGGAAATGCGACGATTAGATATCAGTACGAATGAATTAGCGATACAGGTCAGTAGCTGTGAGAATAGCTATATAGGTTAGTGATATATCCTTCCCATACCTCCACAAACCTCGCACGTTACGTTGAGAAGGAGTAAGTTTATGTTTCCTTTTCCATTGCAGCACCAACATAGCTGTCCTCCAAGACGAGCGTCACCTGCACTGTAAACCACCGCACCTGGAGGTGGTGGTCCAAATGCCGAAACAGTACGAGGGAGCGGGGGATGTGACCAGTGTCCAGGCATATGAGTTGGTGGTTGCAGGGGTTTCTGTAGCCGTTGTGGAGGGGCTGATTGAGGCGGGCGTGGTGGTATCAAAAGTGGGCGCTGGAGTGTAGTGTTGGACGCGTCCGGGCGAGCTGATACACCCGCTCCATACGAGTATGCGAGGGGACCAGAAAACGGTTTCGCGTATTTTGACCAACAACGCTTACACGGCTTACATGGGTTGGAGGCTATGTATCCGGTATTGAGACCTAAAGATAATAGATATGTAAGGGTATGCACATATATTCAGGAAAAGTAGGACTTACACTTGTCACACTCGTATCCTTTATTGTAAACAAGTAATTTTCCATCATTTAGTAACGGGTGTCCGGAAACAGGTGTTGTGGTCGGTGCCCCATCGTCTGGGGTATGACTACCTCCCGTGCTGTGGCTTCGAACGATTGAGCTAGAACTACTACTAGCATCTGGTGTATTCAAATTAGGAGGTGGACCTTCAGGTGGGGCATATGATCGCTCGGTCTCGTCACGTTCCTGGTTGGATGTTCCGACAGCGCCATCACCAGTTCCCGCAGCATAGAATTCCCTCGCAAAGTCCGATGTCGCCACTGGAATGGAGGTACTTTGGCGTCTGGCTGGGAGAGGCGGTGGAGACTGCGCAGATGAATGCCTTGGGGGCAGTAGTGGTACCCCGTGAGACGACCGAGGAGGTACACTGTAGCCATGACTTGGTGTGCTATGCCCAGTATAGTTGGTTGCCACGCCTGAAGATCGAGGCCGAAACTCATTAGTTATATGCTGAAGGTCATTCGTGAGTCCTTGAATTTCGGTCCACAGCTGCCTTAGAGGATTACCGTCTGACCGACGGGGCTGGGGTGTAGCACTTGGTGCAGGTCTTGGTGTTTGTGCGACTGGTTGTTGAAATGGACGAGAAGGCCCTGAATCGAGTACTGTTTCACCTTGGCGGAAATCTGGAGCTGGTGTATATGGTGGTGGGTCCTCTTCTCCCTCAATGAAGGAATTTAGATTCCTGTTGTGATCGTTGTCAGGCACATCAGGCGGTGTCGATGAAGGTTGATTCGAGTTATGGTAGAGTGGAGGAGGCTCGAGCATGGGAGAAAGTGGTTAAAGTGGGAAGATGGGATTTGTATATATAAATCGTTGAACATCAGCGTCATCAGCTGATGTAATGCAATCGGCCACTTCCCTGTTGCGTGTACAGCTTTGGACAGCTGTCGACATGTCGGCTTCAACTACGATAAATTCAATACCAAACGAAGTACTCTCAAGGTATGCTACCATCCAATGGGAAACCTATGAACGCGACGCTTGCCTTTCTATCTCCGATATATGCTGTGTATCTCGTCACTGACACCAGTTAGCACGCAACACTCCAGAATTCTGGAATTCCACTCCACCAGGAACACATTGATGCCATTCCATGGACTACGTCGTGGATGAACAGATCGAAATCATGTCTACTCGATATTGTCTTCTCGATTCCACAACACATTTATGAACCTTTTGGTCCATTAATGTTTCTGATCAAGAATAACATGGCTCGTATTCGTTCTTGGGCAATAATGACTTGGTTATCCGGTTCTGCAATTACCCCGTACTTATATGATTGCTCAGCTCCAGTCTTTGGAAAAATTGACTCTAATCTCACCTGATTAATGCGTTTCTTGTTATTTTCACCAGACGGATACTGATTTATAATGCCCTGCCTTCCCTCAATTCAATTCCAAGGCACTTGTCTGGCTGTATCTCTGGCCTCTCTCACCACAGTACTTTAAATGAACTATCCGCAACATATGATCATATCCATACCCTATTTTCTCCAGCCCGTGCATTAAAGACTAATTCTCAATAAGCTACTGCCTCTCCTAAACGTCTAACACACCAACTATCATGATTGATGCGTCATTTTTACACTCCCTAGCATTCATTGGCCAAGATCAAAGACTTCCTTCAGTGGTAGAATTCCTTTCCATACCTAATCTTAAATATCTCGAGGTCCATGGCCCAGTATCAATGCAACACTAAAATAGAGAACCTTCAAGGTACACTTTCAATGATCTGGCCGAACCTACACAGTATCAAGTTGGACACCCTTGCTGCAGACGATGTAGCATAGCTATGTACTTTTGTTGCTGCACGTAAATCGATCAAGGTCGTAGAGATATCTGTCCCAGTCAAGAGGCACCTTGCTTCAAGCCTTGCACAGGATGGCAACAGGTTTAGACCCTTAAATATCGATGGAGGAGGGTAGTGAAGAAAGTTTCGAAGAGTGGTTGGATCATCAAGCTGAGGTACACAATTTTGAAGTGGAAAGCACTAGTCTCGCCAAACGACTGAAGAATTAGTATGCCGTAATAGCACCATGTGTTGTTGCTGATAGGATTCAATTGGATTCAGAATCATTACAGCTTCAGCTGACATAACGTCCCTCCTTGTCAACGACCACAACAATCATTGTGACTCACTGGCCTGACAGCACTAATGACCATAGATTTCATACCTAACGAAGTACTTACAAACATATTCTTATGTGGTACCATCCAATGGGCAACCCATAACCATGACACTCGCCCTTTTATCTTCGATGTCTGCGGTGTATCCCGTCACTGGTACGAGTTGGCACTTAACACTCCAGAACTTTGGAAGCATATATACATTCCGCTCCATCAAGAGCATATCGATCCCATTTCATGGAGTACTTTGTGGATAAAAAGGTCGAAATCCTGTTTAATCGATATTGTTCTCCCGTCATCACAAAACCATGCTGACTTTACCACAATGAGCAAACATTTTGATGGGTTAATGTCACTGATTGTGAAAAATATGGCCCGCATACGTTCTTTGGAAATAACGACTTGGTTCCCCAGTACTATTAACACAATGAAAGTTGCCGCGTACTTAAATGCTTGCTTAGCGCCTTCACTGGAAAACCTGGCTCTGATTTCGCAAGGCGATAACAATTCCTCTTCTTTTTCATCATCCAGAAGTCAATTTACAACGCCCCGCCTTTCCTCACTTCACCTCCAGGGTGCCAATTTGTCGGTGTCTCTCGTCTCTCTTACCACACTTACTTTACATCAATTATCCGCAACGTATGATGATATCCATGCCCTATTTTCTTCCGCACTTGGGTTAAGGGGTCTAGTCCTTAGTAACCTACCCCCTTCTCCCGAACTACCAGCACACCAGCTATGCACAATCGACGCATCATCTTTACGATCCCTAGCTTTCAATTATCGACGGCGGGGATTAGACACTACGTTCTCGATTCTGGGATTCCTTTCCATGCCTAACCTAAAATATCTTGAAGTTCATGGCCCAGTATCTATTTCAAAATCATTGCAATATCCGCTATCTTCAGCAAGGATCCAGACGTTGCGATTATGTAATTATGCAAGATTTATCCAACCTGATATCGAATTTTTACTCTCTCTTTCATCTATAACATGTTTGGAACTCATCAACGCCCCGACACAAGGAATGCTCTCTCTTAATAACGCTCACCAATCCTCACTGCGTCGTAGACCATCTATTGACTTTCGTAAACCAAAATCGATTATAGCAGAAGGAGCTTGGGGTCTAGCATCCAAGGCTAAGATAGATGACTTACACGAACCTCCTTCATCAGTGACTTGGCCAAACCTGCGCACCATCAAGTTAGACACCCTTGTTGCAGCAAATGTAGTGTGGCTATGTACTATTGTTGCCGCACGTAAATCGATCAAGGTTGTAGAAATAACTGCACCTGTCAAGAGACATCTTGCTTCAAGTCTAGCACGCGATGCTAACAAATTTAGACGCTTGAATATCGGTGAGGGTAATGGAGAAAGTTTCGAGAAATGGTTGGAGCATCAAGTTGAGGTACATGATTTCGAAGTGGAAAGCACTGGTCTCCTCAGACAACATTAATTTATGTTTATGTCACAATAATTTTTTCAAATTGACCGTATGTTTCGACTTCATAAAGTCTTGATCAAAACTTACAGCAGTGTTTGGTATCAGCAGTAGTAGTAAATAGTAGAACTTCGGGCCACGTTTTGCATTGAGCTTAAGTCACAAACTATCATGTCATGCCTACTGAATTTGCGATACTATGATAATTTCTTGACACGAGACTGCCTACTCATGTCTACACTTATCCCAACCAGATATTGATGTACGAGTTCCAGAACCTAGGATTTCATAGAGTCCTTGCCAGGATAGGTTTCGCCTGCAGTCAGTCATAACCATAAACCCCTGGAATGGTAAACGCAAGAAGTGGGGGAACATATGGCGTCCCACGAGATTTTCGCTCTTTGATACTATTTCGTAGACTTCTCAATGCAGCACGACCGTCTTTGGCAGGGTCGGGGAGGCGATGCGACACATTGTTGTTGTGAACAAATGTATATCCCCACATCCAGCCATCCGTCAGCGAGGTATCCAATTCAACTAATTGGAAGTCTAGCTCTAGGGTGTGCAAAATCGATGACCATGTTAATTTTGGTACCTCCATTTCATATTCTTGAACAAGAACTGTACTACGGTACAATCCCAGTCGCTTGATGGTTGACCTGTGGCGATGAATGAAGGACATAACCCCACTTTCCGAGAAGGTAAAACCGCACAGCGAGAGCGAAGTGAGATTTGGTAATGTCAGGACGCGAGTCCAGTCATCTTCATCTGTCAAAGTCACAATCCCATCGATTGATATGATTGACAGCGCAACGATAGAGCTTGCGGGTTTGATGATATGTATCATTGTTTCTCGCCAAAAAACACGCGCAGCCCAACCAGTGTTAGTATAGTCACCATACAAACAAGGTTGAACCGCAATAGAGAGAGACTTGATAGAGGAAACGAAGCTTTTATATCCTGGTGACTGATAAACAGGCGTCGCACGAGATGCTATGCCGGACAATGTGAGCGATTCCAAAAAATGTGGGGGAGGATGTGCGAACAGGTTTTCGAAGATGCTGGAGTCAGGCTGTGACGGTGGTGGGATACGTGGAGCAGGCAATGTGCCTAAACACCTAACCCTACGGCACATATGCACGTTTCTATTGTCGTGAAGAACAATGGGGCGAAAATGAATTGCGAGCTTTCTCAACCTGGGAAACTTTTGACCAAGTGCCTGGAAACAACCTGCTGTATCTTTGAAATCATCGTTGGCTAGTGTATGAATAAATGAGTACTGCATTCGTGAAATTCTGAGTTAACTGGGATGACCTACTCCGGGATGGATGCAAATGATCCTCGTTTTCATCCAAATAGCTATCAATTTTCGAGTCATCGAACACGAGCTCCTTCACATGTTGCGCAAGCCTGGGTGACTCCCATATTCCCCTGCACTTCGCAGCATTTCCCGCTAATGAAGAGAATTTGACGGTCTCGAATAACTTGGCTGATACAGTATTATGAAATGTAATACATACAGAGCGAAGATTCTTTAGATCTTCCTGGCAGTCGACATTGTCTGTTATCGTTGTGCATAGCTCAAATGGGAGCTCGCTATGTAGGGTTGACATGGTTTGTGGGTATCAAGGAGCCTGTGTTGGACTGATAGGTCATCTTTTCTTCCCTCACAGCTGATTTCCCGTATTTAGGTTATTAGTTAGAGACTCAAGTTTGAAACTCCCATCTGCAAACTTGTATGGGCTTTCGGGGATCTCGGATTATTAGGGTCCCGTGGGGGGTGCAAAGTGAGTGTTAAGTTTACAACAAAATTTGGCCTGATTGTCGCAGTCAACCAAGTGCCACTCATGCACCAGTTATCTGGCTTACTGCTGTCTTCTCGGACCTGATTCAAAGTAGTTGCTACTCGCAAGCCGTCTGAAGAGATGGTACGAAATATATGTATGAATGATGATAAAGTGGTGCAGGGTGTTCTGTTGACAATATCATAGCTGAATTCAGTTAACGTCATGTAGTGGCGTAACCTCTTGTCAACCACCAGAACAATCATTGTGACTCACTAGGGCCTAGCAGCACTAATGACCACAGATTCCATGTATATTCTTAGGTGGTACCATCCAATGAGCAACCCCTAATCATGATACTCGCCCTTTTATCTTCGATGTTTGCAGTATATCTCGTCACTTGAACGAGTTAACACTCAACACCCCAGAATTCTGAAAGCATATGTACATTCTGCTCCATCAAGAACATATCGATTCCATCTCATTGATTACTTTGTGGATAAACAGGTCGAAATCCTGTCCACTCGATATTGTCCTTTCGTCACCGCAAAACGATACTGAGTTCACCACGATGCACAGATCATTCGATGGGTTACTGTCACTGGTTGTGTAAAATATGGCCCGCATACGTTCTTTATAAATAACGACTTGGTTTCTCAGTGCTATCAACATGGTGAGTTGCTGCGTACTTGGATGCTTTTCTTGACTGAGGTGCAGTAGAGGGAAGTCCGATAGATAAAATGAATGTAATAATGATGTAGAACTACGCGTCGTGTATCTACTTAAATACTAAGGAATGATAATAGCCTTTTGGCTGTTCTAATAAATATAATACCCAAGCACTGATAAGCAGTGTGAGGCGCTACATGGGGCGCAGCCTTTGAGTGAGGCTGCGCGTTGCTATCTACAACAGCTCTTTTAGCCCGTCACTGGAAAACTTGGCTCTAATTTACCTGTTGACAACAACTCTTCTTGCTTTTCATCATCCAGGAACCAATTTATAATAGACACACTGGTCTTTTTTACAACGGAGCGCAACCTTTCATATGTGTGAAAAGTCAAAAAAAAATATGGACACAACATCCATCGACAATCATGTCCCTCACAGCGAACATAATACAGAACAAAAGTTACAACTTAAAAAACTACAAATCATCACATGCCATAAGTCATTCTTTCCGCATAAAGTCCTCTCTCTTCTCATAAGCGGCAACAACCATGTCTTCTTCGGTAACATTAGGGACAGGTCCATGGAACCACTTATGTGCGGATAAGAACCACGATAGTGAAGAGATAATGAATATGGCAAGGACAATTATGAAGGAATAATCTGTAATTAGAGTGGGTTTTGTTTTATGATCAATAATGCAAATCCGGACACCATAGACGAAGTAAGACTCACTCATATCAGCTGCGGTTGATAACTTCTGGACCAGAGGAAATAATAGCAATACACTAATAAAAAGAGCCCACGATACCGACACCGTTCCAACAACAACAGACCATTTCCCAAGAGAAAATGGACCTGGTACAAACCTACTCTTTCCACTCGTAATGCGTAGCATTATGGGAATAGCGTATGATGTATATAAACCTACAACTGTTGCCCTAAACCATATAATGTCAGATCCTAGCTCTGAAAAAGAAAGCTATGAAGAAACACACCCGGCAAGCGAGGACAGAGCAGTCTCTGAAAAGGCTAAAGTTCCAAGAAGAGCAGAGCCGCCCATGACGAGCCAAACCGCATTGACAGGTGTTTGCGTATGGCGATTGATACGCTTCCACCAACGAGAACCTGGAAGAGCGTTGTCTCGTGCTAATGCAAAGGTGACACGCGAGGCATCAACACCTTGTGTTACACCATTAACCCACTATATAGTGAATATTAAATAGCGGTTCAGCTGAGGGAGCTACTATCATAATTCATGAACCCACCTGAACCGTTATTAGGATACTCCAAACCGCTAACATACCATTCTTGCCCAGCGTATTAAGAAAGAGCTGTCCCATGGGCAAAGAAAGCTTGGTTGCAAGTAAATCAGAAACTGAAGTCGTTGCAAAGCTTGCCGCGATGAGCAGAAGAAATCCGAAGAATCCTGTGGCCTGCGACTCCTGTCAACATAGCTATTGGGGCGGAATAGGCTGCTCCTGCAACTTCTTCGGAGATGTGAGCCGACGCATCGTCTAATTTTTAGATGGTTGTATCAGTTTGAGGAGTAAAGAACTGTTCAAATGAGGTACTGACATCCTGTGAGCGTCCACATTGCTGCCGTGAATGAGAGCAGGAATGCAAACACATCTGGAATATGATTAGATTCCATAGAATTTTTACATTCAATTTAGCTAATCTCACCGTTTGACCACCCCGTGTTATTCTCAAATAAGGTGAATGCGTCTTTAGCTGACACCCTATTTTTTCCCGGGACTACAAGCAACAGAATAACACTGGTAATTGTAATACCAACTAAGATTAAAATATGAAAAAGCTCATGTCAAGTCTGCAGAGATAATTAGCTCACCATTGATGAACCCGTAAACTAGAGCCAGCCGTGCCAATACATTACTCGCAGGAGGAGCACATAATAGCATGTGAAAAAAGGATAAGCATGAGTATTCCAAACGTGGCTGCGCTTCCTGGGTTGATAGAACCATCAGAACCAACCGTTATTGCGGTAGTAATCATCTGTGCACTTTGGGCGGCATTAAATAATCAAACCTCAACTATAGTTATCGAAGCATAATACCATGTGTAGTCGATAGAGCAGACAAGGGCAATTTGACCAGATACATTTGCCCACCCAGTGATCCAACTGAGGAGTGCTGAGTATTTAGGTGGAGCAAGTTTTGCTGAGAAGTAATAGAGGCCAGCACTTGTTCTATGCAACATAAGATTAAGGATTAAGGACGGCCTTGATTTTGTGAATTTTGAATTACCACTCACGGCATGGACGATGTGAGTTCCGCTAGTGAGGATGCAATACACAATACAAAGAAACAAGGAATTAGCCACCCCCAGACCATCCCGACGTGGCCACCTAAACACCACCAGCCTGTGAAACCAAGTGGATAAAACTGGTCATTAGAACTAACCAGTCACCAAAGGGAAGAAGAATGTTGTGGAGACTGCAGAGCAGACTCCCATAATTGAGAATGCAAAAGCAATAGTTTCAATTTGCTAGATAAATAATAAGCGAGTGCGCTGTTCTTCTATCTCGAACTACCACATACTGAAAAATCTCGCCTAAATTCGCTTTTGTAGCCAAGGAAAGCGAGAAGCGCGTCGTCCCGCTTCTTCCTGTGTCTTATGGGGTCATCTTGAATTGCTTCGGCTGTTTCTCGAGTCGAATTAGACTTGAATAGTTTAATTTTGACCATGTCCGAAACTGGGGGGGAAGAATGGCTCTATGTTGAATTACCCATTGATAAGCCTATATTAATATTACTTTCATTAGCAGTATCTGTAGAGAGACGTCCGATACCATATCGCGGTGACAATGTGGACCCAAGAGGAGTATGCTTCTACTGAGCTTCTTATTGAAGGTTCTTTTCCCATGATAATTATCCGTATCCGTGCACTGCGTGTGCAATACTTACAGAAATGATGGCTGACAATTTAATCAATTGCGATTTACAGCAGGCGCAGGCAGACGAATAACATGCTAACCGCTAGAATATCAATATATGCCCCATGCCCACTCGGCCCGTGCCTTTCAACAACTCGTGTTGGCGGTGAGGCTGGGAGGGGCCTAAGCCACTATATATTCTGCTATCCACGGCACATATTGCTCTTTCCCCTCTTGCACAAGTCTCTCGCCTTACACATAGGAGTCATTCATATTGTTCTCATCGGAGAGCTGAACTTGTATGTATTCATCATTTTTTATGATATCCGTTAACGCCCAGTCCTTGATAACCGACACAGAACACATAACACCAATCTCAATTCAATACCCTTATCTCAGATCGTTCCGGTTTGGAGCGCTGTTTAAATACAAAGAAAAAGAGCATTATCAAACCAATTCATGTTCCCTGTCAGCGACTTCAACTTTGTTGTCTGTGGGCTCGCTACTTTCGCTGCAACTGTTGGTTACGCCTGCACCCGCTCCCGCAAGCCCGGGGTAAACATGTGCGTTCATTTCTTTGGTGTCCTGATACTGCTTGCTTTTCATCTGACGTAGTTATCTCTTCATAGCGCCACTTTCGATAACACCATCCTCGAGCCAAATCTCACTGCACTCAAATCATCGACAAGTAGTGGTTCGATGTCCGAGTACAAACAAGCTATTCCATCGCCTAGTACCAGCCAGCCTTCATTGAAAAGGAAGGCTCCTCATGATGGTTTTGAAGCTGATGAACCTGTGAATTTTGGTTAGACTTTTTGTGTACTTTTCGACTGAATATCCTCATAGCAGCACCTTGAATACCCACATGTAGGATTATTCCACACTATTCTCGCTCATAAAATTCATCTAGATTTTTAGAACCTCGCAAACATCTATCCCAACAAAAGGAGCAGGACTCCCCCTGTTGAGGCCGAGGCGAAATTGAAAGTCGCTGAAGAGGTGCCTACCTATCCGGTATCATGACTCTGAACTAAACGATCAATTTCGCCTCATATTTACAGACAACCGACATGATTACAGAAAGTGAAGCCACTCAAATTCAACAGCCGGAAATTATCAGCCAAGAAGTTGTCCCTCAGGTTTGGCTTTGCTTCGTTTGTAGTAGAATAACCACCCATACGCAAATATAGCTTGCAATTGCAGAATGTAGTGAATCTGGTCCCACACTGAACGAGACTAGAGTTTCGTCAACGACACCGGATCTACCCCTTACGCAGGTCATCACACCAGTGAGTTGCCAAGCATCCCGCATCAATTGTATTGCCCAGTCATAATACCTAAACCCAGCCATCAACCCCATCTCTGTCACATGCAACTCCAACTCCCCCATCCCGGACGCCACCTCCTCAACCAAGCACCCCTCAACCAAACGCAAGCAAGAGCATATCCGTTTCGGACACTAATCGTACCCCGTTATCTCAGAGTTCCAGCTCTCACCGAGGTTTTGCGGCCTTTGCAGGTTCACAATCTCCTTTTGCCTCTTTCACTTCACCTTCATCATCCCTTCCTTCGTACGAAGAGGCTACCTCGAAAAAGACGAAGAGATCAATTTGGATGGACGGGTCTACGAATGAGGAGAGGACACGAAGTAATAGGGTTGGAATTGAGCCTCGGCTAGAATCATTTGGGATGTCTCCAAAGCCGAATGCTGTCAAATCTAAAGTGCCAACGTGTCAGTATTTTCTGGCCAGTTATGTTTATTCGTCTAACCTTCTTTCGGTTCGGTCGTAGGTATCACTGGAGAAGAGAACGAACAGGTCGAGCAGGAACTGAGGAGCGTCAAGCTATACGTGAAGCGTGGTACCAAGTCGTTTTCTGTAGGTATCCAAGGCCAGGTGAAACTTCTTTCTCATAAAGAGACTTTGGAGGAACGATTATGTAAATTTTTTTTTGTTGTCGCTCATCATTGGTTTTCTAACGAGTACGATTTGTAAGTGTTCCGCCGGGAGCCTTTATGGAAGGTTTCCATGAATTTCCGAGTACGGCCTACAGTAAAGTGTACTTTTGATGAAGAAGACAGCGTGTTACGGTTCATCCTCAAGGAGGCTATGCCCATCGAGCAATCAATCTCAAAGTCGAAGTCCCAAAAGGAATCAGCGAGTAATGACACAGAGGAGAAGGAGAACAAGGGTGGGGATAAGGTGACGCGTAATGGTCCGAAGGACGAGATTGTCGTGTATGCGTTGAAGGTTCGGGTGTAAGCTCCTCAATTAAACCAATGATAACAAATTTTTCTCCCCCATATAGCCTGGTAGAACGTGTTCGAAACAGGAGTTCACACAGTTCGCAGAGTCGTTGATGGCTAATCCCAGGTTCAAGCAACCATAGATCATCATCTACTCAGAAGAAGCAGGCAGATTTTTGGTTATATATGGGCGTATATATCATTCTCTAGAGCCTGGTGCTGCTTGCATTTTAATCGTGATAGGATCCCGATTTCGTGCTAGACCATTCGTTTAACTTGGAGATATTGATATTCGGTCCTACGCGGAGGATATGGAAAGTTTTGTGCCCCTGGTTGGTGTACTTCATGGGGGGACGGGCGCTGTGCGGTTGTCCAACTGTTGTCCTGGATTGTTGTCGGAGATACATATATATGTTGTATTACACATTTGCTATCCTAGTATGTATTCGAGACTGGGTACAGCCTTTTGTATCTACGATGCTCTGTGTACACAGATAGATATGATACCATATGCATTTAATTTATTGTCTGCTCATTCGACATTTATAAGCCTGTTAAGTCAAAATAATTGAAAAATAAGTTGGTAGGGAAATTGTGACTGAAAGCGTGACGGTACGCGTTCGTGACAACAAACGCGCCCCATTTTCAGCAGAACCTATATCAAAGACAAAACCATGAATTGGGCGAAACCTCGTCAGGCAAGACTTAAAATCACAAAAACGGATGCGAAGAATCTTCCGTCATGCAATCCATACCTTATGCCATTCCATATCGACTACAATGGCCCTGCGTCTGTGTCGACTTACATGAATATCAAACCTGTTTCAGAGGAGCCGTTTGGTGGTAGCCCTTCTCTGAATGTGGTTAATGAGAGGAAAGAGGTTGATGCCAGTGGGTCTATGCAAATAGACCTGACGATTGTGGAGGATCCAGGGTATTCAAAAGTAGATGAAAATATGGAAACTAATGATGTCGATGACCAAAAAGAGAACATCACCGGGAAGCTTGAAGATACAACGCTAGCTCCACCTTCTCAAGGAACACTGACAGATATCTCTAACATATCTGCGATTCTGGCTGGAGGTGCCACTACCTCTACCAGTTCCTCCCCTCCCACTCCCCCATCAATACCTCAGATTGTTAAGAAGACTGCAGAGCGGTTCATATCTTCGTTCCGAGGACGGATCATCCAGGGATTGAAGGTCGATGTACCGGATGGCTACCACGGAGTAGTTTTCCGAGCTCCGAAAGTAGGGGGTGGAAGGAATAATGTTGGTAACAATAACACCATCAAGGGTCGAGCGGAGGCAAGTAAAGGGAATAAAGGCAAGGAGGCAGCATTGCCTACCTCCAAGAAGAATAGAATGACCCGCAGTACGCGGCGTATCGTGAGGGCTGATCAGGAGGAGGATGAGGTTGGGAAAGGGATGGAAATAGATGATGTGGCAGATAGGGCTGCTAATGACTCGGAACCCATGCATGATGATTTGGCATGGCGGGAGTTAGCACCTTCTGCCAAATTCTCATCCTTCGTTTTGTGGCATGCAGATATACCCGTAGATGAAGGGCGCGATGAATATTTTCGCGCAATTAATGAGTGGACGCGGTTAGCTGAAGAGGTAAGTGTAATATATTTACTCTAGCCCATTGACTAATTATGGTTTGATAGATTCACCGAGTGGATGATTAACTTATTGGGTGTATTGACATTGGCAGGTTACATTAAATTGTGCCAGTACTCAAAGTATTATGCTATGTAATATCTCACAGCCCCCAATTAACTTGCGTATACATGATTGAATGTCCCGAGGGGCAGTGCCAACCTACCAAATCTATATGTTTCAAACACCCTCACGAGTCTTTTGCGGGGTGAGCATCACAGTCAGCCCTTTCACTTTCAGGATGAATATTAGTCGATTGTCCACATGACGCGGAACAAAAGCGTAGAAACCTTGAAACTATCGTCGGCGGCTTGCATGTTTTCCATGATAGAGAGAGTGTGGCTGGCTTTCCAATACCAAAATCTGGTGGGATGCGTTGTCAGGTAAGGGACGGTGTTGAAAGCCGAAGTGAGAACGACATGGTGTGACAGAATGATTGTTCCTAATTGTCACACGGATTTAGTAGAGGGGCTCGCCTTGCCAACACACATAGCACTCATCACCACTTTTTTTTTAAAAACTAGTACTAGCCTTACTCTCACATTCTTTTCATATATCGCTCTTTCATTCTCCTTACAAAAAGACTACCGTATTCCAGGTGTGTCCTGCTTTTTTCTTGCTCACTTTCCCCAAATTTACATTCTGTTAGATAAAAAAATGTTCGCCTCATATGTTGTCACTGCTCTTCTTGCCTTTGCGTCCTCAAGCTTCGTTGTTGCGGATGTTACTCCCAGCGAACCTGGCCCAGGAGACTCATTTAAAGAAGGCGCCCAATGTCCTTTCACCTGGATCGGTGATACCGACTCCCAGACTAATTGGCAGAATATGGCTGTTGAGCTCATGACTGGCAGTAATTACGAGATGGTTCATCTTACGAGTATGTTCCGCCCTACTCCTATTCCATGAGAATACCAGATTTACGTTTTTGTTTATAATAGCCGTCGCAACTGATTTAGATGGTACCCAGACTGGTTCTTTCCAGTTCACTTGCCCCGAAGTAAGGCCCCCTATCTCCTCGACTTCTAAACAAATGACTTACTACTTACTATATTTTTCAGGTCACGCTACATTCTGCGGTTTACTTCTACCAGTTCACGTCTCCCCTCAGTTCCAATAAGACTTGGACAACACGGTTTGCTATCACCTCCCCTACCGGAGACAGCACGCCTCCACCCAATCCCACTCAACCTGGTTCAGGCGAAGACATTCCCTGGGGAATTGGTGCGCTCACAGATCCATCAACCGCTGTTGCAGCACCAAATGGTGTCAGTGATTCTACAAATGGAACAACCTCTGGTCTCCCCACCGGATCGTCATCGTCCTCATCTCTGCCTTCGTCCTCATCTATCCCATTATCTTCTGCACCCATTATCGTTGCGACATCTACTGGTTTGACCACTAGACCATCTCCAAGTGCATCAAATTCCTCGAGCTCAGCTTCCAGCAGCCAAACAGCAGAGGTGGATGCTAACACTAATGCTGCTCTTGGTGTGGACGCCCATATATGGCAGGTCGTATCCGCTGTGGGTGCTTCCACACTTGCATTCGCTCTTTTGCTGTGATTATTATCTCCTTTAATATGTGGGAGTGTTGTAATCGCGATGCATAATGCACGGGTTCCAATTTCGTTTGTGGACTGTTCATGACGATTTTATATACCAATCAAATTTACGCCCTTATCTTCCTCCACAATACACTGACACACCAACAACTTAAATCGCATTTTGCATTGCATTTAAAACGTCGTCGTCATCCTCATCGCATCCTCATGTCTCTTAACGAGTTTGTCTTCGGGATTTAAGTTACTCGATTTTTACATGTAACTGCTAGTTCTTCTCTCATCTGCTTTTTCGTCTTATGGGTTGTGACTTTTTAATTATTGGAGGTTTTGTTTTTGTAGTGTGGGTTTTTTCTTTCTTTTTTCAAGGTATATATTATATTGTTATGAACGAGTAGAATAGTGATTTAGAAAAATGGTAATCGATGTGAATTTTCAGTAAAAACTTCAAAGATGATGTGATGTGCCAGTTGTTATCAGGGATATGTTTCCACGGTCGTCGCGGCTCTATCAGATGGCCGGACCATTGTCATTGAATGAACATTTGCTGAAACACCTGGATCGTCGAACATAAGCACGATCACACCGGCATGTGAATTATACAATAAAATTCTGTTTATTTCCGAAGACGGAGTTTTGTGCCGCAAACCATGGAGATTCTCTGAAACAACGCTTCCTATGGATTTATAAATAGCCCACACTGTGCGAGAGTTGGGTGATCAAATTTTGGAAAGCTTTAACCGTCAGAGTTCCCAAGAAGAGGACCCGGGACGGCTTTTCTTAGGCGGTACGGTAAGGGTTTCTCGGGCTAGCACACTTGGTAGACTTCGGACAGCATTCGGAAAACAGTCGGGCGAGACCTCATGCACCATGCATCATGTTTGGGTCCGCAAAAGCTCGTCGCGGTGATCGCATCTTGAGGACATGCCTGTTTCGTTGGTTACTCAATACAGTCAGTTTTATCTGTCCCCAGTAGTAAAGTCGCAAATCTGGATCGAACATCCACCTCTCATGCGGGCACCGGTGAATCCCTTCTTCTTCCTTTGAAGTGAGAACACAGGTGCTCAAGTACTCAAATAATGAGACGAGAGGATCGTACAGGCATCGTGAGGGCTGAGATTATACCAGCTCGGAGTCGAAAGGCAAGCACATAGCCGTATCTCCGGCAACTAAACCCAAGCATCCCCGACCACGTGATGTAATTTTATGAAGACACGTCAGTATCCCTGAGAATGTAAAGCGTCTCAAATAAATACCGCGACGAGGGGGCTCGGGAGTTTGACCTATCTCTATTGTTACTTAACCTGAAATGCTGTCGTTACGCATTATTGCACTCGCTCTTGCGATGGCACCTTCATTGGTGTCTGCAGGTCTATTCCCACCAGATTCATTGGTGAAAATGCTGGATCATGGAGGTTTTAAGAGGGCGATGAAGAAGAATGTGAGTGGGAACAATTTGATTCTAAGGTTTGATAAGGGTATTTACTTACTGTTGTGATTAGGAAACAAGTATGGTTGCGTTTGTTGCACCGTGGTGTGGAGTAAGTGAAGTGTGTAGATTTAGAAGTTCATGAATATTCATTTTGTATACTAATAGCACTGTCAACGAATGGGACCGGAATACGCTAAGGCAGCACTTGGGCTGTATCCTCTGATACCTGCATATGCAGTAGACTGCGATGACAGCAAGAACAGGCGTCTCTGTGCAGATCAAGTACGTCCTCACCTGGTCATACAACTTAAATGTATAATTTAATTTTAACTTCATTTAGGATGTGAAAGGATTCCCTACAGTCAAACTATTCCCTCGCGGCAAAGAGCTCAGTTCCATGCTTTACGACTCTCCAGATCGTACTGCTAGTGGATTCTTTTATTGGGCTTCTCGGAGGGTACCGAATGTGGTAACCAAGCTTTACCATGTTGGAGATATTAAACCTTGGGTTGAAAAGGTGATATTAGGTTTTGGTTTTTCTTACTTACCTCTTTTGTCTCAACTTTCTTGTTTCTCTTCACACAGTCTAAAGACAAAATTAGCATCTTGTTGCTAACGAAGGATAAAAAAGTCCCATTACTCTGGAAAGTATTGGGAAATAAGTATCGAGGCCAACTGGAACTCGCAAGCCACAGGGACCGTAAAGGAAAATCATCTGTTGCGATGGGGTATGAAGCTGGGGAGAAGAAGGAATCAAAAATATTGGTTTACCCAGCTGGCTCAACTACTCCATATCGTTATGAAGGTCTGTTTCTAATTTCAAGTTCAGATTTGCGCAATCTCACTGGTTTGTGAAGGTATATATAAAATGGATTCTCTCACGAAATTCTTCGATTCCGTGCTTGATGGCACAGCGGACCTGACGGTAGTGATGGAAAACGCCAAAGCTGAAGAGTTTGTGCTAGATGAAAAAGACCTAGAAATCGAGCAGAAGCAAGAAGCACAACGGATCGCTCTCATGCACGGAGGATTTACAGAAATCATCGACTTTGAAGAGGCAGTTAAGAATGGCGCTGCGGCGGACTATCATGATGTGAATGGTTATCCCGGTATGATGGGTGGGATGCCAAAGAAGAAGGCACCCAAGGATGAGCCGAAGACTGCAGTTTCTACAGAAGAAGCCCAACATTCCGCTACAGCTAGTCCTGACAGTCCCGTTGAGCTAGAGAAGGAGCCGGAAGCAGCAGCGGTGGATGGTGACCAAGTAGTTCTGGAGACTCCCAAGCAATGCGACCACAAGTGTTCCCATGATGATTCAAAAACAGACGAGTGGAAGCATCCAGGCGATGAACTATAGTTTATATTATTTTGTTTTTTGAGCTCAAACTCAGTGAGTTCATAACCAGGCGGCTTGTAGTTAACATACTGTAGGATAACCACAATACAAACATACCTATCTCCATACATATTCAAATTGAATACGACATTGCGGCGACGACGCTGAAAGACGCACAGACGTTGAATATTGGATCCTTACTCACAAGATAAACAATAATATGGGACAGTTCGCATCGATCGATTCAAAAGAACTTTTCACAGGAATCAGCTGATAAAGACAAAAGACCCTCTTTAGCCGAATCACCGGACGGAATAGAAGTTAATCGGATTGTCAAAACGAAAGAATGGGTGAAAAAGACCCACTGCTAAAGTAGGTATGCAGCAGGAATAATCTCATATACACTTCTTACCCGAGGAGACCGTTGCTTCTCACATTACCCATTCCGCAGATTTTTCTCCATTGCCCTCTTCACCGAAATTCAAGGGTCTAAATTTATTACCACCATCCCGGGTTACACTTGAAGCCAGTATTTCCTGACACCCCTACGATCATGATCGATTTACGTGCAGCAATCATAATACGTAGTCGTGCTATACTCATTGTCTGCCACGATAGTGACCAGGCTCAACTTCTTTATAACGTTCAAATTTGGCCATATCATCCGCTCAGGATACTAAACGCCGCAGTGAGAATAGGTAAGAGTTACTGTATAAGATCATTTCTGTTTTTTGGTATTCAAAGTCGCAACATCCAGAAGACAGGTGTCCGTCATGGACGCGGCGGTTTTAAAGCTGTCGTTATGTGAGAAAGGTTTCATACCTCCATGTACTCAACTCATGGGCTTTTACGCGCTGATCGTTTGATGGAGCAAATTCAACAGGTCCCTGTAACAAAGTACGCCCTGATTAATTGTTTGCACTTGCTGGTACAGATAGTGATGAGATGCTCCACCATGAATGATATCAGCATGCTACTTTTTGATTGGAACTTTAATTTGAGCCTTCTATCAATAAAAATACAACCACTCAGACTGTTGACTCACCATACTTAAGCGCAATGGTGAAGGCAAGCACGCCGCCATTTACCTCCTTACCTCTATCGTGTTTCATTTCTAGATATGGCATCTCCAACTCCGCAGCAACTAAAAGCTTTGCTCGATCCTCTCAAAAAGACCTTTGGACCAATGCTTATTGGATCGTTTTTTTCGGCAATGTACATCTTCATTGGTGTCATGTTGCGGTTCATAATAAAATATGATACTAGGTTGTTTGGGTTGACGGCATGCCAGACGTTCAGATATTATCGACTCTATCCAAATGATAAACTTCGTGTTAAAGCTTTGGTACGTGTCCTTAGCAAATAGGTTGAATGTACACTAAAAATAGCCTTCATAGGTTGCAACTCTTTGGTATAACTGGAATCTATTATGGAAAGTGTTGTGTTAATTATATTACAGGTTTATGGACTTATTTCACACTGTCACGTCAGTGGAATTAAGGTATCATTCTTCGTTTCTTCAATACTTCAGCAAGGCTAATATCAATAACAGCTATCATTACTTAATAGTATTGCATTCGAGACCAGATCAGATGGACAAGGCAATTTGGTGTGTATAGTCCTTTCTGAATCTTCAACTTCTCGCTCAAAGATACCACCAAGGTCAATCTTTGTATGTATCGCAAACTTGACACTTAGCATCAAAATATAATGACCCTATGATCCTATTTGAAGGGCGCATTGACAGTTAATGTTAGTCATCTCCGCTCCTGAGATATTATTCTTAACTGATTTTTGTTTCAGGCGATGATTGGGCTTATAACAAATAGGTAGTGTTTTATTTTTAATATACTATCCTACTGGTATCTGTACTGATGACTTGGTACAAGCTACTATGTCTGGCGCTTGTACTTCAGTAAGTGTTTTGGTATAAGACAAAGTACATGCTATGACAATATTACAGTCGGAAATAGAAGGATTCCATTAGTCGTGTTCTCAGTAAGCCGCATAGCTTGTAACTTCAATTGACCGTTCTTACGTGACTAACATTAGTCCTCTTTGGTGATTATACGGGCTGGTACTTCATATCTATCGACGGCCATCTTAATCTTGCTAATCATTTTCTCAAACAGGATTCTCAGCTGGTAAACTATCTATCATCTACTCTGGTTAAAACTCTGAGCTCTAATGTCTACATCTAGCACTAATTGTGATGGCGTGAGTTAAAATATTTTATCTCTTATGTGATATATAATTCATACAAACCCGCAGAATCGTACACAAGACCTTCACGGGTTCCCTTACCTTTTGGGTTGGTTGAAATCTTGTTTGATATATCGTATAATTGACATTTTACAGTGGCTTACCGTGACTACCTTCACCATTATTGCAGTTACAGACATAGCGATCACTATCACCGTCGTCTTGAGTCTAAGACAAAATAAAAGTGGATTCAAAAAGTTGGTACCAAGCTTTCGACTTACAGCACTTGAATTCACTCCACACCTCTTAAACAGAACCAATGACTTACTCGATAACCTTATGATGTACACCATAAATTCCGGAGCCTTAGCAGGGTATGAAGCTCTATCTTAACCATCTATATACCCATATCTGAAGTCACTTTGAATACAGGATGGAGGGTATTGTATGTTTAACTTGTGTAGGTCATTTAGTGATATTATGACCTCAACGCCCTGAACTTGGAATCTGCTTCGCAGCTCATAACTATGAAAACCAGTTTCGTCTATCTGGGTATCAGTGCTATTCTCGGAAAATGTGAGTCATTTAGCAGGTGTATTACATCTACCTTTGACGAACATCTATCAGTATACATCAACTCTATCTTGGCCGTGTAAGCTTCTTTCTAATGAATTCATCAGTGAACTGAAAAGAGTTTCGAAGTTTGAACGCAAGGCAGTCACTAAAGGTTCAAGATATTGGATCTGAAGTTCTGGGGCTGAGCGCTTTGAACTTCGGAAATACACAAAACTCTACAAGTCAATCACAGCAAATCACATGAATAATATATGTGATCGCAAAAAGTGAGTTAGGAACAAATCTGTTAGTTTGTAGATAGTTATTAGGATTTGTAGCCTGTGTATTGTACGATAGAGTTGGGATGGAAATCCGTAATTCGGGAACACCGGGAATGCCAAAGGAGTTACTCATTTGTCTAATTTGGCGCTTTGAAAGATTCCCGGCGAGTTGCAGATATTAATTGGAGGACCTTGTAATACTTCGTAAATGAAAAGTATCAATTTCATCTGCAGGTGAACACTTAATGGGACATAGCCAGTCTCGCGTCACCCTAACTCGTATGAGAAGAGTAGGGTGGACGGATCATGTTCCTCGGATCTCCTCTGGCACTTCCGCCTTGCCTTCAGGATTTTGTTACTGATGCAAGAGTTGCGGCAAGTTCTTGAGCATTACACCATGAAATCGAGTACTAGATTGATTTGAAGGTATTAGGACATGTATAGCATGAAAAACGATAATAATATAATTATTCCACCTATTATGTACAGAGGCTAGTACAATCTATTGCATCAAAATCGCGTACCTTAACTTGTAATTATTTCTCAACCTTCTCTCGAAAATGGTCCTCGTTTATTCCGTTCCAACCCTGGATCAGGGGAATAGAAAATTTTCTTCAATTGATACGTGGATTAGTTCCAAAGGTCGAAAGAGAACGTAAAAACTCAACATTTGCTTGTTCAAATCGCGTAACCGCAAGGTCCGAATATTTGCTGAAGACAGCGAATTGTGCAATGGTTCTGTCATAGAGAGTGGGCCATGAACCTCAAGACATTTGAGATTAGGCGTGGAAAACGCTAAAACTGAGAAAGGCTTCCTTAAAAATGCGTCAAGAGGGTGTCGGAATGCTAGGGAATGTAAAGATGACGCATCGATTGTGGAAAATTGTTGTTTCTAAAAGTTCGGTGGGATGAAATGGCCATGCACTATTGGGGATTAGACATTTCAATCCAGAAGGGGATGAAAATAGGGCATGAAACGCATTATATTGAGGACAAGGAAGACGTTGTGAGAGAGGCCAGAGATACAGGCAATCTGGCGGCTTCGAGGAGAAGTGAGGAAAGGAAAGACACCGCAAATCCGTTTTCCAAAGGTGGCAAACAAGTGGCATAATGATTGTCATTAAAAAACAGACTGAGGCTCCCAAAAATGGCGCTGAGCAATGGCTTCAGTGCTTGGAAACCTGCGTTCTGTTGCGACCACCACCAAACTGAGCGAATATTTCCCGTGAACGGGTGGGGAACACGTTCTTCCTTCACCATCAATAGGGATGATTTTCGATCTCTTGATCCGGGAAGCAGTCCATATAACGAGGTAGATATGTTTCTGGTAGATCGGGACAAATATGCGGTTCTAGAGTTCACTATTGGCGAGGTACATCGCATAAGCAGATCTTCATGGTTTGCCCATTGAATTAGAATCCGAAAAGTTGTTCGAGATGAATTTTCATGGCTTTATTTCATTTCTACACAATTCTTATGGATGGGTTCGGTGTAATAGTCGAGATATAGGGATTGGTCTGGAAAGAGGGGTAATATTGCACTGCAACGCATAGAGGAAAGTATTATTCTTGTGGAAAGACTAATGTTCCTACGCCCATGGATATCTCGGACCGTGGAGATATCGAGGGTGAGGGTGTTATAAGGGACTCGTAGGAACTTGAGATCAATACCTCCGGATTTCCATGGTGCTTCCCCGCGTACCGGACCTTGGACCAATTGGACCGTAAGACTGATGTAACAATTGCAGTATTTTTGATAACACTGAAGAAGTGGGCGATAGAGCGCGAAGTTGAAGCCCAATTGGTGCTAGCAATGGTTGTATGGGATTGGTGGGGTAAATAGCACCGTCATTGAACATCTTGGCTTGTCAAGACAAGGTCTGGTTAACCATCTTTAACGCCCTCATTGCCTGTAATGGGTAGATTAAAAGACATTCTCAGAGCAAAAGGAGGGATGATAACTTTTTTCAATCAACGGACTCGGACAGCTTACCCATTTTCAAGGAATATTAATAAGTAACAAACAGTCGACAAATAAGCGCTTAAGCTTTTGACCTTTGTATCTCCCTGAGCCAAGTGCTCTGTGCTTGCCAAGTTGCTTGAGGTGTATGTTATAAGGGTCCGTAGGGCTGGACACCACAAAGTATGAAGCCAAGTTGACAAGAAAATGTTGGTAAGCTATAAATAAACGGTGCGCCAAGTCGCGTCTGCGCCCCACCACCATCTCCATGCGCCACAGAGTCTTCATGCAATGACCAGATCTATTTTACCTGGTGTAGTGACACAAACAATAAATTCTCGTGGTACCGCCCACCATCGATATTGTCCTCTGTGGGGAATGAGCCAGGAAAGCCGCTTGAAACTCCGAGCCATAGTTTTCTTGGGGTTGTGGAACAACTACGCTCTAGCACCTCTCTGGACCTCGGTTTCATACCCCTTCAGACACCGACATGTAATGTATCAACACGGAAATATCCATCTTTGTGCAGGCGTGGTGAAAATTTTAGCTTCAGGTTAGTTCATCATCCTCATTGTAAGACATGTTTTTGGCAGTCATCTCGGACAGTTCTCTATTCCGAGATGGCTAAAGCTTCATAAAGACACGTTCAACCTGAATATGACACATTGGGCGACTACCGCTCTTTTATCTGTAACCCTTAGGTTTGGGTACCCTTGCGACATAGGCGCGGAGGTATGTCGCACAGAATGTCACCACCTTCTGGGGTCATTTGAAGTAGATTCACAATTATCATTTTTTCAAAATTTCAATTCATACCAATAAATTACAGGGATGTCTATAAGCGCAAAATACTTGAAAAGTTTTCTGGTTAGGCGCCTTCGCTTCCGAATTCAGCGCCAGACATTTCATTTTACCTCCCGTTTTCGCAACAGGAACCTTTGATGACAGTCTCTCAGACACTGAAGGCCCTGTAACTGATACCGCTGTTCCACTCATTGAATTTAGTCTTGCTGCATCTAGGTAAAAGATAGGGGTCCATGCTTCCACAACAAGAGCCATGCAAGTCAGTGTTTCTGCCATGCTTCGAGCATCATTCTAAATTCGCTTATTCCAGCATACGATTGGAATGATCCGAATACTGTTCTTAGATAAAGTGCAGTATATTCTTTAGGGGTTTTCTTTTGACTTCCAGCTCTCTTGTTTCTTGCATATTCAAAATTGCAACCTATCCTTTGATATGACAAGGTAGTCACGGGTTTTCCTCAAGGCATACTGGTTGATATTCGAGGTTTTACAATTTATTCTTCGGTTCGAAAACGTGTTGGATTGGAATTTCAATACAAACGCTTCAGCATCTTCACACCTGAAAAGTGCTTACCGTTGAATGGTTTCTGCCAAGAGATCCACTAGATATGGACCGTCCAAGACAATGCAACCCTTAGAGCTTCTACCATCTCCGCCTTCATATAAAGCCTCCTGCCAAGATCCAATCTGGACTCGCAATCATAAGACCACTGGCCAAGCCCTGTGTG
This sequence comes from Floccularia luteovirens, assembly GCA_009739215.1. Taxonomy (NCBI): domain Eukaryota; kingdom Fungi; phylum Basidiomycota; class Agaricomycetes; order Agaricales; family Squamanitaceae; genus Floccularia; species Floccularia luteovirens. Next base: position 1,681,235 of record VSJF01000006.1, read on the forward strand.
TAGACTCCAAGCTTTCTCTACTTTTAATACTTGAGGCTGGTTATATTTTGCATCCATTGGCTGTTCGCCAACCTTTGAATCCGTAAAACATGTCATTCTTTAAATCAAAGATGAGTGTCGATTCGGCGGCACAATCTGACCTAGAAAAACCTCACATCCACCATGGAGATAAGCCTGGTTCTCTTGACATTGGCGAGCCTACCTTTGACAAGGCAAGGACTAGCAAACTTCTCCGCAAAATGGATTGGAATATAGTCCCATTCTTGGCACTCCTTTACCTGTAGGATAAATCTGTCGTGGGCTTCCTTAGCTAAATATAACTCACTACGGAATCCTATAGACTTTCTTTCCTCGACAGGTCGAACATTGGAAATGCGCGTCTGGCCGGCCTGGAAAAAGACCTCGGAATGGCGGGATTGGACTATAACGTACGTATATATTCTCGGTCTAATTTTGATTTCACGACTCTTAATTCATCTCCACAGATTGCCCTCGCCGTATTCTTCCCCTGGTATGTCTTAGCAGAGATACCCAGCAATATCATGATGAAGAGAACGAGTCCCTCGCTCTGGCTATGCATTATCATGCTTGCTTGGGGTGTCTGTAAGTCTTCTAGATATTTTACACACGACATTCGACGTATCTGACAACCAAATCGTAGGTATGACATTGATGGGTCTCGTACAGAGTTTCGCTGGCCTCCTTGTCGTCAGAATGGCCCTCGGTCTGGCTGAAGGTGGTTTGTTCCCTGGAGTAACGTGGTATATCACCTTGTGGTACAGAAGACACGAGTGTGGTCTCCGGATGGCCATTTTCTTCTCAGCTGCCACGTTGGCAGGGGCATTTGGTGGACTTCTTGCCCGTGGAATCAGCGAGATGAAGGGTATCGGGGGTAAACCAGGTTGGGCTTGGATTTTCATTATTGAAGGACTCGTTACCATTGTCGTTGCACTCTTTGCGAAGTGGGTTATCAACGACAATCCAGAAACGTAAGTCATTTCCTCCGTTACCTCTAAGTACTGGAAAAATCTAAAAATCTGGCTGGATTCCTCCATATAGCGCGAAATTCTTGACTGAAGAAGAACGCACGGAAGTCAAGAATCGATTGAGACAGGATCGAACTTCACTCGCTGATGAATATGCCACCAAATACCTGTTTGCGGCTCTCAAAGACTGGAAGATTTACATTCACATGCTAATCACCATCGGTAATGAGTCCTCATAGGTATACCGATCCTATCGACTAACCTAAATTGCGCTCCAGGCATTTATACTCCTCTCTACTCTATTTCACTATTCCTCCCTACAATTGTCAAGAACATGGGCTATACTAATGAGCAATCTCAACTTATGAGTGTTCCACCCTATGTGCTCGGCTGTATCGCAACAATTGGGGGCGGATATGCCGCCGATAAATCGAAGAAACGTGGACCTTACATGATTTCCTTCTGCGTCGTGGCTCTTATCGGGTTTATTATGTTGATTTCTACACACAACCCTAAAGTTCAGTATGCTGGAACTTTCTTCGCTGTTTCTGGGTATACTCTTTTGTCCTCGTGTTGTTGATTGTATCTAATTTTTTGCACTTAGAATCTACCCCAACGTATCCATGGGTGTTGCTTGGAATGGAAACAACATCGGTGGCTCAACCAAGCGAGCTGTAGGAATTGCTATGCATGTCGGTGAGTTGTGCATTAACCTTGTTAGAAGACTGGTGGCTGAAAATTATTGTATTCAGGCTTTGGCAACCTTGGAGGTGTTATCGCTGGATTCTCATTCAGAGCAGTTGATGCACCCAGATACTTTTCGGGTCATGGATTATTGATTGGAACAATTACCATGAGCTTGATATTGTCCATCTTCATGAGCAACTACTTGAAACGTGAGAATGCACGTAGGGATGCCGCGATGAAATCTCTAGGTCTCACTTTGGAAACTTACACTGAAGAAATGAGACACAGTGAACGTGAGAAGGGTGACAATGCAACTGTGAGTTTGTTTACTTATGCGATGATATTGTAAACTAACATTTCCTCCAACAGTTCTTCCGTTACACTATCTAAGAACGATGATTTCTTGTTTTGTTTTCGTATTAGCATGTGTAGAGGGCCTCGATATCCACCTTCTTTTGGTATACTACATGTGGTATATGTTAAAATCTGTCCAGATGGCAAGCGGCCATACTGTTGAATAATTGTGTATCTCTCTGAATGATCATCTCTGTATTTAGCATGTTAAATAAAGTGTTTATACTTTAATGCTAAATGACAACTTGATGATTCAATGACACTAGCTATCGTGCATGCGGGAACATGACGAAATGAGGAATGCTTTATAAAACATCCGTATAACTTCTACTTGACACCATGCAATATATGTACAGTAAGGGTTCCACATAACCCGGCTATACAGCTATTCCTTATGGTATCTCTACCCTTCCCGCCCTCTGCACCCAGATCCGGTCTAGTGCGATGAGCCTTATATTTGGGGGAGCCTCATTGAGGCCAAAGGAAGCAAGCGGAAAGTCACTTCCATGCCGAGTTGGCTTTCTAGAGTTTAACCTTCCATATTCAAAGCTGACTTGAGCAACACCGAGGAAGAGCGATATAGAAGAAACTTACGTCGCAAAGAGATAATTGATATCAACTGAAAATTAAAAAGTAAGTGAATCTGGATATGAACATATGATTAGGAGATTTCACGTTTCGTCAGAGTTATATAAATAGGAATATAGATTTCCTTCTGCTTCGTGAAAATAGACTGTTAGGGAGGTCTATCAGCATTTGGTTGGTCTGTTTGCGGAAAAACATACACAAATGAAACTGACTACGCTAATGATGCTGTGATTAGAATAATAAGTGGATTGTGTTTGATTTGTTGGATAGTACGCACGTAAGAAGTAAACCCGTCGCAAATGTATACACAATAAGTATACGAAGTGTTGAATTGATCCTATCATACAGAATCTTCAATCATCTTTACTTCTTTGAGAGGGAGCCATTACGAACTGGCTGACTTGATTCCGGTTTTTGCCCAAACACCAAATCATTGAACTTGCTATCACAATGTCAGTTGCAGTCCAACTACCAAATACAACCGCATAAAGCCACTAATTGGGATATTAACAAAACAACAAAACACTATGATTGGTTGTTAAACAATGTACGTACCGGGTGGCCCGTCACTCCAATAATGATGTCGCTCGCAAACCTATGTAATTTGTTAGAGGAATGGCGGCATATGTTGATGATTCATTTACCAAATCGTCAAAACATCTAGAAGTTTTTTATTAGCAGTGGCACAATACATGCAATTGACTACCTTACAAATAGTAATACCTATATGTTTGAGTAATCAATGACACCATCAAAATGAGAATGATCAACACTACCGAATTCTGCTACTGTAAAGAAGAGCTATAAACATAACGCAACTAAATGTAAGCGAGCGTTGATAGGGTTTGGAATCAAAAGACCTACAGAACATATCATAATGGTGATACAACTTTCCACTGAGGTTGTAATTTCAGTGATCCGAAGATTCGAACAACAGGAGACGCACTCTTATATACACGCCATACTTGAAAGCTGTTTCTTTTCTAATCAGAATACCGTAATCCACGATTAGCAAAAAATTAACCTTTGAGATATTGTCGAGATGAGCATCTAAACTCAGTGAAGCGAGTGTCGGATCAGAAGGTGCAGATACTTACATGACCAATTAAAATCGCCTACTCCGTCTTCAATTGAGTGCATAGAGATATTCACATTTGTCTTCCTTACCTTATAGGACCTTGATGATGGACGGTTAGTGATATTTGAGAATCCTGCAAGGAAAAAATATACCAGAGATATTCTTGGAATTTATAAGGTCGGGATGCAAGGATATAACTGAGGCCTGTGAGAAAGTGTCCAAAACGAGATATAGATCATACTTGACTCGTATCGCCAGTATAACATGAAAGAGGCTTAATGCCCTAAGAAGAGTTTGATCTGAATTAAAGAAACTGTAGAGACAGGACCGGTATACCATAAAGCTCCAACCTATCTAATTTTCAGTCAGATTGGGAGCACCTTGGCTCAGGACTCACTAGAAGTTTGATCCAAAATTTATCACAAGGGTAACGCCGTAGATACTGGTATCCCTGAGCTGTCGAGATTCCAGTCAGTCTAGTTTCCAGATGATGAGCTTATAATTTGAGATTGCATGAAAGAATTGTACATGGTCAAGATAAATGTTCCCAGGAAAGACATAATCAAGTAGTTGTGGAGAGCAGATGACAGCAGTTGCGACATAACAATATGAGATAGCTCGACTGTTGAAGTATCGTGAAGTTTGTTAGCCTTATAAACGAATTGTGCAACTGAGCTCACTTGTCATCATGATATTAACCTGGAGGGAATTTTAGCAAAGATTTGATCATCAACAGATCTAGGAGTTGAAATTGGGAAAAAGGGATCATTTTATGATTTTTTTTCAGGAGAACACCGGTTTGAGGCATCTTTATCATCGTGCTGAGTGGACTCACAACGGACTGGCATCAATGCAGATGCAGAGACTCAAACATATGGGGGATTCAACGTTCAATAGTAGCAATTTCACGACCATCCCGTGAGCCAGGATATGAGGTTGTCAAAGTCTAGGCGAGTAGACATCATTCTTGGATGGATCAATCATGAAGGTTACAAATGAGGTTAGCAAGAGAATTAAAGAGTAGAGTCGTGATGGGAATGGTGATATCTAATACATTGAGCAAGGATTAGCATGCCCACAGCATACAACCGTAGTTCAAATTCGTTGTCTTCATAGAAATTAATCAATCAGTGTACATGATTATACACAGGTTTAGATTGATCCTTTCAGTACATATCTGCGAAAGCTTTGTTGGCCGCCCACCATCTTGACAACAGATAGATCAACTTCGACGGGAAGAACCACCAAAGAGCCAATGTGCCGAGTAAGCAATCAAATATGTACAATTATGGAGTTAGTACAGTTGAGTCCCCTTTGTGGTACTTGCTGCGGCATCGCGGCGAGTTATCACCTCGATGAAATTAGGGGCACAGATCAGCTATTGAAGTAATTGGCAATGTTAGTGAGGGTTGAAATTATGCTCGGATAGGCATCGTTGTAATGTACAGGATCACCACACATCAGCAAAAATGCACGGACTTTGAACATGTCTTTTTCGTCTTTCCAAAGACAAAAAAGATATAAAAAGACATATAAAGAACCTAAAGTGTCAAAGATGATTGTCTTTGGAAAGCTAGGTCCATTTCTTTAAAAGACATCATTTTCTTTGTAAAGACACAATAAAGACATAGAAGATGTTGCAAAATAATACTAATATTGTCATTAATTATGAGGTTCTAAATACTAATAGTACAATGATAAATGTATGTAATACTACAATTGGGATCCTCGCATTCCTCACAGCTACATTGCAGTGGACTATCTTCATCTTCAATCTCCTCAACCTCAACAGAATATGATCTCTCCTTCTTCGAGTTGATACACTGCCATTGATCATCATGTTTCTGCAATGCTTTGGACTAGATGGAAGATTATTGATTTAGTGAAAAATGGATACAACTGGAAGATGCAGCAAGGGTTTGCAAATTGTTGGTATCAACCATCATTCCATACTTCCTTGTGCCTTCAGTGTGGTTATTGCTATTACTGTAGCTTCTCAGATGTGGCTATATTGTACCATTGAGGGCTGGAGGTAGGTAGAGTTCAGTGAACTTCATACAAGCCTTGCAAAAAGATGACTGACATGTCGAACTGACAATCAAGGTAATAAGAAAGACCCTAGAACCAGAAAGATAGTTACAGCAGTTGAACAGGGCATAACAGTACATTCCACAGTGACACACTCCTGACAGTTCCATTGAAGTCTAGTTGCATTGCTTTTTAGGTTAGCGTTGGGGTGGTTATGAAGAGATAGGGTGGGAGTTGAACTTGAAGAAAAAAAATTGCATAAGTCGAATGTTTGAGCGACATGGAATTGCAACTCCAATGGTCATGTGAAATCCGCTGAGATGCAATATCCCTATTATATTTGACCCCCAAGGCCAAGGAATTCAAAAAAGTCCAAGTCATTCAGAGATTTTTTGAAGGTAAGAGTCATAGTCAATGCTAGCTAAAAGTGAGGATAAAGATTTCTGTACAAAGACTTGAAAGCACAAGTCAAAAGTCAAAGACAATCAAAGTCAAAGCAAAGACACTTAAAGCTGAAACTGAAGACTGTGAAAGCTAAAGATAGCCAAAGCTGATTTAAAGTTAAAGTTGATGCATTTTTGCTGATGCAGAATGTCAACTTTTTTGCTAGGTTGTGTCAGGAATCTGACATCTCTGCACCTCACGGAGCACACGGCCATGTCACCACGGACTTCATTCAATGGACATAAATGGATGTCACGGACTTCTTCTATTTTAACCTTTAAGTCATGTCTAACTCATGTCAATTCCTCTTTTAAATTCCCTTTATCCTATTATTGTTATCTCCCTCATGTTCTATCCTCCATGTGGAGATAACAAACATTTATTGTATTTAAGCTACATATATTGTAATTGTTCTGTAGCTTGAATATTGAATAAGACTCATAATTGCTCCGTTCTCCATCCCTCTCGTCCGCCTCTCTTCCTCTGTCCCATACAGGACATTTTCCTCCATTACTACAAGTAAGACACAGAAGTCAGCAGGGGCACAATGGACATCATTGAAGCCACATCTTAACTCTGTTCTACAAGCATCTCTGTGTTCATGGAGATCATATAGAAGTCAGCTCTTGACAGGTTGTCCAGTATGTTTTTACATCTCATCTTTGTTTCAGTCTGTTAAATGAACCAGCTGCCAAGATTATAGTTGTAGATAGGTAAAGTGTGAGTTCCGAATATCAAGTTTGTCTACAAGTTTGAAGATCCAGACCACCCAACATGAGATCCCACAATTCCAGGACAGCCGTTTATCCTCCAAGTCGTGCGTGATATTACTTCTTTATGCAAAACAATAATCAACATCTACCCTACCCTTCTCATACAAGTTGGGGTGACGCAAGACTGGCTATGTCTCACAAAACCTAGTTAAATGATGGCCTATAGATGAAATCGATACATGTCATTCATAAAAGTAACATAAAAGTTTTTCCAATGAATTCTACAACTCATCACTATCTTCCCGAAATGCCAATTTAGGTGAAAGTATGAACAAATCCGCATTTTGGACCAGGGCATCCCCAGCTTTCCTGGATTATAGGTTTCCATCCAGCTCATTAAATCCGCCTTGGCACGACAGAATATCCTGCAATATTTAAGCTAGAAACCCTAATAAGTTATCTGCAGTTTGTTGCGACGGAAGGACTTATACCTATTTCAGTTTTTGTAGTCCCATATTGTTCATATGATTCGAATGTGAGTGACTCACAGAGATTTGGGTGCTTCTTAAGCCCAAAGCACTCAGCTCCAGAATTTCAATTTCATGACCCTGTAGCGACTGCCTTGCATTCAAACTTGAAAACTTACCTCAGTTCATTAACTTTATCATTGAAATTTAAACTTACATAGCCAAGATAGAGTTTATATATACTGATAAATATTCGAAATCAATCGTTACGCTGAGTCAAAAGCAGCTAGAATCGATGACTCACGTGTTTCAAGAATAGCACTGACACCCAGATAGACGAAGGTTCTCTTCAGTGTGATGACCTACAGAGAGGATTCCGAATTCAGGGCCATGATCACAAAATCTCTAAAAGACCTACACATATCAAACATGCCACATCTACCGCTCTGCGTTCAGAGTGAGTTCAATCAGGATATATACAGGTACACAAATTTGTTAGATCCTCGTACCCTGCTAGAGCTCCGGTATTTATTGTGTACATCATAAGGTTATCAAGTAAGTCATTTGTTCTGTTTAAGAGATGTGGAGTGAGTGTAAGTACTGTAGGTCGAAATCTTGGCACCTACTTCTTGAATCCCCTTTTATATTTTCTTAAATACCAGACAATGGAGAAAGTGATCGTTGCTTCTGTAGTGACATAAGTGCTGAAAAGAACAACCACAAGCCACTGTAAAATATTAATTATGTGATGCACTAATAAAAGAGCAACTAACCCAAAAGCTAGCAGAACTTGACCAGGTCTTATGCGTGATTCTGTAGATGTGTGTAGATTATATTTCATAAAAGATAAAAACCGATAGCTTACCCCATCACAACTGATGCTAGATATAGACATTAGAACTCGAATTAGAGAGGTGACAGATGGTTTACCAATTGTCAATCCTGATTAAAAATATGCTTAGCAAAATAAAGACAGTCACTGAGGCGCAAAAGATACCAGTTCGCAGAATCACCAAAGAGTACTATTGACCTTGTAAGATAGCTGATTGAAGATACAAGCTATGAGACTCACCGAGAATAAGACTATTGGAATGCTTTTATTTCCTACTGCGAAATTGTCGTGTTGTATATGTTGTGTACCCCATCATAGGCAAAAAACTTACTGATGTATAGCCGCCAGACATGAAAGCTAACACGGAGTCGTCAGTAGAGATGCAAGCAAATTAGTTTATTGAAGCATCACCTATTTGTTATCAATATAGTTATTAACTGAAGTTCAAACGATTTAGTTAAAAATGACAGAATTAAGAATGGGGATGACTTTAACCACCAACATGCCCTTCAACATAGAATAAAGGGTTATTACGGATTGGTTGAATTTCAACTCACGTACATAGATTGACCTTGATCACCGTTAACCTTTGAGAGATGAGATGAATTGAAAATGGCTACACGCACCAAATCCCCATATTCATCTCTTCTGGCCTTGAATGTAATACTATCATATAATAATAGCTGTCATCTGTATTAACCCCACTGAAGGGTTGGAGAAACGAAGGAATGATACCTCAAGTTTATTATTATGATATTGTGAAGGAAGTCCAATAACCTGTAACATAGTCAGTAGTTGTAATGATAGACTTCACAATCATACCATAGAGCGCCAACCTACAAAGCTTAGCTTTAGTAGATTGTTTTATTATTGGATATGTGTGCATACGAGATATTTAAAACGAAGTCTGTCATTCGGATAGAGTCGATAGTATCTATATGCTTGACATGAAGTTAACCCGAACATCCTATTTTTACTTCTTATCTATTCCGACATGCAACTAGACAAGTAGAAGAGACGTACATTGCAGAAGTAAACGATCCAAGAAGTAATGCTCCAAAGGTTGACTTGAGAGGATCGAAATCAAGATGTACTTGCTGTGGGCTCGGAGATGGCATATGATAAATTGAAACTTGGTAGGTGTATATGTAAATGATTTCAGTGCTTTGCTTATATATGGCGCCATACTTTCAACAACAACAATTAATGTTCCAATGATCATAGCATTCATACCATTTGTATCAACTGGCCGTAATATAAAATGGAGTCAAACAAAAAAGTCTCCCCAAAAGCAACCCGCATGTCACGGAAACTATGGATCCAAAAGGTACCGATAACTAATGGAGTTTAGGGGATAGTGGAGTAGTGGAGTAGTTGTGATGAGTAGATGGGGAAGCATAAAGACAGGCTTTGCATTTCTAAAATTAGCCAAAATTCCATTTTGAGCTTCCGAACAAAACTTGAAAGCTTGATTCAGTTGCATATTTATGTAATGGCAAGTTAGCGTACACTTGGATACGATTGAAAGATGGGTTATGTAGCAGGTGTACCTTGTTATTTGCACCTTCGAATTGGCTTCGAATTTGCTCCACAAACCTTTGATTAATGCATAGCGGCAGAACTGAAGATCAAAGATCAAGCAACCTCATTCGGTGTCTAAATTTGTCACAGTGGGGTGGGGGTTCTTCATGGCTGGGCTCAAGATTCAAGATTTGAATGACCATAGAGGCAACCATGTTTCAGTTTCTTCAACACAACGTTAGTATTGTTGTCTGCGATCAGTTGACAAAACACTTAACAGTAGAGGGAATCTAAAATAACCCTTACAACCTTTGATGTCAGTGCTCACAAGTCTCCGGGTAGATATAACATGAATCACGGGATTATTATGCAGTTGAATGCTTCGCTGGCAGAGTATAAGCTCCTGTGATACTTGCCGTGGCCAAGAAATCAATTAATTACGAGTTATCATCCCATGAAACGAGAAGGAACACATATCGACTATTAAAGTATTTGGCAGCAATAGTTGGATTCAAGCAAGAAAGAATGCTACGGAATGTCAAATGTATGTGTTTTCCATTCGGGAGTCAAAGGTTGACTTGAGAAAGCCGAATTCTCATGACAATAGATAGTGTTGGGAGGGTAACCCTGTCGAGTTCGGAGGTCGATGATCAGAGTTGGGACAGACAAATATGTACTGGAAGAATAGTGCAAGGGAATAACAGTTTATGAGTATCGAGCCATCTACTAAAGATGTCTATATGTACCGAACGAGGATGAAGGAGAAGATGAAAGGTATTAAAGACCAAATGGTAAAACGTATCAAAGATCAAAATGGTGAAAGTAATATAACTAGTTTATGTAGCTATTAATGTCAGTTAGGTGGAACGGAACGAACAGTTGTTATCCAGAGATAGCCCCATATGCCTATCCTGGAGTACAAAACCAGCAGGGCCAAAGCACTTTCGATAACTACATGGTTCGCTGGAATGCAATTGGTCTTCTTGAAGTAGAGTTTCCATAACGCAAATCCGATTTGATGGCATATTTAGGCTACAAATCTTAGTAAGTAGCCTGCAATTTGTTGTGGAAGATGAAGGCTATATCAAACTCACATTTTGTAGCTCCAAATTAATTATATATATTGCTGCAAGTCACTTGCAGAGATTTGAGGGCATCACATGCCCGAAGTCCCCTGCTCCAGAACTTGTCCCTGACCCCGTCGTGGCTGCCTTGCGTTCAAACTTGGGAACCATCTCAGTTCACTAATAAATTCAATGGGAACTCAGCTTACACGGCTAAGATAGAGTTGATGTGTACTGATAGATGTTAAATCAAGAGTAGATCTAATACACCTTTTAAATGACTCACATTTTCCGAGAATAACACCAATAGCAAGATGGATGAAGCTGGTTCTCATAGTTAGGACCTATGAAGCAGATCCAAAGTTCAGGGCTTTCTGGTCACAAATCAATAATTGACCTACAAAAGTTAGACATACTACATTTACTATCCTGTGATCAAAATGATTTCAGTTACGGTGTACAAACTAGTTAGGTAGACCCCCGTACCCCGCTAGGGCCCCTGCATTTATGGTGTATATCATGAGGTTGCCGAGTAAATCATTGGTTCTGTTTGAGAGATGTGGAATGAGTGCAAGTGCTATAAGTCAAAAGCTTGGTACCGACTTCTTGAATCCTCCTTTATTTTTCCTTAGGTGCCAGACGGCAAAGACAGTGATCGTTGCATCTGAAGCTACAAAAACGCAGAAGGTAATCACGGCAAGCCACTGTAAAATGTCAATTAATTATGCAATATAACGAACAAGGTGTCAACTAACCCAGAAGTGAACATAATTTGTGAAGGTCTTCTGTACATATCTGTGAAATTTGTATGGGCTAAATGTGCATAAGAGGTAAATATCTTAACCCACGCTGTTACAATTATTGCTAGATACGGGCATTAAAGTTTTGACATACAAGATAAACGATAGACCATTTACCAACTACTAATCCTGTTTGAGAATATGATTATTATTGTAAAAACAGTTGTTGATAGATATGAGGTACCAGTTCGTATTATCACCAAAGAGCACTAATGGTCATGTAAGAGTAACCGATCAAAGATAAAAACCATGTGGCTTACGGAGAAGATGACCATTGGAATGCTTTCACCTCCAACTGCAAAATAGTCATATCGTGTATTCCATGATGTACCGAAAAGCTTACTGATGTATAATCGCCAGGCATAGTAGCTAACACCACGTCATCAAAAAAGATGATATCAGGATAGCATGTTACAAATGAAACTCCACCTATTTGTTATAAGTCCAATTGTCGCCTGAAATCCAAAACATTTCAGTTGAATATACGAAATTAAGAGTTGGAATGACTATCATTAACCCCCAACAGGACCTTCGGATAGAATTATAGAGTCATTACGCGCTGTGTATAAGTTTTGTGGTATACATACAAAGATTGACCTTGGTTATACCCATTGAGCGAGAAGACTATTCAAAGAGGAGTATACGCACCAAATTCCCAAATCCATCTTGTCTGGTCTCGAATGGAATACTATTAAATATTCATAGCTTTAGCTGGTATTAGCGTCGCAGGAGTATTCAAGAGATAAAGAATGTTACCTCAAGTGCACTGACAAGATAGTGTGAAGTAGGTCCAAAAACCTGTAATATAATCAATACGTGGGTTACTATGATAGAACTTCTCTATTACCAGAGAGTGCCAACCTAGAAAGACTATCTTTAGTTTAGCACTCGTTTATATGATAAGGGTGCGTACCAAATATCTGAAACAAAGTCTGTCATTTGGATGGAGTCGATAGTATCTACACGTCTGACATGACGTTAACCCAAACAACCTGCCATTGCTTTGCATTGTTACCTTCGATTAGACATTAGACAGGACGTACATCGTTGAGAAATATGTTCCGAGGAGTATTGCTCCAAATTTTGGTTTGAAAGGATCAAAATTCGCATTTATCTGCTGTGGACTAAGAGATGTCATACGAGAAAAATGGAGGTAGATGAAACGGAGACGCCTGGTTTCGCCATTTTACTTAAGTATAGTCGATGGTCAATTTGTTTCCTTCACGACGAGTTGAGATGTTGAAGACGAACGTCGAAAGCCAATTCCAACTCAATTGAACTAGATTGGGTTTTCTAACGAGATATTCGGTGCACGTGATTTTTCATGACAAACCAAAAAAGGGTTTTCCTGATGCTACATTTCTGAAAATATGTCTACTAATATTAACATCCTCATATCATGCATACGTGGTGATCTCATCACTCACTATGCAAGTTCCTTCTAGGTCGCATCCGAAAGTTGCTTGGAGGCGAGCGTCACGATGACTGTTTTGGTACTTAATTGATCGGAGAGGATGAGGGCGAGAAAGTTCCCTACCGGCGACTGCGCTTAAATTTCTCATCTTAGTATCTTGAGTAAAAGCTCTCGGTTCATAGATAGAAAAGAAGTGGATTATTCTAGAGTAGAAAGGCTGCGCGGCTCGAAGCACTATCAATAATTACATGGTTCTCCTATTGATTTCGTGGACCCACTACAAATATACGGGGTCTGTCTTCCTGAATTAGATGTATGAACAACCTTGAAGAACTAAGATGTCAGCGGCCTTCCCAAATCAGAGGTTTCTATTGCGCTCACCCAATTTTGACCGAAACATATTTAGGCTACAAATCCTAGTAAGTAAAATTGTTGCGGAAGACAGAGGATTTATCGAACTCACCTTTTGTGTTCATATGTATTGTCGTGAGCGACCCGCAGAATTTTGAGTGTTTCCTACGCCCAAAGTCGTCTGCTCCAGGAATTCATGTCCTTGACCCCGTAATAACTGTCTTGCATTCAAGCTTGGCAGCTAATTTTCAACTCACCAATAAATCCAATTAGAATTCAGCTTACATGGCTAAGATAGAGTTTATGTATACTGATTGATAATTGTCAAGAGTTGATCTAATACACCTGCTGAATGACTCACATTTTCCGATGATAGCATTGATACCCAGATAGATGATGTCGTTTCTCATAGCTATGAGCTGTAGAAGCGGATTCCAAGTTCAGGACTTGAGGGCCACAATATTACTAATTGACCTACACAAACTAAACATACCACAAGTACCACACTGTGATCAATATGATTTCAGATATGGGTGTACAGACTATTCAGGTAGAACCTCGTACCCTGTTAGAGCTCCGCAATTTATGGCGTACATGATAAGGTCATCGAGTAAGTTGTTGGTTCTGTGAGTGAGATATGGAGTCAGCGCGAGAGTTGTAAGCCGAAAGCTTGGTACGAACCTCTGGAATTCCCTCTTATTTTTTCTTAGACTCCAAACGAGAGTTACAGTGATCGCTATGTCCGAAGCTGTTATAAGGCTGAAGGCAGTCACGGAAAGCCACTGTAAATTGTCAATTATGTGATGTATTAAATAAGATGTCAACCAACCCCAAATCTAGTGAGATTCGCGAAGGTCTTGTGCATGATTCTGTGAAATGTGTATGGACTATATGTCACATTAGAGATGAAGTACCTCAACTCACGTCTCCACATCTAGTACTAGATATAGACATTAGTATTACAGCTTTGACTAGAGTGGATGATAGACGGTTTACCAATTGACAATCCTGTTTAAAAAATATGATCAACAAAATAAAGATGGTCATTGATAGATATGAAGTACCCGTCCATAGAAGCACTAAAGCGAACTAATATGGGATTTATAAGGGTAGCTGACTGGAGATGCAAGCCATGCAGCTCACCAAGATGATGACTATTGGAATGTTTTTATTTGTGACTATAATATTGTCACATCGCGTATGCATGTTATCATGTGCCAAACGACTTACTGATATATATCCGCCAGACATAGTAGCTAACAACATGTCATCAGAACAGATGCTAACAAGATAGTACAAATGAAACGTTACCTATTTGTTATAAATGCAATCATTACCTGATATCCAAAAAAAATTAGTTGAAGATAATAAATCAAAAGTGGAGACGACTATCATTGACTATCATTGTACCCTTCAAATAGAATCATAGAATCAGTACGTGCTATATCTAAGTTTTGCGATACACATACAAAGATTGACCTTGATGGTATCTTTGAGCGAGAAGATGATTGAGAGAGGTGTATACGCACCAAGTTCCCATAACCATCTTGTCTGGTCTCGAATGGAATACTATAAAATATTTATAGCTGTTAACGGGGTATTAGCTTTGCGGGAGTATTCGAAGATAAAGAATGATATATTGATACCTCGAGTCAACAGACATGACAGTGTGAAACAGGTCTAAAATCCTGTAAACACAATCAATACAACGGTCACTTCAATAGAACCCTTTAACTATACCAAAGAATGCCAACCTCCAAAGCCTAGCTTCAGTTGAGCACACATTTTTTTGGTGGGGGTACGTACTAGATACTTAAAACGAAGTTTGTCATTTGGATAGAGTCTATAGTATCTATACGCCTGACATGACGTTAACCCGAACATCCTGTTTATTGCTTATTTTCTGAGCTGTAACTTAATACCAGAGATGACATACATTGTCGAAAAATACGATCCAATAAGCAATGCCCCGAAGGTTGATTTTAGAGGATGAAAATCGGCATTTAATTGCTGTGAGGTGGATGATTCCATACGAAAAGTTGAGACTTGGTAGAGGTAGAGGTAAAGATAGAGATAGAGGTGGAGGTAGAGGTGTTTATGAGAACGCCTAGCTTCATCGTTTGGCTTTAGTATGGTCGACGGTCAATGTATTGTTAACAGTGGGAATCAAAACAAGGGGCTTTAGCGCAAGCAGCAGCTATAGCCTGCACGGATTGTTCCACCTGAATGGAGACCAGAGCTGAGGACTTGATGATATTGATCGTTGGAATGGAAAGATATCATATTCGACCCACGTGATTTTTCATGATCAGAAGAGCTGCTAGGATCATCTATTCGCCTTCTCCATCGCTTCAATCCAAAACATGTTGAATGTATATGTTATTTCACCGGATACACGCTCGGAACGTCGCTTTGATCCTCACATAACCATCCAAAAACTGAAGGCACGAATCTATCACAAACAACTTTTTCTTTCTTGATTTGATATAAATAATGATCAATCGGCTTCTGTGTAGGACAGGATCGAGCTAATCACTGGCGTTCCTACAGCGAACCAAGCGCTCTCTTTGTACAATTCTGAAGGTGATACTCAAGCCCTTGCGCGTCTCGATGACGATACAAAACCGCTTGGATTTTATGGAATCAAAGATTTACAAGTAATCAAAGTGAGTCTTTTGGATTGGAGATTTGATTGAAAGTCAATACATCTACCAAAGGTAGAGGACACGGATCCGTCAGTATCATTCACTGGACAACTGACAGACGTATCCCAAGTTGATAAGTTCGAGCTGTCCGAAGCCGAATATGCGGCCAGGCAAGGTAGGCGTCCAAGTGATAAACGATGATCTGATTTACATCGTGAAAATAGATACCGTGTTAGCATATAAGCAAAGAAATAAGATGGGCCGATTCAATGACAAAGCAGAAGCGTCACAAGAACCAGAACAAGCCATGCCCAGTGTCAATATTACTGTTGGTTCACGTTGCGAAGTCGAGTCATTGGAGCAAGGTCTGAGTAAGCGAGGGACAGTGCGTTTTGTCGGGCATACCAAATTCAGCAAGGGTGTCTGGATTGGGATTGAGTATGACTGAACCGATTGGCAAGAATGATGGCTCGTGAGTGCCATCTTGTTCTTTGAATGCCTTCGTATTGACCAATAATTACAGCGTGCAAGGAGAGCAGTATTTTTCATGTCGGCCAAAATACGGAGTGTTCGTTCGGCCTGACAAAGTTACTGTTGGGAATTTCCCTGTGGAGGATATCAGCTTGGATGAAGAGATGTAGAGTAAGCGGTTGATATTGTAATGAGAGACGAGGAACAGAGTGGAAGGTAGTCGAATCCACGTTTGTATCATGATATTACGTCAGCTACCCCAGGACGCGCGTCCTTCATATTCGTTTTCTCTTTAATACGCAGCTTCAGGCTCTTCGTCACTTCCCTTACTTTTCTTTTTGTCCTTATATCAATATCCATACAATGGCAGATCCAAGTGGTGCACCACCCCAACCTGGTCCAGATGACATCTCTACCGCCATCTTACGGCCAAAGAAATCGTACGTAGCGCAAGCTCACTCGGCGGAAGAATATGAATCTGATTTCATCCTATAGGCCAAATCGTCTCATTGTTGATGAAGCTACCGCAGATGATAACTCAGGTGCGCATATTATTGGTTATACTGCTCGATATTTCATTGATGACCTTCTATCGTAGTCGCGACGCTTAACCCTGCTACGATGGAGTTGCTTTCGCTCTTCCGTGGCGATACAATTATCGTCAGGTATATAGCATTATTAAAGCTTTGCATTGTCTTTATAGCTGACAGTTGTTGAATAGGGGCAAAAAACGGCGCGATACAGTCCTTATCTGTCTGAGCTCAGATGACGTTGAAGAGGGTCGTATTCAAATGAACAAGGTTGCTCGTAACAACCTAAGAGTGAAATTGGGTGATCTCGTCAATGTGCACCAATGCCTCGATATCAAGTACGGTAAACGGATACATGTCCTTCCGTTTGACGACTCGGTTGAGGGGCTGAGTGGCAACATCTTTGATGTTTATCTAAAACCTTACTTCCTTGAAGGTTTGTCTGATTTACTCGCTGTATGTACTTGAAATCTGACATTGGTACAGCATATCGTCCTGTGCGCAAGGGAGACACTTTCCTAGTACGAGGAGGCATGCGCACAGTAGAGTTCAAGGTGATAGAAACCGACCCAGCCGAGTTTTGTATAGTGGCACAAGATACTGTTATTCACACCGGTTAGCCTGATTTGTTAGCTGATTTATTGCATTCACTAACCATTTATCGACAGAGGGTGATCCGGTCAAACGCGAGGAAGAAGAATCAAATCTCGCTGATGTTGGATATGACGACATTGGTGGTTGCCGCAAACAGATGGCTCAGATTCGTGAACTTGTCGAACTGCCCCTTCGCCATCCCCAACTTTTCAAATCTATTGGTATTAAACCTCCTCGTGGAATTTTGATGTTCGGACCCCCAGGTACTGGTAAAACGCTTATGGCGCGCGCTGTCGCGAATGAGACGGGCGCGTTCTTTTTCCTTATCAATGGACCAGAAATTATGAGCAAAATGGCTGGAGAGAGTGAGAGTAATCTGCGAAAGGCGTTTGAAGAAGCGGAGAAAAATTCTCCTGCTATCATCTTCATCGATGAACTCGATTCTATTGCACCAAAACGTGAAAAGGTGAAGTATTGATTAGTCCACTGTGTATTGCTCTTATATGCTTACACTAAATTGTAGACCAACGGAGAGGTTGAACGTCGTGTGGTCTCACAGCTGCTCACTCTCATGGATGGTCTAAAAGCACGATCTAATGTCGTAGTTATGGCTGCCACTAATCGACCCAACTCCTATCGACCCCGCCTTGAGACGTTTCGGTCGTTTCGATAGAGAAGTCGACATTGGTATTCCCGACCCGACGGGCCGGCTCGAGATTCTCCGAATCCATACTAAGAACATGAAACTCGCCGAGGATGTTGATCTCGAACAAGTACGTTAACTCGACATCACGACAAGTCTTTATTACTGAATGGTTACTTGTTAGATTGCTGCTGATACACATGGTTATGTCGGTTCTGATATCGCTTCATTGTGTTCAGAAGCTGCTATGCAACAAATTCGTGAAAAGATGGACTTGATCGACCTTGATGAGGACACCATCGATGCAGAAGTCTTGGACTCTCTTGGTGTCACTATGGAGAATTTCAGGTTCGCATTGGGTACTTCCAACCCCTCTGCTCTCAGAGAAACGGTCGTGGAGGTGCCTACTGTTACTTGGGACGATATTGGTGGTCTCGACAAAGTCAAGCTCGAACTTCAAGAGACTGTACAATATCCCGTCGATCATCCCGAAAAATTCCTCAAGTATGGTATGTCGCCATCCAAGGGTGTCTTGTTCTATGGACCTCCTGGAACTGGTAAAACACTGCTTGCCAAGGCTATTGCGAATGAATGTAATGCCAACTTTATCAGTATCAAGGTAAGAAATACAGAACTTTATGGATGGGTCATGTCTAATTTTATTGGTTACAGGGTCCTGAACTGCTTACAATGTGGTTCGGTGAATCGGAAGCAAATGTTCGTGATGTATTCGACAAAGCCCGTGCGGCAGCCCCTTGTGTCATGTTCTTTGATGAATTGGACTCAATTGCAAAGGCTCGCGGAGGAGGTGCTGGGGACGGAGGAGGAGCAGGTGATCGTGTGCTGAACCAAATCCTTACCGAGATGGACGGTATGAATACGAAGAAGAACGTCTTCATCATTGGTGCAACAAACAGACCAGACCAGATCGATTCTGCACTTCTTCGACCTGGTCGTTTGGACCAACTTATCTACATACCTCTACCTGACGAACCATCACGTCTCTCTATCCTCAAAGCTGCCCTCAAGAAGTCACCTATCTCCGAAGAAGTTGACCTCTCGTTTTTGGCAAAGAACACTCACGGTTTCTCTGGAGCTGATCTTACAGAAATTTGTCAACGCGCCGCAAAGTTGGCAATTAGGGAGTCTATCGAGGCTGATATCCGTGCTGCACGGGAGAAGAAAGAACGTGACGATGCTGCTGGAGAGGGTGGTGCCGATGCCAATATGGAAGAAGACCAAGAGGACGACCCTGTTCCCCAGATCACAAGGTTAGTTGATGCGCGCTTGAGAGACGGGTAGTGACATGATTGATTGACTTTTTGTTCGACGTGGTTGTAGAGAACACTTTGAAGAGGCGATGAAATACGCGCGAAGGTCTGTGTCTGACCAGGACATTAGGCGTTATGAGATGTTTTCACAGGTGCGTACCATTTAGAAAAGATTTTCAAATTACTCAATTGAGTTTGTTTAGAATCTGCAACAATCGCGTGGATTTGGAAACAACTTCAAGTTCCCGGAGTCGTCCGACCCATCAGGTGCTGCACCAGTGGCATCTGGCAACACCGGGTTCACAGAAGATGCAAATGATGATGACCTATACGCATAATGTTGGAAAACCGCGGAGAGGTATAATGATTGGATGATGTGATTTCGTTGAAGTTCCTCTACGTATCCTTTTCTAGTTGTATGGAAATATAAAAAGAGCGATTAGAATGATCCACCATAGACAAACATAAGCTTTGCATTTACCCAGAGCGGTTATGTGACTGATTGCATCATCATGCATGAGCTCATTAGTTTCACGTGTAGCACTTTACTTGGCTAAAGCGGATATTTGCACCCTTTACTGTTACATTCCATTCAAAACACCATTCCCGGGTGGGGGTAAGTCGTCTTCTTATCTTCTACATCCACCAACCCTCTTCCTAAACTCTTAAACAATGACCACCGTCATTACAAAGGCAGAAGTAAAGACGATGGAACCAAAATCACCTACCACCACAAATTCCAATTCGACTAATGGTCAGAAATCTGGAAAGCACAAGTCCTTCTCTGGTCCACCTTCTGCACCCACGAGGGCGCTATCCGCCACTTCGTTGCGTGACCGCCTCTCTCGCATGGCGTCTACTCCAAAAGCTGCACTCCGGGCAAACATAAAGTACGCTTATTGTACAACTTTTATCAAGGTTTCTAAACTAAATCTTGCATTTTTTTTAGTTTTGTCCCAGCAAAGATTCCTAGAAGGAGGAGGTTACAGATGCTTGTGGTTGCATCATGGTCTATGGTGATTGTCTTGTTGCCGACTTCCTTCATTTTTCTGTGGTACGTTCAACATTTGTCTCGTTTTCTGGATACATTGACACCCGGGGTCGGATATCCTCGATTACGGTGTTATTTCTTCTTCAATCTTCTTGACTGCATGAAACTGCATTGACTCTTTCCTTTTTGTGACAGCTCTTTTCCAGCATTATGGCCTGCACTTTTTGTATACTACTTGTGGATATTGCTGGATAATAAAGCAGAACATGGAGGTCGTATGAGCATGTGGTTTCGTGAACTTGCTTATTGGAAATATTTCGCCGGTTATTACCCTGCTTCGTGCGTCCTCTGTCTTTATGTTTTCGTGTGCGTGTATTGATCAAGCATATATTCTATGGACGATAGAATCAAGAAAGTGAGTCGAAATAGATGGCCCTGTGCGATAGGATATGTATTTATGTATCTTAGGAAGTCGAATTGCCTGCGGATCGTCCCTATGTGTTTGGATATCACCCTCATGGTATATGTGTACTCCTACTTAATGCATCTGATGGCTAACATATTCCTGCAGGTATCATTGGAATGTACGTTTTCTGTGCTTGTCTATCAAGCTGATGTTCACATCAAGTAATTCAGAGGTGCTCTGGCAACAATTGCAACTGAGGGTAGGTGGAATTTCTTATTATTCAGTCATTATATGCGCTTATATTTGGTCACTTCAGCGACTGGATTCTCTGCCACATTCCCTGGAATAAAGCCACACCTCCTTACTCTTAATACAAATTTCAGATTACCCTTCTATCGGGACATACTACTAGCACTTGGTGTTTGTAGTGTGAGCAAAAAGTCATGCTCCAATATACTCACCTCTGGACCCGGGATGGCTATCGCGATTGTTGTTGGTGGAGCAGCAGAGAGTTTGAGTGCCCGTCCCGGAACCGCGGACCTAACCCTGCGTAAGCGGTAAGTGGATATGTCTCAGGCAACTTACGTTGATTGATCTATTGATCTTAGGTTAGGTTTCATAAAGATTGCCATCACACATGGGTTAGTCGGAAATTTTTTTTCGATAGCTCATGGCGCCATAAACTCATTTCACATGATATCGCCTTTTGTAGTGCCGACCTAGTACCCGTGTTTTCATTTGGCGAGAATGATGTTAGTTCTTGATTCTCTTCTCTGATCCGAAGATGTAATCTGGAGTATGCTTTGTAGATTTTCCAACAGATGCCGAATGAAAAGGGAACTACCACATATGCTATTCAAAGAAGATTCCAGGCCGTGTTTGGGTTTACGTTACCTCTTTTCCATGGTCGGGGACTTTTGAATTGTAAGTCTCATTCATCTGCGCTAAATACTTGAATCCTAGTACTGATACCTATCATGTAGACAATTTAGGTTTAATGCCATATCGGAGGAGGATAGTCGCTGTCGGTAAGTACCGACTTTTTTGTCCAGAATCAAAATGAGATTTTTATACTGCTTTTGATCAGTCGGAAGGCCGATCCATGTGGAAAAAAATGATAAACCTAGTTTGGAAGATGTGATGCGCGTACAGAAATTGTATATCGAAGAACTGACTCGGTATGATCTTTCTTTTTGCTTTTTTGGGCAACCACTAATGCGATATGTAGGATTTGGGACACGTACAAAGATGACTTTGCCAAGTATAGAAAGAGCGAATTGAGACTCGTCGATTGATGAGTAGTTGTGGTTATGAACATGTATAAAAATTCTTTGGGGCGTACCTGAGTATAATCTCAATTTACGCACATAAATAGGGTGGTTTGCATTCAGTCCTGCCATGTATAGTGGAAGAGGAAGATAGATGATTGCATTGCTTTGAGTCCGTCCACCATGTACACGCTTTTGCCCCTTCACTCAATGAAAGGGAATTCGCAAATTTTTATTATTAGTACTTTAACCCAGGTGTTTGTACATACAAGTAATTCCACATCTGCATTTTGTACATGCGTGCTCATCAGATGATTGGTATATGGTATATTTTATGAATCTAGTATATATCAATCTACATTCAGGTCTGCCCAATAAATACCAATTGATGGCCAGCTCTTCACAAACCTTGCTCGTTTATTAATTCCCGCGAGTGCGACCGTGCACTATATCCCTCGCACGTTGACCTGGATCACATTTTTTAAGTTGATCATAATCATACCATACCAGTTCTTCTGTAGAGTGCGCGACAAATGCCTGCTGTGCCAGAGAGAATATAGAAGATGTTACTTGGAAGGTTGAGTTGTCTATTGGTCTCTGCGAATCGGACACTGAGGAAGAGTAAGATGGGTGTGGTAACGGCCGGTATCCAATCAAGAGCTGTGTAGTTTAGTCACTAGCATCAGAGATGATTCGGTTGAAGAAAACGAAAGAGAAGAAACTAAACTGAGTCAGGGAATGTTACAGGGCGACGGAACTTGAACATTTGATAGATTTGAGAATGAAAGAGATGCCTTGGCCATTGAGCATGGCTTGTGATTTTTCTGGTCCGCCGAGTTCATTACCAATGGATGTCATCCATTTTATACGTGCCTAAATAGACGGTTAGAATTGGGATTGGAGAAGGGATATAATGGGTACGAACAGATTCGAAATATCGCACTATTAAGAAAATTTGGAGTTAAAAATAATAACGATGTGTGGTATGGCGATAAAATACCATATTTCACATTATTCACATGCCTAAAATAGTCGAAGTGAGTTAATAGTGCATCAAAGAAGGAGCAGTATAAAACCCAAAATGCTGTATGACGTACTGGAACGAGTCGTGGTCACCCCAGACAACCTGTTGCTCCCAGAAAGATGCCGGGTCTAAACCTTCGCTTATCAGCTTCGCGCGTGCAGATGCGAGAAGATGTATGGATGTGGAAGGTTCGGAGAGGGTTGCTGTTGAGAGATCCGCATGTTGGGAGGTTTGAAGCGTGTAGTCATCGGGTGAAGCAGGTCCCTGTGTTCCTGGGGGAATGTGGAATGGCGAGGTGGGGTCACGGAAAGCTGCTTGGAGAGCCTGTAGCTGTGTTAGGGCTATATGGAAGTTATGTGGTTTATGTACACACTGATATGGTGGAGGATTTGTACCTAGATTGTACCACCCTGCCTATTGTATAGTTTGAGACAGTAGATGTTGTACGCGGAAGAGATAACAGGCGTTTTGATAACATAGTGCTTTTCATACCCTCGCCAGAATAAATTTCTTCTGACAATTTTGGTATGCACGTGACTTTTGATTTGCTAGCGGGATTTCGCGGTCCGATTTAGACTGGCTCGAGCTAACTGTGAAGGGGTCAAGTTGGTTTTTTTTCTCGCTTGGTCACATCATTCATCCTTGCTTCACAACAGAATTGTCCTCCAAACAGTTTTCTCTCGTAGATATGCTGGTCTCACATTTTTTAGCCGTTGTGTTACTGCAATCTGGCTGGTGTTCTAAATGCGCTTCGAATGCCCCTTACTGTATGAACAGAATCTTGTTGTACCGGAATTGTGCTTCGTCAACGTACCGTCATCGCATAATGCACCAAACTTGGCAGGAACCCCTTAAATGCTGGCTGGTATCTGGGCTGTCTCTATTTCCTGTGTATCTCTCAGTCTAGGTTTCTGTGACTCGGTTGTCACTTAGTATCAGAGATCGCTTCACGTTGTATGCTTAAAACATTGACTTACTAATGACTGGGAATACTGCTCTGTATGGGATTAACGCTCCTTTTTCTGAGAAATGAATGGCTGTTCTTGATCCAAAACGCGCATATATCTACCCTATAGGAGCATATATGAACTTTGCCAACCCCCCCCGCGGCTGACATTTTCTGACGCGTTAACGATCGGTCCTATAATACAAACCAACCCAAACATCTCCCCGCCGTATATAAAGCTTCCTGCTCTTTAAGTCTCGCCCCCATTCCTTTCTCTCCCAACTTTCATCTTCTTTGATCCTGGTGATCACTTAAATATTTTCACTTCAACTTTAGCGACAGGACTCGCCTTACATTGCACATATTTTCCACATCTATACCTCCACTCTCTCAAAGAAAAACAATTATAAAACACCAGCCATGTTCGCCTTTACTTCTCGCTTTACACTACTCGCTGCGTTTTGCTGTCTTGCGGCCATCTCACAATCTCCTTCCACTAACGCTGTTGTCGTTGAGCGACACTCGGGAGCTAAGTCGCACATGAAAGATAATAGTGTTGCGGCCGGTGCCAGACACCATGACCCGAAGTCTCCCACCGCCCTCCCAGCGCCAATGGCGATTAAGGATTCGGTTACGAGAGTTGGCCATGAGAAAGATGTGAAGCAAGGCCATCACAAGCATGGTGCAGTAAGTCTTATTTTTCGCGATAGTACCGTCTATGAATGGATGACTTGATATTAACTGCAGAGACACCCACTTGAGCCCAGCACGGGGACCGTCAAGAATATGATTAGCCATTCCAGTAGACATGAAAAAGAAATAATCATTGAAGATCCGCTGTTTGTTTACGGCACCCCGTTTAGGCACTTTCATGAGCACATGCACATAGAAGGTCTATCCCTCCGTTCGGTGAAGCCATCTACCACTATAAGCACTCGCCAGGAACCCAATGAGGAAGGCACATTGCAAGGAACCAAAGGCAATATTGCAGTCATGGTATGACATCTTTTAATTATTTGTGTATCCATTCAGACCCACTCTCACACCGTCAGAGCAATAATGTGAATGGGAACTCCACGCAGATCGGTTCACTATGCATCAAAGCCAATGAAACCACTATAGACATATGCGAAAGGGATTCGACGTCATTCCAAATGATGTTGGTGCAATCTATCAGCGATTACACGTATCTTATGCACCTGTCCCCCGCGGATAACGAATGCATCGCCTTCGAGGATGACCCCAGCAAGCTTGAGCCTATGTCTACCGAAACATGCAATAATGGTACTTCGAATGGCAGCGGCAGAAGTCAAATGTTCGAATATAATGGTAAAACACGGGAAGTTCATCCCGCTCGATTCAACAACCAGACAACTACGTCCAGTGCAGCTGATTCTCAACAAACGAGCACCAATGTTTCTGAACGAAGGGATTCAAACGACAGCCCCACGAATGTAACCCTCGTATTCGTTCCAACTGGCCAAGTGAGTGTCGAAGATGTTAACTCTGGATCAGCAACAACGGCCACCTTTACAGAAACTATCACTACAACGGTGACTATTTCGTCGACTTCAATGACTGGATCATCGAGCACGGCAGTACCCGCAGGCTCGTTGGCCGTGCTTGATGTCGAGATTGTTGGACCGAGCTCTTCCACACAGATGACATCTTCGACTTCCATGGTGTCTCCTACATCCCTGATTTCTTCCAGCTCGAGCACTGCCTCTAGTACAGCTGTGGATGGTGTTTCCATTGCATCACAAATTGCTGCCTCCAATTCTGCCTCGTCTTCAACGGTTGATTCTAGTTCCGCCGTGCCATCCTCGACGAGGTTGGCTACCGTGGCTCAGAGAGCAGTTGGTACAGAGACACACGACGGCACTGAGTCAAATCAGTGGATGTTCAAAGTGTGAGGTAGTAAGTTCTAGTAGCCTGTCATTTGTCGCACATTGCTGTTGAATTTGAATGGAGTTTTTTAATTGAGCAGGCACAGGGAATCTAAATTTATCCAAAGCAGGTACGTCCTTGCACGTGGGAGTGGACTGATGTGTACAAAGACCATGTGGTTGATAATTGGTGTATTTATGCCATGTCACATCTGTAACCAGTAACATTCCCACCTTACCTTTTTATTTGCTTGTATTCTCCCTCCAAGGTTTCTTACCTGGTCGGTCATCCAACTCTGTTTTTCGTTCTGCTGAGCTTTGCGAGGCACCACATTCCTTTCTCCGTCATTCTTTTACATCAAACACAATGACCCTGCACAATGTACGACACAGACGCGCAGTCGCGGCAGTGAATCTTCGTCGTCAAGGAAATGGGATTAACCATCGTTTAGATCCTACCCCAACTGACTCTGCAGACTTGCCAGATGATACGGACCATTTTGGACTGCCTGTTGCCATTCCCGACAATTGTAAGTGTTTAATTTACTTTTACTTACTGAGCTTGCGGCAAGATCCAAGCGCTATTAAGCACTTAATGTTCCTACTTTAATTAACCAACCTTTTATTCAGTTCCTCCACCTGGGGCGGGAGGTAATCCTTTTGCGGATGCAGGAACCACTAGTATTGGACCAACATCCACTCCGACTCCCGCTGTTCCTACACGAATCGTCCCTAACCTTCCAACTGAAGCAACTACCTCATCCCCTCTTGTGATAGCATCCAGTCCAACAACTGTTACAACCTCAACCTCTACTTCAACCTCAGCATTAGTTTCAGTTTCGGCTCAACCTCCACCACCAACGACAACCTCAGCTAACCCTCAGGTAAACAGAAATTTTTATTGAATACATCAAGCACTCATTGATGATTCTTTGATCGTTCACTATTTCAGGTAACTCCTCCTGTCAGCTTTGTCACGCAGCCTTCGACCGCTATTGTCACCAATTCATCAACAAACCGTCCTTTGGCCGCCTCTTCCGTCACGAGCTCAACCTCAAGTGCTACCCCAACTGGTACCAGTAGTGGGGTAAGCACTGGTGTTAGTTGTTGGCGGAATTGGTGCAGGAATTGTTGCTGTTGCAGTGATTGGATTTGCGATCGCATATTTTATGGTAAGACCTTATCAAACGCACCTCCAATTGAATTTGTAACAATCACTCACTCGCTACATTCAGCGTCGTGCCCGTAAACAGGCTCCCGAAGACGACAGTAACTTGTTTAACCCCAGAGACTTCCGAAGGTCAGCTATGCTAATGCCGGATGATCATGCACATGAGGATATGTCTCGAGGCTTTAATCCACGTCCTCCTACTATGATCGAACGTAGACTAGCATCTCCTGCACCTACATTTGGTACTCAGTATGGTGCACCACAAGGCCAAGCTATGTATGGTGATGGCTCTGGTGGATACAGTGATAATTATGCAGGATATGGACAATCAGGATACCCATCACACTCTCCTGGACAAGTTATGGGAAATGTACAACCACATCATCCCATGATGCCTCCAAGTGCCTATGGCCAATCACCTTTTTCACCTATTTCGCCTGATTCACCAAATTTCGGACATTATAATGGTGACCCTGTATACCCAGGTAATAGTTTGATGAGACAGCCTTCCAACGGTGTTGAATTGACGAGGCAAAATTCCGGACCGTCTTGGGAGCAACATCCACAGGTTGGCGGAAGTACAGCAGCTGTGTACCACGATTTCAACCAGACGTTCGAGAAGTGTTAGCCCCTCTGCTCAAAATGCGCATAGTCCAACCAACATTTACAGTCAAAATGGACCTACGCAGTCTCAGACAGACTATCTTGATCTAGACAGGTCAAGTGTGTCGCCATTCCAAGCCGCTCAGTATGCAGAGATTTCAAAGCAGCTTAACACGGAACCACCCCATACTTTGGCCATGTCACCGCAAGATGATAATTACGCAGGCAATCCGCCTGTTCCTTCCAAGGATGCCGTTTCGCCATTTGCTGACCCCGAGCAACAGTCTTGGAGTCTTCATCAAGTCTCCAGTCCCGTCATTCAAAATGTCAACCCTATAAGCGGAAACCTCTCCAATGCTACCACAAGGCCAACATCGTCAGACTCGATGGCCCAAGGCTTCGAATTCCCCGCACCGCCACCACCAATCAGCGAGTTTACTTCCAGGTATCGCGTCAATTCGAATCCGCCAAAGCTGCCTGAGTTTCACCTCGAGTCCCGAGCTTCTGTTCAATCGTCCTTTAGCAGTACACAGGGACACAATCATCCTACTCGACAGGAACCCAGTCCAAGCCCGTTATCTAATAATGCGGTAGTGGTGGATAGCCCTCCTGCTGCGCACTTCTTTGGGGCGACACCCGTCGCAGCACAAAACAACGATCTAGATCACAAGGACGGAAGTTATCACGAAACTGCACCTACTATTAATCCTAGTGCGGGGCATGCCATTGACAGTGCTCCACAACACAGCCACAACCAAGATACAGCTGAAGGAGGGAAGCGTCCAAACACCGTATACGATGATCTTGATGCATATGGTGGTATATAATAACGTCTGCCTCCCATCCCATTCTCGACAGCTTCACACATGAAAATTTAAACATTCCATCTGTCTGGTCTATTGCATCTTTTCTAGCTCTCAATTACGACTCTCGATTACAATGTAATCAAATGCATCTGAGATGCCCCATTTCCCTTCATTTTTCTGTATTACTGTGCTGTTTCAGCTGGTCAAGAGATGGTGCTTGCAGTCTGTACATAAACACATCTACAGCGGTCTGGAACCTGACTTACCTCTGGCTTCTGAGGGGCATATCATGTAGGTTTTGCAATATTCCCTTATCATATCTCTCCGCACCGTTTTGTTCTCCTTGGCGAGATAACCCAACGTAGTACTATAACCATCACAAGTAGCGGCAGGTTGTTCTTTATTCTTAAACATATAGGCTGGCCAGATGAGCATCGACTGACAAGCTGTATATACCCTTCTCGATGTTTTTTGATATAATTCTTGCTTGCAATTCAATAATACGAAATTCTTTTCGTTAAATGACTGAAACTATTGGAGGACGGAACATTGAACTTCAACCACTATTCAAAATAATCGCAAAAACAGTATATATCCTATCCATCTACATAATATATAGTCCTAGCATCACTACACTCTAGATCTCAAAGTACATAAATTATGGAACTGAACCTGGAGGAGAACTTAAATATCCATGAACAGTCTCGCCTGACTAACCGGTGCCCAGACCCATATCCGTAGCATGATTTTACGGTTCATCTTCAATTTCCAGATGTTTGAAGTCCTGGAAGAGTGTCCCGATTTTGACTATAACGACTACCACGCGAGATCTTTCTGTTCAATAGCGCCACTATTCCTATCAAGTCGAAATCGTAATCCACCCAACTTCTTTCGTAGTGTTTCATCACTATCATGGGGGTGTAGATCCAAGAAAGGAACTGGTTCGCTATTGTCAATTGGGTCATTGGGGGGTCTTTCATGGTTTATTACTGCGGGTCGAAGAGAAGTAGTTCGTGCAACGATACTGGCGATGCTACCTGGCTTTGCGGGCATGACAATCCGTCTGCGCTGCTTTCGGTGGAGAACCTGCACGATTAAGAAAGTTACACCGCTGATTACTAGACAGGAAGTGTATAAGCTAGCAGGAATAGGGCTGTCAGATAAGTGCCAATTAGTTTTTGCGCAAACTGATCAGAGGGTATAGGACTGACGCAATGAATAGCCGTGGTATGAACATCGTTACTTGGGAGACTATTGGCGGGACTGGCACTTTACTATTGAAATACGTTGATCTTGCTGAGATTGCGAGATGTTGTGTCTGTCATTGTGATATAACGTGAGTTAAAATGAATGTGTGATTCCAAAGATAATATTATACGGGGACTTACATATATCCTATTCGTAAGATTTACAAAGCCATCGTTAGTTTGGAAGGCAGAATCAATTCCACTCGGAAGTTGTACTGCAGCTTGAAAGATTGCACCTGATACAAGCGATTGAACTGCAGAAGCACGTCCCTGAACAGTTGGATCATGATTATCATTTGCATCAAAGATAACACTTTTTTTTCAAATTCAAATGGTTTGTCAGTCCAGGAATGATAAAGAGAAGATGTGCATATCTCACCTATTAAACACCTGTCCAGACTGTTGGGCTTCGGTGACTGGGTTCTCAAGTTGATAGTCCCCTAATGACACTAATACCATAAAGTAACTTGTCCGCCAAGCTTACGGATACAGTCGCATTAAAGGCTTTTATGCTTGGTGAGCAAAACACAGCACTGGCTTCAAAATTGCTGCTCTGCCCTTGTGCCTGAAGGAACCTTCAGATTCGATGAGGGTTAGTTTTGCAGGGCTTCTACACGAGGAAATATTATACCAAAACATGACAGGCTTAAATGTATCATCTGTTGAGGCATAATCGCCAGTGCATGCAACGGTTTGTACACCAAATTGTGAGGCTGACACCTTGTAGTGAGGTGAGATTTTTAATTATCGTGCTAGGTGTACAGATCTTACTGAAGGGTCGAATGGGACAACCTGTACGCACCCCTGCTCAGACTTGAACTGAAACGCAGGGCTGTTAGTGGCAGGTTCGTTGGTCAATATTGGCTTCTCCGCAATGCCGGCACAATTTGAGGCAGTCTGGATTGCTGATGTGTTCAGCACCATGGAGCCGTTCGATCCATCAATTTCCGGAAACTTTCAAGTCTATGAGTAAGTGGATCATACACCCTCGAAGGGTAAGAAAACCTACTTCGAAATCAGGCGTGGTCCAACCTCCCGAAACAAATGGTGGATCCGGCAGACCATACCAGACAGCTGCAGAAACATAGCCAGCAGCAGATGCAAACCCTTTCAGTTGTAATGCATCAGGATCTTGATTGATTGGAACAGTTCCGTTTATCGTAACATCTCAAAAACAGATCGGTATATTCAAAGATAGTAAGCGTATGAGGGTATTATATATCCTTACCTGTCGTTTGCATCTGCGATGTGATCTGAACAATAGAGCTAGCTGAAGGCGGAATTTGATATAGGGGTCATGAATGTGACTTGCGGATGTTGAACGTATTTACTCACTCAAGGGTACATACATATATGTAACGCAAGCCGTAATCGCAGATAGAAGAATTATTCGGTGTTTAAACTTGTAAGCATAGGGTAGCGTGAGGAACGGGCTATATGTATGTGTAAGAGTGATGCAAGCCTGACACAATATAAAATTTAGTTACCCAAGTTCGACCTATGATGGATGTTGTCAGAAGCAAAGTGACAGTACAGATTAATCCCACCTACATAATCCAAGAGTATACTCTCTCCAGCTTTAGCACCTGATCCTTGAGCCATAGCAATGTATGGCTGGATGAAATGTGTCAACGGGACTTTATCTAGAAAAGTATACAGATAGTTACCTGATAAGCTCGCAGCTCAAGATCCAGCTCGCGTATCAGGAGGGCGTTAGGTGCAAGAAGACTATGTGTTTTAAATAATGGATTAGGGCTCTAATAAAAAGCCAACCTACAGGCTGGGAAGAACCGACTGCGGATGTTTTCATCACAACCTGCATAGGAAACAAGCAAGAATGGACGCACGGAAAGAAACTGCGAGGATACTATCCCAAGTATATTGCCTTGTGGTATTGTGAAGCCTTTCGTACCGTCAAGCTCAATACCCACTCCGCCATGATACTGACATACCATTGTTTCTATTCGAAATAACGAGTAATATGCGTAGTGCAATTCCAAGTGTGATTAGCAAAATAGGTGTTCCGGCTGCCAGCGCCAGGCGCAATACCAGGGGCACCTGATTGTCTTATAAGCATGGCACAAAGAAATAGAGAAGAAGACTATTCACATAAGATTTCGGGGGTTTCTGGGGAACAGTGGCTGTCAACGGTGTTGCATAATTCGGTGTAGTGGGATTTTGTCTTAATTGAAAGTTTTCTTGTTTGTATTGTTGAATTTTCTTGAAGGAAAACGGAAACATAGGACAACGCAGAGCTATCAAGACCTGCAAATGGTACACAACATGAGTATGTCAGCCTGTCCAATAAGTTTAATTTGTTTTCACTGCTTTGAATTTGTCATGATTAGTGATCATGGACATCCCCAAACTGAAGGGGTTAATAATAGACAACATTCCTGATCTTTTACATTTTTTATTGTGCACCTCGTTTGGAAGCTGTGTAGTTGCGTTGACAAACCGATCTGTAGTCTCGGGGCTACCATTTTATATGGACATTACTATCTGAGAAAGAAGCTCGTTGCACCGAAAGGCTGTTGCGCAGGCTTTCGTGGTGACAAGCTAGACTCGTCGAGTTCTTAAGGATCGACACACGTGTCATGCAGATCTGCAAGACGAAGTGACAGGTAGGATCAATGGAATAGCACGCATTGTCGGAGGAGTGTATTCTATTAGGTTTGTAAAAAGGACGTTGCTTCCGTACCGCCTGTAGTTGTGAGGTTGTCTCCCACCCATTGAAGACTTAGCATACAACATCTGAATATAGGTTCTGTACAGGTTGGACTAGTGTCTTCATGTCATCCGGTTGTTTCGTAGGTAACAAGATCCTATGGAGTCAATTTTGAAAGTCAGTACTTGGTTGAAAAACAATGTCAGGTTAACCAATTACTTAAGAGGATTGGTTCATCGCATAATACGAGAACCCAGTAGGATTGGAAGGTTACCTAAGTGGGTCAGAGCGAAAAATAAAAGCTATACAAGAGATTTTACTCTATGGATATGGATGGTGTTGCCATAGGATGTGATAACAATGGTATGACTCTACCCGGTTTGAATACAACCCCTATGGTCTTCACCTTTCCAGGGAAGATGTACTCAATACATGATATATGATTGAACAAGCCGCAATGTAGTGTATATGAAGGTGAATACCCGATGAAACCAGAAATATATTACTGCAAGGACATAGTCGTCATGAATTGGCACACTAGAACAAATCTTCTGTTTAAAATTTAATTGGCGAAGAAAATATTGAGTACATCAGAAAATGACCTCATCAGAAGATAAATCAGATGATATAAGCACAGATCAGTTTAGCTGCAGGAATTTTCATCCAGAATTTCCCGCTAAGGTAGTTTAGAGCAAGTAGACTTTCTCAACAAAATGAATAGACTAGACCACCATAGTTACGGTTGATGAGAAGAATCAATTAAAGTCGAAGATTAGCATATTGTTCTCATGAACATTGGAGCGTATACTGAATAGTCACATAGTTAGTGGCAGGGAGTCGTTACACGGAGTAGATGATGAATTCAATGCTGATACTATAGCGGAAGCAGTGAAATGATCTTCTGTTGCAAAATATTCCCACATTGTCAATGGACAGCGTTAAAGTCGGGTTCAGCCATTCTTGCGATGTACAACGAACCCCCATCATATCATATCACATTGTGTCTAAGCACCTGTGGGGTCTGAGAAAATTTGTGTTACCATGTATATAAGTAAGGTTGGTTTACATCTGACACAATAGGGATTGGTGCGAAGTCTAGCCCCTTATGCATATTGTTGACAGCGTGGGCTACAACAAAAAAAAAAACATACGGTCAACAATTGAATACTAAGAACAAATAACTCGCGGACAAAATATAACGACCCAAATCTAATCGATAACTAAGTACTTGATTATTTGATGATAAAAGTGCAGGGATTGGGAACTCGATGACCCCGATTTTGGGAATGCATTACTTAGTTCAGTAGTTCCTAAAATTGAATTGTACGCTTACTGACAGGCAATGGATTCCCCGAACGGACAGATTACGTTTCCAGTTTTAATAATTTCCTCAAGTAGATAAACCTGATAGGTCTCAACGACTTCTTCTTCTAACTATTCCCAAGGCTCGGATATCCACGTTGACAGGTGGTGACACAGGACCTTTGGATGTTTCTGTCCTCGACTTTGACCTTGACATCCATGCTCAAGCATCAAATCATCCTACCAGCTTATTCTTTCAGTTTGACTTGATTGTTAAGAGTATTTCTACGAGCACCCGGTTTCTTTTCGTTTTTTGACCAACAAACATGCCCGATGTCCCAACTATAAGCGGCTGGAGTTTGGACGATCTCTACTGGGCGATTGGGAGTATCAACGATGCACGATACGCTATAGCAGCCGTGTATGCTATACAGGTCTATGAATGGATCGATACGTGCGTTCATCCTTTTCAGTACTCCAACCACCGGCATTTTGCTTATAATGCATCTAGTCTGGGCATGGAATATCGTTTGATCTGGCGTGCTCGATGTACAACAATAAAGATTGCATATATCCTCTGTCGCTACTATCCTTTATTGCTATGGCCATTTGTTATGTGGGCGTATATTGGGAACCATAATGCGGATCTATGCTACCGCGTCGCAAGGCCTATTCACGCTCTTCTCGCACCCTGTGTAGGTCTCCGATCCAATATCCGCAACTCCCTTTGCTGATCCAAATACAGCAATTTTTCTCGCAAGGTACGATATTTGAGTGAAATGAGAACATGGACCGTCTATCTCATATTGATGTTCACACAGCTGTTATGCTCATGAGAGCTTACGCATTTTCAGGTCGAAGTAAACTAATACTAGCATTGCTTGGCATATGCTATGGAGCCTTGCTCGGGGTAGACATCTGGGTGTTCTGTTCCCACATTGATCTTCCGCCAGAACTTTTCTATGCTGTACTTCACGGCAGTGGCTGCTTTCCAAATTATGGGGATGGTGCAATGGGCTTACGTCTCGGTGTGAGTTTTCAACAATTTTAATCTATCACAATGTTCTCAATGAAATGTATCTAGTATTCCATGGTATGTTTCCACCTTTTCATATATCCCATTTATTC
The DNA here is from genome assembly GCA_009739215.1 of Floccularia luteovirens. Lineage (NCBI taxonomy): Eukaryota > Fungi > Basidiomycota > Agaricomycetes > Agaricales > Squamanitaceae > Floccularia > Floccularia luteovirens. Next base: position 1,716,162 of record VSJF01000006.1, read on the forward strand.
TTATCATACCCGAAAGTTGGCCGCATTCTTCATGGATACTGTATCCTTGATTATTGTGATCATCGTGAGTCTAGTATTCCCTCCTTATTGAATTGTCAACTCAATTCTATTTTTTTAGCACTGCTACAAGACGCAAAGTCAGTTGTTATCTCTCGGGAAGTACTTTCTTCATCAAGGTTTGTTGAGACTGGTACCCTGGAACCAATGTGGATGCTTATTTTCTTTCAGGGCTGGGGGCATTTGCCTTCGTGAGTGCCGTGAATATTGCTTCCGCAGTTCTTTACTTCCGGTGAGTAGATTGTGTGATTTCTGTGATGAAATTAAGGCTGACCGGAAATTAAGACCACCAAGCTTTCACAACGGTGAAGGTCTTCCAATAATTCTTGTAATACCAAACATCGTCGTAAGTTCTGATATGCTGCTTCTATATCATCCAAACCTAAAATGGCTTGGTTTCTGTGATTTCAGGCTTGTAGGGTGTAAATACCTCTTTTCATTCATAACATTGGTTTTGGCATACTGATATATTACGATGACTAGGATCCTGGACTTGCGTGGAAAAGTAACCCCAACGGACAGTGAGATATCACGCCGGAACTCAATTATCATCCGCAACGCCTTTAACCAGCACTCTTCAGACGACTGGATAATAAACAACTGAAAATGTTACACACGACTTAATTTAATCAACCACAGAACCCTAGCATAAATTAATACTCCACATTGTACAATAGGACTCCCTGTCATATCTACGGAAGAATATTTTGACATTGTACACGAAAAGAATAGACTCAGGGATCCATGTATCTTAGAATGTTGTAGGGTTTGCAGATCACCTAGTTCTGTCAACCCACGTTTCCGTATGCTGTGATTCCTTGTACGACATCAGTAACCCGTCATTTCCATTCCAGATGTCGTCAGGTGTCAAACATACTAAATCAAATATCCATTCAAGCAACAAAAAAGGTTTCATCTCTTCAACTGCAACAAGCATTTATATATATCACCTATCACAGATACAGTCAAGAGAAGGCATGAATAACTACCCCTGACATAAAATATATTTATCTACGGCTTAGGTCATGTAAAGTATAACGTAAAAGTCCAGAGCCAACCGCGAGGATAGGGTCTAGAAGAGGTACATGTAAGAACAAAATGGTATACAAAATGGTATCAATGGGAAAACGGCTAGGCCTCGTTCGCCTGCCAACATGAGGAAGCTAAGGAAATACTGAAGTGTAAAAAGAGGATCATCGTTTCCTCCAAACGGCCCACAATTGAAAGACGATTCGAATTCCGGATAAAGATCCAAATCGTATAACCACCACGATACTATTCACGCAGAGCAACGCGGCCAGTCTGGTCCATTCGAGCCTTATATTCCACCATATGCATCATCAGGATCATACAATGTGGCAATAGAAACAGGCCGCCTAGGGGCTGCAGGAGATGAAGGCACCGCTGGAACTTCAGGCGTAGCGGGGACAATCTGAACATCCGCCACAGGGGCAATTTTGACATCCCGCTGTATATCAGCATACTTCTTGCTTCCAGTCTCATAAGCAGGGGGTGCTCCGCCTGCTTGGGTCGGCTGCCTAGTCAGGTAACTAGAGGGTCTTTCCTGTGCAAAGTTTGTGGACTGTTGGGAAGGCGATGAAGGTGGCAGGGGGATGTTCATTGCAGAGCTTGGTGAAGGAAGTGGTGGGAGTGGCGTGAAGGGATTGATAATTATTCGTTCGTTCTGGGGAGGTGGTGAAGGTGGCGGTGAAGGCGAAGTTGAAGGCTCGGCTAAAGGAGAAGGAGAGCGACTTTGAGGGTATTGTTGAGGAGTAGGGGGTGGTGGCGGACGGGGGTATTGCTGCAGGGTAGGTCCAGGCGGAGGCGGAGGGCGAGGGTATTGCTGTTGTACGAATGTGATGGTTTTGAGGGGGCGCACCGAGTGATCCATATGTTTCTGGTAGTCCATAAAGGTGCGCCTGTACCGTAATGTTGCTGGGTAGGGTACTGGCTGTTCATGTCTTGAGAATTGGTTAGGAGTTACCAGAAAGTGATGGGCTGGAAACATTTTGCGCGGCGTAACGGGACCCATACAATTCCTTCTCCTGGGCTAAATGTCGAGCCTTGATCAGGGTATGGGTATGCCATAGATGGTACTGCCAACCCAGTAGTAGTTGGTTGTGTTTCCTGCATGTCAGGTTTAGGTTCTGGATCATCAAGACGGATGGCAGAGTTGCGGAATTTTGTAGAATTGAAGCCAGCCTTTTCCTTTGCAGCTGCTTTGCGGCGCTGTCACGACATTCATTAAATTCAGAGTAAACGCATGCAAAACACTGAAAACATTACAACGAAATAAGAAATTGCCAAAGCAATAATGGCAACTAAAGCAATGCCCCCCAATACACCACCAGCAATGGCACCAGGGCTGGTGGTACCAGTTCGAGTTGACTGACCAGCAGCAAGCGAGCTAGTCGGCACAGCAGACTTAGAAGAAACGGAGCGTGCGACACTAATGGTTGGAGATGGAACTGCCGGTTTAGTCTGTGATGAAATTAGAAATGAGCCTAGAACAATGCCTAAATATCAACTTGATACTAACCACCACAGGTGCTTTGTCCACTGGAGAAGAACTTGTCGTAGTTGAAGGAATAGCACGACTAACTGTGCTGCTCGAGGTATTCGACGACGTTGCTGAGGATGATGACACTGCTGGTTTGGTAGAAACAGATTTCACTACAGTCACAACTGTTGGCTTCACCGGTGGCTTTCGCTGTCGTAGAGGTTGAAGGGGAAGCAGGTCGCGCTATCAAGTGCAAAAGGTCAAACCAAAACTTTGCAACAACTGGTGCTATCCATACTTGGCTTAGCGGGTTCCTTTGCTGGTTCGCTTGTACGCGTTTCTGACTTCTGACGGGCCCGTAAACCTCTACGACGGTGAGTCAGGTAGGACATCTGATTTTGCAAAGTCATGACTGATCAGTGGATGATATCTGACAGATAGTTCGTAGAGAATGTAGATGATAAGACAATGAACGTGAAGATGGTGGTAAAAATAAAGAAAATAAAGAACGTGGACTTTGGAAGCCGGGAAAGAACGTAGGTGATATTTGGATTGTGAAGAACGAAGGTTGCTTTTTTCCCTTTTTTTACTGCAACCCTGTGTTAAAGTGTCAAGCGGAATGAAACAGAAAATCACCGTTGCCGAGCAACCAAACACGGACGATCGCACATGCTGCCTTTGTTCACATGTTCGCTTCCCATTTCCATATGGACTTGCTTTTTAATTATCGATAACGCTGCACTTGGTGAGCATTTCCGGATTATCATGGATTAATTTCTTGTCGACGTTGCATTTTACACCACGATTACTGGATTTTGATCACAATTGGAGTCTTGGTTTCGCTTCATCGGCTGAACGTCATCGACTCGGGAACTTCACAGAACAGGGATGACGTTGATCATTGTCGTTATGCGACTGAACGTCTCGTAACATTGAATTGGAGAACAAACGGTCCCCTAAAACTAGGCTCTCGCAGCTGGATAGGAGACACAATGTGATTGAATATAAACATGTACAACGCCAACTTTGATCTTCTGAACTCGCTGTACAAAGTATGTTAAGTAGACAGTGAGTTGCAATGTACGATAGGTCAGAACATAAGTATCAAACATATGGCATTCACTTGCACAACAACGACACTATCAGCATGTTGTTGATCATTGATCAATGATCAGAAGGTTTTGACAAAGCTTGACAAACATGGTAATTGTTACAATCTGTTGTAATCTTTAACCGATAATTTCCACTACATTGATTCCATTTCCATTGTGATTCACACAATGGATCCAGAGGAGCGTCCTATTGTGGTTGACAACGGAACAGGTGTATGTCAATACCCTCCTATCTTTCTGCGCTGCTCTGATGTCTAACCATCTTACATTGCGCAGTTCGTGAAAGTAGGCTATGCAGGCTCCAATTTCCCTGAACATGGTACTATACAGTTGAATCTTTCAGTCGTATTAGTCGGGTGATCTAATCAGAACATCACAATCTTCATAGTATTTCCTTCCATCGTTGGACGCCCTATTTTGCGCGCCGAGGAACGAGTTGGGTCCGGGGTTATTAAAGATATCATGATCGGTGACGAGGCTGCAGAGAACCGCAATTATCTACAAGTCACTCAGCCTATGGAACATGGTATCGTTCGTAACTGGGAAGACATGATGTATCTCTGGAATTACACATTTGATGAGAAGCTCAAAATCGATCCAAAAGGGCGAAAGGTTCTGTTGACCGAACCTCCGATGAACCCAAAGGTTAATAGACAGAGAATGTGTCAAGTGATGTTTGAGGAATATGGATTTGATGGTGTTTATGTAGCAATTCAGGCAGTTTTGACTTTGTATGCACAAGGTAGGTACTAATTCACATATTGCGTACTTCTGATCGCATTAACCCATTTGTTTCAGGTCTAACAACAGGCGTGGTGGTTGACTCTGGGGATGGTGTAACACATATTGTCCCCGTATATGATGGATTTGCACTTCCACACCTAACCCGCCGATTGGATATTGCCGGTCGAGATGTGACACGCTACTTGATTAAGCTACTGCTCATGCGTGGATATGCGTTCAACAGAACAGCTGACTTCGAGACCGTTCGAGAAATCAAAGAGAAACTATGCTATGTCAGGTCAGCTTGTGATTTTCGTGTAATGAATATGGTATCAAACTAATTAAATGTAGTTACGATCTCGATCTTGATACTCGCCTGTCAGAAGAGACAACAGTTCTCGTCGAAAGTTATACAGTACGGGAATAATATTCAAGCTATGTTCTGAATGGATTTGCTTAATAACGTTCCAATCAGCTCCCCGATGGGCGTGTAATTAAAGTTGGTTCTGAACGGTTCGAAGCACCTGAATGTATGTTCCAGCCTCATCTAGTGGACGTTGAGCAGCCTGGAGTAGCAGGTAAGTTGACGCCACTTATCAACGTCTAAAAAAATCTTACTTTGAAACCAGAAATGCTATTCCAGACAATCCAAACAGCTGCGGTCGATGTTCGCTCTGAGCTTTACAAACATATCGTTCTTTCTGGGGGATCCAGCATGTATCCTGGCCTTCCTAGTCGACTCGAGAAGGAGATGAAGCAACTCTACCTGACTCGCGTACTAGGTGGAGACCCATCACGTTTGAACGTATGTTTAATTTTACTTATTGGATTGACTTTTTAATAGATTCTTTCCCTTCATGACAGAAATTCAAGATTAAAATCGAAGATCCTCCTCGACGGAAGCATATGGTTTTCCTCGGTGGTGCAGTGCTTGCTGACATCATGAAAAATAAGCCAGAGTTTTGGATATCGAGAGAAGAATGGTATGAACAGGGTGTAAGATCATTAGAGAAACTTGGCCGAACAGAAGGCTAAGTATAATAAAGTTTGATAAGTAATCTGTACTTTGATAGCGAAAATCATGAAGAATGGATTTGCTGACGGGTGTTGTACGTTTAAATTGCGTATCAAGTTGGACATACACATACAAAATATCTAATTTACCAAAATACCTTAGTCTATCGATATCACCAACAACTCATATTACATTTTTCCAGAAGGATTCCCACAACTCCATATGTTTAGCCTTCGCATCCACACCAATCCCTCTTATGATATCCTGACCCTGTACCAACGCCAACTCTCTTCCTCTCATACGACGTGTCCTCCGCAGAGGGTTTGCATTGTCCAACTCATCATCCGATGGTAACCTTTCTTCTTCAGGTAAGCTGCTTGAGCTCTCGTAAGTAAATTGAAGCATTCCATGCGTTTTAGCAAGTGCATGTGTTACAGCAACAGAAAGCGGGGTATCTGCGGGATTCAGTGTCTCTTTTGGTGTATTAGGATGGAAATGCGCCAAGAGTAGGGCAGAGAAGAGATCTCCGACACCAGAGAAATAACCGGGTATGAGGGGGACACATTGTGTGTGAACGAGAGATTCTGTTGTTCCATCTGATGCTGATTGTAGAGAAGATGAAATGCAAAGAAGGTGCTCAGAATTGACTGATGGCCTAAGGCAGGATGGTAACGCGTCAATCAACCATTTTTTGAGGGGAATTGAGCTGATGACGACATTAGGTACGTGGTATCTGTTGTGCAGAACTTTGAGAGCACACTGTAGTGAGGACAAGTCACTCAAGGAGATATCGGTTAAAATTCTGAAACATTTCAAGATGGGTGAGAAGGAAAAAAAGGGAGTGGGATGAAATTCCCTTACTCTACTTCGAACCAATTAGGAGTGATGACAGTTGCCAATGATAGCATTTGTTTGTAAACCGGTATGACATCGGCGGCGACATAAAGACGGCCTGCATCCCCCATGACAGCTATGTACCAGTTAACCAGTTAACCATTATATATTTTTGTTATCACTGTGGGATGAGAGTGACTTACGATCGAGAACATAGATAAGATCGGACTTTCTATTCTTCAGTTTCCAAGCTAGCTTCTCAATCGCTGATAGTGCTTCAGCTCCCGGGATATAACCTGATGAAACATCATTGTCAGCAACTTCTATGTGACATTTATGTGAAAATATTGAATAACCTGTAAGGAGTCTCGTGGGCTTGAGTAACTCATTACGCTCCATACCGTCAAATATCGCATTAAGTTCCGAGGCACTTGTCTTCGAACCTCCGGATCGCCCGTAACCTGGAAAAAATAAAATTGCATCTGACAACGACAATAACAAAAAAAGAATGATTCACATACCTGCATGGTTAGAGTAATTGACCGTATTCACTACCTTCAATATGGTAGCATTAGCTATAAATCAAAAAAGAACATGATTCAGAAAAATGCATACATCAACATCATACCCAAGGCACTGCAGAGGAAACACAGCAGCCTTGCCACCGACGTAGCCATAAGCGACATGCGACTGGATACTTAACACTCTTTCCGACCTTCGAATCCTTGTTGTGGCAGTCATGTCGAGAGCTTGCCAGCTAGCATACGTCCAGTGATCCCTGATTGGGGCTTACCAGCTGATAATTTTTTCCAATCGGAAGCCGGGCCCGGACGGAAATATATACTTATGTAATGATTTAATCTTTGAAAACCAACAAGTACAAAGTTGTCACTTTCACTTACATTAATCACGTATACCGTTTCCATACTTACTAAACCCCAAACATTCCGAATTCCAACCGCCATCCTCACGCCACAAAGGACGACTAATCGAGATCATTGACATCAACGATGATCGCGAATGGGCAGAGGGGAAATGTATCGCATTCGAATATGCTTTAGAACTTCTCTCCAGGTTCTCTAAGGGAGCGTAAACTTCTCATGTGATAGATCTAGCGTGTCAAAATTGTTGAACATCTTTTTGATGTCAAAGGACTGATCCTGACTTAATTTGTTCAACGCCTCATGTGAGTTCCAAGCTCCCACGACCTACAAAGTCCTTGACCATCTTCTCCATCAGACTAGCTTTGAGCCTAAAGCATCTGAGGAGGCTACACCTTTCTCGCGAGGATTTGAATCCATTACTCACTGTATCTATCTTTGCTACACAAGTTTATAACCTTATACTAGTTTTGGTTTTATTCACATATATACTTATGTATATTTCATTGATGAACAGGGCCCGACCGTGTGGCTATTGATGAACATCTGAGTTATGATCCCACCTCCTTGATGTTTACCAAACACTAGCCATCCTACTTAATTTGTCTTGACAGATATCAATTGCTAAGCTCTTCCCTCCCTCCCCCGTTCCACTGCTCGACCACAACCAGCGCTCATGTCTTCAGTGATATTTCCTAGCATCCAGGATACCTTTGGAGCACTCCTTGTGGGGTCCTTTGTATCGACAATGTACTGGGCAGTTCCTTTTATAGCAAAAACGATCTATCCCAACTAAGCTTCTTTTTCACAGGATGTTTGGTGTTACGACGCACCAGACATATCGATACTACCGTCTGTACCCGGATGATAAGATGTGGTTCAAGTGTCTTGTTAGTAACGTTGCCCAAGTTTTCGCGAGATATGTGCTGACTCGTCGCATATGTGTAGGTCGCTGCCTTGTGGTACGTAATCTAAAATCAATATGATGAATCTGTATTCATAGGTGTGATGATAGGTCATTCGATCTCCTTCATTCCACATTTTCTATGCACTTTAGGTGAGTAAATTACCCTTCAAAGCTCATTGTATGTATCATAGTAACAAAAATTCTAGTTATTATTACCTGATACTGCATTATGCTGAATTTGATCCACTCAAATTTGCTACTTGGTCATTCCTTGTGAGAGTTCCTGTCATTCAAGGTATAGTTTATGTACTGAATATATGTATGAAACAGGGCACTCTGGTCATAAACGTGTGTCCTTTCATTTTCCCCTGATAAACACCGATTAATTATGCATCCTACAGTTAATCGTTTCCTTTGTAACGAACAGGTTGGGCTGTTACAATGATGCCTGATTGCGTCGGTCACTGACAATAAGAACTTTAGCTTCCATGTATGGCGGCTCTACATCAGTAAGTCTTCAAAGATAATCTCGTATACATCAAGCTTAATGGATAACCACAGTCGCGGAAAGAAACATTGCGACCACATTACTTGCGGTACTTTTTCCTGCTCCTGTAATTCATCAGTTTACTCATTTGGGATGTAATAGTCCTCCTTCGTGATTGCCCGTCTTGGTGAGTACCCCTGCTTATCATTAACATATTTGAGGTCTGAGTCTCTCTCTCTCTCCTCTTAGGCTTTACAACTGGTAAAGTTTATATAATGTCAAACCCTCCTAGATACTGACGTTAGTTCCAGCACTTACAGTATTAATGTGCGTCAAGATCAAAAAAGCTACTTTCTCTCAGGCTGACTCATATCCTATAGGATCATGTACCGTGATTTCGAACGGATACAAAATCTCTGGGTTAGACCATCCTAATTCTCATTATCCTTTGCTTGATATTCATAATTTATCAGTGGCTCGTAATTAGCACTTTTGCTGTCTGCGCTGCTGGGGACGCTCTCATCTCGGGATCCATCATTTGGTGCTTAACCAAAGTTAAGAACCAGTTTGATAAGTTCGTGAATGATTTGCGTACAGTGAACAATTTTCTTATAACCTGGTCTATACAGCACTAGCATTATTGTCGATGTCCTTATGACATACACTGTCAATACTGGGGCACTTATCGGGTGAGTTCTCCTCCAATCTCTCTGTTCCTTTCTAACCTTTTTATCTTTACCCTAGAATGTTCAACGTTGCATGCTTAGTTTGTGTACGTACTAGAGGGTTCATAACTCTGATCCACGAGGTTTTGACCAAAATTTCATGTGCAGATTATCGTAATGAAACAAAACTTTGTCTGGCTTGGTCTGTATGCTATTCTCGGGAAACGTAAGTGCAATTCGTCATTTGAGTCCTTACATGGCTGATACTTCATTTAGTTTACATCAACTCTATCCTGGCTATGTGAGTGACTGCACAATACGTCGTCATTGGATATTTACTGATCATTGTTACCCAGACTTAACTCAAGGAAATCCGCCCGTGATCAAGGTGGTGAATGTTTCGAGTTTGGAGCCTTTGGCCTCAAAGGCCCACACATCCCTGTTAAGGCTACTGATCAAAAATGGTCGAATAGTAAAGATGCAGCCGCAGCAGTAAGTACCTACCGAAACACATCATACACGAGCTTCACCTCAAACTCTTCAAGGTATCTGTGCCTTTGTCACCCGCCATTGAAATTGCTATAAGCCGCTGCGAAGAGGTGTCTGATGACCGCAATGAAGATGTATGTTGCAATATTTGGTATCCTAAATGCTTTTATCTCATACGTCTCCAGAAAACCGATACTCACTCCGTTGGTGATTCATCCTCGGTAACTGGAAAACCTCCTTCCCTTTAGTACAATTTTGTGGCAAAATTTATGGTTAACTACAGTTTGACCTGTACTACCTTTTTCAATATGAAGTCGCCGAGCGCGCTTTGTAGTAATTGTACTTGCTATTTATTCCATTTCGAAGTCTGTAAGAAATGGAAAGATTTTACTTGTCATAGTCGCAAAGTAATCGGATAGAAGTTTCATGGACTTATAATTATAAAATCTCTGATCCCAGTATCTCCAGGCTTGGCTTTGGTGATGGAACTGCTCCTAACGTTGGGTCAAATCGATGCTGTGCGCAGGTCTGACTGGTGATTAGATTGCTACCAATTAAAATGAATTTCTATCAGTAGGAGTAGATTTCAACTGGTGTTGCAAAATTCTCACGCCTTAATTTCCTCCTGGCGAAAAGAGTTCATGTACTTCATACTTTAGTACTTGATAGATCTATACAAGCCCTAAATTTCGAAAGTAAGTTGGTCTACCTCCAGAGTTCATTTCCTCGCCAGATACCTCAGAGATTCTAAACCGAACAATGCCAGTGACAAGATGCGCCAACCCAATGCAGAATAATATATCACTAATGTCATGATATCGATCAGAACTTTTAATTCATTCTTAAGCAAGGCAAAAGTAAGGGCAGGTGTCCATGTCCCCATTTACGCCCACCCAGGTCTACCGACTCATTCCAATTTTAAATGACACCTCTGGGTCCACAGCAAGTACATGCTTTTTTCAAATCTTTCGAGTCTACCTTCGGAGCATTACTTGTTGGATCATATTTTTCAGCAATGTAGGTCTTCTCTCGTGTCAAGTCATAGCTCAGAATAAAATGTAATAACAGGTTGTTCGGTTTAACGTCATGTCAGGCGTATCGATACTTTCGTCTCTATCCGAATGACAAACTTCGTGTTAAATATTTAGTATGCACCCTTATCAAAAATATTAAATGCTTCACTAAAGCTAGGTTTTGTAGGTTGGCGCTCTTTGGTAAAATTGAAAGGTACCAAGTAATATGAGTATCTCATAGTGTTCCATTCGAAACCAGAAAAGATGAATCTGATAGTCTGGTGTAAACGTGGCTTCTATAGCTTGTGTAAGTCAAGTGGTGATAAAGTACTCACAAAGCCCTGAATTTGGAATTCACTTCGCAGCTCATAGTCGAGAGGACCCGCTTTGTTTCTTTGAGTATTGATGCTATTCTCGGAAAATGTAAGTCATTTATTCTGTTACATCCACCTTTGAAAATTTGACATATATCTATCAGTATACATCAACTCTTTTCTGGCCATGTAAGCTGGATTATACTTAGATTTATTGGTGAACTAAAATGGGATGTAAAAGATTTAATGCAAGACAGTCGCTACAGGATCATGATATAGAAAATGAAGTCATGGGGCTGAGCGCTTTTGCCATTGCGAACTCCCAAGTCTCTGTAGGTCACTTACAGCAACGTAGCACATATTGAACATTCTGAAATCGCAAAAGTAACTATTTGTTTTCTTCTGTTGCAACAAATTTGGGGGTGACTCACAAGGATTTGTAGCCTAAATATTATGATAACCGAAGGCATCCTGGCCTCGGATTATTTATACGTCTGTTATCTGTGCGATCTTCGTCACTCAACTCAAGGAAACGGAACAATGCAACACGAGTCTATTTTTGTGGAGGATGGATTTTACACGTACATTAACTTCAAGTTTGGTGTGTTCGAAATCCTCGGATCATCAGCCTTTGTACTCTGGAGTACTCTGTTTTATTTATTATTACGACATTAAGAGTTTGCACACAAGATAGAGCAAAAAAATGCAAGCCTTGTAGGAAAATCCCTTCAAGAACTATTTTCCGAATCAGAATTGAAATGTTCTCATCATCTGGATTTTACTTAGAAACTTAAGACTATCCTGAATCACAGACACATGATGATCGAGGTCATAGAATGTTTACCTCCGGGAGTGATAAGAAGGGCACCTGTCTGAGGAACTTTCGATTCTTGTACTTCGCAACCATTGTCATATCCTCAAAAATAATGCTGTAACGAAAGGTCTAAGTCATGTAACATGACTGCAGAACAATCATCGATAATCAATCCCTGCTGAGTCCATAGTGATATCAATGAGCATAGGCTTCAAGGAATTTCATCATATAGTCTCAAGTCTACAACCATCTTATCTACCCATAATCCATCCTGAAGGTCATGGGATGTCAAAGTGAGAGAAACGAAGGAGCATTATTCAGATACAGTCGTCATTCTTATATTGTCATGGAATTCAAATGAATGTGCACGAAAGAGCACAAAATTCGTGACCAGTATACTACGGTGATGACCCTGCTGGAACGGTACAGGCTGTCAAAGAGTGTGTAAACTCATCAGTTGTGCAGGTTGGGGGCAAAGCTTGCAAATCCATCATATCACCCCCGAGATTTGGGAGCCAGAACCCATTGTCCAGCATGAACCAGAAGCTAATCATATATTATCAGTTATTGGTACATGGGAAGGATTGGTCGAAACTTACTCATCAGGTTTCTCTGGATTTAGTATTTGTGGGGGTGTAGCATATGTGTTGTTGATTTCAGTTATTTTTGCTTGCGGAATGTGGACATAGCATAAGAGTGTCAACGTTGCACCCATAGGAAATGTATTGCCCTGATCAGATTTTAGTTCTCCTGGGCAAGAACAGGGGGCAAAAGTGATTTTGGCTGTCACTGGAAAGGTGTCTCTCCGTTCGAGAGTAGTGACATTGGCTGTGCTAATTGGGGCAGGAATGGCAAGTGTGATTGGAGTTGTGCAAGTGAGAGCGAATAGACCAGCAAACAAGATAAAGATCATGTTCGAATATTCAAAGTTAGAGTGATGAAGAACAAAAGTAGTCAAAAGGAGGTTGAGTTATGATTATTCTACCTTCTAATGGTGACCTGTATACTATTTTGTCAGTACTGTAGTTAGGGTCTAGAAGTAATGATCGCGCCCATGAAAGCTTTATCATATATCATCAGTAAGTGACTCTAGCTTTTCTTAGATATGATTGCGAAATGTCATGGTGACCCAGTAATTCGATTAATCAAGGTTTGTAAATAGCGGTGCAAGGACTTCGCGTACTCTGTAAGTATCTAATATCCAATACTTGGTGTGAAATGAAGCCAAATATCGCCGGAATATTTCCTTGAGAATTGGTCCAATAGCAATATTGCAGCTGAGCGGATTTCAAGTGACCATTGGAGTTGCAATTCCACGTCGTCGTCAACGTTCAACTTTTGCAATTTTTTTCTCAAGTTCAACTCTCACTCCATCCTTCTCTATAACCACCCCAACACAATCCGAAATCAACCAGACGTCAGCGGAACTCCTAGGAGCCTGTCACTGCTGTGCTCTATTCAACTACTCACTGCCTCACTGCCTCACTGATGCTATAGTAACTGTCTTTCCGGTTTTAGGGAGCTACTGTATCTGTTTGTATGAAGCAGGTCTTGCTCCCGTGTTCCCACCCCTCGCCATTAAACACCAATACTCCAGGCAATGATATCCAGCTTACTTGCAAGAGAATTGATGTCTTCTCACAACTGCTTGCTAAACCTTTTGTGGACCTTCTCGTGCAATTTGTAATGCATGATGATGCATGTATACTCCTCTGGTCTGGTCTTTATGTCTCTCCATGGCGAAATACCAGATACCATCAACAACGCTGACACATCGAGTGACTAAGTCAGGGTTGCGACAGAAACCTCCTGGCCATGGACCAGCTCAACAACTCGTACAGCTGACTACAACTCCACCCATGATCCCAGGGTGACATGTCAACTTCTTCCTGCAGAGCTTGAATTTTATTTCTGTTGCACCATTTAATAGTACCCGACTTAGTGATTGTATTAGAGTAGTCCCACTCGAATATTTATATGCTATCATAATGTTGTCCTTCTCCGAGTCTATGAGTATTAACATAAATTCACATGGAAAATACTATCTCAAAACATATTCAACCGATCATCGATAATTCACTTCTGGAGGGTTCCTAGTGATTTTTGGGGGTATGGGCTTCGGGGATAATATGGTAGGAATCATGTTATACTTTATAGGATCAACGAAACTGATCCCTCACCTTGTCCAGTTGATGAATTGCCGTCAAAGAGCAATGTATATTATAGATTGACGAAAAAAGACGGGAGAATTCGCAATGTTTTGAAGCGCGATATGTTCATGTTGTCTTGCCATATTATACATCAAGTACCTGTTCGATTACGTGAACTGTACAACATCATTCTTAAGACCTACACCTAATTCAAACATCTCCTACAACATAGTAAATTGGACAAGTCGCTTGGCAGAACATATCAAGTCCTGTGATTTCTAAGTCTCGACAAGAGCTTAGAGCAGTAGAGTTCCCCACATGTGACACATTTCTCCCCCCATTTGAGGCTCCCACCACCACATGGACCATCTTCATTGTGCGACTTTCTCTACAGTAATAACTCAGCCATCTTGCTGGATACTTTAGCATCAGTTGCGAGTTCTCCACTCCAATCCTTCGCAAAACGCAAAATGATGCCTCCTCTCGACGTTGAAAAAGCTCGATCTCACTTCCCTTCATTGAATACTGGATACATCTTTGCAGACAACGCCGGGGGGTCTCAAGCAGCGAAGGAAGTGGTTGATCGCATATCTGATTATCTCTTGAACACCAATGTCCAGTTGGGTGCAGATTATTCCGTTTCGGTGCAAAGTACACAGCGGGTTCTCGTAGATGGGCCTCGTGAAGCTGCAAAGCTCTTCAATGCCTCTTCACCAGACGAGATTGTGTTTAGTAGCAGCTCAACGATGAATCTGGAGAATCTTGCTAGAAGCTTGGAGCATGACATTCAGTCAGGCGATGAGTTTGTGGTAACGGGTGAACATGAAGGTAAGGCGTATGGCTATATACGATCGCTTGCGATCCGTTTTGATCTCAAAAAATCCATCGATCTTTCCTTCTCTCAGCCAATGTGGGACCATGGAAGAAACTTGCAGCTAGACGTGGCGCTAAAATCCTCGTATGGAACGCTACTCCAAACGACCCTCAAAACCCATATTCTGTTAGCTTGAAAATCGAACAACTTCTGCCTCTGATCTCATCGAGAACGCGAATTGTCGCATTTACTGCATGTTCTAATATCCTTGGTTCTATCGTTCCAGTTAAGGAAGTAATCAAGGCAGTTAGGGCAGCAGCGAAGGAGAAAGGATCCAAGAAGGTTGAGATTTCCGTCGACTGCGTGGCGTTCGCACCCCATCGGTTGATTGACGTGCAGGATTGGGATGTAGACTTCTGTGTGTTCTCTTTCTACAAGGCATGTGTTCGATTCCTATCATCATTACATCTTACTTACGTTCTCTGCCGATATCAAGGTGTATGGCCCACACATCTCAGTAATGTATGTGCGTTTGTCAATTTTGCGAAGCTCAGTTGCTTCAATCGCCCACCACTTCCTCAAAGTCGAAGACGTCGCCTACAAGCTTCAACCTGGAGGTCCAGGTTACGAAACTGTATACGGGACAACTGGAGTCATTGAATACCTTTTATCACTCACTCCCGAGAGATCCCTAAAGGCGTCTTTTGATGCCATCGCCAATCACGAACAAGCCCTTGTGAAAACCCTGATTTCTTTCCTGATTGCGCCTGAACAGAAGAAAAGGGGTGTGAGACTTGTTGGCGAGGACACTATTGATATTAACCGAGCGCCTACAATTTGTTTCGTTGTCACCGGACAACGTGCATTGAAAAGCAAAGATGTCGTTAAAGTATTCGACCAAAAAGGCGGTGTAAGCGAACTGAGCGTTTTTTTTGGAGCTGTGGTGCTGCCTAATTGATGACGTCTTGATTTACCAGATCGGGATTCGATACGGCCATTTCTATGCGTACACGCTTGTTGACAACTTCGCGCCCAAGATTGACGTTGATGACGGAGTGGTTCGGATATCATTGGTACATTACAACACGGTGGAGGAAGTGAACAAGATTATTGAGGTTTTGAAGGAAGTATTGGCTTAAGGTCTCCATAAAAACTTGTCTTGGAAAGGAATGGATGTGTGTGTATCAAAAAATTTACTTATGGATGTTAAATGTACTCCGATGTATTTATTACAAAACCATGTCCGACATTGATGCTACATTACAAAGTTCGTGCGAGTTACATGAGATACAAAGTACTAGCAGTTGTCCGTTCTACATGGGTGTTGATTATGAAAGTCCTAGATTTATTTTGGGGTTGTCCGTTATCATGTAAGTCATTGGATGCTCATGAATAGGGCATTAATTGGTAATCGTGAATTTGGGGGAGAAGTTGCCAGAGTCACCAAACACTAAGACATAAACGAATGAGGTTGGCTGCTAAGAGAAGCATAAGTAGTATTACTCACAAACAATCTGGTAACCATTTCCTGGAGTAACATGGGGCACTTGAATTACCTGTCTTCCCGAAAGAATATCAAAGCCACTAGCCAAGACTTCTATACAAAACAAGTGAGTACAGATTCGCAGTTTCATATATAGATAGGTAAATACTGACCATCCATGGTGAGATCATTTACGCGGAGCTGGATCCTACCGAGCTTGTTGGTGATGTTAACGGGGTGGTTTGTAGTATCCCTGAATGAAGAAAAAATTTAGTTCATTATGACCCAATGGTGGAGCAAGATGAGGATGACGTACCAGGTGACATTAAGGTGTTGACCGACCTTCCAGACAGTGTTTGCATTCGGGTAGAGAATGGGAGGAACGAAAACGTCTCTGGATTGTAGGGAAACGGGGGAAGCTACGGCCATTGAGAACAGTGATGCGAGGAGAACGAAGGAGAAATTCATAACATTCATGAACATCATTGTAAAAGTTGTGAATTGAGAGTGAGGAAGTTAACGAAGGCTTTGAAGTGAAGACTTGTGAGTTTAGGATGCTGAACCAGTTAGGTTATATACCTCGAAGGCTGTAAGAAGCCGATATCGGAGGGAGAAGAATAACACGCTTCGGTTGTGTGCAAAAGGCGCCTTAATCGCTGATGTGTGCTGACTCTTGATGATAACGTGGTGGAATTGAGCTTACGAGCGAGAAGACCAGGGTCGATCTAACTGGGATCAGATGTCGCCAGATGTGGCTATGAAAAGTCAAGTGAGCTCAGACCCTCGCTTCTTCAATACAAAGGGACATTGAAAGGGGATCACACTTTTTCTTTCGAGTCGACTTGGCTCTCAGAGAAAACCCAATAAAACTCCAGAACTTTCCTTGCTTGTAAACTGTAAATCTCGCTATAAACGTTTCTCCGGGTTATTATTATCACCTCATGAAATGCGAATCTAAGAAAGAAAGAAAAATGCGGCGTTTAAATCCCGTTTCTTGTAAAGCTGTGGGAAGAACAGCATTACGAGCAGCAATTGTCATGAGATGAAGTTTCCGATTTCGGGTCTCACAGCAAATCTAGTTACTTATAAATAGAGACGGCCAAAGACATCCTCAGCATTCAGAGGCTCCACAAACAGAAAGGCTTGACAGGATGTTTGAAGGGATCCTTAGGGGGGCAATGCAGAGATAAGGCCTGTGTGCGTGGAATTCCGAGGAACACTCGAGAAACGCGCATGTATGTTATATGTTAGAAGGGTTTCAACTACTATTAATGAACTCTATGCTCCTGCGTTAATGCACCGCACTACAGTGAGTCAGTGACTGGCAACTGCACATGTGTTCAATACCGTGGTTAGTACTCGGTAGATCCCGCCAGAGGGTTTTGGAAATCAAGCGCAAACACAATGGGTTGTGTTGCTCTACACGTAATTGACACACCAGCTGCTCTTGTCAATCAAGTGCTAAATTCCATTGATTGTTCTGGAATGCCAAATCATCATGGTCTTGTGATTTTGCTCGTTTACTGCGATTTTGACAAGTCTAGATGTTTACCACATGTTTTGCGCTACCATTATTACACTATAACGCCACACGTTAGGTGACCGCCGTGCATGCATACTTTCCTTTCCTTGCACGTGGGTCCTCGTGTTCGCTTGTTATGGAGACTAAAGCTCGGGGTGGACCACTGTCGGCTGTCACTTCGGCTATTGTCGAAAAACCGGAACTAGGGTGGACGTTAGTTAATTGAATCTTGAAGTTTGAAAGCTTGATCCGAAAGCGCCCAAGCCACCACACCACTCTAATTCGCTATGTTGAGTGCACTTGTGCGGGAGAGGATTCGCTGGACTTGTGACCAGGCTGTTGTTTAATCAATCCACCATTAGAGAAGCTAACAATTACAAAGGCACCCATCATTTTCACTGACAGCATGGAGTTTAATCATAACAACACACAGACATTTATCAATTTATAGATCTTTCGATTTGGTTGACGCATGTATCAGTTAGATAAATAGGGCATAGAGCCGCTCCTACGTTTCAAGATATAAGCATTTACATATACGATGTGTGCCTGAAACAGATCATTCATCTTTCTTACCATGACTCCCAAGAAACTTCATGTTGCAATTTGGTATGGACATTCTCATATCTTTTTACTGGCCATTGACTTGATCCTACAGTGGTGGCGGGATAGGAGGTTTGGCGACAGCAGGTTAGGAAATCCTTCACACGAGAGCACGCTATTTACTGAAGTCCATTTCAAGTGGCACTGTCAAATTATCCAGATATAGCCGTTGATATATATGAAGCTGCGGCAGAGTTCTCTGAGGTTGGCGCTGGAATTGGGGTTTGGCCCAGGGTATGGAGGATATTGTCGCAGCTCGGATTAAGTGACGACATGGCGAAGGCTAATGCTACGGCACCTTCTTATGATTTGGGTCAGTCTTAAAAAAATTCTGTGCTGCGCATATCAGACCTAATTTTCGCCAAGTCGACACATTCATTTTTCGCAAAAGCGACCAACCCAAGGGTCTAGATTTCTACAAATTACGAACACAAGGTGGGATCATATTGCCCGTACTGTTTGCAATTATTGAATTCCAATAAGGAACATTTCTTCGATATCACAGACCTGATGTTTTGCAAGTTCTCATAGACCATATCCCATCACGCTATAAAACACACTTTTCTCGGAGGCTCGTATCGTATAAGCAACAGCCTTCCGGAAGAGTCGAGTTGACATTCGAAAATGGATCCAAGGAAACTTGTGATTTGCTCATTGGTGCCGATGGTATCAAGTCAACGGTTCGCCGCTGCCTCTTGAAGGAAAAGGCAGAAGTAGCCGCTCAAAATGGAAGGTTTAGTGAAGCCAAGGAACTCCAGCGTTTGATTGAACCGAAGTGGACTGGTATAATGGCATATAGGGCCCTCATACCTACTGAACGTTTGATAGCTTACCGTGACGCACACCCTGAAGAAAATGTTCGCATTCCAACGCAGAAGTCGACCCCTATCATGGTGAGTTGTTTTCCGAGAATTAACCTTTTGCTAAAATGGGCTAATGTATATATCCAGTATATGGGCCAGCATGTGGTAGGGCGCATATATTGATATCTTTACCAACTTGTTAACACTTCCCTGGCGACAGAATGTGGTCGTTTATCCCATCAGTTCTGGAAAGCTTATTAACATAGGTGCATTCCATGCGAGAGAGGAGCTTGCAGGCACCCCCTTTCCGGGACCTTGGGTCTCTGATGTAGACAATGCCGAATTGCTGGCTGCTCATGCTGGTTGGGAACCCGAGTTACAAGCAATTTTGAAGGTAGTTCACCCTCATTCTCTTTTGTCTCGCCAAAGTTCCGGTATTCAGTACTACATAGTGCATCGACAAACCTTCTAGGTGGGCCATCCATACATCACACCCCTTGAAATCCTGGATTTCTGGTAATGTAGCTCTGCTAGGCGATGCGGTAGGTTCAACGTTATTCATCGTATAGTAATCATGCTTACCATATTACACTTGGTAGGCGCATGCTATGTCACCACAACAAGCATCAGGAGCAGGTCAGGCGATAGAGGTAAAGCATACTATGCATCAATGCAAATATGATCCGCTTATAAAGGACATTAGGATGCATTCATTCTTGCAAACCTTATTGGACACAGAAGCACCCGTGCAGACAACATATACGAAGCCCTGCGGATCTATGATGCTATCCGTCGTCCATTCGCAACACAGATTGCTGAAAAATCGCTGGTGAACGGGCGGTTGTTCGGCCTACAACTTGCCGGGATTGATGCTGATGAGGAACCACACCGTCTTCCAGAGATTGGCGACGCCATCAAAGACAATTGGAAATGGAGTGAGTCCATTAATAATTCCATATTCTTCTACTGACAACAACTGTTTTGGGTGTATACAGCTTGGACAACTACGATTGAAGATCAGTTGAAAGAGGCTATAAGAAGGCTGGAGAGGACAAACGCCCAAGCACGTCTCTAAGTATATGATGGATCATTTTGTTTTTCTCCATTCGATATGTTAAATTCCCTTGTATAATACCACATTAAATTTACATGAATCGACACTTATTCGAGGGAGAGTCACGAGCACTGCTTTATATCAGTATGCCAAAGATGTTATGCATCGGAAGGAACTGGACTGGGGTGTCGACGGCATGTTTGACCGCTTGCAGCTGCGGAACTTGACACTCTGACCAAGACAGGGGGTCTTTGTCCGGCTTCAGAACCGGATTGACATTGACAGTCAAATTTTTTATCCGTACCAGTGTTGAAAGAAATATCCGATTAGAAACGGATGGAACGAAAAAAATTTAATCAATGACTCCGAGATGATCTTCTTTTATTGTACCAATTGCAAACTATGTAGATATATTAGTAATAGTTAAAAGAAACGCCCGGTCTGCGAAAACATAACTTACGATTTCCGTTGCATCCACCCTGGTTCCAACAATTTTTAGGCGAACACGCGTGTTTTTCTCGATGATCTGTTCATCTGAAGCAAATGAAGGAGGGTTCGAATTCGGATCGAAGCGCATGTCGGGATGAATGAGCTTTCGGATAGATAGCCAGCATTCAATATTTGACAAAGAAAATTTGAAGAACAAAAAAAAACGCACTTGATGAGAGACAAACACTGTCAATGGCCCAACGTCTGCGAAAAAGCCCATCTAGAGACAGATTAGAAATGTATTTCTTAGTAGCAAGCAAGAATAAGTATAATACGCACCTTATTTACATTGTTGACAACTCCATCTACAACTTCCCCCTTGAATGGCTTGAACACAATCGCGCGATATCTCGTGATGAATTCAGCTTGCCCACTCCCACTCAGTACCATTCCTTTCCCAATATCGAGAATCGACACCACAGCAATGATATAGCCAAACTGCCCCGAACAAGTTCCTTCAACATCCGAGTACAACTTCGATTCCAAAAAGTTGAGCATGCGTGGCCCAAAATACGACGGGTGCAGCAGAATGGTGTGCGTTAGCTCTTTCTTTAGTTATATCACAATATTTGATACTGTCATTCTGTGCACTTGGTTCAAAAAACACAAGAATGACACACTCACGATAAAGAACATCGTAGTTGCGACGACGGGCAGTTAGAATTTTGGTCACCAAATCAGGTTGGGATTTTCACATGTGCTGACATAACAATTTTACATTCGCAGAAAAAATATGGGCCGACTAGCTCAGTTGGTTAGAGCGTCGTGCTAATAACGCGAAGGTCTTGGGTTCGATCCCCACGTTGGCCAGGTATATTTTTTCTCTGGATGATATCTTTTTCTTTCAAACTGCAATGTTTCGATTTATGCACGTGTATTTTCGAGATGGTAGAATTTTCGCAATTTGAAAGGATATTTTGCATAGTGGTAAATACTTTTGAGTCGTACCGTCCTTGTGTATACATCTCTGTAGCAAGCGTGACACGTGTTGCCCTGGAAAATGACCCCGAAGTTCTCTTTCACTCGATGGCAGATGCATACTTGGTAGTGGTTCTTATAGTCGACTATTTTTCGGTGTAATCTTTTCTCGTTACGGTACTTTTTTTCTTTCTATTCGGAGCTAGCTTGGCCGGGTTCGTTTCTTTTTGTGAGGCTTTCATTGTCGCTTTCTTACTTAGTTGAGATACATTAAGATTTGTCCTCTGGACTCAAATCTTCACTTACTGTTTGTGTTACTTTCTCCACTAACTGCCTTTGTACAAATTGTATTAATATATGTTGCGGATTGAATAGCAACAGCCTTTGCTGTGCATATTTTACTGAGAGCAAACGCTGTGAATACAGGCACTCGTTGTTCAGAGTTTACTATACGGTATACGTAAAACATTGATCAAGACAAGTCTCGTTTAAACGTGTTTTTATACCCATTGGAATCATTCCCTTTACCATCATTTGCCATGCGTTTCATTCATGGGCTTTGCTCCATTTCGATACTTGGGTTGGGGGTGCTGTTGAAATGCTGTATGGTTGTTAACACGCGTACAAGTGTGGCGCGGTGTGGCGAAGGCGTGACATATCTACTTAA
This sequence comes from Floccularia luteovirens, assembly GCA_009739215.1. NCBI lineage: Eukaryota > Fungi > Basidiomycota > Agaricomycetes > Agaricales > Squamanitaceae > Floccularia > Floccularia luteovirens. The sequence continues at coordinate 1,738,476 of VSJF01000006.1, forward strand.
AGTCACTCCAGAACTCAACGGTTTCTTCAACTTCAAGCTTCAGCTTCAACTCTCACACCAATGCCAAGGTACTGTTCTAGTTATGCTCCTTGTATATTGCCGCATCACTCACCTAGTACAAAGTGATCCCAAGACTCCTGCTCGCGTAGGAGCTGTAGCAAATGATGACACCCCCAAGTCTTTGAAATCAGGAACTTCAATCTTATACTTCCATGACACAAAACCCACTCTTGCAAGGGACCCGACTACTCCTCACTGGGTCCGAGACTTTGTGGAATCTCATTCTTCCTACAACGGAACAATCCAACAATTTCTCAAGGAATATGTACCAGTAAATAGAAAGACTCGAGGCTCTCTCCCAAAAGACTTTTTCGACAACGCGATCAAAGAAAAAGAAGAGAAAACAGCACCAGCATTGGTGATGTTATGCCATTTCTATCCTCGCAGAATACCATCCAACTTTCACTAGACAGAGTTGCTCGACTAGCATGATGGAACGGTTTCCAAAGCGAAACTAGGATGAAATTTCGTGTTCCATCAATACCATTTCATCTCGCCCCTTTCGCCTTCAGCGCATGAAACTAAACCAGACATCGTGGGCGGCTTTCCTAGGACGCGTTCAGGACAGCAGTCTTGGGACTGGTCAGACACACACAGTTGTCATTGAATTGAAGTCGAATGCGTCAGACGACCCCATCAATCATAATGGGGTGCCAAAGGGAGGTGAGGGTATGGCAGGGATCATAACACAGCTGGCCAAAAACGGTCGAAATCTCCTTCAGGCACATTCGAGCTGCTTCTCCTTTGTGTTAGGTGTGTACGGTAGTCAGATGCGGATCTTCCGGTTTGACAGAGCAGGAGTGATATCGTCTCCTGCTTTCGACATCAAGCAGAATGGGGACGTTGTAGAAGAGTTTTTCTGGGGATTTTTGAAACCAAGTGCAGGTACGAAGGTGCTTGGGTTGGATCCCTACAATCAAATGCGCCCTAGCAAAGAAGGATATGCGACGGATGAGGAAGGAAGTGTCAAGAATATATAAACACCTAGGCAAGGAGGAATTGAAGGTAATGACGAGAACATGTTGGTGGATGGACATTAATATACAGGAGATGATGGGTGTGCCGGAGGTGGACTGGATGGGGGAAGTTGATGGTGATGCAACTGCTCATATGGAGGACAGGGTACAGGAGGAAGAGGAGGACGAAGAAGAAAAGGACGAAGAAGAAAAGGACGAAGAAGAAGAGGATGAGGACGAAGAAGGAGAAGATGAGGACGAAGAAGGAGAAGATGAGGACGAAGAAGGAGAAGAAGAGGAAGAAGAAAAGGTCGACGACGACGAAGACGAGGAGGGCGAAGAGATTGGTTTGTGTTTGTATTTTGGGTTATTTAATCATTTGACTAATGTACGCCTTGTATTGAATGTAGGTAGAATTCGATGCTTCACGTTCGGTGTTCCGCTTTATGAATCGTCAGGCTTATTTTCCAGGGCAACACTTGTTCGGCGTGCCATCCTCGACCCAAAGATCCATAGCTCATACAAGGGGTGTCGTATTTGCTGTTAAAGATGCATGGCGAGAAGTCACACGCAGGTCCGAGTCGGAATGCTATGACCAGTTCGAGAAAGAGTCGGCAAAACGCTTCACAGGACTTGCACGATGCTATGGCTCACTTGATCTTGGGACGGCGGAAGGACCTGATTATGGGCATGAGACGATGAAACCACCAAACAAGAACGCGCGTCATCGTGAACGAACGCTTATATATCCGGTTGGAAGGACCTTTATGGAGCTTTAGGGGGACAATGGGAAGCTTATCGCAGCCTTGCGAGATGCGATTCAAGGTTTGTGTCCACTATCCGATATACTACTATGCGCTGAATTTGTTCAACACAATGAAGGTCATAAAATTGCATATGAATGTGGTGTACTTCACCGGGATATCAGTCCTGGAAACATCCTCATATTAGGAGACGTTCGAAGAGAAAGATGCTGGAGGGTTCCTACATGATTTCGACTACGGTAAACTGATGAATGTTGAGGGTTCGGGTGACAGTGATACTAGAGAGATGACGGTATGGATTCAATGACGAACGTTTATTAAATTGTTGATGTATAGATTCAGGGGACACTCCCGTTCATGGCAATCGATATCCTGCACGAACTACCCCATGAGGTTCACCATGACCTTGAATCATTTTACTGGACACTCATTTATATAATCCTGCGGCACACAGACCACGACGGTGGACATGATGCGTCACTGGACCTATTTGACTATGTCAAAATACATATGCTTCGCGACAAGAAACTTGGTTGGTTATATCGTTCAAATTTAAAGATCAAGAGTAATGAACCTCTTACACAACTCCTTCATAATCTACGAGGATTGTTCGCTAAACAACTCCTTTATAATCTACGAGGATTATTCGCCGAACAACTGAGCATGGTTGACAAACCTGTAACTCCAGTAACGCATGACGAGCTTCTCGAAGCCTTTGATAAGGTTCTGGAATTGGATAATTGGCCTGAAAATGATCATTCTTTGCCTTTCCCGAACACCGATACCCAAGCAAAACCCGAGTTACAGAGACAGATTCCACACCAGAATAGCCAAGGACAAAGTTCAGGAAATGCAAAGTTGCAGACAGAGGTACCGGTCCCACCGGCACTTTCAAACGTTTCATCATCGTCGAAGAGACGGCGGACTAGTGATCATATTGGCACTGTGAAATCTGCCAAAACTTCTACTTCCTCGAGTACACGACGCAACAGGACGGATGTAGAAGATGGAATACTGATGCCTCCACCTCGAAATATACCAAGATCAAGGAATGCAGAGTTGCAAACAGAGGTACCGGCTCCACCGACCCCTCCAACTGCTTCATCATCATCATCAACGAGGCGGACTAGTGCTCGCATCAGCAATATGAAAGCGAAATCTGCTAAGACTTCTACTTCCTAAAGTCCACGCAATTGGAAGACCTTGGAAGACGAAACATGAACATTAGATTATTTATGCAACAATAACCTAGACAATCTACATATAGACAAATCTGAGCTATTTCTCTCGTATCCCATTTCACTTCCGAAATGTCACTCTCAGTAATAAACACAACAAAACCTACTGCTATTCAATCATAACATACAAGACAGCTTGAGCAGCGCAATGAGTCGTGTTTCGCAGTATGACACTGTAACACAAACAGTATGTGACGCTTTGAGCTCAGAGGGCAGATCGTAATCTACGTCGAAGTAAGAAAGCGATAGTGAAATCGGAGCAGGAGTGGGAAGCAGCCTCACGACAAGAAATGCACCCGACCAGATTATTCTGAGAATGGATTCCACAATCTAAGTATGAAATGTTGCAGAAATGATGATGACAACACTAAAACCCAGAGAACAGAATCGCAACTGACATACTTACACCGAAAAGTAGTCGACTATTTGAACCACTACCGAGTACGCACCTGAGTCAGTTTCTGGTTTTCTCACAACCTTCATGATAAATCGTTCCAGTCCAAGGTCATGCAATACATGGGCATTCATCGCTTCCACAGCATCCAATTCCTGGCCTTCAGCATCTCCATTTGGTATGCTCCTGAAGTGTATTCTTCTGACACAGTGTACTGATTGTAGGTTTATTTGTAGAGGGTGAGTTTCAGAGATAAGTAAGTCTTGTTTAATTTATGACCACTCGGAGCCCATAACCTCTTGACTGAGATAGGTAGAAAAATGAATATAATAATGATGTAGAACTACGCATCGTGTATCTACTTAAATGCTAAGGAATGATAGTAGCCTTTTTAAATATAATACCCAAGCACTGATAAGCAGTGTGAGGTGCTACATGGGGCGTTGCCTCTGAGTGAGGCTGCGCGTTAGTGACTCCTAATAATGAATTCTATGCTCCTGCATTAATGCACCGCAGTACAGTGAGTCAGTGACTGTGCATGTGCGTTCAATACCGTGGTTAGTATCTGACATGTACTGTTTTCAAAGAAATGGGAGAAAATTAGTAAAGAAAAGAAGGCAGCGGAGAAAGCTGCGAAGGTATGGATTCATTTACTTTTATAGATTTTGTTCTCATGAGTATAATCCTGTCAGAATATTCCGGCCATTCAAGCAAGCACTGGGGAGCCCGTAAGTGGTTCGACTTAGCAGATTTCGGACTCTGAACATTAATATTGCAATGGCAACGAGGAGAAAGTAGAAGTAAATATGCAAAGTCACCTGTTTTAATACACTCTCTCATACGTCAGATGAACACAGACTGTTGCAGTAGCAAACCAGATTTTAAAATTTTATTGAGTCGGATTTACACAGAAAACTATCCGCAAAGTGGACAATTTCTGCACTTACTTGCAGAGGTCCGAGAGACATCTGAATGACTTTGAGATGCAGAACATCTCGGCTCCTTGCAGCTCAGTGCGGAGTGGGTTTTCAGTGTGAAGCCTCAAATTCAAGTTTCATGAGTTTACGATAGTCGAAATCATGTTGGAACTCTCCAACAGCTATCCTTTCAGACGTTTATAATAAAAGGATGTTACCACCGCGAATATCCCATTGACATACTATACTACTTGTATACGCAGTTTTATGACTTTTATGTGTTGTACAAGTGTGTTAACAGTAGCATATCGGATAGTGGCACACAAAATTCGGACTGCATCTCGGAAGGCCGTGATAAGTTCACATGTCCGTATGAAACTCTAGCTCATTGACGTTCGGTAGGTTCTTCGTCTCATGCCTGTGATCAAGTCCTGGGGATCAAGTTTACTGTGTTGATATGATCGCTGGTCCGCTGTCTCTTCAATGATACTGAAACAGTTGTAGATGGTGGTGGAGCTGGTGCCTCTGTCTCTAACTTTGCCTTTCCTTAATTTTGTCCTTGGCTATTTTGGTGTGGAATCTGTCTCTGTAATTCGGGTTTTGCTTGGTTATCGGCACTCGAGGATGCTAAAGCGTGGTCATTTCCGGGCCAATTATCCAGTTTCAGAGCTTCATCAAGAACTTCGAGAAGCGCGTCGTGCGTTACTGAAGTTCCAGTTTCATCGACCATGCTCAGTTCGGCGAACAATCTCTGTAGATTATGAAGGAGTTGTTTGGCAAACAATCTTCGTAGATTAGAAAGGAGTTGTGTTAGAGGTTCATTACTTTTGATCTTCAAATAACCAATCAAGTTTTTGGCCACGAAGTACATGTGCTTCAACATAGTCAAATAGCCTCTGTGACGCATCACGTCCACCGTCATGGTCTGTGTATCGCAGGATGGTATAGATGAATGTCCAGTAAAATGATTCAAGGTCATGGTGAACTTCATGGGGTAGGTCGCGCAGGATATCGATTGCCATGAACGGGAGTGTCCCCTGAAACCAATCCTTCAACTAAAAAAATGTTTGACGATAAATCCATACCATCATTATCCCCCTCGTATCGGCCTCACCAGAGCCCTCAAGCGCAGGGTTCTGGAGTGTACTACGACCGCCGGTACCTATCCCCTCAAACGCCTCCAATAGTAGGGTGTCACTAGGACTAATATCCGGGTGAAGTACACCACTTTCATATGCAGTTGTATAACCTTCATGTGTTGAATATATCAACACTCAGTAGTAGGATATCGAATAAAAATTGCACACAAACTTTGAACTGCATCTCGGAAGGCCGTCACAAGTTCCCATGTCCATCTGAAACTCTGTAAAGGTCTTCCAACTGGGTATGTAAGGATTCGTTGGCGTTGTTGTTCGTTCCCTAGATGCAAATACTTTTGAGCTGTACCGTCCTCTGTATACATCTCTGTAGCACGCATGACACGTATTAGCCTAGAAAATAGCCCCGAAGATTCTCTTTCACTCGATGGCAGATGCATACTCGGTAGCGGTTTTTATTGTCAACTATTTTTCGGTGTGATCTTTTCTCGTTTCCGTACTTTTTTTTCTTTCTAATTGGAGCTAGCAGCTTTCATTGTCGCTTTCTTACTAAGTTGATGTGGATTACGATTCGTCCTCTAAACTCAAAGCTTCACTTACTGTTTGTGTGATTTTCTCCATTATCATAACCACCTTTGTACAAATTGTGTTAATATGTGCTGCGGAATACAACTCATCGCACTGCTTGAACTGTCTTCTCTATTATGATTGAATATTGACCACCAACAGCTTTGCTGTGCTTATTTTACTCAGAGTGACGTTTCGGGGATGTAACAGGATGTGAGAAGAATATATTTGGTTATGAATTGTCTAGGCTATCGTTGCATTGGAAATAATCTAATCTTCATTATCTGTCTTCCAAGTGCATCCAATTGCGGGGACTTTAGGAAGTAGAAGTCTTAGCAGATTTTGCTTTCATATTGCTGATGCGAGCACTAGTCCGCCTCTTTGATGATGATGATGAAGCAGTTGTAGGGGTCGGAGGGGCTGGTACCTCTGTTTGCAATTTTGCATTTCTTGACCTTGGTATATTCCGAGGTGGTGGCATCAGTATTCCATCTTCTACAGCCGTCCTGTTGCGTCGTGTACCCGAGGAAGCAGAAGTTTTGGCAGATTTCACTATACCAATATGATCACTAGTCCGCTGTCTCTTCGATGATGATGAGACATTTGTAGGTGCCGCTAGGGCTGATACCTCTGTCTGTGACTTTGGATTTCCTGAACTTTGGCCTTGACTATTCTGGTGTGGAATCTGTCTCTGTAACTCGAGTTTTGCTTGGCTATTGGGATTCGGGAAAGGCAAAGAATGATCATTTTCAGGCCAGTTATCCAATTCCAGAACCTTATCAAGGGCTTCGAGAAACATGACATGCGTTACTGGAGTTCCAGGTTTTCTGACCATTCTCGATTGTTCGGCGAATAAATCTTGTAGATTAGAAAGGAGTTGTGTGAGAGGTTCATTACCCTTGATATTTAAACTTGATCCAAATAACCAATCAAGTTTTTGGCCACGAAGCACGTCCACTTCTATACGATCAAATAGCTTCTGTGACGCATCAGGTCTACCGTCATGGTCAGTGTGCCGCAGGATTATATAGATCAGTGTCCAGTAAAATGATTCAAGGTCATGGTGAACCTCATGCGGTAGGTCGCGTAGGATATCGACCGCCATGAACGGGAATGTCCCCTGAATCAATACATCAACAATTTAATAAACTTTTGTCATTAAATCCATACCGTCATCTCTCGTGTATCACTGTCACCCGAACCCTCAACATTCATCAGTTTACCGTAGTCGAAATCATGTAGGAACCCTCCAGCATCTTTCTCTTCGAACGTCTCTAATATGAGGATGTTTCCAGGACTGATATCCCGGTGAAGTACACCACATTCATATGCAATTTTATGACCTTCATTTGTTGAACAAATCAGCGCATAGTAGTATATCGGGTAGTGGCACAAACCTTGAATCGCATCTCGCAAGGCTGCGATAAGCTCCCTTGTCCCCCTAAAGCTCCATAAAGGTCTTCCAACCGGATATATAAGCGTTCGTTCACGATGACGCGCGTTCTTGTTTGGTGGTTTCCTCGTTTCATGCCCATAATCAGGTCCTTCCGCCGTCCCAAGATCAAGTGAGCCATAGCATCGTGCAAGTCCTGTGAAGCGTTTTGCCGACTCTTTCTCGAACTGGTCATAGCATTCCGACTCGGACCTGCGTGTGACTTCTCGCCATGCATCTTTAACAGCAAATACGACACCCCTGTATGAGCTATGGATCTTTGGGTCGAGGATGGCACGCCGAACAAGTGTTGCCCTGGAAAATAAGCCTGACGATTCATAAAGCGGAACACCGAACGTGAAGCATCGAATTCTACCTACATTCAATACAAGGCGTACATTAGTCAAATGATTAAATAACCCAAAATACAAACACAAACCAATCTCTTCGCCCTCCTCGTCTTCGTCGTCGTCGACCTTTTCTTCTTCCTCTTCTTCTCCTTCTTCGTCCTCATCTTCTCCTTCTTCGTCCTCATCTTCTCCTTCTTCGTCCTCATCCTCTTCTTCTTCGTCCTTTTCTTCTTCGTCCTTTTCTTCTTCGTCCTCCTCTTCCTCCTGTACCCTGTCCTCCATATGAGCAGTTGCATCACCATCAACTTCCCCCATCCAGTCCACCTCCGGCACACCCATCATCTCCTGTATATTAATGTCCATCCACCAACATGTTCTCGTCATTACCTTCAATTCCTCCTTGCCTAGGTGTTTATATATTCTTGACACTTCCTTCCTCATCCGTCGCATATCCTCTTTACTGGGCGCATTGATTGTAGGATCCAACCCAAGCACCTTCGTACCTGCACGTGGTTTCAAAAATCCCCGGAAAAACTCTTCTACAACGTCCCCATTCTGCTTGATGTCGAAAGCAGGAGACGATATTACTCCTGCTCTGTCAAACCGGAAGATCCGCATCTGACTACCGTACACACCCAACACAAAGGAGAAGCAGCTCGAATGTGCCTGAAGGAGATTTCGACCGTTTTTGGCCAGCTGTGTTATGATCCCTGCCATGCCCTCACCTCCCTTTGGCACCCCATTATGATTGATGGGGTCGTCTGACGCATTCGACTTCAATTCAATGACAACGTGTGTGTCTGACCAGTCCCAAGACTGCTGTCCTGAACGCGTCCTAGGAAACCCGCCCACGATGTCTGGTTTAGTTTCATGCGCTGAAGGCGAAAGGGGCGAGATGACATGGTATTGATGGACGCGAAATTTCATCCTATTTCGCTTTGGAAACCGTTCCATCATGCTATCGAGCAACTCTGTCTAGTGAAAGTTGGATGGTGTTGTGCGAGGATAGAAATGGCATAACTCACCAATGCTGGTGCTGTTTTCTCTTCTTTTTCTTTGATCGCGTTGTCGAAAAAGTCTTTTGGGAGAGAGCCTCGAGTCTTTCTATTCATTGGTACATGTTCCTTGAGAAATTGTTGGATTGTTCCATTGTAGGAAGAGTGAGATTCCACAAAGTCTCGGACCCAGTGAGGAGTAGTCGGGTCCCTTGCAAGAGTGGGTTTTGTGTCATGGAAGTATAAGATTGAAGTTCCTGATTTCAAAGACTTGGGGGTGTCGTCATTAGTTGCAACTCCTACGCGAGCAGGAGTCTGGGGATCACTTTAAACTAGATGAATGATACGGCAAATTACAAGGAGCACAACTAGGACAGTACCTTGGCATTGGTGTAGGAGTTGAAGCTGAAGCTTGAAGTTGAAGAAACCGTTGGGTTCTCGAGTGACTTTAAGTAGATATGTCACGCCTTCGCCACACCGCGCCACACTTGTACGCATGTTAACAACCATACAGCATTTCAACAGCACCCTCAACCCAAGTATCGAAATGGAGCAAAGCCGATGAGTGAAACGCATGGCAAATGATGGTAAAGGGAATGATTCCAATGGGTATAAAAACACGTTTAAACGAGGCTTGTCTTGATCAATGTTTTACTTATATAGTAAACTTTGAACAAGGAACGCCACTATTCACAGCCTCTGCGATGTTTATTGGATGATGAGATGGTATAGTATCACTCAGAGCTCATTATAGACCTCGGTGCTTTCTGTAGTGTTGGGGGTAGCGCCATAGCTTTTGCGGAAACTGTCAAAAAAGGTCAGCTCTTTCAGCTGAACTATCTATTTCCCCTACAGTTGATCTTGTCATGGAAGTTATGCCCTAAACTAGTTCACATACGACTTTCTCTTGCTAGACATAATACTCAGATTTTCGATTGCAGACCAGATGGACCTCGTTTCATTCGCAAATTCATACATTTCTCGCTACTCTTCAACTTCCCACGATTCCTTCAATATCACTGCCACCTTTCTCAGTCCATCCTGAGGTAGCATGCTACGACAGCTAGTCCAGCTCAACCTTCGAAGAAGGAAAGTAAGATATGAGGAAGAAAATGCCATCCATCCAATCCCGGAGAATAAGACAGTATCTGTAATAAACAGAAGGATAGGTATAACATACTAGTTTCCCAGAAATACAATCCTAGAAGTAAGCGACCTGTTTATCGAGAACCCGGTGCTGGCTATGCTTCGGTGGACAAGGAGCTCAGCTGAGAGTGACAGTTGGTTAATACTGAAGCAAGACGTAAGACCTAAAATTTAATAACAGTTTTATTTGAATATTATAAGAGCAAAGAAACCAGGTCATCAGTTGATTAGACAGGGAACTTATCACTAGGGTATGTCCTCCTAGCCATTCATTGGATCAGTTCGTGCGAGAAGTTATTTTGAAATCTAGGGGGTCATGTACCCAAAGATTATATTCCTGCATCGGGTAATTAGCAAGCTTGGAAATTTGAAAGTAGTAAATCAACACGAACCTTCCAGGATGCATCAAACTTTTGTGCGTCAAAATCTTCTTTAAAAGAGAAGTCAAATTTGCGGAAAAGTTTTGCTGTGATCAATCTATATAACTTTGTAAATGTTGAACAGACGAAGGAATGAAATCCGATATTCACTTCATGTTATAAAGCGCAACAGCCTTTCCAATGCAAACGACTTGGCCATAGCCAAAAGGAATGAACGCCTCAATCCTATGTGGCCGTATTTTGGACCCTGATAGCCAGCGTTCAGGAATGAAAGAGTCTGGGTCTTTGAAATTCCGCGCTAAATGAAACCCATTAGACATATTACGATCTATTCTGAAAAAATTACAATTTACCATCACGGTTCAAAGCGTAGATGGCGCCTGCTATGGTTGTATTTGGAGGTATGAATTTATCGGCGATTTGTGCCCCGTTATCCCCTGTATATCGTGGAGGGCCTATGACATGGTTATAACCCATTTCAATAATAAAAATAAAAATCATACCAGGGGCGACAGGTGGGATCATACGAAGTGCCTCTTGAACACAAGCATCAAGGTATGGAAGTCTCAGTAATACGGTATCATGAACTTCGCCATCAACACCGAAGTTTTCAATGAGCTCAGTTCGCAAGAGGTCATAGACACGTTTGTCAGCCATTACAAATCGAAACAGAGATTGGGTGCCATTGTACACTGTATCTGAACCTGCCAAAATCATGGTAGTGGCGTCAGCGATTGCTTCAGCTGTTGATAGTGGTCGTCCTCCAGAGCTATCATCTTTCTGTATTCAGAATCGCATTAATTTAATGTATCAACGATTAGACATCGGACAAACGCACAATAATGCTTAAGATGCATTTTCGTACACCTTTATTTCTCTTCTCAAAGTCGGTTATTTTACGATTGGCGAACTTGACATATGCGAATTTCGTAACTTTCCAACAAAATTAGACTATGAAAGTTACCTTATGGAAGGTTACAATTGGTCCGGGTTCGGGTAGTAGTCTGACAAAATCGCCCATATATGGAACCTGGCCGAGAACTGAAGAACTATTCTTAGAGGAAGTTGTATAACCGTACAATAAAGAAAACCATACAAGCAACAAACGCAACACCCATTTGAAGCTGGAAATAGACGATAAGGAATGAGTAAATTATTGAAGAAGATGAAAATATGTGATCGGACTCAGCACTCACTAAATCCATCCATCCTTCGGGATCTCGACCAGCCTTCATAGTTTCGAATCCTCCTGAGAAAGACATATCACCCATATTATCCCTTGTTAATTTTAGTAGCTAGAATAGTTCAATGCCAGGAAGCAACACACAACGACCATAACTCCAACCAATGAGAGAGATTGATGGAAGGTTTGGTGGAGCTTTCCTTCAGAAGGATCTCAGCTAATTGATCAGTGCGAATCTTATGTGCAATACATCAGCTCTCTCCCTAGGGACTGGACATCTATAATTGATGTACCTCTGCCTGAGCTCTATACTCCTTCAACGAGTCCGCATTAAATGCTTTAGACCATGACTGGATACAAGTTAATTGATGCATCTCAAGTAAGAATATAATAATTGCTCACAATCAACCGACTTGTGTGTTCTGCAGCATCCAGAGTGTTTATCAAGCTGGTTGCATCCGCTGGAACACCTTCACAGTCAAACAAAGTCAGTTCTGAGGCTGAAGTAAGTTTGGAAACAGATTCTAGTACAGGTGTAAGATGGTGCGCGAAACAGTTTTGCATAAACTGCACGCGACGCTGTGGGATCCGAGACAGACAGCTCATTTGGGCCTTATCATATAGATGAGAACGAGATTAGAGCTGCTATGGCAAATGACTCATGACTCACCTATTCGCAGCCATGGCCCATACTTTTCGTGGAGGCTAGAGGAATGTATAAGGCTCACTTCGACGTCACATTCGCGCATGCTTTACCCACGTTTTAAGTATCATGGGACGCTTTCCACTAGATAACTTATAAATCATCCACCACTTGGTTAACTTCGCAAGAACCGGTCCCGGATAAGACGCGAGTGGATGCCATGGTGAGAGCCGGTATATTATAATTGTCGCCAAAAGAGCAGTAGTAAATGTAATCAACGCCAAGGCGGTCTGCTTTGCTGCAAGTAGAAATGATCCGTTTCCTCGGAAAGAGTCTGAAAATACCACAATCGACGACACAACCCAAATTGCAAGAAATTGGAAGGCGGTTGGTTCCTTTCGTTTAACAATTGGATGAATAGCCTATAGAAAAGATCATGAATGAATTCATAATAGCACAATTGAGCAGTACTCACTACACCAGCGATGGCTGCATACTGTAGAGTGATTGACATGACTGAACTAGACTTAGTGTTTCAACTAAGAAAGAAAACTGTCAACCGCTCTTTGTGCTGCTGTTTTAAAATCAAACAGCTTGCAGGGACGAGTTTGTATGTGATACACTTTCATTGGGCCAAGCACCAAAGCTACTGATAAGTACATATTAAGTACTGCATATATCAAATGAAGTAGTTAGAGTTCCAAACTTTCGAAAAACTAACTTTTAAGGTGGCACAACTACGCATTTCAAGGGCTTTGTATGCTTACCAGGGCTCTGTATATTGTATTTCTATCGTATGACATTTTCCATTCTCTGGGGCTTGCGACCCATCAAATGGATACCTATGGATACCGACATAAGTGCTCGAACTTCTCTGGTCCCTCAAGTTAGTCAGTCAACCATAAGAAGTAATTCTTAAAATTATTCAAACTAGTGGTGCAGCAGGAGCCTGGTGGTGCAGTAAGATAAAGCTGAGAAATACAACATAAAATAAGATCAAATAAAAACAATCGCAGTACACATATTAAGATGTTAGTGGAAGATCCTCGCTCACTTTGGGTTGAATGAAGGCATCATAAGTACTGCTCAGTTCAATTTCCCCCATGGCATTCCTATGAAAATGATAGGTAATTAAAACTCTCAAGCTGTGGATAGAAGCAAAAAGACCAACATAAACGCTTCACGGCATTCGTCTCTCTCCATGTCCGACCTGTATTTTTGTCCAAGCAGTTCATCGTCCAGTGCTAACGGGATGGGACATAAGAAAAAATAATCGGCCATCACTCAATTGTTCTCACCCTTGTCTTCACCTAGAAGCTTGAGTTTTTCAACGGGAAGGCATTGCCTAGTGATACATAAGATCATCAACACATAATTCCGATTTTTTTAAATGGCTCACCAGGTTTCATTCTTGTCATAAAATTGAATGATATGTAAAGGGACCTTTCTTTTTAGACGAGTTTGTTGGCGCTTCTTGAGGATTACATCTGGTACAAGTGGATTATCTGCCTCGCGAATCGTCGCAGGCCACCAAGGGTATGATACTAGGAGGGGTTAATAAGTAAACCTGGTTATTCTTGCCAATTGACTTACGAGCTTTAGCCCACACTATGCACACGATGTTGATCAATATCATAAGATGTAAAGCAAGAAGTCACTTACCAAGTGTTCCGTTAACGAGAGTATCTTCAGCTGGAGATTCTGCAGCGTCTCGTTGTGCTTGACCAGGATAGGAACTCTTCTGCACGGGGTGTTCCTTATCTGGAGCAGAATGTCCAAGAGTCCCAGCTATTTTATCATGTTTCTCACTTCCAAGCTCACTTAACGAACTTAAATCTGACTCTGCTTCAAGATTGGCCCGTATGTGAGAAACTCCGGACGACACCGGTATCCGGGGAGTTATGGAAGAGGGGTCATTGTTTTGTGCCAAAGATTCTGAAATAGCAAGACGCTCTTTCGCGGCCTTTCTGCGCAAGTTCTTTTGTCGTCGGATAGCAGGCGTGTCAAGTTCTTCAATAACAATCGTCCCATTGGGTTGTTCGATAATCGTTCCAGGAGGAATTAAATCGTCTTGATTTAGTAAGGGGGAGTAAACGTCTGCAACTTTCTCTTTTAAAGTGATAAACGGGCCTGTGTCTGCATCGAATTGCAAAGTAGTTCCGGCCATATTTTGAGTTTCCGCCACATTGTCGATGCCTTCTCCAGTAGAGGATTGCCGTAGCGTCTGGTTATCTAGAGCAGGTGTGCTATATGAGGACAACTGAGAAGTACTTGCATCTGATAAATATGAAGGGAGGAGTATGAGTTGTTAGATTGTAGAGGTATGAACCCAGACGTACCAGTCCGACTGCGCTTCTTATTGACCATAGGAATAAGAGGCTTTTCCATTGTTGGACGTCCTCCCCTCTTCTGCTCCGGTGGAAGGATCCATCCAATATCGAATCTGGTGAAAGACTCGCGATTATCAACGTGACTGACCATCTGAGGGCCGGGCGGCTGGGTTGGTCCATTTGACAAACCCCTCTTCCGCTTGGCTCCAGCGACGTTTCCTGACTGCAGATTCTCGTAAGATGTAGGTTGAGTTTGTGCTTCGGCTTCAAAGGCAGTAACAGCAGCGATGGCGCCACGAGTTCTCGGTGCGCGAAATCCAGGTGAAGTGTCAAGACTTGCTTGAGTTGCTTGTTCTTTGAAGTTAGCACCCTCAATACCAGAAGCCATTGCCGCAGCAGCAGCCTCAGCCTCTTTCCTCGCTTTAAACCTCTCGTATTCGGCTTTCCTATCCCGCTTGGGCTTGCGAGGTTTAGGGGGAGGTGGGGGTGGAGGCGGTTTCATCTTTGCAAGTTCATAGCTGAACAAGGATACAAGTGGGTCATGACTCAGCTTTAACTTGAGGTCATCTTTAATGGCGTCTGAAGAAACTAGTAGTTCTAGCACGTCAAGTGGGGGTTCTAAGTCGCCAATGGGTGGCACCTGATTTTCGGGTTCAACGACATCCATAGCATCTTGGTTGCTTTCTACATTCCGGTGTGGTCCAGGAATAGCATCAAGTTCCTGCAAGATAGTTTCTGCGGCGGCTTTTATTCGTAACGCGGTCTTGTAGAAAGCAGTATTCGGTTTATTATATAGTATAGCATTGTCGACAACAAGATTTATGTCGTCCTGAAAAGCAGTGTAAATGAGCTTCGATAGCGACGATGCAGGCACAACTACCTTGAAAGATTGTTTGTCCCAGTACTCATGTTTCTCCAGTTTTTCATCAATGATCGCCCAACACATAGGATTTTGGACAATATCGAAATAATCTGGTACGTCATTCTTCGACACAGGATTTTTGAAGTAATCGTTACGGTCATAGCTACCGCAAATATTGATGGGTTTTTAAGTTACAGTTACATAGATGGAAATCAACACACTTTGTAATCCGTTCGAAAGCTGACCTCAGTGCTTCTTCGTGAGGGAAAAGCGCTGTTGCAAGGATATTATGCAGTATTTCGGATTGCCTGAACTTCCTGGTTTCGCGTTTTCTAGATAATTCAGCCATGACCCGCAACCTCTCAAGATCGTCTCGCAAACATTTCAACATCTGAAGAAAGCTCGGAAGTTAACGTTAACCAAATTTCAAATCTAGAAAGCGTACAGTGAGTTTCATTTGTTTTTGCTCTTCGCTTTGTAATCTTCCTCCCGCGTTAGCTGTCCAGGGTTCGAGGTGCAATCTCTTCAAGAGAGGGGCTCCTCGTCTCGCCTCACGCTTCAGGCTCCAGTAGCGACAGACCATGAGCAAAAATTCACTCTTTTTCCTCATTACTACTTTGCCAATATAACTCAAAATCCTGTTTACAATGAGAGCAGGAACAAGGGGAGGGCCAGGTTTATATGTCTTGGCGTATGCTCGAGCAGATTTAGATATGTAGTTAGGGCTGCTATTAGGGTTGTGAGATTCTTCAGCAGCAAGTGCTGCAGCTCTTGCATCGCCCTGTTCCTCCTGTGTACAGGGATGGATCATACAATATAAGTGTAAGTGGAGGAAGTTTAAACGTACGGGAAGATGACGCTCGCAATAACATGTTAAAGTAACAGGTTCGGAACCCTGGGTGGATTTCATTGGCAACAAGAACTTTTCTTTTCGTGCGCATGTGGCATGGAATGCAAGGAAACATGATGTTTTAGCACATTGAATGCATGCACCTTCCCTGATATCACAGATACTGCATTTCTGGAAGAAAACAATAAGCATTTCAACCGATCAAATAAATATGTAATCACTAACAAGTTTCCAGCGTTGCTTAGATATTTTGTCTACCCCAATAATAGGTTCCATGAACACTTCGTTCGCAACACGGGTCTCTGGCACCCACATCGCGCATAAAAGGTGGACCCATTCACCATGTAATGTCTGCTTGAATGCTCCTCCCTCGTTAGGACATAATATGCATTGCTAAATAGAGGTTGAGCTAATCATAGATGTAGGTCAGTACATTGATCAGCTTACTACAGGGTTTTCAGGTGAAACAGTACACTTTCGGCAGAGCCATTGACCTTCGGGGATGTATGGGACGCCGTAGCAGTCTAATACCAATCAAAAATAACGGGCGGAAAAATGATACCAAGATACACTAACCTTGGTGGACAGCAAGATTGCAGCCATCACAAAATACGATAGCATTGCTATTCTCTCCTTCAGAATCATCACATATTGCACAAGTCGAATCTTCAGAAGGCATAGCTAAGTCAGGCTTTGGTAGGTTCTTCGTCTGACCAATATAAAATAAGAATGGAGTATTAAACACATTATCAAAAACTAACCAGATCAAACCACTCTTTTTCCAAGCGATCCATGATTATCTCAAACACCTCATAAGATACTTTATCCAACTGCTCCTTCTTGCGTTCGACATTGATTGCATCCAGCCACTCTTGGTCTTCGGCAAGTCAATACCTATCCTTGGAAACATTAAGAGATGCTCACCTTGTTCATCCATGTCATACTCAACCTGTCGAGCAAGATCGCTTTCCAAAGGTTCTGATAGATGCTCAAACACATACTCTACGTTATATTGGGCCTTATACATACCTATGTGACGAATATAGTGTTCTGGCCGTCGAAACTCTGAAAAGTCATTGTCTGTGAAAATAAATATTGGGCCAAAAACATCGGAGCAGCATACTACTTACATCCATATGAACGTGCCTGCTGATCATGAACCCCACCAGGCTGCGTTGTAACCTCATCTTCTATCTTCTCAAAAGAAACCTTGGGCAAAGGTACCAAGGAAGGTGATGGTCGTGTTCCTCGAGTCATTGTATTGTGTCGTTGTTTTGTCGAGTTCGTCGCCAACAGTCCATATGTCGCAAATGAAGAGGTTCGATCTGAGAAACCAGACGCTGTTAAGAACGCAGACACATGTATTAACTTTGAGGCACTCTGAAATTGTGATGTTCAGCCTGATAGCGCTTACTTAGACTTAGCAATGGCGTTGAGCAAACTCCATCAACAGACCATTAGAAATCACATGACCTTACTACTTGCGGTAAACCCAATAAACATGCGACGGGTATGTTTTTCTTGCAGTTAAGCTCACCTGTTTTTTATACTTGTAACCAAGCTTAATGATACTGGGGCGGACGGTGATGCCTGTAGACTCCCAATCCGCTGTTATATCAAATCCCCATTGATTAAAAACTCGTTAATGTCCCAATTATCGTGAATCTTCAAACCCCCTTTCTCCGGAGAGAATTTATTCACTATCTATCATGGATTCAGCGCCGCCCATTGACATTCCACCTATTCCAACAAACATCGAATTTCTGTCAGACTAACATTTCTAATTTTCGTTGCTTAACTTATTCTGATCTTTAATTTGCACAGCGCAGGACCGCCCTGGATCCACTCCTGTCCGTATAGCATCAAACTCATTTGTTTGCTAGATATTGGGCATCATTCTGAACATTTGGTTATATGGGCTCTTAACTGCGCAAATTTGTGAGGCATAAGTTCTGCGACTTACTAACTCATCACTAACAAGTCCCCTATGCCTCTGAAGTCTTCTACATTTATCGATTCCCGGAATGACATCGAATTCATTAGATTAATTGGTGCGTAACGCTGAGACAGTCTTTGCTGGATACTAACCTATTGTACAAGTTATTTTGTTGTTTGTCCTAGAGACTACACAATTCATATTCACGATTGCCCACGCCTTCCACTGGTTATTCTCTTTCATTGGCAAAGACTCTTTGCAAGTACAAGTGATTCCTTGACTTAAATATACATATCCAGAGTAGAAGCCTCCTGCTCAACTAATTTCTAGGTTTCTTGATCCTTCATCCCTTCAACAACACATAAGTTAGTACAAGGGGATGGCGGAATGGGAATTTCACGCAATTACGGTTTCCCTTTTCATTGCACCGACTTTACTACACAAAAATATAAAAGTAACAACGGTCTATAGGCCATTGAATAAACTTCGTTGTCCTATAAGTCTTAAGATGACTTATTGAACAGGTTTCCAGTTAATAGATTTTGTCACACTAGGTTCGCGATAGTGCAGGTATACAGGTTTATTAGATATTGAGACTAATTAATATTTACAGAACCTTACTTGATTTTCTGGACCGGATCATAAGTGCCCCCCTCGGATTTGGTATACGACTTACACCCATTATGATATCAGTCGGTCGCTGTTTCCCGTCCTCGAGTTTAACATCATAAAACATGAGTAGATGAATCAGTATCAATTTCATACTGCTCATCGCAAAATGTCTACCGGGACAGATGTGTTTTCCAATACCAAAAGCCAAGAGATCTGCGTCAGATCGGGGACCTCTATTCGGACCTTCGTTTTCGTCTTGTTTTTCTTTCGTAAAACGGAACGCATCGAATTTATCGGCGTTGGTAAATAAATTATCATCGTAATGTCTGCCTGAAGTTGAAACGGCTATTTTTGTGCCTCTGGGTATGAATGTCCCATCAGAGAAGGTGTAATCTATCATGGACTTGCGAACCGCGGTTACTAAAAGGCTTTAGAATAATAACAGAACTATAGATACAAAGAGCTTACAGATGGTTATTGAACGTAACCTTTGCGATTCCTTGACAAAACTATCCAGTAACTTCATCTTGTCTAGGGCATTCTTTGTTAAACCTTCGTCCTTGATCACAGCATCGATTTCTTCTAGAAGTGGTTGGATGTATTCAGGATGCGCAGCAACGTCGAATATGAGTTGTGTCAATGTCTTATGGCTGGTTAGCTATTCCATGCCGGAAAAAATGATTCGCTTACCAGGCTGGTGGTATGGATAGAAGCAAAATTCATCATTAATATTCGAGAGGTTAAGTTCTCAGTGCTCTGCTCATCCCCGGCAGCTTTCTCCATGAGCCATGTTAGAAAGTCCATCTAGATCTATAAGCTTCTCGCCAATCTGCGGTCTAAAAAATGAAAGTACCTCTTCGGTGTCGGGATTATATTTATGATCCTCCTGCCGTTTACGTCGCTCATTTATTATAGGTCCCAAATGCTCGTTTGCTTGACGAATACGTTTTCGGAGTCTAGAGAATAGCCTCCCTGCTATCCTGAAGGATATTCAATAATAATTAATACCTTATGACGTTAGACTTACGGTCTCAAAAAGGATGGCAATGGGTCAAGAATCAAAACCACTTTCATGACATCGCTTGTAAAATTTGTTCCAATTTTCAAATATTCTGGGTTTCGGCCTTTAACACCCTCAATTTAGTTACTTGAGAAACAATGAGATAGAATTACATAAAGGAAGGCCAACGAAGGTGCGGTTTGAAGTACGGGCAATAATTTTGATAAGTGTGTCCATCAATGGGTATCTCACCCATTCTACAATTCCTCGATAAATCAGATTCATTCGTCAAGGAGGAGACATACCGGCACTAGGAGGAATGATATCTTTAAAACTTGCCAGAACTTCATCATGGACATATGGCAACATTTTGCCAATATTGCGAGTCAGTTGATTTCGCACAATTGGAACATGATATGGATCATGAGCGATGTTATTTCCCAAAGTGTACTCGTTATGTAGCCCCTGGTTACAGATTAGCTCGGAAACAGTATGTAGTAAGGAAGTATTTTGAATAAGTACCTCCTGTATAGCAGCATCAAAGGAAAATACATCTTCTGGTAATCTCTTGATCTCATCAATTATGTGTTGATTGTTTGCAACAAGGTACCATCCATTGTGCACAGGAACTTTAACCACAGAGCTCGAGTGCTGGGAAAGGTTAAATTTGAAGATCAATGACCTAATTCTAAGAATGGAATGGACATAAATACTTCATCGCGCGCCCTTAGTAAAATGTCGTGTGAACGCCAGAAAAACCTGATAGCGGTTATATATGATAGGATGGGGTTATTATAGCCCACGGTTGGTATGTGGCTCAACTGCGTAGAAATGTCAGAATGAATTTCATTAATCAAACACTGAACGCACTTTTCGTCCTTCTGAATAATGGTGTGCCAGAAATGCAAATGATAAGAAGCAAATTCCATATACATAATAATCAGTGGACAGTAATTCCATGAGAAGGGCGCCTGATGGTATGGGTATGATTGTACGCTGTGTTACAGGTCAGATAACGGAGGAGTGCCCAGTTACGATGTAGTTGGAGCCCGCTTTTATCACAGAAATGGCTAGGATGGGCTGTTACACCTTGATATGGGGAAGGCTGTTCAACTAATACTTATGCCCTTATTAGTACTTCCGATTGTAGGGTCGCAAGGTGCCGATAGTAACCCTGCACAAGTCTTGGCTAAAACGTTCCACCTTTCGTGTTTTTCTCCACGACCACTTGAGCCTGTGCATACTCTTCAGTCTGAATAATCCAACAGATAAGAGAGAGGTGAGCGGTTATCCTCAATAACTATACTTTCTAACAAAGGGACAAGATATTAGCTAGGGGTCTCAACCGAAAAACCAAAGTTTTAGAAATGAAACCTTAGGCCTGAAGGTTCGGCTCCATGTAAGTTACGATTCTAAGAACCACGATCGCAAACAAAGAGTTATTGAAGTATATTCTTGTGGCTATTTCGACCTGAGCTATCTGTCAACAAAAGTTTTTTGAGACTTATGTTTGATGGACCTTAAGATTAAAACAGATAATACAACTGACCTTTCATAAAATCGTCTGGTTTTGTATTCTTGATTGTTTTAGAATGGGTTTGACTTCGGTATCAAATGCTTAGAAGTGCGGATGGCACGTTCGGCGCACGGCCTACTCTCGTAATGACTTACTAAATAACATCATTCAGATAACCAGTGAGTAAAAACTTCAACCCTCCCTGGTGGGACTGTCCTTGAAGGAACTGAACCAGTATTATTAGGGTGCTGCGGAAACTGTTAATATTGTGTAACGAGTTTGGGAGTGAAGGATATCTGCCATATTTGGTATGAATATCCCAACGTGAGTTTGCATAAACGCGCGACCCTACATGGGAAGTGGTTTCTTTATCGATGCGTATGTTTTTCCTTGCCGGTTGAACTGACATATTCAATACAGACACATTCACTTTTGTATGTTTGCAAATAAGCTTAATGACACAGGAGTGGAAGGAGAGACTTGCAGATGCTCCGCAGTCAATATATTGGGTGGACCATCCCCGCTCCCACTCTTCCGACGGATTTTCATCATGACTAGCCTAATTTTGCGACTCATATTTTGGTTTCTTACCCACGGCACCCCGACAATTGTACCAATACACAGTTCCCATCTACAATGTGATTTACTCGAAAAGCCCTCTTTATGCCTTGCCCTTGTTTAAGCCAGTCACCCCCCGTTTATGAACTGACTATTTGTATACCTTCATAACCTTTCTTCCTAGCATAATACTATCTATCATGGACTCAGCACCACCCTCTGGCCTCCCACCCATTCCACCAAACATCGCATTTCTGTTTGTCTGATATTCTCTCATTTTTCTACTTAACTGAAATTTAATTTGTACAGCGCAGGGCCACCTGTATGGATCCGTTTTTCTCTCTGCACAAGGCATAATTTCGACAACTTATATTTTCACTAGATATTGGGCATCATTTTGGATGCTTGGTTATACGGGCTCTTAACTGCTCAATTCTGTAAGGCATGAATCCTCAAAAGTACTCGCTTACCACTTACAAACACCCTATACATCTGAAGTTTTCTACTTATACCGATTTCAAAATGATATCAAATTCATCAGAACGGTTGGTGCGTACTGGGGGCCTAGGCAGCCTTTGCTGTATGCTGACCCGGCATACAAGTCATCTTGTTGTTCCTGTTAGAGACTGTACAAGTCATATTCTCGATCGCCGATGCGTTCCATTGGTATGTCTTCGGCTACGGAGATGTCAACAAGTTATCCGACTTCTTCTTGTCAAATATCGATACTCCAATCATGGGCTCAATTGTCTCCTTCACGGTCCAAGTTATTTGTTGTTGGAGGGCTCATGTACTAAGTGGTTGGAGGTGGTGGCCCGCTTTTATATCACTGGTAAGATACCGAACTCGTGTTACGATGTAACACAATAAGATAACGTATTGGTTATAGTGCGCGTTATTCCAGGCTACCAATGGTATCCTTGCAGGATCGATGGTAAATATTGAAGGTATCTCTGAATTTTCACCGAACTAATGATTTGTTTTCAGAACCAACATGTATCGAAGATCTTCTTGATCCCCGCCATTGAACTTAAATTGGTTGTGCCAGTAAGTGGATCTTCCGAATAAACTTCACTATGACTAACCGTTCAACGTGTTAGTTTTGGCTCGGCGCAAGTGCCGCGACTGACGTTATGATAGCATCAACATTGGTTTATCTGGTAAAGATTCGATCATTTTGCCTAACTTGCCTTGTATACTAATACTAGGCAGGTGATAAATTCTGATAGCTGGAAGCACAAAAAAACGCGTGGCATGTTGCTTCGCGTGGTCATTTTAACAATGGAAACGAACTCACTGACTGGTAATTTTTTATTATCAAGCATTACACTATTTTTTTGTCTGAGCAAAATATATGCAGCTATATTTGCAGTCGCTACACTCATTTGCGGTGTGATTGTCCCTTCTTTGAAACCTCCTGTAAGTTTTCATCTACGATAATTAGAAGTTTTACTGATGTGATGGTATAAAAAGAAAACAAGTATTTTCATGTGCTTGTAAGTTTATCTCGATCCATTGATTACCTCTGAATGACGTCTTATTCCTCTTGCTTTGTAGCTGTTTCCTCATCGGAAAACTGTATGTTCCTTTTCTTTGGCAAATTTTCAATGATAAACTAAAGCTGCGGATATAGTTATAGTAACTCGTATCTAATGATGTTGAACCTTCGCGCATTCCTGCCTGAAGGGGAAGCAGGAGGGGAACATGACACCACCAATCCATCAATGCTCCAGAAGAGCAGTTATTTCAAGACCACTGACGAGTCAAACCCATCCTTTGGATCATTTGAGCAAGAGCGAATGGTGAATTATGTTCCGAGCCAACAATTAATGAACCAACAAGTACCTCTCCAACAACCATCCCTTCCACACGGGCTACTGCAACCAGCCTCAGTAAATTATCAAAGTGCTGTGACGACCAGCAGCCAAGGAACTTATCAATCATATAGTTCCGGAGAAGCTGCCTAATCTAGAACGGTGTACAGGGTGTATGTATATCTGCTAGACTCGAGTGTATATAACAACGTGGTATATGTACCTTCGTTTCTGGATGTATGTATTTTTTTTGGAGATGTTTATATTCCAACACTTTTTACAGGCGCAGACCTGTCAACCCGCCCACCCTCCTTTCAAATAGCATACAGGCTGTGTTTAAAAAACCCAGGAATTGAATTCCAAATATGAATATCAATAAAATGTTATGTATACCCGGTTCAAACGTCGACAGTAATACTTTTGAAACACAAACTGTATACTTGGGAGTTTTGAATGACTTCAAGTGAGCTCTTAAGGATACAAACTCTATCTCCATTTATCATGCGCCCTGGGAAAAAGCGCTTTCCGAGATTTTTTCCGTCCTTTTGAATAACCCCCCGTGTGCCAGAAATGCAAATGTCAAGAAGCAAATACCATACACACAAGTGTCAGTGGTCAGTAATTCCATGAGATTGACACTCGGGGGAATTGTTGTGTAGTAAGGGAAATCACAATATGGTTATATGTAGTTGAAGCCCGCTGCATAATAGAACGGCAGCGGCTTTGGAAGGCTGAAATTCGGTCACGAGTCTGTGCCGATATTAACTCTGCACAACTCTGGAGTCTGATACACTCTTCAATTTTGATAAGTAATCCAACAGACGAGAGCGAGGAGAGCAATCATCCAAGTAACCCATGGATAGGATATCAGACTAGAATTTTCATCCGAATAACTAAATTTGTAGAAATGAACCTTACAGGGTCGACCACATACTGTATACGATCAGGATTGCGAATAGGTATATCCCTGTGGCGGGTTCCGACATGAGTTATCTATCTGTCAACACAGATATTTTCAAGACTTATATTAAATGGTGTATACTTGCTTAAATGCTATGAAATGAAGGTGAATACCCGTATATAAGGCTGTAAGGATGCTATACTAATAAATACGTACGAGTGAATTACCCAGGCACCGACTAGCAGTGTAAGGCGGGACTTGGGGGCGTAGCTTCGAATTCGTTACTATCCTTACAGCCACAAGATTTATAGAACAGTTAATGTAGACCTTCCACTGTATTCCAAGTTAACCTGATGTCACATCTGGGTTGAATAGCGTCCGGGTTTTGTATTCTTGATTGTTGTGCAATAGGCGCGACTTCGAATCGGTAATAGTATCGAATCGTAGGATTACGGCCCATGCTATGCACCATCAAGACATCCCGTTCGTATAAAATATTATCAGTGAGTAAACACTCTCGCAGGTTTTCCGCCTATCTCAACAAGAGTACAGTAAGTATCAGACTCAGCCTCCCTGGTGGGATTGTCCCTGAAGGAACTGGACAAATATTATTAGGTTGCTGCGGAAACAGGATAATCGTGTACCGAGCGCTGTCTACATACAAGGAGTTTTGAAGTCGCATAGCGCCCAAGAATTATGTGGAAGATATCTTCCATATATGGTATGAATAACTCAATGTGAGTTTGTTTATGTGTGGCCCTGCATTGGAAAAGGGTTATGTGCCTCATCCATGCATATGTTTTTTACCTGCCAGTTCGACTGACTGTTTCGACGCAGAGATATACGCAACATTTGGATGCTTGCAAACGGACTTAATATGGGAAGGGGGTACCTGGAGATGCCCCGCTATCGATATACTGGGGAGACCACCCCGCTCCCACTTCTTCCGACGGATGTTAATTATGTTGGCCTAATTTTACCATCTTATATTCTGGTTTCTTACTCATGGCTTAAAGACAATAATAGGGACCAATACACTGTCCCATAAATTTCCATCAGCAATAAATGTGATCTCCCTTTTTGAAAACCCTCTTTATACCCTGCTCTCATTTTAGCCAGTCACCCCGTTCATGATCTGACTTTTTGTATACCTTCAAAATTTTTTTTCTGAGAGGAATTACTATCTATCATGGATTCAGCACCGCCCTCTGGTCTCCCACCCATTCCACCAAACATTGCATTTCTGTCAGTCTGATATTTTCTCATTTTTTCTGCTGAACTAATCTTCAATTTGTACAGCGCAGGACCACCTGTATGGATCCATTTCTCCCCTCCCGCACAAGGCATGAATGCCACAACTCATATATTCGCTAGATATTGGGCATCATTTTGAACGCTTGGTTATACGGGCTCTTAACTGCTCAATTCTGTAAGGCATGAACCCTCAAAATTATCTTGTTTGCCACTTACAAACACCCTATGTACCTGAAGTCTTCTACTTATACCGCTTTCCGAATGATATCAAATTCATTAGAACGGTTGGTGCGTAATAGGGGCTGAATCAGCCTTCACCAGATACTAACTTGTTGTATAAGTCATCGGGTTGTTTCTTCTAGAGACTGTACAAGTCGTATTCTCGATCGCAGACGCGTTCCATTGGTATGTCTTCGGCTATGGAGATCTCAACAAGCTATCCGACTTCTTTTTATCAAATTTCGATACTCCGATAATGGGTTCGATTGTTTCCTTCACGGTCCAAACTATCTGTTGTTGGAGAGCTTATGTACTAAGTGGTTGGAGGTTATGGCCTGCTTTTATGTCACTGGTAAGATACCAAAATCGTGTTACGATGTAACATAATAAGATAACGTATTGGTTATAGTGCGCCTTATTCCAGGCTACCAATGGTATTCTTGCAGGATCGATGGTAAATATTAAAGATATATCTGAATTTGCACTGGACTGACAATTTGTTTTCAGAACCAGCATGTATCGAAGATCTTTTTAATCCCCACAGTTGAACTTGACGTTATTGTACCAGTAAGTCGGCTCTTCCAAATAAATTGTACCATGACTAACCTTTCAACATATTAGTTGTGGCTCAGCGCAAGTGCCGCAACTGACGTTTTAGTGGCAGGGACATTGGTTTATCTGGTAGAGTCTTAGTTATCTTGCTTGAAGTTGTTCTGTATACTAATACTAAACTAGGTGGTGAGATCTGATAGCTGGAGGCATAAAAAAACGCGTGGGATGTTGCTTCGTGTGGTCGCGTTAACAATGGAAACTAATTCACTGACTGGTAATTATTCGTTATCACCAACGCGGCGTTTTTTAACCTGACCAAAATATTATGTAGCCATATTTGCGGTCGCTACCCTCATTTGCAGTGTTATAGTTCCTTCTTTGAAACCTCCTGTGAGTTTTCATCTACAATAATTAGAAGTTTTACTGATGTGACGGCATAAAAGAAAACAAGTATTTTCATGTGCTTGTAAGTTTTTTCTCATCAACTTGATTACCTCTGAATAACGCCTCATTCCTCTCGTGTTTTAGCTGTTTCCTTATTGGAAAACTGTGTGTTCATTTTATTTTTGGCAAAAGTTCAATGATAGGCTAAGACCGCGGATTTAGTTACAGTAACTCATATCTGATCATGTTGAACCTTCGCGCATTCCTGCCTGAAGATGGGGACGAGGAATTTGACACTACCCACCGCTCAACGACTCACAAGAGCACTCGACTCCATGGCAGCACCACTGATTTAAATCCTCCAACTTTTGGATCGTTCGAGCAAGATCAAACTCGTACCTTGGAGATGATGAACTTTGCTCAGAACCAGCAATTGAACAATAGGCAGGTATACAAGCCATCCACACTTTCGAACCAAGCGCAGGTAGACTCAACAACATATGTTGTGCCGAGCAACCAAGGAAGTTATCAATCATATCATTCTGGAGAAACTGCCTAATCTAGAACGCTGTACACAAAGTGTATGGACTGAGTTTCTCTATAGGATTCGAGTATATATCACGATATGGTTTATGTAGCCTCCTTTCTGAATGTGTGTTTTTCGTTTGAAGTGTTTATATCCAAAGACTTTTCGCAGGTCCAAACGAGTTAGCAAGGCTGAATCCTCCCCCACTCCTTAAACTAGCACACAGGATGTGTCTAGAAAATCCAGGAATTGATTCCAGATATATATAGATAACAGTCAAATAATATACCCGGTTCAAATGTAGATACTGTAGCAGTATTTTTGGAGCAAAATGTAAGTTAACCTTGAGAGTTTTGAATTACATAAGTACTTTAAATAGGCGCGGTCATTTCGGTAATACAATTCTACTTTGGTTTCACGTGACGTGACATCACGAGATTTCCCACATGTGAACAGCGCGTCAAGCACGCGTTCAACAAGGCTAGAAGGCACTGCGTCGTGGTGGTCGAGCTGCTCACCGGGAGCTCTCATTCTGCTTTCAGGCTCGCTTATATACTCTACGTCGTCTCGCCCGTTTACAAAGTGACCGGATTCGATGCCTGCACATGTGCATTGCCCAATATGTTTCATTCACTACCCATTAGGTGTTATCCAGGTTTTCCCATGTGGTATGTGTTTTACAATTTCAAAGAACCCTTTCCCCTCCCCCTGGATATGCTAAATAGAATGTAGGTCATGGATATTGTAATACATGCACAGATACACTTTTACCCAATATACGCTCTCGTAAACCATGTCCACAATGCCGTGCAACAATCCGCAGAGATGAACGTATAACACTACATGTTGACATCACCGATTCAAAAACTGCAGGCATCAATGATGTAGTCGAGAAAATTGGACAAATGGATGCAGAGACCGGTGCAATAAGTGTTAAAAAAGCTGGGGAGCGGATTGCAAAAGCAGCAGAAACTATGGATAGAAATGATGATATGGATATGGCAGTGAGTTTAGTATTACCTTATATATATGATTGATATTATATTTTATTATAACCAGGCAACACTTATCCAGTCTATTGAAGATTTCAAGCAGCGTATAATTCCCTTATTTACGCGTGTCGAATCTCAAGCTCAAGAAATCGATAACCTTCGGAAAGCAGCCCAATTAACACAACAAGAACGAGACGAAATTGACACCCAGAAGGCTAAAGCTGCGAGCTACAAATCAGAAATAGGACGTCTCCGTAATCACCTCCGTGAAACGGAGAAGAACACAGAACAGGCTTTAGAGTTGGCTGAACAAGCGAAGGAGGAGGTAATACAGCTGAGAGAAAAGAATGCGACGTATCAGAGGATGACTTCGGATTTGGATAATCAGAAGAAGAGGCTTGAAGATTTGTTGGAGACACATGTGACTACAGTGCGTATTGATTCAATCATATATGTTCGCAAAGATTCATTATTTGGTGGTTAGGCTCGTGCACAAAAGACAAAATATCGAGCATTAAAGCATCAATATCTCGAACTAAAAAACGAACTTGCAGCCACAAAGGAGCAGCACAAGTCCGATTTATACAACGTTTCTCAATTTTCGGAGTATGACCTTGGGGAGGTCGGTAGTGTAAAACTGCTTCCGTCCACATTCCTGATACTTAAAGGATCTCCATAGTTTTCGGAACATGTTCCGGAATCACCTTCTAGGCACCTCCAACCACAGGAAACAAACATACCAGATTATGATTTTGAGGGCATGCCACCACCTGGATTTGCTTCCGACTGGCAACTTGGTCACACGAGGAGGACATTGGTGAAGAAAGGTGCCGAGTCAAAGAAATTCCCCATCAGTTTGGACAGGAAAGGGCACCCAACAACTGCAGTGCAAGTCGGACCAAAGAATACTTTGCGTGTTCGCATTTGAGCCAAAAACAGGAATGAAAAAGTCATCAGTGATGATAACGAGTTGTAATTTATCAAATGAAATATGTTGTTGCTGGTCACATCTATCGCGAATTTAGTCAGTCAATTTCATCAGAAACGCTTTGCCTTTTTCTCATTAATTTCACAGCAACAAGGAGATCAAGAATTTTTTTTGATCTTATCCACCTTCGCATCTTATCATCAAAACCATGCATCTGCAATTGCATATGTAAACATGCCATATAAAATAGGGAGCATAACATGGAAATGCCAATGTAGTAGTGGAATCATATTTATTTCTGGTTGATAATAAAAAATCACATCTGTAAGATATCAACAGAGATGAGAAGAACAATATACACACCAGGATAATTCCATCAAAGCGTTGCTTGAACCAAGCCATCGTATCTTCCTTCTTAATCCGATGTTGGGATCCAATTCTTGCCTTTTTCACCTTCCTTCTCGCAACACGAGCACCCGGTCGTCCCATCACAACATAAAAGTCCATTCCAAAGATTCCAATACCAGGATCATACCGCGCACCCAAATCAATATGTTCCTGAATACCAAACCCAAAGTTTCCCGTCTCCGAAAAGTTCTTCCTACGTAATTCATATTCCTTCACTTTCAACCCACGTTCTAGGATTTCCTCAGCTTTAGGACCACGGATTGTAACATGTACGGCAATCTTTTCGTTACGACGGATACCGAATGTTCGGACGGTGTATCGGGCTTTGGATGTAACTGGTGTTTGACCAGTTAGTTGTTCGAGAACTTTGGAGGCACGGGTGAGACGATCTCCGGATTCACCAACTGAGATGTCTATAAGTTGGATGAATGAGTTATCGATAATAGGATAATTTCAAAAACACGCACTGATGACGAGCTTGTCAATGCGAGGCTCTTTCATGACATTCGTCGGTGCCGTTTTTGCTTCAGCCTGATTCTTAATATTAATACAATGACAATATGGATTTAGATCTGGGGACTGACCATTTTTTTCCCTTTTATTTGAGGATGCTCGGTGTTCGCTGTTGCCCTACCTTTATTGCTGCTGAGAGTATGGGATACTTCTGTTTACTGTGGCTAGAACCTTATTTGTCAAAACTACACAACTCGGCCGGGAAATGCCGGTGAACCCCGCTCTTAAGTAATTATAAATTATTTTTATTTTATGTCTTACGTCATAAGTACAATCAATATCAATTGGAAAGATACTTCAAAAACGATCTGATCAAGGAGTAGAACACTTAGATACCGCGTACTGAGATGCTGGTTGAACTCGATTACTGTGT
This sequence comes from Floccularia luteovirens, assembly GCA_009739215.1. Classification (NCBI taxonomy): domain Eukaryota; kingdom Fungi; phylum Basidiomycota; class Agaricomycetes; order Agaricales; family Squamanitaceae; genus Floccularia; species Floccularia luteovirens. Next base: position 1,769,126 of record VSJF01000006.1, read on the forward strand.
TACGGGTCACTGTTCTCGGATAAAATAACGACACGATCCGAGGAATATTATGTTGTCTGAACTGGATTTGCGGCAGCCATGTTTACGGAATGATACGATCACGATCGCATCTTTGACACACGCAACACTGACACAAGTGAGAATGCAGTAGAAATGAACTTTCTTTGAAATGTATCAGCCCCTCTTGACGGAATGGATTGCAAAAAAAAACGTTATGTCCTGAAGGCCAAACTGTTTTGGCCTTAGGACCTACGGGCGATCATAGCTGCATACCCGAACGGGTCATGGTGGAACCACCACCATGCTGTTTGGAATGTAAAAAGCGCCATGCTTCACACGCTAGTTGCTTCAGTCAGAACCAGGATTGAATTCTCGGGCGTTCTGGGCTGACATACATCACTTGAGCGCTAACAGCGACAGAAAAGTGGTATGAGGTTACACTATTGGAGGTCAGCCGACCAATAGAAAAAATCGTGTGTATTTTTCTTCTTTTCTGTATCGGTGACAAAAATCCTCCGCACTTCAAAATTCAAAACAGGAGATTCCGCGTGCACGATATGAATCATGTAACCTAGTGAATTGACATGATCACATGAATGGCGGAAGGTGTCCATCCAATTCTGATACACGTTGCTCATTGCAATGGTTTGGATTGAAAAATATTCATGTGCGCTTAATTAGAGGGCAAGCGTGGGTTTGATAGCTGCCTATTGTGGAAATCTGGGTGTGACAAGTCGGATGTGTAACATCACCGACTTTTGGACTTTCTCTCGCTTACTGCCCCCGTTTCGAGACCAGACAGACGAGTCTGATGCTCCTCCTACTCCGGATCAGGGACAGCGCCTAATGCGAATATGACGCTGATATTTTTGGTCGGTCTTTGGCTATTCACGGTGATCATATGAATGCGAGTCTGGGGATGGAAGCAAAACCAGTTCGATCGACGGTGTTGGCACCAGCACAGGACCTGGCATTTCGGTTCTTCCTATCAATCTACTTTTTCCCATTCGTACGGATCGGCTACCTACTTTTTATATCAATCGTCTGATCACACGATTTTGAATCCATCTACCTACTGGGTCCTATTAAAGCCCCTTGCTCCTGGCTTTCTCAACTTCAATTCAGTCTCCCATCCGAAATGGCCTCCTGTCATATTTGCCTCGACTCTCTACAGTCACCTGTGTCTCTCCCTTGTGGTACGTTCCACCTTTTATATCCAGTTACACTCATTCTAACCGTATACCCAGGACACATATTTTGCAAAGATTGTCTTCTAAGGACTATAGATGCTATAAAACCGTACTCTACCATCCACTCTTGTCCTGAGTGCCGTTCATTCTATTCAATTGGTAAGTACTTTGATCTTGCTACCATTTATAGTTCATTAATCACCACCTTACAGCCCCGCTAGACGTAACCTCAACACCTGCACATCTCCACCCGCATCTCACACCAAGCATTCGCAAAGTTTACCTTGATCCAACGACCTCCCCTTCCCACAAAAACTGTGCATCATCAGCTGCTCCACAAGCAACAAAAGAACTCCAAATCGAGATATCCCGACTCAAAGCGGAAAATGATGCTCTCCGGACAAACTGCGGACTTTGGCGACGTAGAGCGGAAGCTCATGGTACGTCAACACTTGGATTGCTCCAAATCGCGCGTGTCGCCCGCGAACAGGCTATAAAGGTTGCCCGTGAACGTGATGAATTGCGTTGGCGTTGTGACACTCTCAAACGCAAGTTGGAGATAGATGATGATGATAATCAGGAAGTTGATGAAAGTTGTGGGGTCCCTACTTGTGATCAAGCCACTGGAAACAAGGAGTCCCTAATTGGTTGTAAGACGGAATTTTCGGAGACAGACACGATTCTGGGGATACGGCCTTGTTCTGTGGACGATGACCACGACGGTGATGCTAGTCCGCCACTAAAAAGGGCTAGGATCTCGCAGGTCCTTCCTGCCCTACCTTATGCTGCAATTGTTCGGTGACATTGTTAAAGGGGCTTAGGTTCTCCGTAGATACTTTGTCATTTAGAAGGACAGGGTTTCTATTTGCATCTTTTCTTTTCTTATTTGCATGGTTTCTTTATTCTTTTATTCTCTTGTTCATTAGGGCATAATGTATAACACAAACATAACATATAGCATATTCCCGCTCCTCTCACCTCTGGTGTCCATCTCCGTGAATTGACAGACTGCTCAACGGATCATGGATCGCTAAATAAATTTATTGAGAGAGGAACAACATTTCAACTGCGTGGAAATGTGTTCCGCTGCCGGTGGGCACATTGACTTCCGTTATCAACTTAACAGCCTCGGCGAGTTTATATTTATCCCGTCAAATCGGAAAACACAAACAGTCGTCACGGGTCACGTGATATGAACCGCTCCACCGTCCTGCCCACTTTAAGTTGCGACAACTTAACCGGGTACACAGGTAGACATAGCACACAATACCTATCTCCTCGCGAGCCCCGGATATTTGTGTCGGGAGTCGCTGCTACACTTAGCTTTAACACCCGTGACCCAACTACGGACGCACACAATGTCCAGCCCTCTGTCAACTGCTTTCTCGTTAGTAGCCGATTCAGCAGAAGATCCGTACTGTACAGTTTAGGTGTCACCTATCGGGAAAACATGCTCGGCAGGAACCCAAATGTAATGTTCGGAGTATGGGCCGCAGTGTTACAGCCACTTACTGTAATGGTTTGACGGTAGCGCTCAACCGCCTTTGGCCAAACCCTTAACCTAGAACTGCGCATCTGTGGTTTGTGTTATATGTTTCAGTTGGCCATGTTCAAACAGATCGCATACACCGTTGAACTCTCATCTGGTTCTGATAGGCCCTCGGAACTTTGCTGAATCACCCATATCCATTATATATGCGATGATATGAAATGAAGCAACGACTTACGGAATGAATGGAAGAATTATTAGTTATCATGAATCCCAAAACAGGTGCCCGGTGCTCAGCAGCAGGACAAAGTTCGGCAGGATTATTCAGGAGTGATCAGTGGCATGATCGAGTGATCTGGGGCGGTGAAATTAAAATCAGCTGTATGTGGGTGGGTTCATGATGAACGTGTAAAAAAAGTAGTCATCATGATCGCTATGGCAATTTCGATCGGCGAGATCAATACGGTTCTACGTCGCGACTTTGTATTCTGTGTTGCTCGGGGGATAACATTTTTGAATCACCCGACTACTACTCTAAATTCTGACGGAATATCACATACAGATAGCTGTGGTGAGTGGGACTCATGACATGACGTGTGAACTAATGCTATACCTTCTTTGCACACCTTTTACTAGGAAAGCATATGAGATCTGACCAGCTACAACCATCAGAGCATCTATAATCGATATTCGAATCCAAGTTTGTGTACCAACTTCTTCTCCAAGTTTCCCATTGGTGCGGTACAATCCTCTGATGTTCCAGAGCGAATAGTTCGGATGCAGCTCTACATGACCGTCATTCACCGAGCCATTGTCAGGTGGGTAGTGAGGTTATAATTTCACTCCTTCCCTAATCACTTTCACATGCATTGAGATGGGCGGGGAAGATCACACATGGATTCTCCGGCATACCAGTATCATTCAATACTGCACAGGAAGGTTAGGGCTGATCTTTCTTCTTGACCTCTGAAATTACGAGAATTGACTGACGTCTCCCCTGGCATTCCGGCTCCTCTTGAACTACGTGCCACCTAGCTCGGAGGTTTCACAACTGGACTAGCTGTACATCCACATCTCCTAACATTCTAGAGCTTGGTTCAGTATGTCTATGCAGACAGATTGCGGGCCGTCACGGTGTTCATGACCATGCTGTTCAGCTGATTCTCCTGTTACTTGATGATGACAACTTTCCGGTAATGATTATAACCTGGGCGTCGTTCAGTCCCGGATAAACTTTGAATAATTGTGTCTACTCAAACATTCCCGAATAGCCCTGATACTCGGAACTTGGAAGCCCGGGTTGTGTTTATCCACAATCTTCCACCGGCTGTACTCGATCCCATCCTTTAGCTGATCAACACGTATGGAATATGTTTGGGGCTTGAAATATATGATGGTTGCATAAAAATGAAACTAGCATCATCTCTCTAGTTAATCCTTTGGGATAACTTCTTAATCACTGACCCATGGCACACCGGAACATGTGCGTTATGTGATGGGCTTATTCGATTGGTCTGGCTGCTAGATGCAATGCTGGCCCTCTGCGGTCCGTGAGGAACCCCCTGCTGAAGTCATCACCGGTAATTCGAATCACATCATCTCAATACACATGTCAAAAAGTTATCTCATGTTTATTTTTTTTAGGAGTTGTTCCGTCAAATACCACAAACACTGGCAACCTTACGACCAACCATCACTTCTAGAAAAATACGTCAAGGAGCAGTTAAGGATTATACACCGAGTTGCTCCTATTCCTTGCTCTTTATCGTTCCTTGCTCACATAACTCGGATTTATCACCCCGAATTCTAAATGATTCGTCTGAAAAAGAAGTCGGAATTAGGCACACACCGATTGTAAGTTGGGAATATCAAAGAGTTGCAGTGATATATTTAGACATGGCATCTTTGTGTTAAGGCCTACCTTAGATCAATCGAACCATCAGAAGGCCAAAAGCAAGTTGTTGCGAAGGGTCAGGTTCAATTAAAGACACTACATCAATGTACATGGGTATTAGTACCGCTGTAGAATCCAATGACATTGTGAAGAAAGCGTACAGATCGGTATGCGGCCCTTCATGTTTTCCGTCATATATTCTGAGTTATGCTTCCACGCATAATCCGTAGTTCTGAAATATTGGAGATGCCATGGTAAGAAAAATTGCCGATGACTACTTTCAGGTAACCGTTCAAAGGTGGATTTAGGTCATTTGATGAACATTCTATGGATGGCACCTTAAACAGTGTATCCTTGTATTGAGCGACACTTTTTTTGAAATACTGGATACCTTGACGATTCAGGCACTGGTAAGTCACGTTGTGTATGGATGGTTAGGTGAGCGCCGGGGAGGTCTTCCATCAACTTGGAACTTCTTCGCCCAGGGCAACGAGATATGTGCCGAACATTGTATTACATGACAACAATCTGAACCCAACACAAAGTTCACAAACAGACGAGTTGTTGTCAACTTCAAGTTGAGCAGAGTCATATGAGTGATTCTGTGATTCAAAACAAATGCAGACTATTCACCACTTAAACAGCTCTCGCTCCCAGCGTGCTCTATGGCTTCTTGTCACTTGCCTTACCTTCGGCGTTCGCTCACAGAAGGAATTTGAACTCTAGTGTACCATCAAAATATCAAGGGACTGCGGCACCAACAGAATTAACCGAACCACTGTAAATCTCCCGCAATAACTGATGAGGATGGTCGATAAGTACTACTGATGCGATCATCGGCAGGTAAGGTGTTTCAAGTTCCCGACTCCAAGTTAGCTAAAGCTTCTAATACTTATGATGAACATAAAAAATCAATATATCAAGTGCAGAAATTGAGATTCTGTGGCCGCTTTGATGAACAGTAATTACTAAATGGAACCTACCATTTACCTAATACGCGGAAAGCTCGTTCATCATCATTCAAAAATCTTACCGCTCACGAAAGCAACATCAGCAAATGCAATTTTCTGTACTAGACCCCCGGCGCCCGTGGTGATGCTGAACAAAGTTGATAAGAAATTTGTACGGTCAGAGCGGAAGAAACATATGAACTTTGTACACCCTCCCTCTTTCTTGCCCATCGCTATCTAAGGGTCAATGTCTACAAGTCGAAAATTACCTACAGGAGATCGGAAAGTATGTGGTTTGTAGGTGGAACCGAACTAGCTGCTTGTAACTATGCTTTTCGAACTTACGTTATCCATGCTCATGGCACAATTCGCGGTTGATAACGGGTATATTCGATGAAGTTTCAAGGCAGATCACCCTTTGAATTTTTCTGATGAAAATAATAATCTAACCAATACTTGAACCATCCATTAAATTAATAAATGAGTGCCCTTATTTCATGGTTTTTGTATCGTTCCTTGATCATAAATCGGATACATCGCCCCGAAATCCTAAATGACCCGTATCGGAACTAGGTACACACCGAATGTACTTGAGTGGGAATGTTTGACAAAGGTCAACCGGTCATTGCAGTGATAAGTGATATATTTAAACATGTCATGACATGTCATCTAAGTCGCAATTGCTGTCCGATCTTTTAGGGAGAGTGATAACAAGAATACCTCGTTCCGTCGAACCCATCAGAATGTACACTTACATATTAAAGTACTCTATAGTATCTTTATAAGGCTTTGAATTTGACCGTTCATAACTTTCCCAGCTCTGGATTATTATCTTTGCAGTGAAATCCTATGGCATATTTAATTGGTATACGGTCCTCCGTCTTTCCCGTCAGTTATTTCTGAGCCATGCTTTGATTGGTTCCATGTAGTAGTTCTGGAATACGAAGATATCATGAATTCACCGATGTCTGCTGCTAAAGGTATTTAGATTTAGGTTAACTTCTAACATTAATACCTATTACCGACGACAGATCCTTTATGTTCGGGTGTGTGCTCGGGAATATTTTCATCTTTTGCTCCTTGTTCCTTGTTCATACTATATGAGATCACTCCACAATGGATATCGGTGTTGTTGGGTAGGTGTAGATCGTGATAGAGAGTGGCTCATCTACACAATATTATGATGGATACATGCATTTGATCATTTAAGATATCATCAAAATGGTTAAGAATTCAACGCATCAACTAACTTAGTTAGATAGTAGAAAGTAAAGCTTGAAATATGTTGAAAACAAATGTGTATTTAAAATTTAACGTAACTCATGATTCATGATCACTAAACTTTTACTTGCGGGTCAAGAACTTCCAAATTCCGTGTTCTTTTTCTGCTAAAATATCAGTAAAGACTAAGGATAAACATAAAATGTGAGCAGAAAAAAAAATAAGCCCACGAAAAATTGCACTGCACACACATACCGAAAATGTACTATTTGAGAAAGGTATGAGCGTCAAAAAAGACATAAACAAGGGTAGCACACATTCTAGTGATGATCAAAGGGCAGAGAGAATAATTGCATTGGTATATGGGAAGAGAAGTGTGTCGTGATACGGTCCTCCGTCTGCGCCGTCAGTTATTTCTGAGCCACGGTAGTTCCATGTAGTAGTTCTGAAAACACAAAGGTATCACGAACACTAATGTCCGCTGTATTTCAGACTGGATTTAGGTTAACATTAATGCCCACAACAGATCCTTTATATCCGGGTCTGTGCTTGAAATGGTTGCATCTTTGTTCCTTGTTCCTTGTTCATATAATACAAGGTCACACCACGGTGGATATTAATGTTGTTGTGTAGGTGTATATCTTGATGAGAAGGTGCGCGATCATCTTATAATAGACACATGACATTGATCATGTGGTAGCACAATTGGAAGAAGAAATGTGTTGAAAACAAATGTGTATTTAAAGTTTAACTTAACTCACTAAACTACCTTCTACTTACGGGTCAACAACTTCCAAATTCCGTATTTTTTTTTCTTAAAAAAATTTCATCACGTTAAAGGTAAAGAAAAGGAAAAAGATGAAAGATGAGCAGAAAAAAAAATAAACACACAAAATTGTACTACACACACATACCGAAAATGTACTATTTAAGAAAGGTATAAGCGTCAAAAAGACATAAACAAGGGTAGTACATGAAAAATGTGCTCGCTACCCCCTCGTTCCGTTGATGAACAAAGAACAAAGGGAATAAACGCATGGATATGTGGAGAGAGAAGTGTGTCGTGGTATAATGCTGCCTACGGCGCGCAATGTTGACAAATGAATCTGGTTGAAGTGGAGGAGTGAGTAGTATGTATGTGGTGAGGGGATGTTATGTACGGTTAAAAGATGTCAAATATATGCGCGCCGTTTGGGCAGAACAAGTGTAAAATATTCGGTATATACAAGTATAGGTGTTGGGGGGCGAGGAAATACGGAGAATGGCTCGATAAAATTCATTTTATCATGAATCAAGAGGGAAAAAAATAAAAGACAAGGGTCACAGTTGAAGAGAAAGTCAAAGAGAGAAAATAAATGCACACGAGCGTTCTTCTAATTATCCAGCCTCGCCTTGTATTTGAAGAAAGGTGGACCAAAATATTATCATCGCCATCGATTCCAATTAAGTCAGAATCTGGAGGGGGAGGGGAGATAGCAAGAACAGCACAGCGCATGCATCCCCCTTCTTTTGATTTTTTTTCCCTTCATTGTGTGACGTCCAGATAGCGCTGCTTATATTCCCCCATATACATCGTCATCATCCGGGACGCTTCTGGTGGACTTCGTTCGGCCATGCGCGCCAGCGCGGGTAGCAGAGGGTCCAGCAAGGGGGGGATCGGCAGGCTGGCCGCTGACGACAAAGTTCTCATATCCTTGGCCTTGCCCATTTTCGTAAAACGAGTCCACCTCGTATCCTTGCTGACCTTGGTATGCTCGCGTCGGCTGTTGGTAGTCTGCTCCTCCGTTGTGGGGCTCATATTTAGCATATGATCCATACGCTTCCGGGTTGTATTGCACCTGCGGCTGGGGCTGAGAGCTGTACGGTCCTCCTTGGGCGGACTCCATTCCTTCTTCTTCTTCCTGCTTTGTCTGACCATAGACGTATCGTGGGCGTTCCTGAAGCGCAGCAGCAGCAGCTGAGGCGGCGGCATAACCACCAGCTGACTGGCTATCTGCACCATATCCGGTGGTAGGAGTGTCGGTGTAACCACCTGAGTAGGCGCCATGCCCTGCCATACCTGGTCCACTGCTGATAGACGGGGCTACAGTGTGACCACGCTGTGCCATGCTCGGGGGTTCGACATGGTTCTGGTTACCGCCAATGAAGGTTTCACGGCGGAAGTCGGTAGGTTCAAAGTCAATGATGCGCGAGCGTCTACGTACACGACGCTAAGATTAAATTACAGTCAGATGTCACAGTCATGATAACAATATGCGTTTATTATGGCTCACCAAGATGAACATTGCAATAACAACAAGCGCAACAACACCTATAAGACCTCCTGCGACGCTACCGACGATAGCACCAGTGCTTAAGGCTCCGGATGATTCTTGGCTTATGGCGGGCGCGGTTACTGTCGAACCACCCGAGAGAGTGGTACGTGATACAGAACGGAATGAGCTGCTTTGACTGGTTACAGCAGCAGGCCTTCCAGTGGTTAAGATTGATGCAGCAGTGGTACTCTAAGAGAAAGAATGTTAGCAATAAAGCAAGGTAGATTGGCCGCGGGAAGTCTTACCGTAGTTGACGCCGAGGTTCTGGTGGAGGACGAAGACGAAGACGACAACACCCTGGATGATGAAGATGTCGACGTCGAGTCAGGGGATGATGTCGTTGATGTCGACGAATCATCATCGGTGTCTGCGGTTGATGTTGCTTGAGACTGGGAACTTGGTGGGGGAGCAATAGAAGTGGGCTTTGCGGAAGTGGTGGAAGGGCTGGGGGAAGGCGTAGGGGTGGGACGAGGTGTCTCTGCTGGCTTTGAAGTCGCTTGTGGAGTTGTAGTTGCTGTAACAACAGTTTGATATGGAGAAAAGATGAGAGCAACACGACTTACGAGGCGAAGGAGAGGCTGTAGTAGAAGCCGCGGTAGGTGAATCGGAGAGAGCTGGGAGGTCTAGACCACCTGAAGGAGCTGAGGCATCAGCCTGGCGAGCCTTGAGAATACGGTGTGCTCCGAAGTTGCGTGGACGAAGAGTCATGATTGAGAGATATATATACGATTATGTATAAATTCGAGATTTTGGTGAAGAGACTGTGCAAAAGAGAGTGAATTAGAAAAGACTGTGGGCGAGAGCCGTATTCACGGGCGTTTGAGGAGAAAGGGGAAGGGAAACGCTGGAAGAGGATGAAAACGACGGCGAGGAGGACAAGTGTTAGAAAGCACGAAAACTTGGCTGGTGGGAACCGATTTCAACGCCAAGCACGTTTTCTCACGGGTTCATTCCCATCGAACATCGCTTCTCCTGTTTCGCTTGCTCGTTCGTTCCTTGCTTCTCATCCAATCATCGACCAATTGCACTTGATTATCATCCTACATTTGTGTATTTTTATTCATGATGACCACCCGTGAAGACGGCTTGACATCGCCATTCAGGGTCACTTTCAAAATTTGTTTATTCGAAAGACAATGTGCGTTTACTGCTTCAGGAAACAATTGAAGTATTCATTTTATTCCTACAATAACCACTTGCATCTCCTCATGCCCACAAAAAAAAACTGAAAAGTCAGTCTTACGCCGAGCAGCAATCACAAATAGTCAGCAAATTATGTCAATAAATCTTTTCTTGCTCGGATCCCATTTTCTCTAGACTTTTTTTCTATAACTACAATCAAACGTTGAAGCAACCAGGCCTAAAAAATAGAATAGCATACTATTGTATATTACACATCATTATTATCAATCTCATGGACGCCCGAAAGAAATGAACCTTGGTTTTTCGGATGTTCTTGGCCGTGGCGGTGGAGCGCGACCATTCGCACGAGGGCGTACTAATCCCCATTTGGTACACCCGCATATGCGCACATTGTTTTGATCCATGGCCACGTGGATAATCTTTATCAAAGAACAGAAATGCAAAGAATTACACAACTGAGTAGCTATGTGGTTATAATATGTATAGTGGTTAAAGAACTTAAGAGAAATAATTAATCGTTAAGCAAAAAGAGTGAACACGGTTAATCTCATAAAGGTAATCAACATAAATGCAGACGAAAAGGAGAGAAAAGGTCATGAATCCGAATCTGCGAGGTTGCTCTGCCCCAATTTTCGTCTTCTTTCCCCAACCTTCCAAATAACATCCTTTAGTTCCTGGACAACTTCGCCTCCAGGTCCCCACATCTCTTTAATACCACCACCAATACTTTCCGTGCCACTCATTGTAGCATCATCACTAACCATTCCCAATCGAGAAGTAACCCCAAACCCGCTTTCCCTTTTCGCCTTCCTCAGAGCGATTCTCTCTTCCCGAGTCAACTTTGATCTCTCCCTCGAGAACGCAGCCGTGCTCGCAGAATCAGCTTCAAACACTTGTTCAAGACCTGGAGGCGGTAAATGTTGCGTTGTGGTGCTTATTAGGAGATGTATCGACGCGTCGTCTAGGTTCTCGTGTACATTAACAGTACCAATCGAATTGGATGGTAGATCGCCCACAACGTCCTCTGGTTCAGGTTTATCCGAGTCGTCGCTCGCGTCGTGCCCTAGAGCAGGAAGATCTTCATGTTCTTCTACCACATCCTCCTCTTCATCTTCTACCACAACAGCTGGACGTACAATATCCTCCAGCCGTCCGCGACCACGTTCACATTCCCTAAGTGCAACCCCAAGTTCATGACGAAGTCGTTCATATGCCTGAATAGCCATATGTTCATCCTTCTCCTCTTCTGCTGTCTCCGAGCGCGTTTGTGTCTGTGATGGAGAATCCGAGAACGGATCAGAATCTTCGTTCAATACGGCTACGCACTGATCCAGATGTTCTTTTGCATCTTCTAATGCGGATGAGATCGCGGATATATGGGCAGCGAAGCGGGATAGATGACTTGGCATCGGCGCAAATGAGATTTGACTATCTAATCGAGACCTTCTCTTCTTCTTGTCAGCGCCACTAAAAGGTAGCCGCCGCACGAATGCTTCGTCATCTGAAGATGGAACTTCTCCTTCTATTCCTATAGGAGTAGGTGTCTGGTCGCGTAGCTTCTGCCTTTCCATGGCTTCCAACGCATCCGCAAGTCTAGCAGACGCATCCACGAAGGTGCTCGTTAAAAGACTCATAACGCTTCTTACATCTTCCCAGTACCCTTCGTCGTCTTCTTCCGAGAAGCGTAGAGCGAGAAGGTGTGAACATGTATATCGTTTAGATGCGAGGGCACCCTGCAGAACATTCTTTAGAGCGGAGACTGATAATGGATGCCGTGTTGTTTGCATTGTCGTAAAACGAGAAGCAGATTGAACGGTAGGTGATGCGTTACTACTACGTGGGCTCCTGTAGCCCATGCTGAGGTTGTGGTTGAGAGATTGAAAGTAACTGGGAGGCGGTGTACGGAATGCTTCAATACCATCACTCCTCCGTTTGCGATGCAGCTCCAAAGCAGCCACTCCAAAGGTTGCTTCGGTCATAGTCAATCTCTCAGGAGTGGTAGGCTCCTTCGACTCCGCATCTTCACGAACTTGGGTGAGACGGGTGGGACTCGTGATGGCGGGTGTTGCTGGACCACTGACACTCGATGAAGATGATGAGAGGTTCGAAAGCCGACGTTCTCTTTGCGCAAAATCTTGTGCTAATGGGCTGACCGTTCTCTCATGGTTCGAAAGTGAGCCGTTCCAAGTGAATCGCTTGTTATTTTCTCGTCCAGGTTTAGGTTGTGAGAGCGACCATGTCCCAGATTTCGTACCTGGATAGGAGAACGGGCGAGTACTCATATCTGAAGGTGTTCCAGGTCGTATTGGAGATGGAGGGGCATACATCTCGGATAGCTGTGCTAATTCCGAGGGACAGGTAAGTGCAGATAGGAGTTGTCGAACATTATCGCATTGACTTTGAGCTGTTTGAAGAGATGAGTTGATGGCGATGCGGATAGATGATGTAGGTGAGGAAGGGCTTGAAGCCCCGTAATAGACACTGTTGGGCCGTTAATTTTGAGTTGATTGAATTTACACTTGCAATGATACTGACCTTCTGTCATCTTTCTCGATGAGATTTACAGCTTCTCCAACGAGCGATTCCCAAGAATTATTTGCAATAATTAAATCATCCAGGGTGTCTAGTGTCTAAAAAATAATACATCAATATCCGTTACTGGCACCCAAAAAATGAGAACTCACAGGAGTCATATCTACTTTAGTTTTTGATATATTCTGGGGTGACATGAGTTTGAAAATAAGGAAGGATGTGGGTATGAATGACAAAAATGCAAGACTGGAATATCCACCACTGAGAAAAAGAGCAATTAAAACGATACACAAAGAAATCAACGCATAATGAGGATCTGGATCTGTTGATGAAAGAGGAGGTAGAGGGACAGGTTGGGTGTCAATGCTGGATGCTCTGCTATGTTGTAGTTTTCCTGGGATCGAAAAACGTCGCGAATTCGATTTGGAATGCGGATTAGATAGATTCGTGGCTAATAAGGATGAAATGACGTTGTACTTGAATCGCTCGATGAAAGGGTTCGATGGAGTGTTGGCGGGGTGGGTGTATTCTATCCAGGAGTTGATAACCTATGAATAGAGACGATGCCGTTATTGATGTCCATACCAGAACATTGTTAGAGTTGACCAAAAATCGAACAACAGCATTGTGCGAAAATCACCGCTCTATAAAACCAGGGTAAGAAACTTACCTCTTCAATGCGAATCCAAAACTCTGGCCGCCATTCCACCTCATCCTCCCAAGATATGTTGATGTAGAGATGAGCATCAGTGTCTATCTCCCGTAACAAATCCGCTGAACTCCCAGGCATTGTCTCCTGCGTCTCACCAACATCTGATACGAAGAACCGATTCTGGACTTGAGAAAGCGAGATATTATATCAAGATGAACGACATACCTCGCAAATACTGTTCTAGAGGATGCTCATCGAATAAAGCTTGGGCCATAGACTATACGGTTGAGAAAAAATTAAGAAATGTATGTGATGATGATGATCTGTCCTAGTCTCCACACGAAAGATAAAGTCGTTGACCGATACAGTACTTGAGGCTGGTTATAGGTTAAATAAGACGTTAGAAAAAGACAAGGAGAGAAAAAAAAATGAGAGCGATTTGGTTGAGAAATCTCAGAGACTTTCAAATTCACACTCCTCAGCTACATTGAGAGTAAACATATCGATTATGTAATACAAACTCATCATGTTTGTGCCTGTCAATTGCAACCGCGTGTATACACAATGCGACAACCACATTGACACTCATCTATCCCTTAAGATTATTTTATGTATGGCTGTTCATTGAAGTCAAGTACCATAGTTTCATGACTAGGATTGTGTCGATTATACTTAGGCTTCAACAATGCCTACTTTTCCCCAATTTACCCGGATGGTTTATCCCCGGATTATCGTTGGAAAAAGTATATAATATGATAAGCGGGTGCATGTGAATCTGGTAACCATAAACCTCCAATTTCTAACATTAACACATATATCCAATGCCCCGTATTTGATTCACTTGCACCTTGGGAGCATTATAGCAATGGTGACAGTCTGGGGATTTCTTCCATCACCCGCGCGGAATTCTCAGACTTCTAAGTGTCGGGGTAAATGTATCATTCAATGTTCCAGTGATGCCATCAGGGTCTCAGTAATATGATGTTCGATTTGGCATCGCAACTCTTCCCACAGGAATCACCGCATAAAATAATCAACTTATTTAACGGCTAAAACTTCCCCTCCATCAGAAAGATTCGAAGGGTAGTTTGCATCAAAGCTTTATCTCATGTAACCCCCTATCAACGATAAACTGTTTCGCGATTAACCTACTTACATATAAATGGTTATGCATATGCATATTCTCCACCTCTCTCGATTCCCTGTAAATGTATTTGTTAATTATCACAACAAAGACACAAAACAAAGTCTTCACCCGTTTGTATGCAGGTCTAGGGTGGCAACTTCGTTTAGAGACAAAGAAACAAAAAGGACTAACGGGAAATGTACCTTGAGTGAACAACCTTGAGATATTCTTGCATTTTATGGCCAACCTCTTCTGCAGGAACTAACGTCATGAGGAATTCAATAGCGAAAGCCATTTGAAAATCTGCAGCCTGTTACGAAAGAAAACAGAAATAAGAAGAATTACCAGTCCAAAATGGATAGTCACAAACAGTAAGTTCAGGTCCACCCGCAAACCACACACTTTTCGATTTTTGCAGGTGACTCTCAATCTGTTGACCCACTTGGTCAGATAGATAGAAATGGGCGTAGGATGAAGATGGGTTTACAAAGTTCAAATGTTTCCTTAGCTCAGGCTGTATATATTGTTTATCAACCCTGCCCAATACCATGTTTGCCAGGGGCCGGATAAAGAAAGGTACATTTGCTGGTATTGCTTTCGTGAATAGCAATTTTTGAATGATGACTGGCATAAAAGAGCCTTCGGCGTAATGAGTAACTACCAGGTTCCAGTGAATTGTTGTTCATCAAAACTACCATGCAATTGTTGACGTACAATATAAATTATCGAGGCGTCCAGACTCGGGGGGTTCATATTTTCCCTTTCCATACTTTGAGATGATATATTCTTTTTTTGCATTCACAGAAAGTAAGTACCAGAAAAGTAAGGAGTTTGGATTTACCTACCAACTATCGCACCACTTTCAGCAAGTGTAACATCCCCATCAGTTATCCCGGGTGATTTACCAAGTGGAATTACTTCGATTAACTCTGGCGGCGCAAGTCCCATTGCATTTCGTTGATATTTTTTGATGGTATACTCGACTTCTAATTCCTCCTGTAAACGAACGACGAAGGTAAGAGAAGCTTTGTAGAGATAAGTTAATACAAACTGACAAGAAGCCATAGTACACGTTGAGAGCGAGAGTCGTTTAGATGGTGAACGGTCAACATTGTTTTGGATTAATCACTTGTATGCACTTCCAGCCCCAAGTTGTAGTAATAACCTGCTTGTTTATAAACCTTTGTGTTTGGGTCTGATCATGTTTCGATGCAATGTTCGGAATTTACTCAGAACCGAGTGCTGCGTATGGAGTGTGTTTCATTTGTATTTCTGGTTTGCACACCAAGATAACGGCACTTATCTTCACATCAGTCGCCTGGTGGATTTTCCACGACGTGGTGGAAGTTAGCTATAGTGAGGTACAAAATCCTTACCCCTTACTATGGAAGCAGTCAAAGGAGAAGTAGAACCAATAAACTCACGGCATATACTTTCAAATTGAATAGCAAGAAGCTCTGCTTTGCAGACAATGAAGGTTTTTTCTGTTGTGGCACGGAATGGAAATTCCCGGATTTGTAGGACTTTGTCCAAGTCTAGGCCCTGCCCAATTTTGACTTTAACTTTGATAAATTTGATGTGTAGCACTAACCTTCCCATCCATTGTAATGTTGGCAAAAATCAATTTCACGTTCTTTATTCTCCATTTACCAGCTTATTGCGATGCATTCTGGTGGGCGAGACCCGATGTTAGCTCTATCCCAACACTGGCGTTCGAGTCCCGCCCACTTGGTATGTTCTATTTATGTGGAAAAAACATTTACATCTTAAAAACTCAACTCTACCCAGAGACTTTGTCGAATAATGAAGTTGATGCCATTTTGTCAAGCCATGGTAGGTTTACTGCGTCATGTAAAAAAGTTGAACAATCCTGAGGATGGAAAATTTGGAAGCATCCCTTGAAAAATATTCCCATCGACCGGATTGCTTTTTAAGAGCGACAACCTTCATCAAGGAACGATGCAACGAACTTGATTTTCACGAAGGGGAGCGTATAAATGGTACGTATCGTTAGAGAGCATTCTCAGCTTTACACACCATACACTCTAGCCGCAATCATGATGACACTCTGCGAAATTTCAACTGCAAAACATCATTCCATGCCTTTGGAATGCTTACATTTCTCACCTGTTCATCTCGGAAAGCATACACTTGAAGGTCAAGGGGAATGTGTGGAGTACGGAACGTTTAATTGGCGCATATAATGACCCTGAAAAAGTTTTTTCATAGCGCTTTTTCCAGGAGCGCCCAGTTTTGGTCAAGCTATTCAGGTTACCTAAGGGAAGTTTGTGCGTAATGTAACTTTATAGAGCGTCATTTAGTCTGAACCCTCTATATGCATATAGCCCAGTTGTGTTTTGCTTTTCGGAGGTGGAATGATATCGGCGAGTGATGATTTTCTGATGACTTTACCGCCTACTACAGAACTTCAACTTGTATTTCACAGATATGGCCAAAGAGATATACCAAAACATAACGTTTGAAAAGCTTTCTTTTATTCGATTGCTGTTTGCGCGAGAGCAGTCATTTGCCTCAGAAATGCACAAATTTGGGTCGCATTTGATGGTTAGTATATATTACCCACCGCAGATGATGATTAACTATTCTTAGGATATTCATGGAGTCTCTTCAAAATTGCAGTCCACCTCTGAGATTTTAGACAAGGCGTCCAAAGATGTTCTAGATGGTATTAATGATGACATGCGTAAAGTGAGAATTGTCCTTCGTGAAGCCTTCATTAGCCTGATGTTCCTGGACAGATTGCCACTAATTTTGAGAGTAATCTATCTGTTTCTCTATCGAAACAAAACGATGCAACCGCAAAAGCTCTGGCCCAGGTAAGCATCAGTTGCAATAATCCGGCTCAATAATAATGTAACCTAGATTGAAAATATATTGAACACTGCTTTCCGCCTGGTATGGCCCTGATTCACATCGTGGTTTGAGTCACTGGAATAACTTTCGTAGTATGAAACTGAACTAACAATTACGCTCCCACAAATCCAAAATCGCTTTGCTCACGAACTACAGACAGTCATGGAATACGCCCTTGTGCAACACCGACAGTCTCTCGAGATTGCCGTATGTCCCTTATCAAATGATTCTCCGTACTTATGAAGTTGTTTTGGTCTTCCGAAAAGTAGAACATAGCCCAGAGCAAATGGAACGAATTTGCCAATAATTTTGACGGTTTGAAAGATGTTTGTTCCTCCCTTTTGTTTCCCATCTATCAACCAGATTAAGGTCCTCAAAGGACGTTGGTTCCCTCACCGATATCGCTGTCAGGACTGCGGCGTCACTTGACGAATCCGTACAGCAAGCTGGTGTTTTGAAGCAATCTCAACTGGAAGCGTCTATCTCCGCTGGTGTACTGGTGAAAACCCTTGACGAGCTGGTATCGCTGACTCATACCGGGTTGCTGCAAATTAACGATTCTGTGACTCTCATAAATCAAAGTCTGGTCCTGGAAGATAAACCAAATGACTGGATAATTACATCGGCCATCAGGATTATGGAAATAATGCTGCAAGGTCACTTCGAGAAAAACTCATTCCAGGAAGGGACCGCACTGAAGTTTTTGCCGAACTAACATTTGCAGCCGACTTTTCTTCTGCGCGTGACTACTTTCGGCTGTCCATGTTTCGATATATCGGTCAAGTTCTGGTTTCCATATTTATTCTCATCCGGACAGGTTTCGCAATATTAATAGTACGTCAGACTTGAACCATTGAATATAGCCTTATCTCTGGATACTTTTGAGGAAGACGTCGTCGATATTTGTGTACGTTACCTACAAAAAGTTAATCAACCTGATTATAAGGCAACCCGAACTTCCGATCGTGTATGTTCTTTACCAGGTTTACGCACTCTTCTTCCCACTTAAACCCGTGATGTTCTCAATTCAGGTCCAATTCAAGAACATCTTTCTCTGAAGCTCTTGGGTCGGTAATAGCACCTCATGCAACATATTCTCAGGCTTATGCCTGGCAACCTCGTCTCCAGCTGCGGTCTAAGGTTAGGTCATCTCGTATTCCTGACAGACTTTGTCGTCCTGTTTCGTCATAAAAATAGAAACGTGTATGCGAAAGCTTAAACTTAATGGGAGCGAACCTGTTTTTCCATACGAGAATTCTTTGGTCACCATACGCGTTCTTCTTTAAACAAAAACTTGGCATCCTCTCACGGAAGAACCCCTTTGCTATTGGGTAACAGACGATAACCCATGTCTATATCAATAGCCACTCTGATGGATCACGACACTGACTGGATATACCTCAATACAAATGCTATTAGTGTATCAGCCCAATAATCTATATAGGGCAAAAATTTGACCTCGCAGGTGGTCTGTAGACCTTTCAATTGGCACCTCTCTCTTGAGCTTTGAATATAACGGTCACAAAATCTTTATAGGCCCAGTTTGAGGATACAAGTCAGGTGAAATCACTGTTATAACTGGTGGTGTGTGTTTTCAAACCTTGAAAATATGCATCTACCGATTGTATCGTGTTGGAAAACTGTTCTGATTTTATAACAAACCTTCGACTTTGTGATTCCAGAAAATACCTAACTGGTGATATTCGGCATCCGATTGAAATGCGATGGAAACAAAGAATCAATAAGAATTTGATTCTACCCACAGCGGACCTCCACCTCAACCCGAATTCCCGGCACCATATCCACGCCGCATTGTGATTTTTTTTTGTATTTATTGTATGAAATGCTGGAAGAAGTAGATTAGGCCAGGGGGTTGGGTTGTTTCCCGATGACTGGTTGAAGGCCCTGCGCATTAGCTCCGGCTTGTCACTAAAAGTCCGCGTTAGTGGTATCAGTAAGTGCTCTAGAATTTCAAAATTTGGAGT
Organism: Floccularia luteovirens; assembly: GCA_009739215.1. Taxonomy (NCBI): domain Eukaryota; kingdom Fungi; phylum Basidiomycota; class Agaricomycetes; order Agaricales; family Squamanitaceae; genus Floccularia; species Floccularia luteovirens. Next base: position 1,788,497 of record VSJF01000006.1, read on the forward strand.
GGACCCCAAAAAGAAAAATTAAGACTAGACTACAAAAGATCAGTTGCCGAGTGCGTGTGTCAGAAAACAGTATCATCAATGAAAATTTGAGAAAGCATTCGCATTGAGAACCTCAAATTTGGGGATCGGAGCGCTGGGCGGTTTTTGCTAAGACAAAATCAGTAAATCATTGCTAAAAAACACGTAGTAGAGAGGAACTGCCGGTCTGGAACATAACGCAAGACTCACGTCATCTTCGTGTACTGGACTAGCCAACAACCCCATAAGACGCGTCAAGCTTGAGAAACACTCTGCCCTCATTGGGTATCAATGTCTGGATTAATAGGTATTAGCGGTCAACGTCTTGAGGTAAATATGGACACTCCAGTGTCACATAGATCACAAATGTGTTGTCACAATACCGACTCGTCCGGTAAGTATTTCATAACCTCGCGACCGCAACAGGATCAAATGGGATCCACGGCGATTCATTTTCCTTCAATCAGATTGTATGCGCACACAGACCTACGCAGCCTCGCCACGCACGCTGTATTGCCGGTTGTGGTAGTCAACTTTTATTATACATTCTGATGCCAACTTCTCAAGCATAAATCTTTCGGGCGCTTCGGATATCGTTTACACACTGATAATACGCAGCACTCTTACTTTCCCTTACGCAATAGAGCGTAAATTTCTAATTACCCGTGTGCATGTAGCTGGTTATCAAGAGCGCCTTTCTATAGATTCTTTCAGCCGAAGCACGACCATCTTCTGGATCGGGGGAATCAGGGGATGGCATATATGCACACCGATATCTGACAAATGCAAGATACGTAGAAGACCGGACGAGAGTGTGGAGAGAAATTATATGTAACGACTCTGCCAGGTAACCAATCCAAAACCGATTAACAGCTATCTAAACAATTCGCCTTTCAATCTACTAGGACCCCAAACTAGTACCCTATATACATCTACAAGATCTAGAAGAATGGACGGAATCACATCTCTTGAAACCGAAACTCAATGTAAAACTTGAGCATGAAAACAAAACACCTCTTTTAGATGTCTCCGGACAGGTACGGAGGGACTCATTCATTTGTACGTGTGAATTGTCATTAGAATAAATACTCAGCTACCATGGGCGGCAGTCCTACACACCTCTTAACTTGGAATTTTAAAATTTGTCTTCATACAGGAAATTCAGGTCTTGTACTTTCCGGATCATCGAAACCACGCAAGCCGTCGAAGAACTTGGCAGATATGCTTCCGATTTCAGAATATCCACAGATCTTTCTCTCGCCACTTTTTAACAAAAGTTCCAATTGATTGAGCATTTTTGTGACATATTATGGTCAATGCTTTCACAAACAACAGAAATCATAACAGCCGTCCTGCACAGTCTCCAAAAATAGGTCCTTAATCATGATAATTGATACTATGCAGCAGCGGTCTACTTCAGGTATGATTATGAATTTCTACCATGCAGCCAGTACAAAAGGGACACTCTCTACCATAATTTAACACCCCATCCTCTTTTCTAAAATTTTCAAAGATGACTTCATACTGGAATCTTTTCCTAACTGCATCCCTTTTTTCCTCTCTTTTTGTTGTTGCTCAAAGTGTCAAACGTTTGCTCTTACATCCGCTATCACAGCATCCAGGTCCCATCCTGGCTGCTCTTACATCATGGTACAAAGCATATTTTGACATCATGATGGATGGCGGTTGGGCTGAGCATTTGGAGTATCTTCACGAAGTATATGGTACTATATTGTTTACCTTCCAGCAATGGCCATTTCTAATAATACTTGATCTAGGTTCAGTCATTAGAGTTGGTCCTAATGAAGTACGAATGCAGTTTATGCGGATGTTAACCTTCTCAATACTCTCTATCATAGCTGCATTTTAGTGACCCTCGGGCTTATGGAGAAATTTACGGTATGGGAACAAAATTTACCAAACAACGGGCACTGTACACATGTTTTGCCACCGACCTATCTGTATTTGCCCTTTTCGATCACCATGAAGCAACCCAAAGAAGAAATTTGATTGGTCCCTTCTTCTCTAGGCGAGCTATTCTTAAGCTAGAAACCGTGGTGCAATCGAAGGCAGGTGTTTGGGTCTATAATTGTCATGAAGACCACTAATTTAATTTAATTTCTAGGTCGATGAGCTCATCACGAAATTGTTGAAATACCAGTTTAAAAACCAGCCTGTTGATCTTGACGTGGCGTTTCGCTCCACTAGCCTTGATATCATCACTTCATACTGTTTTGCGACATCAGGAAAACGCCCTGGCGATGATGACTTCCAACAAGATATCATTACTGCTATGGATAATACGTTACCCATGGTCTGGATCTTCAAACACTTTCCATTTGTGAAGAAACTTCTTTTAAGTGTTCCCGAGTCGTTCGCTTCGGTCCTCAAGCCGAGCACAGTGGGAATTATCGAGCAACGCAGACAGATGGGCCAACAGATCGACGAGATAATGAAAGACCCGACCAGTTTATCAAATGCCGGGCATGAGACTCTTTATCATTACTTCTTGACTCCCCAGCCAGGAAATCAACGCTTACCCCCAGTGACCCGAGACTGGCTATTGGATGAAGGTCTCTACATGCGTTTCGCCGGAAGTGACACTGTTGGTAATACCTGCATCGTCGCTACATTTCATATTCTTAAGAACAAGGACGTCTATCTTACGTTAATGGAGGAACTTCGGGACAACTGGCCAGATAAGGACCGCCGAATCCTTTTTGAGGTCTTGGAGAAACTGCCCTATCTCGTAAGCCGCAAAAATTCCCAAACATCACTTTTTCATTAATCGCGGGGTTTATATTGCAGACAGCTGTAATCAAAGAATCTTTAAGAATGGCGCATGGCGTTGTTACCCCGTTACCCAGAATTGTCGGACCGACGGCTGCTGAGATCTCAGGCGTATGCGTTCCAGTCGGGGTATGTGCATTATTTGTTTTCTTCTTGAATATTCGTTTCTGAGCCTCTTGCTTCGACAGACCGTAGTATCCATGGGTGCCACGATTATGCACCACAATCCGAGAATATTTCCCGACCCTTCCAGATTTTACCCGGAAAGGTGGCTTCAAGAAGATTCGAATGAACTTGATAAATATCTTGTATCATTTTCGAAAGGACCCAGAAGTTGTCTCGGTATAAAGTTCGCATTTCGTTTGCTCAGATTGAAGTTTTGGATGACTTATTTCTTGTTGCTTAGTCTTGCGTGGTGTGAGCTATATCTCATACTTGGTAATATTTTTCGAAGAATCGATTTTGACCTTGACAAAGCAAAGTAAGCCATTTGATACCTGATGCAGAAATTTCTCCCTCAATTGAATATGCATCATAGCTCTGAAACTATCAGCTTCCGTGAATACTTTGTTCCAGTCCGTCGTGGCCGACATTTACACGCTTATGTCAGGCCATCCGTGGCTTAAAGATCATTTATGGATGTTAAATCTTGAAAAGGAGGTGGTTCGAATGTGACCTTGTGAATTTATCAAATTATGTATATGACATGTTATCGATGTTCGCAGCTGAATGTATTTGTGTAATATAAGATGTTTTGGACTTTAATAATAATAAAAATTTAACCTTCGAAGATTGATTGGTAATGAATTAATGAGAGGTCAATATCGTGCCGGAACCTCACAAAAATTATTGCATGCGGTTTTCTCAGGTTACATGAAACGAACGCTTTTAGCTTTAGCATCAAATCGCAACTGTCATTGCAAGCGTTTATTTATTCCAAGAAACACGCCACTCATAATGCGCTGATCTTGGTGTGTATCAGCGCGCTCGGCTTGTGATATACATCCAAGAAGAGCCAGAGTTCTTATTAGGTAGATGTACACCATTGTCATTCACTGGACGGTGGCATTTAATGAGGAGATTAGGCGCACGGCTCTGTATATAGTATCGGTAAAACCAGAGTTCCTATCAGGCTATTCACACAACTTAAGGTCGTGGATAATTCTAATGACCGGGAGGTTGGGTGACTGGAATGAGAGAGGGATCTGTAGTAATATACATTTACACATGCGCCCCGCTGTTCCATCGCCCTCCTAATAATAGTACGTCACAAACTTCTGAGCGCCAATCGTGTGCCGCAGAGTTGGCTCACTCGCACGTACCGAAGCTGGGAATGTGCAGAAGCCGAACCTCAAAGAACATTATAAACCTTGGAGTAAATACATATGCAGATCCTTCAGGCGTACCAGCATTGGACTCCATCAAATCGACATGACCACTGACCACCTAGACTTCGTGACACCGCAGCTGTCCTCATGTCCACAAGAATGTGCACTTTAATGTACTAGCCGCTTGAAGACCGATCATACGTTTAGACCACATGCCTTGGTGTGTGTACATATGAGAGTATAGCCAAGGTATACACACCCACGAATTGATCGTATGCAGTGTCATTTTTTGGTAAGTCAGATAAGAGGGTGCTATGTTTCAGTTTACCGGTGGAGCGAGTTACAATAGAGCGGGAAATGATTGGAAGCCGTCACGCTTTGTTGTCCAATTTCATTTTTTCTGGGGTGCCGAAAAAAAATAAGAATTTATACCAGTGGATTGGGACAACCCAACCGGAACCACAAGGGGATCGTATCATGCCCGAGCGACACAGACCATGGCTCCATTACAGGAACACCTACTTGCACCTGCAAGTATCATGGAATGTATTAGATGTCCGATATTTCAATGTGGGTACGTGTCGATTCTTGGTGGTTGTTGTACCTTGAACGAAACTAGAGAGATGGCGAACACAAGAAAAAACTCTATTGATCATAGAATGGGATCGATGAACACCGGACACACCTTTATGCAGCATGTACAAAGTTTTGAATCGTATCATACGAACAAGGTTAGTACGGTCAACATTTTTTTTACGTATATGCGTTGTCACAAAAGCTAAAAGACACATGTACGCGGCGGCCATATTCAGAAAAAATTGCTGTGAAACGTGAAAAAAGCTTAGCAAACTCAATGGGATGTGAAGGCGGAGGAATTTGTTAACCTTGTTGAATTGAATGGGACTCCAATACAGTCTTTGAAAAACCTAGATTGTATCCATTGTACTGCTTTCTGGATAATGTATGTACACATATAAATCACTTGACCGAGATCCATGGAGTGTCTGGACTCACAGAGACTTATGTCGTTAGACCATTCTGTAGTATTGGAAAATGATTGATATGTCATGAATAAAATAATAGACGGCTTGTCGAGTGTAGGTCCTCGGAACAAAAGCAGTGCCCCTACATGACAGTTGGATCAGTGATTTGGGTTTGACATACTAACCTTCCATGTTTTCAGGTGACTAGCTTGACCTGGATAATGATATCGAACATAATTGGCTTTACGTGTAGTCGCCATATAATATGAACGACTGAACAGTATTTAGATTGGTGGCAATGAACTGATGACAGGCCACGTGTATCACCTGGCCCCGAACGTGGGCGTCTCTGATATGGATCCCAACCGTGACATTGTGGACATTCCTTTGCTGCTATGGCTAATATTGTGGATAATTAGTTTAATAGACAGGTTGTGTACTGGGCTTGCATGAGTGATAGTTATTGGGTATGATTGAAGACAAGGCTTGATTTGACTGACATGGTTGAGTAACGGGGTCACGCCACTAACGCGTAGGAAACACTTTGAGCCAGCCCCAGTGCATGTCCACCAGCACTTGTTCTGCAATCCGCACTCTCTCCACGTATTCCCAACATCTTATAATCAATTAACCTCTAATACTATTACACGAACTGAGACGATGTCGGATGGCTCCCAGTAGGCGAATCTTAAATTAATGCTGTTGTGGGATGACTTCATCGTGCCTTTTAGGCTTAGGCAAACATGGTACTCGGCTTTGAACGATGCAGAAGCACATTTTCGCCAACTACTCACGTCAACCTCTTCTTCTGAGTGGAGACGAGTGTCAAACTCGTCAGAAACGTCGCCTGGTAAAAAGGGCAAGGCCAGAGTTACTTCCGTTCCGGAGCTAGGCGATGTCATTGTACATAGGAAGTCTGGCAAAGCAGGAGAAGACATTTACAGACTTATGTTAGAAGTGCAAGGAGGAGAGGAGCTAGCAACATTGGAGCCTTGGAAGGCAATTTTAATGACCCCCGAATTGAGGCAAGAATGGGATCCAGCCGTGGAGGAAGCTCATTTGTTGGAAGTTTTCGACCGTAATACTAGGATTTGTAAGACAAATTATACGTTGGGATGGCCAGCAAAGTGAGTGTTATCTTCCCAAATCTAAACAGGTCGTAAGTTCAATGTCTGTGTAGCCCAAGAGATGCAGTAACGATCTCTCGTTCGTTTCATGATTCTACGACACTTATTGATATTTCGACCTCCTTGCCTCGTTCCCCTGACGAGCCCGCGTATCTGAGACCTTCCCCTCCATTTGTCAGATCAGATGTAAAACGTAAATCTTTTGCTGTTATTATAGTCGTTATCTAATATGATATTCCGCAGTATTTGCATGGTGTATTCAAATCATTCAACCACCACCGATAGCATCTGAAGAACAGTCAAAAAAGAAATTACTTCCAGCAAACAAAATACGAATAACGTGCTTCTGGCAACACGATCTCAAAGCATTATGGGGTTTCACTTCATCTTCAGGATTAACACAACAAATGTCTACTATGACTTTGAGTCTCTTGAAGACTGTTATGAAACGAGGAGGTCGTGTTCCTACTCTTACAGGTTATGGCAATGGAGTATCTATTGAACGGATTCGGTATCAAATCGACAGGGCAGCGCTAACTGTTGATTACTCTATCATTCCTGAGGACGACGATCATACACACAATGAGCAATTGCAGGAAGTACAAGCTTTACGTGAACACCGACGTCTAACAAGGTCAATTGAGTGCGTGCTACCTGCCTCGGAAGGTTGGGACGTGCAAGTTTCAGTTAAAGCATCGTCGGAAGAAGTAGAACAACTACCTTGGTCAGGACACGCGATACGGAGCAGTTCCAATTCCTCAGTATCTGGATCACAACCTTCTCAGCCTGACCAGATAGTCCTCCGGTTGTCACACGCGGCTTTGGCTGATGATCATTCAGTACTTAAAGTCAAAGTGGTCATTGAAATTTCTGGTGGGACGCGCGGACTTCGTCTTAATGGCCTTCCGAAACGGATTCACGATGTAGAAGAGGAGCGTGATCCTTCTTCGTATACTATCCCTCAGAAGATCTTCCAAGACGTCATGAGTACTGCCGATCTCAGTTTCCAAACAACGTCATCGATGGGAACAACTAACAGCAACTCTTCAAATGTTTCTTCGGCACAGACACTTACAAGGCCAACTGAACGATCTGCAGCGGCAGATAAAAGCATCTTGTCAAGAGTACGAAGGAATTATATTTACTTCTCGTCTCTCCTACAAGAGCCAGAAGCAAAATGGAGAAGAAGTAAGTTACTTTAATTAGGTTTTTAAGCGAATTACATTTCTAATCTCTTGTTGCTATAAAAAGCTACCGAAGCGCGTGGTGTATCAATCACCCAGCTTGATTCCATTGACCCCACTTTAGTTGTTTATCGAGCAGAAGCCACCTTTGTCGGTGTGGGGCTCTGGGATCTATACGGGGCAGTCGTTTCACCCGGTGCCAGGTCATACTGGGATAAGCAACATGAAGATGCCGTTTTACTTGAAGATGTTAGCGAGCTTACCGAGCTATGGCATTTCAAAACAAAGCCTGCATGGCCAGTAACGTACGTACCTTTTTCCCATCTAGTTTATTCTTAGATTCTTATTTTTTTTGGACTTACTGACAAATAATCGCGGTTGACCCTTATCAGTGGACGTGACGCAGTGCTACTCAAGACGGTGTATAAATCTCCGACAACAATACATGTGTTCTCTTTCTCAGCAGATGATCCCCATCTTTTCCCCAACATCCCACCTGTAGATCCCAGTGTAATTCGTACTCAAGTCGATCTTCAAGGATGGGCGATCGAGGCTCTATCACCTACGACGACTCTGCTCACATTGCTGGAACAATCTGACCCTAAGGGATGGACGAACAAGACCGCTATTCCCACGCAAATGATTAATATGCTTGCTGGCATCGGCGAGTTCACCATCAAATGTGGAGGACCTCCAGTAGTCACAAGACTGAGCGGTGCGAAAGCCAACGAATTGAGATACGACCATGAACGCTTGAGTTTCAGGATCGAGTACGAGGCATCTGCCAATCGGACTCCTCCTTCAAATGAGGGAGATGAAATTGTAATTTCTAGCTTGCCAAAAATTGAGTGCGAGCTGCGATGTGATGTTGATACATGGGCTGGCTCTCTGGATATCGTTGTGGACCCACCCCCACAGACTATCACATGCTTACGCCGACACCGACTCTCGGCTGAAGGCGGGGGATTGTGGGTAACGTTGACACATGACTCGGTATTTATTGACGAAGACCGCCTACTTGCGATTGTACGCCGTGCGCCAGGGAAGGAGAGAGGTCTGGTAATGGTGAATGGAGCCAAAGTGCAGGTAGATGTAGAAGAGTTGCCTGAACACGAGATCAAGACTTTAACGAAGATGAAGCGCGTAAAACCTCCACGGATACCCCTCGACCAGCCACCTATCATGGGTGCAATTCGGAAACGTAAAGCAGAATGGGGTGTGTCAGATAATTCTGAAGCAGGTCATGACTCCGCGGTTTCTTCTACAGCCTCCGGAAGCGTCTGGGCTTCAGCACCTCAGATTTCGAGTCCTCTTGCTAGGTTCCTCACATATGCAGTTGATCAGGCCACAACCACCACACAACAAGCAGTTGCTGCTATCTCACCTGCTAGTGTCGCCGGGAGTGCAGCTCCTTCCCCGCACAAACACCCTATGCAATATGCTTTAGAAGCTTTATCTTGGGCACAAGAGTTTAGTACCCACCCAATAAGCGAAGGTTGGACGCTCATTAGCGACAAAGGCATGTCTACACACAGGAAGATGGCGCCTGAGATCTCCCCAGTCGTACCTGTACATCAAGGGTTCAAAGTAATGGAGGGTGTATCTGCAGAGGAGTTGGTATCCGTCGTCGAGGAATATGATTGTAGGAAAGTGTGGGATGATCGGTTTGACTCGGCAAAAGTTCTTCAGTCGTATGGATCTGGTTGTCGAACGACGTTCCTAGTGTCAAAATCTGGTTTCCCTTTCCGTGATCGTGGATTTTATCTAGCATCCGTTGTGGCAAGAGGGCATGTTCAATCACCTCTGTCGAAGAGGTCTAACGGGGACGACCAATCTAATGAAAGCCGTAATGCGATTTTCTGTGTTTCCGCATCGTTCAGTGCAGATTCTGTCGCTTCTTTTGATCCGATGAAGTACAACCCTTATCAACTCCCCATCGGGCGTGTATACGTTGATGCGTGGATACTTGAAACGTTGGATCCGTATACCAAGGAAAACTACGCAATCCCGTCTACGAGGTGTACGCGGTTAGTGGCTGTGGATTATGCAGGGTCTATCCCTGCCGCGGTGAATTCAATGATTAACGCTGGACTCTCGCGCTCGATATTAGCCGTCGAGGCGTACATCAAGGGTATTTCACCACTTCCGATTACGAGACTCCCTACGCCTGGTTTAGTGATTGTGGACAGGAAGGGACACGAACATTTGATGGTGTCAGCTTGGAAGCTGAGGAAAAGGGATGATAGCCGTGTTCTGATTAATTCAAGGTACAAAGCGGAGGTTATGGTGTATATGACGCTAGTCTATGTGACGTTACCACCTGAGGCGGGCTCTAGACCGGGGAGAGTTGTGCAGAGCAAAAGCCCGCATATGAGGAGTCTGTCCGGCCAAGTAGGGGTTGATGTCGAGCTCGGCAGTATTGGATCTGGAAATAGTGACGTGACAGCGACCCCATCGAACGATTTCATGCCAGGATCGCCACCGAGGGGGGTCCGTCAACGGATGGGATCGCTGAACGGGGAAGTTACATCGAGGGGCCGCCAATCTTCGACATTTACCCTGAAGGGCGAAGTTAAACCTTTGACTGATCTACTCGTTGCGGAGCTGGTCATTGATTCAAAGTTGTATCCTGGTGGTTATGAAGTCAAGCTACGCTCAAGGATGCGATCTAGCGCGAAGACCGGTCTGAAAGGACAGTTTATTCCTTTGGTTCCTCAAGTTCCTTCTACTCAGGAAGGAGACAAGTCACCGATGGGTGTACTACCTATGATATACAATATCTATACTATGCCGTCTTCACCGCTACATTCGTCTGGGATCAACGCAGAAAGTCCGACGAGGCATTTACTGAGACTTACACTGCCAACTGCTCAATACCTTATATCGACTATCACCGATCCGCTTACCGGAGAAACACAAGTTGCACCACCGAAACCAGCATGGATGATTGAGCTGCAACAAGAAGGGGGAGGGGCATTGGTTGATATAGAGGTTAGACCTATCACTACGACTAGTCAAAATGGGAAAGGTGCGAAGAAGGATGTGGCGATTGTTGATGGAAGGGAGGTTATTATTATTGGGGAGAAGGAATCTTTGACTGCGTTAGGACGGGAAGAGTTATTGGAGGACCGCACGTCAAGGATGAGTGTATTGACAAGGTACTGTTTTATTTTTACATTTGTTTATTTTATCTTGGTGATGAAAGTTTACATTAAAATTTTGATTGCTCTTTGTTATAGGATTCCGGACGAAGCGGAGCCAATGCCCGATGACCTCAGAGTGCCTATTTCTATCGCTGATGACTTGCTCGATTCTTCTTCAACGGGACCTTCTACACACGACTCCAATGTCAATGACGAGGAGCAAGCACCTCCGCCTTCTGAGGGTAGCGAGGATTCACCGGGCGGCATGGTAAGGTTTCTCCGAGATGGATGACACTTAGGTTTGATCGTTGATCTTTCTTTTCTGTTTGGTTATAGCAACCTAAACCGGAAGCGCCTACGATTGCAAATTCACCTCAAGCACCTGGTTCTAGTCATGGAGGACTTTTAGGATTTTTGCATGCATATCCCAATCCGCTGACGCGTTTTACATCGGTCGCGTCAATTGCGAGCACAACCTCTTCTAACGGCAGCGCTGGAAGCAATGCCGCGCCCCCATCACCGACGCCGTCGGCGAAAGTACCTGGTCATTTGGGAGATGTGGACGGGGTGACTCAAGGGGCTGTGCAAATGCAACGGAAAGCTAGGACGGGGGTATATCCGATCTCAACTGTGTTAATTGTGGCGTTGATCGCGTTTCTGGTGGGATCGTTGCTACGGTCATTGTTGTCGCCTGCAGATTTCATATATGTTGTGACGGATGTTGAGGAGGTAGCTGGGAAACCTGAGGGTGGATGGCGAGAGATACGACGACTTGTTGAGTTGAAGTATGTATTTGGTGGATGGGATTTGCAGGTAGCAGCTGTACGACGACACTAAGTAATTAGAACTAATACTAATTGAGAGTAAACGGGCCGACTGAGTATCGGAGATTGATGCGGGGATTGAAAAGTGTGAGAGAGTGCAGACCTCG